>CM076982.1:24598153-24978153 GCA_039105355.1 Benthosema pterotum
AGTTCTGTGATTACTCTAACAAGTAGGACAGGTGCGGTGAACACCTGATTTGCTTTCTGCACAAGAAATGCATTCAAAGAATTTAATGATTGCACTATTTCAAATTATTCTAATTCGTTGACCAGCACCTGTACAGTACATTTTGCAATAGTGAGTGACCATTGGTCATTTGCCAATGCAGTAGGAGGAGTCCACAGGGTGCTAATAACTAAAAACATAATTTTAAAATGGTATAATCACCATGTAGTGGACCACAACACACTAATACTCTAAAGTGAGTGTTCACTGGCCTCACATACAGTAATTAGTTTGTACACATGAACGTGTATACACACCACAGGGACACCAGGTTCAAAGGGGGTTAGATGACAACAATATCAGAATTGTCCTGCAGAAACATACTATTCTAACATTCAACAATGATTATTTACCATAAATGTCCGCTAACATGAAAGGGTGCACAATTTGAAATGCAGTTGAAGGATTATAGAGGTACAGTGAAATGAGCCTGAGCTTATTTAAATCACTCACTCCCAAACCCATGGACCAGGTCCCCAGTGCCCCCTATTGGCCCCCAAATCATCTGTTGATCCTTCTGTTACACAATCTAAAGCAACTTTACAGTAAAAGAAAAAAAATACTTTTAGCATTATATCAACAGTGCATATTTCTGTGTGTACATCCGCACGAAGGATTCCGACTTGTTTTAACACACCAAGAGCTGAGACTGATTCTAAAAATAAAAAGTTTTCAGGAAAAATGTATGTAAATCAGCGGTGCTCAATCGTTTTCATGTCGAGAACTCCAAAATTATATGTATTTGGCTGCCGACCCCATCTAAAAAAAATTAAAAAATAAAATAAATAAATAACACCGATGCTTTAACAGTTTTAATGTGTTAGGATCGTACAATAATATAAATGTACTGCTCATGTGCTTTCCGGTGCACCATGTCTACTTAATCCTCACCTTGCACCTTCCTTCCCCCTATAATTTTTGTCTTATTTCCCATCACTACTCCTGTGTGATGTAGTGGTATAGGTGAAAGGATGAGGTGAGAGATGTTCTGATGACATGGAATTATGGGAAACAGCAGGAGGGGGAACTCGGGGAGAAAGGGCCCGAGTAGCCTATTGCTTGCTACATAGCAATAATGCAGGCTGCAATTGTCTCCCATTGATACCCCCCCCTTTCTTTGGTGCAAGTAAGTGCTTTAAGCACTGCGGTAGTAACCTCTGGGTCTCTGAGCTTTTAGCATTTTAACAATGGCAGACGGATCAGAAAATGTCACATTGCAAGATTATTTTTTTTCTTGATCATTTTGGTTAATTCTCATCAGACATGAAACTACGTTGTTGTTGGTCTTTGCCATCTCGAATTGCTAATGAAACGGGGAGTTGGGGCGGGTTAAAAGGTTCTCCATGTTTTTTTTTGGAATTAAGTAATGTTACAGTAAATCGAATCTTATTTTTATAAATGTTCACCTGAATATTTGAAATGAAAATAGCAGAGAATCAATTCAAACACTTTTGTAGCACATGCTTTCACTCTACTTCGACCCAGATTTCTCACACTAAATCAGTGAACAAAGAAATTGACATTGTTATTGTTTGACGGAAATAATAGCATATAACCTACGAGTACGAATGTTCAAAAGATGCAGAAGTTCATGTAATTATAATTAATCATCCATCTGATGTTTTCTGGAGTATAGCCTTGTGTCAATTCACAAGCTGTTGCTGAAAATCTATTTCAAAGGGAAGTCAAGGTGATTCTTGTCAAACATCAAAGTTCTGGACTTGGACATAAATTAGCTGAAACCTCAGGTTATATGCGCTCAGCAGTGCTGTGCACGGAGCTGAAAAGCTCAGTGACAAGCCTGATCGGTTTATCTATAGGCCGAGGTGCTGTTGCTTCCTATTGGCCTGCACAGTGTCATGCTGCACATTGTTTCAACCCTGACCCGGGAGGGTGAGCGCGTTGACCCTGCATCCCCCCCATGACAGACAGGCAGACAGATAAACAGACTGACAGAGAGAGAGAAGACCTGCGTGGAGAACCGTATGCCTCACATCCAAATTGGTCACACACTCACATACGCAGGTCAACACCTCTTTTCAATGCCTTCGACGCAAGTCGGTCTCCTATTATGGAGGATCCTTTATTCAAACAACTGGAACAATGTTTCACGAAATCACGTTTGTTAATAATAGTAGCAGCAGTGTCGGCTAAATGGGCTAGCTTCAGTTTGAAACAAGGTCAGTGCAGGGGACGGCTTAAGAACATTAGAAGACAAACAAAATCGACCGAGTTCCCTGAAGAACTGAGAGTTCTGCGACAATAACGCTCCCTTCCACGTCTGAACGTTTTTTGTGTTGGTTTTTTTTGCTATTTGAAGAATTGCCGTGGGGCAGTAAATTCAACACATTTTTGAGTGCAGTGCACCGGGTCTGGTTTTGGTAGCTATAGCGGCTTGCCCGATAATGTAGCAAGTGGGCGCGTTTTTACACACTCACGTGTTAGTTTTCGGGGAGCTTCGCAAGCCGAGGATGTGGCAAAGTCTCACATCAGCCGCAAAAACCCCAGGCCCCAACCTCAAAACTGACCTCTTTGTTAGCAGACAGGAACTAAACAGGAATGAACCAGTACATGCAACGAATACAGGTAGAATATACAGTATGTATATATATATATATATATATATATATATATATATATATATATATATATATATATATATATATATATACAGTATATATATAGTATATACATAGAGTATGGACTACAGACTTGTTACAAACATTTCATTTTCAGCTGGAACAAAATGAAAGCAATCATTCCATATGACCTATTTCATCAGCCCCAATCAAGGCTCCCTGCATGCCGTCTAAAGCGTTCACCGTTTGCTGATAACATTAATATATTGCGTCTGTCTCCTGTGCTCACTCTGAGATAAATGAACGCTCGAGACTGTATTGTTGCACAGAACACGTCTTTGCGAAGATGACAAGATAAGACACAATACCATGTTTCCTTCATAGGTACATGTATGCTACAGAAAAAAAAGGCCTTCGGTGCACCGTTCCTCAAACAGGTTGCACCTGCAGCAGACGCAGCCGGGATCCCCCAAGCCTATGATCTATGTCTTTTATACGCTGCTGCAACACACGCACACGCACACACACACGCACACACGCACACACGCACACACACACACACACACACACACACACACACACACACACACACACACACACACACACACACACACACACACACACACACACACACACACCTACAGTAGCACAGTCACAGACGACTTTCAACCAGACTCCTCCCTCTCCACTGCTGTACCTGACGAGGCAGCCTTTTTCTAAAGGTAGTAAAGATAAAGGTTGGGGTGTTTCCCCACCTGCATCGAGAGAGAGAGGGGGGGGGGGGTGCTGGGCTAAGGCAAGTGCACCGGAGAGCACGACACTCAATCTGTCAATCATTTTTTTCCCGGCTCTGCTCCTTCGCCGTTCTTTTGGGTCGCAGAGCGCCACAATGAGAGTGACCTTTGCGCTCGCAGACCCCTGTACCGCCGTGTCGCCTTGCCACGGAAGCCAGTGACCTTTATCTGATAACAACCGGCGAGAAATATGGCAATTTGAACGTCTATAACAGCATGCATGTGTTCTGACATGCTCTGGCTGCACACAGCGCGCCCAACCCCCCCCCCCCCCCCGGGTCCGACACGCACACGCAGCCTTCCTCGCTTTTCCACGACATCCCCCTTGCCCCCACCCCCACCCCCCCACACCTGAAACCGTGTTCCTCCAATTTGTTGTTTGAATTGTTGAAATGTATTATGGTCTTGTTTTCCAGGTCCGCCACAGGATTAGCACCGGCTTAAAGAGCTGTAAGAGGAGGGGCACCTTGCTCTTTACACCATGATCCCTGCCACAGTGTGAAAGAATGTGCCTGAATGGGTCTCACTTGCTGTAGCGCGCGTGCAGGAACAAGGGACAGTCACAAAGACTGCATTTGATAGGAGACTGGGCAGTGAGGGCCATATAGTGATGTCAGTGGAAGTGGATGCCACACGCACACACAGCGATCAATGGCAGTAACCCCGGATCGATGGCTGGTTCGTCTACGCCAGAGCCACCGGAGACGTTCTCTGGTCTGGCCAAGTTGAACCCAGAGTTGAACCCCCAGAGTTGAACCCAGGGCATACTAGCCATTCTGCTGCTCTTATAGGTACTGATAATGGCAAAAGGGGGACAAACTGTACAGACACTTTATCACTTCAAAACAGCTATTCCTAATCCGTACTGACATGACCATGCTCCTTCTCAGCAGAGGCCTGCTGCAACAACAAAGGCTATACACAGTGAAAACCCTGAAACGTACACAGGCTACGTTCGCATGGAATGACACATGCCGTGGGGGAAGACAGTGAGAGAGAAACCACAGGAATATGAGGGTGACAGCAACAGAGAGGGAGGTTTCCCTCTGTTCGTGGGCCTGGCATAATCGATGTGGTGTGAGGTATTGGGCCTGGTTTTTGCGAGGAGACACACCTCAGATTGATGGTGCAAGGCCGTCGTCGTCTTCTATGAGTCATTTTTATCTGCCTGTTTTGCAAGTCTGTCAGTTTAATATTTCTGTCTGCCTGCGTCAGGTTACCAATCAGACATCAAAGCAGTGTCAATGCAGGTCAATAGCCCACAATTTCTCCGAGGGGCCACCAACAGAAGCCTCAACCACAAATGACAGGTAAATGTAGAGAATGCACAACCGCACAGGTTAAGCAAATAATAAAAAGAGGTATGAGATGCCAGTGGCTGATTATTTGGCTGCTTTTCACATCATAAAGGGATATGGTAAGTCCGCGTTTTATTTGAGCTTCTCCTCTTATAAAAGGCTCTTTAAAAAGAAAAGGGCCTGTGAATTTGACCGCTACTGCAAAACATCAGGAAGGTGCATTTCTCTGCATGGTCTAGCGAAGAGCCATGATGTTGCGCGTAGACGGCTGACAGAGAGGTAAATTGATGAGCAGCAGGGTTCATTCATTGCCAAGTTGCAAATTAGAAAGGTGTGCGTTACTGTGCTGCAGTCTCCGTACTAATCAGCTCACTACTATTAGGAACGTTGTACACAGTACTCCCCCAGAGAAGCGTTTGACATCTCCCTTCAACACCAGCTCCCAGCGTTGCTCTCCTCACTCGAGCTCCACACACTCCACTCCCGGGCCAAACTGCCATTATTCCGTGGTCTGTTGACACGTGGGCCGACTACTCCATCAGTCACTCGCCTCATTAACTACCGTTTGGCCATTATTCTGATGCGTGTGCCCTCAGAGGCAGGCTACACATGGCTGCTTGAGCGCCGTATTTTTGGACGCTTTGACGGTTTGTGCGTCGCAGCATGTTTTGACATTAGTGTCTTCACATTTATGGAGTGCGAAACTACTACTACTACTACTAAACTACTACTATGTAGCCGCAATTCTGGCACTCTGCCTGTCATCCCCTGATCAAGTAGATTGATTTGTTGTTAGGATCATGAAGCTGATATGTTTGCATTTTGCTGCTTCAAGTTTGCATCCTGAAATCTACAATGTAGTTGTAGGAATATGTTGCATTACAGTTTCTAGCTCTGATGTAGCTAAATACAGTGACTTTGAGGGGGGGGGGTCATATTGATGCCGTATACAAATCTTACCAGTGAATACTAAGCCACTGAATTATACATAGTGCACTACCGGTTAGTGAATACTACAGAGCAAAGTCACTGAATACCGGTACTTATATAGTGAATACAAAATCAGTCAACACCAAGTGAAGTCAGAGAATACTAAATGAAAACTAAGTAGTTGAGTACTAAGGTTAATGTTAGTCAGTCAGTGGATGTACATTTTACATGTAGACAGTAGACAAGATTGCTCAAGTTAGCGCGCCCAGGCGGTGATAGACACCAGGTCCCATCCTTTCACCTGCCAAGTAGCTTGAAAAAAGGAACACCAAGTCTTCATCTTCTTGGGCTACAGCAAGGTTTCTCAACAGAATTTGATTAATGGGCCACCTTTCTGACTAAGAGCAGTGGTCCCCAGCAAACTGGAGACCACTACCAACCACTATGTTGCCACCTGGGTCCATCATCATAGACTTAGCTGACACGATAGTGGTGGGGGTTCACACACCATTCTATGGTTTAAGATTACTTGTTTTTTAGGGAAGCCAGCCCCTCCTTTGCCCAGCTGTGTTTGTGTGAATCATAGCATAGATTCGATGGACTGATCACCTGACAGCGATTATTTGATTGGTTGAGAAAAGTACATATTGAGGATTACAAAAATGAGGGCAAATTGCGCTTGGCCGGAAGTTGATGCATGATGGCAACCGTCGGCCGCAGTTTGGAGTTTACTATGAAAACCTGTCAAAACGGTCAGCCTGTCCATCACCTCATGACATGCTCTATGCCTGTTCAAAGTCATGTTTAGCTAAAAAACGACAAATTGAATATCAAATTCACTCAAAGGCTTCAATTCCAGGGCCACAAACAGTTACTGAACATGTTTCAGTTATTTAGATGCCAAAATGACATGGCACACAAACCAAACAGCAGCAGCGAAGAAGTAAAAGAACAACCTACCTCTCTCTCCTTAGTTCATGATGAGCGCTCCAGCAGCATCTCTCCCCTTGTCTGCATACTCCACATCTGGCTTGCAGGCCCGTACTTTCACCCCCGTATCAATGTCAACCGACCATCCTCATTCTCCTAGCTGCCATCTTCTCACTTAGACTTGGATGTGTATAGTATTGCACATAGTGCAGTGGTCAGGGATTTAGGGCAGGCTCTAGGGTCCAGCATGTCACAAGAGAATGGACTCAGGGGGCTGAGGAGAAGCTCTCGTGTGCCTGTAAAGCAGGTTGAGAGAGACACCATAAGTTAGGTAGACAGACAGACAGACAGACAGACAGACAGACAGACAGACAGACAGACAGACAGACAGACAGACAGACAGACAGACAGAAGACCAGGAGCCACATACAGTATATTGTTCTGTCACGACTCAGCAGACAAACGCAGCCTGAATACATATACTGCTTCCTCCCATTATGGAAAAAACTTGAAATGCGAACTCTTGAAAGTGGCGCCTTTCATACAAGCCACTTTACAAGGAAAAACATCTTATCTGTTTTGAATGTCATATAATTCTTATAAATCACAAACAATCAAATTATACTGTATATGTTTCACTTTAGAAAGAAATACTATGGATCTTATATTAACTTTATTCTCTTATATGAAAGGTGTCACTTTCAAGAGTTCACATATAAAGTTTTTTTTTTTCCATATGGGCTTCCACTTACAACATACAGCCATAATATAGCCTACCATAGGCCAATATAAAGCCTAATGTACCATATTATATTATTTCACAACACAGCCTGTGTACATTCATTGGTGATGTTATTTTTACATTGGATTTTAAGAATTAAACTGTGGAGTCTAGAACATGCCTTGGGATAAATTGAGACCCATATGGAAAATATTTTAGTTAAGAATGAGTTCAGAATGACGGTTATCATAGGCTACATATAGCCTAGTTACTAGGCATCATCAAATACTAGGCCCTAGTACTTGATGCCCCGTGCATACATAGGCTACATGTTACACCCTACTCTATGGTTACACCCCAAACAAAACATTAACATTGTTTCTTTATAATGTATTCTACAAAGGTAAGGGTAGGAGCTCTCTCTCTCTCTCTCTCTCTCTCTCTCTCTCTCTCTCTCTCTCTCTCTCTCTCTCTCTCTCTCTCTCTCTCTCTCTCTCTCTCTCTCTCTCTCTCGCACATCCTTAGCAGCTAGCAGCAACTCACCTTCAGAATAAAAACTAATTGTCCAGCAGTCTTGAATTAACCCATGAATCAACCACGCAACTCACACTCCATTCAACTTCTATGAGGCACAATGTTACCTTAGCCTGTAGCCTACGTTGTTTTCCAAAGCAAACCAAGGACAGGAGCTTGCTAATTTGCATCAGGTGCGTGTGTATCTGGAGGGGGCGTGGCTAGATGAGAAGGCAAGTAGAATCATAAGAATCGCTATTGAAAATTGCAGAAACTATTAAAGACTTGTAAATCAACGTGACAACTAATGCTTTCATCAGAACTAGCACTGACTCACATCATGAATCACAGCAAGCCATTTTTGTTATTTGCTCAGGGCGAATTCATTCAATAGACTAATTACCACTGGATTCTACAGTCATCGTCTGGCATTGACAAGTAATTTTATTGTTTATATATTTTTTGTAATGAGTGGTGCAACCATTCCAAGAAACAAAACATGCCACCCCCCACGCCTGCCTATGTACTGCCCCTGTGTTTAGGGTAAAAAACAGGGGGCGCTGTTTCACAACTCACTTCAGACTTCAGGTCTTTCTAATGACTTAAAATACAATTGCAATTTGTGGTCAGCTTGCACAAAACAAAACATAGGCTACTTTGTGACGACAAGAAATGTTTTGTGTCTGGCCTACTATAGCAGCCATAGGCCTATGTATCCTATTGTAGATGATGGAATGCTCTTTTCTCAATTTCACCTCAATATTAAGAGCTCATTTGAGTCTGTGGTCGTTTATTCAGTGCATTTTGGTTCTGTCAAGGACCTGCACATTTACAATATATAAAACCCCCATATATAAGAGAGGATTTATATGGCTTCTGGCAGTTGATCTTACCATATTTGAGGAAGGTGTTTTGTTTGGGTTTAACTGATCATTAGCAAATAAGGCACACTGAATGCACTTGGTGACATCACCGCCCACTTAACCCATCAAACTCAACACACTCGTGATTAGGGTTTCTTAATAAACCCTACAAATTGAAGGGTTTATTCGGAAACCCAAAGCCCAAATCCAGACTATCCACCTGGATAATTTTGCTGCAAAATTGCGCATTGCACACAAGTAGTGTGGAGCGAGCAAGCGAGCAGAGAGCAAGTACCCTGACACCTCCAGGAGACAATACTTATACTGTAAATATCTCTTAATTACGTTACCATTACATCGTCACCTAAACCAGCCAATTGGAGTACTTGGAGTACTACAATCGACGGTTGACGGCCGACGACCACAAACCCATCGCTTAACTTGCGCCCGCTCCACTCATGCAAGTGCGGCTCTCACTTGGTCACTCTACCCCTGAGCCACTGCCCCCGGCTCAGGGGATCTCTGAGTTCATTCATAGGTACAATAAACAGTTACAGTTTCCCCCTTCCAGGTAAGAAAGGCAAGAAACTCATTTTCTGGTGGTTTGCCTAAGTGGGGGTGGTTTTGAGGTTAGGACTATAGGCATACCTGTAGTTTCTGCGAGGTTATGGTTAGGGTTAGGCATAGTTTTGATGAGGTTAATATTTCATTGTCACAGGATTTGTTTTTTTTTATGGGGAAAACATGGCATGCATGCATGGACAAAAAATGCACCAGTAGTTAGCCTTTCAAAACATTTACTGATAATGAGGTGAGGGCAACAGGTCTCCAGTTGTTCAAATATGTTACCTTGGAGTGCTTGGCAGGTACAGTATCTTGCAGACATCTCTACTATACTGTACTGTAACACCTCAAATCATCATCATATGGTATATATGGATGTGTGTGTGTGTGTGTGTGTGTGTGTGTGTGTGTGTGTGTGTGTGTGTGTGTGTGTGTGTGTGTGTGTGTGTGTGTGTGTGTGTGTGTGTGTGTGTGTGCATGTGTGTGTGCGTGTGCGTGCGCGTGTGCGCAGGTATGTGTGCATGTGGCCGCACAAAAGTGACAGGTCCCCATTCCCAGGCTTCAAATGGAGCTGGCCTGTTCTGACATCACAGCACTCCATATTTGGGTATTTACAAATTCCGACACAACTCCATAGGAATGTAATATGGGCATAAAAGGGACACAGACAGATGGTTGGAACAAGTATTCTGATATTTGTACCTGCATACCTGGGCGGGGAATAGATCTCCGACTTCCATTGCTACTTGGCACTACAGCCGGGCACAGCTTTAGTAATTAAATGAATCTGATTAATCTGATTAAAATTGTTTGACAGCCATAATATATTTATATATGAATCATGTGATTTTGCAGTTCTAGACAAGAGCAAAACCCTTTGCCAAATTATGTAGCCTACCCCTACTACCTCTCTCTGTCAGCTAGTAGTGGAAGAATCCCTAAGATGATACAAATATATTCCTATAATCATTATAAACAAACATTTTTTTATATTCCTTATAGGCCGACTCGTTGACAATGATGGATTATCTCTGTGAGAACAAGTGTGTCTGTGTAAATTACTTTGACCGAGTTAGAACAGAAGACTCCATAAGGTCTGGAAGGTGGGGGTGTGCACACAAATAAAGCTGCTAGACCGAAACAGCCGGAGATTATGTTTTTGTTGCTGACCATTGATCAGTAATAGGTTAATACAACTCATGAGAGCCACACTTCAAAAATTCCAACCCCTTCAACTATTCATTTGCCCTAACACCGAGGCAGTGAAATTACTTCCTCATCCCTTCCACGCAAGTGATGAATGGTCGCGCATTGACAACAGGTTGGTTGTCTCTTTTGATTGTAGGCTACACACAAACAAGGCAGGAACTACTGTGTCTTTGAGACGGTTTAGAACTTCTCATGATATGTTAAACCACGCTCCACACTTTCCTGGTAGCATTTTCATTGCGTCAGACTTAATTCTTTGCGTTGCATCATGGGGCTGCAGCCCCCCTAAAGCTTGAACAGCAAGTCACCAAAGACTACATCCGGTCCGGAGTAAGTAAAGATTCGCCTCCACCTGCCTCTGATTGTCCCCTTCCCTCCTACTACAGCCTCCAAAACAATGGTCTAATCACTCGATCACAAATCTACTATTCTTTCAGTAACTGTGGACTCAATTTTTGGCTGATAAGAGTATAGTCATATAAGGCCATGCCAACACCAGACTATCCACCAGACTACCCACCTGGGTAGACTGGCAGTGTCTGTAGGGAAGGCCAATCAGAGACAGGCTGAAGCGCGTATGGGAACACATAGTGTTGAATCATGCCATTAAGTATCGCACACCATTAAGGGTTGGAGCATCAGGTTGTGGTGCATTGCGTATAACGTTGCATGCAACAGCGCAGCAGTTTGATGCTTTGGTATGTGTGTTGGCTAAAACTTTCAGTCATGCATCTATAGCCAACCCAATACGCCAACTTCATACCAGCAGCAATACTATTTCTGTGTTCTAAATCTCCTAAAACTGTGGGCGCTGCTAGCAAGGGGGATTGTGTCAATGTTGAGAAGTTCTACTTCTACTGTTTCTGTGTAGCAAGACGGAGTGGCTGCATGCGTCTGTTTACTTTCTAGCAGTTTGTACTCTACAGTATCTATGAGATACAAAATACTTCAAGTTGAAGAGTCGTAGCAGTCAGCAGTCCAAGTCTAAGAGGTAGCAGAGAGAGAAATCGAAGTGTTTCATCTCTCGTATAGAGCACAGAAGACCGGAACTCGAAGCATTTCGTCTCGTAGACGACAAACTGCCAGAAAGTACATTGACTCAGCGGCATGGCCAGAATTGTGCAGTGATCTGATAGGATAGACTAAGCATACCCAAGAAGCTCCATGTCACCTTTGTGTTCAGATGATTCGTAGTCCACAGCAGTAGAAATCAATAAAAATTTTATAGTGAGAAAAACAGATCATTTAATTCAAATAATATGAAGAAAAAATAACTAATAAATAAATAATTAGCATTTTCATGAACATTTTTAGTAGTAAGTACTAGCAGTACCAAATGTAGGCTGGTACTATAGCAACTTTCTTCTTCCTGTGATGTCATGTCACCCTATGCATCCTCCTATCCTGTGAGTTCACCTTTTCAAATCTCCCTTTTAAAAGAATTCCCTCATAATTACATTGAAAAATAAAAGGGTGCTGTTGTTTAGATAAGGATGACTACACAAATATCAGAAAACTATCTGTTGCCTTGGCCTTTAACTTTTAAACCAAACAAAATAACTGACAGATCACCGGACGTGTTGCTCCTGTTTGATGACAGACAGAAGGTTTTGCAGATGCCATTAAAGGAGATGAGAAAGGGCTGATTGAGCAGAGGAACATCTGAGTGGCAAAGCTTTCATATAATAAATGACTATCAGACACAGAGGTGGTTAGTGTGGTCGGCATGGGTAGTGTAGTAGCCTGCTAGTGGGGAATGATTAAGCTGCGCTGGTGTTTGTTGTGTTCCCAGCTCTCTTTTTTTTCTCAGGAGGGAATTATAACCTCCATTTTTCTTGGCCCGGGGTTATATGGCACACACTTGAAGAAGCACTCAGGGCTCATTACAGAGATAGAATCAGTGTCCTTGGGTTTTATAAAAAATGCAAATGTACTATATAAGTTCATGTTGAAGCAGATTTCTCACCTCTGAGGGGTAGTGTTTTTGTAAATCCAATACTCCTGGCACTGTGTTGTTTTGTAGTCAGAATGGTCAACATTACACAACTAGACTTTGATTTAGATGAAAACAACCCAGGGGCTCATTTTCCATGTAAAGAAAGCGTCATGGCTTGTATTTTCCTTGATTGAGCCCCTGTGAATGCAAACACCCCCCCCCCCCCCCCCCCCACCACACACACACACACACACACACACACACACACACACACACACACACACACACACACACACACACACACACACACACACACACACACACACACACTATGACTTAGGAGGCAAAGTATGAGCTTGAACAATACATACAGCGTGGTGGTTCCCAATTTGAAAGAGAAACATTCATACGTCAAACTTTACCTGAAACCTTCCATGTTGCTATCACCCCTTGCCTAAGAGCTGCATGGCATTGCGCCGTGTACACGTCTGACTCACCTGGTGAAATATCCCACACCAGCCCCCACTCCCTCCCTCCCTCCTTCCCCCTCGCACTAGGTTCACCCTGCAGAGCAGTTCAAAGTGGTTTTGCCTGTCTAGCCTTGGCGTTTAATGTTTAAGTATTGGGAGCGGCTGTAGGGAGCAAATAAAATGCCTTTACAGACTCCAGGGCACGCCGAGGGCTGTGATTCCAGATACTACGTTGTGAAATTCCCTATTGTGCCTCACAGAATGGCCCTCGGGATACGAGAAATCTGTTAAAGTCAAAATGCCTCCGTTTCTTCATAATGCTGTGATACATAGGCCTATGCTTACATAAACCACTGACGTTAAGTTTATTCAAACTTTTTTTATCATGCCAAAAATAGATTCTTGGTGAATACATAGCCATGTGTCAGTGCTGTAAACAGTTTGTGGAAGGTTCAAACAGGATAAAGGCCTGAACGTACAGTACAGTACAGTATACCCCACCTGCAAGACATGGCCACGAATAACACAATGCCCCCGAAATCTCTTTTGCCCCTGAAGGAAAATAACAAAGCCTGGCACTAAGTTGTCCTTGTGCGTGATTGTTCAGCAGCCCCTAATCCATCCAACAACGTTACAAAACATTCAGACAGGAGGAGGCATTAAAGCCATAATTGAGGGACTTACACCAGAAAACTTGGCGTTGCATCTCGCTCATGCTGGATAAGACCGTGGCACTCGAACACAGACATGGGTGTGGATTTGCTCGGAACAGAAAGATGCGGTGCTACAGTGCATGGCAGCTATACTGGTGGGGAAAGGGTAGGCTTAATGTAAAGAGTGTATTGCACAGTACAGGGCTATAGTTTCAGTGGGGTGACCCCGCATGAGGCAGCCGAGAGCTGATGAGTCATTGGCCTTTCTCACTCCTCACATCGGATTAACCATCACATGCAACAGGCTTCCTAATATGCATTTGGTAATACGGCTCAATCCTTCCCGAATGATTTCACAAAAATGTCCTGTTGCTCTGTCACTTTTGTGACTTGTGCAAATGGCCTCTGGTGTGAGTCAATGTGCCACAAAATGGGCCAAGAGTTTATTTTTTCTTTTCTCTGGTATGGTATCAAGCAGGTGTTTGACACGCAGGTGATTGCTGATGTTGTCAGTTGGAAGTTGGAGGTTGTGGTCTCATATACTGTTTTTAAAAGAATTTTAAATCTTAGTGTTGTAATACACACTATAGGTGAGACCTACAGTAAGACCGTGCAGTATAGGTGAGAAGGAAACTAGATCAGCACTCTGTAGAGTTAAAACCTATAGGCTACTTGTGTGTTGCGCACAAGTAGGCCATGGCCTACTTGTATGTGATCGGAGTGGACTAATGGTAATGACACTATAGCTATGAAGGTCTTTTACTTCTGTTCACATTCTCCACGAATGAAATAAGTGCAGTGTTTGGTCAGGAAAATCATATCCGGGGATAATAGATCTGACGGACACCATAGACTCTCTGCCGTAGATTGTGCCCAGGCTTTTGTCTTTGCAGTGCAGATGGGGTACGTTTTTAAGAGGCTAGTTAAGTAAATGTCCAGAATTAAAACAAAATGTTGAGTAAAAGTACAAAAGAATTGGCAACAAAATACTTATTATGCAGAATGTCCAATTTCACCATGATTTTTAAGAGATGCAAGCCCTCCAGTGTTTAGGTTCTTATGTCAGTACGTATGGCAGTCAAGTCTATGAACTTTTTACTCAAAAAAGTCACACCCATGTGAAGTGAGGGGCGCTCTTATGATATACGTCATCTAATTTCTGCCAATCGCAATTTGCGACCTTCGTCTTCGATGTTTGTGTTCAAAGCTGCACCATAGAAAAAACAGCAACCCGTGTGACGTCATGTGGCAGCCAAGTCTATGGACTTTCTAATGTTTGTTTAGAGCACTTTAAACAGAGTAAACAGACACACCCGCCTGGAGTAAACATAGAGGCGCTCCTCACTTCACACAATTGTGATTCCTAAGGGCCGATGGCCCCTCTAACATCTGGGCTGTGTAAATTTTGTCATATTACATTTAAAGTTAGTTGCGAGTGAGTTGGTTGTGAGTCCTTCGAAAATAGCAGATCCTCTACTACTGCACGTTACAAGCTCATACTGCGTTGTGCGTTGTGAAGCTTGTGAGATTTCACTCATATATTCTATACCAGGAGTATAGAAGGTACTTGCTCTGGTGTGGACTGAGGTACACCTGATGTACACCAAATGTAATTTCTATGGATGCTTGCATGGTTGGCTTCCTGCACCATCACAGAGGTTGTGAGTTCAAGTCCACTGTGGAGCGCCTAACGAACACAATTTGTTTCTGTTCAGGAGAGGGCGAAGCCGGGCGGGGTGCACGCGATATTAACCACTGCACGCATGAGGGCGGCAACACTTGGGGATGCTCCTCACCGGCAGATGAGTCAGTACTAGGATCAGCAGCAGTGACGACACAGAGGTGCCTGTGAGGAGGCAGGACTAAATTGGGGAGAAACACGGGATATACTCTGAAAGAAAACATTTCATTCACTGGATGATGTGGAGTGGAGACAGAGAGGGCTCTGAAGAAGAACTCTCCATCTCACCTCTTCCTCTCTGGGGTTTTGAGGCACTCATGTGACATGACAAGCTTAATCTTAGAGCTGTGACACCTGAACCCAAGACTCTGACCCCTAAACCCCACACAGAAAGCTCCCTGGTATCTCCTCCTCCACCGGCTCATGTCAGGGCAGTGCAGGACGTCCCCATCACCATGACTCACTGTTGAAATGTGGTCGGCTCAGACAACTCAAGATTCTTTCTCCTTTGGCATTTATAAAAAAAACAAAAACACTTCCATGCATTGCCTTGTTATTTGCATTTTCCCCTAACCTTTTGACACCCAGTCTGAGGTTTTTCCATTGGTCTGAGGTTTTTCTGAGGTGTGCCAGGTGTCAAACTATCTTTAGGATTTGGCCAAGAGATGCTGTGTTCATGGTTTCTGTGAGTGGTGGGTATAGTCACCCTTGCAGGTGCCATGGTCCTGGGCTGAGGTCACCAAACTGGAGAGAAGCCAGTGTGGTTTTTAATGAGAAGGCCTGTCACCCCTGAGACTGGCACGGCTGTCAGCACCTGTACGGCAACGAGAGTCAGTGGATAATCATTTCACCCCAAGTCATTTATTTTAATGGCTGTTTTGTTACCACATAAATAAAATGCCCCTTGACACTTCTACAGATCATATTCTTACTTAATCGTGATTAATTGGGATGTGCCATGAATGTGTCAAGTGTCTCATAGTTTCATGAGTTTGGAATTCTGTAAATGAAAACAGAAAATAAGTGTATATATGCAAATCTTGTCCAATAGGTGTTCATGCACGTCTTCAAATGTTTTGTGACATTCATGGTCCCATAAGAGTGCCTTCTAGCATGGCTTGGAGGGGTGGCATTTTGCATTCTTTCACCATGCAAAATGCTGCATTGTTGACTGGAAAGGGCATTTTTATAGACAAGAAGGGCAGGAGCTGAGCACCCTATGTTGTCTATGTGTGCACGTCCATGGTAAAACAATCTAGCCTCTCTCATATGGCCTACTAAACCTCTGGGTGCGTGACTTAATCTATAAAGTTATAGCTACACTCGTTTTAGGCTTAGACCTATACTAAACTATTTATTTCCATCAATATACGCTCCGCAACACGATAAGGCCACGTGCTCAACTGAATGGTGCTAATAGACAGTATTAAATGGTTATAGTCTATCCTACCTATACCACTGGCCTAATGCGTGCACAAAGGTGAAAGAGCCGGTATTGCGCGCAAGGGACTTGATCATTGCGTTGATTTGATGCCCCGAACCTATAGTTTTACAAAACTGTAGGAAAGGAAAGAAAAAAGAACCCAATAAATATATGTATTAAAAAAATATTTGTTTTACCTTTGCTCCAAAAAATAAAACTTTTAAATGATATGGCGAGTCAGACTCCAGTCCAGTCCACTTCTCCAAATGTAATTTATGGCCGCACAATCATCCTATATAGGCAGCTTAATACGCATTAATATTAGCATATGGGAAAACGGTAACGTAAAAGTTCCCCGATCCAATGCCGTTTGTCATTATCTGTCATATTTCCAATAAGGAAATGCGTGCTTTGACACAGGATTACGCGCTGCATGCGCGCACTGATGGGAAACCAATTACGCAAGTAAAAATGTTATATTTACATCCGAATCACACCATACCAAACAACTAAGTAGCTTTAGATTTGTATCCTTATCCCCAGAACCCAGTGAGTGTCTCTGTCTTGTCTTGTGTGCTGCCGCTGTGTGCTATATGAAATCAGGAATACGAGATGGTAAAAAAAAAAAAAAAAAAAAAAATCGTGTGTAATTGATGTTTTCCCATGGTGGGGCCCCTCCCCTACAACATAGCCCTCAGGTGGAAAGACGTCTTTTTTAGATTTTTTTTAACTCTTTTGTGGGATAAGAAGAAGACATCAGAAAGGGTTTGTCTGCAAACGGTGAGCCAATCAAGTCCCTCCCCTGCTATAGATCGCCTGCTATAATACATAGCAGTAAAAGCGGCCGCCTCGCACAAGCGGCTGTAGCTCCAGGAGACTCCGTCGCTAATTCCCACAGACCTTTTTTCTTTTTTTTAAACCCCCTCCGTCCACTGTTAACAGCGACCCTCCTTTTCCAATGTGTAGCCCCGTTACCATTCCGCTGATGCGTTCATTTCCGCACCTGCCACGGTAGTGATCAGGCATGTTCGGCCACTAGAGGAGGAAACAAGGACACTGTGGGCAGCGGGACGAGAACTGTGGCAGCAGCGGACGAGAAGCTTGGTGGAGACGATATATAGAAAGAAACGTCCGCCCGGCTTGCTGATCATAAGCTATATGAGTCTTTTTTAAATCTTCAGGGAAAAGAGGGGAAATCTTCGGGGGGAAAAGAGAGGGGGTGGAAAAAACCCACACACATACACAACCCAACCAACATGCTGCTGTTGACCAGAATCGTGCTGGTGGTGGTTTTGCTGTGCTTGTCTCTGGTGTCCTCTGGGATGGGCTGTGGACCGGGCAGGGGCTACGGCAGGAGAAGGCATCCCAAGAAGCTGACGCCGCTCGCCTACAAGCAGTTCATCCCGAACGTGGCGGAGAAGACGCTCGGAGCGAGCGGCCGCTACGAGGGCAAGATCACGCGCAACTCGGAGCGCTTTAAAGAGCTCACGCCTAATTATAACACGGACATCATATTCAAGGACGAGGAGAACACGGGCGCCGACCGGCTAATGACTCAGGTAAATACTAAAAAAAAAAGAAAGAACGAATAGCTTTTTCATTCCTTTCCATCTCCTAAAACGCACCACCATCACTGCGCACTGCGATGACCTGCTCGTCATACATACACGCCGAAATGCGCACTGAACTCTCAGCCCAGATCGAGCCCATTAAACTTCGGTGTATTTATGTAGGCTTTCTGGTACAGCATGGGAGTTTTACAAGGTTTTTTTTCCCTCTCCCGGCGATAGGAATCGCACTGGAGACGCGATGTGCAAGCGGGCAGTCAGGACAGGCGGCCTTGATGATTGTGGCAGCTTATTGAAATATTAATGTGGCCCCTCTCTCCTCATATCTATATTTGTATCCGCGTGTGTGTGAGAGAGACAGAGAGAGAGGCCCTAGTTGTTCTTTTAGGCGCACACCACCACTGTGTGCATGCAAAAGGATGTGATGCTGAACAGATTCCACGACTTGCATTTAAGGTTTACATTCTACCTGGTTTGGACTGCATTTCTCTCTCCATTCCCATCCCCTGCATCATGTATAATGGGGAGTATGGGCTACAATCTGCAGCGCTTCAAAACAGCCGCTCTTCTTTGCATGCATGGCTTGGCTCATATTCAGACATAAGCTACTGTAATTCAGCCTTCCGCATGGTGTGTAGCGGCGCGTGAAAACATTGACATTTCTATATCTGAATGTTCGGAACAGTATCCGTACTTTATGTGTGTGGCATGCTGCCAATCAAGGCGCACAGACCATGCCTTGGGTAAATGCATTTGTTTACAAAAATATAAGGTGGAATAGCATCGGGTTTGGCCCATTTCCCACAGCAGATTGTGTGTAATATACTTAGTGCAGGCATATATCGTTATACAATCCGAGACTGCGTGCAGACAAGAGTAGACTACTGTATAGGCCTGGCTGTATGTTACACAGACGAGACTTAACATACGAGGTATATTATTTTAATCTATAGGTTCCAGTCAGAACACCTGCACGCGGCGCAATTTTAGCGGTCAATTTCAACAAATTGTTCCAGGCATCTGGGTGATGTTGCGCAACGATGACAGCGCGGCTACCTTAACATCTCAGTCTGGACTGAGAACGGTGCGACAGTGATGAAGCTATAGCCTATGTCCGCGGTTTTAAACCAGTGGTCCGGCGACCACCAGTGGCCCTTGAGAGGGTTCCAGGTGGTCCTCTGCAACTAAGGGGATGATGGAGAATAATTTGGTGTAACCAAATGGACCCTTAATATAGATCTTTGACTCTTGTGCTCGTAAAATGAAACAAATCGGACCATTATTTTTGCGCGCAAAGAGTAAACAACATATTGTTAAACATCTGAATTTCTTAATGCTCATAAGAATCCACATAGTTAGAGCATGTAGAAGGAATTGTTGTTTTTGATCTGTTAAGATTCTCTGTTATCTCTTCAAAATACAGCATGGAATTGTAGAAGAAAACGAACAACAAAAAGCTGAGTTTGGGTTCTGGGAGACCATACTAAATTGTGGTCCCTGGCCCAAATGCTGAATAAATAGTGGGCCCTGTCAAAATGGTTGAAAACCACTGGTCTATGTGATGGAGCCAAGCAGGCATGCAGGCGCGCGCTGGAGTCCCAGATCCGTACCTCGCGCCGTCATGGGCACGAGCTCCGATTAAATATTCACTGTGCGTGCAGTCTGAACATCGCTGCTTCATTCTCTCTGCTCTTGTTCTATAGGGTCTCTGCTTAACCACACAGATATGAATATATAAAGAATATAGACTATAGGATTATTTGGTCCTATATCAAACCTTGTATGGATGTCGGATCCCTCGTTGTCATCTCGATTTAACACAATAGTTGTGTGACGTGTGTTCCTGTTATTGCTGCCTGGCATATAGGCCTAAGGTAGCACATGAACCGTAAAGCAGGTGTAGGCTGCGAGACTGGGTTGAGACTGCAATATATAATCATGCAGGCAAGACTATATTTGTGGATATGTGGACATTCGATTCCTGACTGTTGGGCACATCCCAGGTCATGGACTTGAAACAATATGAACTTATGATGACCTTTGGGCAGCAAAAAACAATGCGTTTTCATAAGACATGAAGCCTCATTATTATTTTTATATTAGATCAGCTGATGACGCAATAGCTGTTTATTTAAAATCTTAACAAAGGCAGGCATGCACCTGCAAAGCCGCCCACTGTATAACTTGGTATGCAGTAGCATTGTCACGTGGGTGTTCTGCTGTGCCAGAAGTCCATGTGCTTTTCCACTTTTTTACGCATGAATCCAGTGGCTTTTTACTGTATGCTTGGATACAATGAAGAGGCTGATAGGCTGTGTGTGTACACGATTCGTTGTCATCACAGATTTGAACTGTGCAAAGCCGCAGCTGTAACTGTATAATGAAAGAGATGGAGCATGTGTCTGTTGTGGTTTCATAAGATGCATGGCACAAAATCAATGCAGTCTAGCCTTTCCTATAAAAACTTGATACCCGGCGGCGGGCTTGGTTTGGAGTGAAGGCTTGAATCATGCATCCAGGATTATAAGACAGGCACGAGTCTCTCCCCGATGAGAACTATTAAAGAACGGCTTTGGAACGGCTCATTTCAATATTTTAACGTTTCTTTTTTTCCCTCCACAAGTAAATGAGCCTGACGACGCCACTTCAACCGACCAGCCACAACAAAAACGTGCAAATGAATATGAATGGAGGCAGTGGTGGTGATGGTGTGTGTGGGATAGAGATGGGCTGTTTGCACTGACAGATACCTGTTAAGTGTTTCCTCTCTAACCGGCTCGTTTGTGGAGATAATTAGCAAGGGACAGGGACGTGCAGAGAGTGGTAAGGGGCTAAAATCCAGTAAGAGGGCACTTTTTAACAAAATAGCACATCTACAAACTTGTAGATCGGCTATTTTCAGACTGCAGTCCTAACACTCTTTAAGATACTGGGAATGTGTGTTGGCCTGCTATATGTATTATTATTACTAATATTTCCAAGTTCAGGAGACTTTGGGGGAAAACGCAATTTCTCCTTAATGTTGGCTTCATGGCATGGACACGAGTGACATTTTTCATTTATGTCGCCATAGTGCTACATTTGTGTTCTGGATAGGGCAGTTGTTTTACAGAGTGGTAAAAGGGCATGGGCTTAACGCAGTTTGATGTATAGGCCTATGTGTGCACGTCCCTGGAGATTAGCAGGGAGCTGCTTGCGGCTGCATGAGGCTCGCTTGTTGAATACAATAAAAGCGCCGGCCCTGCATGGCCTGCATGGGCGTCCCGCTGCGCTTCACGGTGGCTGAGCAGAATTTGGCTTAATTTGCGGCACACGACCTAATGAATTAATAAATAGTTTAAAGCTTTACGGCTCTCTTGACTCGGACAATCCCACTCTAGAATGTGCAGGGCATCAGGGGCGAGAGAGATATTGCCCTTTTCATTCAACCCATTCTACAAGTGCTCGCTGTGGTTGGATCTTTTTTTTTTTAATTTATTTTAATTCACTTGTTCCTTAAACAGTTTTGCTGTTAGACAGCACTGACACACGGATGAGCATTTGCATGTTTTAAATGTTGGCATATCGGTAGTCATGTGGTTTATGTAGATACATTCACACAGGCCTAAGATCTTCATCAATCAAAGGGTGGCAAATATAGGCTATTACGCGTGTATGCGCACGGGCCTTACGTGTCCTTTCTCGGATAATTGTTTTTGTGCTCAAAGTTCCGCATAAGCACGGAAAAGCCCCCTTAAACACACCGATTTAAGTAGGCATGTCACGTCCCACGACGTTGCAGGACAGGGATAATTAAACATTCACTCTCCCATTGCAGTGAAAAGCCTCTTTTGTAGCGTTTCATTTGACATATTGTGTCGAGAGCAGTTGTCTTGGAGAAGGCTAAGCATCTTCTCTCAGAGAGTGCATGTGTGTGTGCAGGGCAAATACTCCAGTGACACAAACTCCATGCATGCATGCATGCTGCTGAAGATCAGCTTCATATCATCTGCGAGATCAATTATTTATTCAAAGAATACAGACAGCTTGAAAGTAACTTACAAACCGACTCATCGTTTTTTGGCGGCCTTAATTCGCTCTCATGAATTTCTGATTATGTCAATTCATGCGTGGTGTTACTGTTGAGAGAAAAGAAAGGGGCAGTGCAGGTCGCACCTTGTGCAACCTCACATCCAAGTCGAAATTAAGATCCATATTATGTTATAGGTCCACGCAGTGAAGCGAACGCGGTGACTTATCAATATTTCATCAGCAGCTTTCTTATCTTGAGATGTGCCCTCGGACTCTGTCAGGAAATTGCTTGCAAGCTCAGACTCCAGAATCCTTTGTCATCCCACATTTCACATATTGCTGCTTTTGTGACGAAGCACCATGATGTGAGCCTGTCATCACAAGTCAAGTTTAGTTTAAGGCCAGTGGTTTTCAATTTTCAAAGTGTGTGTGGCCCAGGGATCCCACCAGCGGCCCATAATAAGGGGCCTCCCAGTGAAATGTGTTAAATAGCAACAAAATATAAATTTAAACAATCTACGAGCTATATCCATGGAGCCAGCATGCACTGTGAGATTGTGGGTAAGGATTCTTGAGAACATGAAAACATGTGGGGGAAAATGTGGAATAGTTGAATCCCCGCATCAGGGTGTAACATTTCCCAATGGGGGGGGGGGGCACCCATTTTCAGTTACATGACTTTTATTAGTCAAGTAAAGCATCAATAATAACATCAGTTGTTGTTGAAGTTGCAACATGCACGCAGCATGCATAAAGCTAAAGGTCTGACTCAGAGAGTTTTCTGTTTTCAATGATGAAATGCTGTTGGTTTAGTGGTGACATATAGCTGTAGTTAGTTAGTAGCAGTAGTACTGTTTTGCATGCCATCATGTTTGGTGGGGCAGTCTGGGCATTTAGGAGGGCATTTCCCATGCCTAGATCCGCCCCTGACCGGCATGGCACAACGATATTCTGATGGTGGTGGGATCCTTATCTAAATACACAAAAGTTTGGACAAAGTTTGAGAAGCGTCATGGTTTCTATAGGTTGACTAATTCGTCTGTTTGCCTCCCCTGTAGAGATGTAAAGACAAGCTCAACTCCCTGGCCATCTCCGTCATGAACCAGTGGCCCGGCGTGAAGCTACGGGTCACCGAGGGCTGGGACGAGGACGGACATCACTTCGAGGAGTCCCTGCACTACGAGGGCAGGGCCGTGGACATCACCACCTCCGACAGGGACAAGAGCAAATACGGCACCCTGTCCAGGCTGGCGGTGGAGGCCGGATTCGACTGGGTCTATTACGAGTCCAAAGCCCACATCCACTGCTCTGTCAAAGCAGGTAGGGCTCATTAAAGACACATATACCTAAGAAAAACACCTTAAAATAGCCATCACGAATAAGAAGCTACAAGTACATGGACGTTTAAAGGCTAAATTGCACATTTCGACTCGCCTATGGACTTTAAAGGAGATTTCCACTCGTTAATATAGGCCTATACCTTAGAATTGTAGTATGGATAGCCTATGTTAAAACACGTGTCTGCGGGAGAGAGAAATGGAGGTCTGATTTTTCCAGACCTTTATTTATACACGCACGGAACTTGTTCCCCTTCTTTTCCCCCCACACAGCAACTCCCAGGAATATTAATGACAGTAAAATGTCGAAAATGGGTGGAATTCTCCTTTAAGTGAGCAATTAAATGGTTAAATGATTGTCCTGTCCAGAAGCTGTCCTGTCCACAGAAGCAGTTCTAATGTCTGACATTAGTCCTATGAGCATGGCTAATTGAGTGAATTAATCAGAATCTAATAGGGCTATTGAAATGGCACTTACTAAATGAAATTTGTTCGAGCTCATCCTCTGCAAATGCATTTTTTGCACGATTATAGTCTTTAGGCCTATTTATTATATATTTTGGGCCAACTCGGCTAATTGTGTGTTTCCACGCCAAGTTGGTAAAGTTCTTAAGAAATGAACATGTACAGGCCTAATGAAACAATCGAAACACTCGATTTACAGTATAATGTTGACATAACCGGCAAGACCACAATAGTAAATTATTACTCCTATCATTTCTTTGCCAAAATGTCCAATAATATAAGAGCGTTGATTTGGTAATTAAATCCACGTGCATGGACATGTCCCAGGGTCTTATTGGCGTCATATCTCATGCAGCGTTTAGCCTATATATTCCTGATCTTACATCGCCCCACACTGTCTCGTTGAGGGAACCACCGGCTCTGATAACAAAGCTCATTCAGACAGATTACGGGGAAGTACATTTACTAAGCCCATTTTAAAATAATGTTATTATTATTATTTTTAAAACCCTTTTCATGTAAAGGCCCATTTGAGCAACGGACCACCATTTACAACACTTAGCATCTCAGACACAAAACTAAAGTTGCCGTGCATCAATTCTTCTATATTCTAATTTTTGTTTTGTAAATGGAGTAATTCAGATATTAAACAATAAATTAAACTCTAAAAGGAAACCAAATGGACTGGGAGGGTCCACATTTGGGTCATTTTACGCTCTCGAGAGTTAAATATCTACATATCTGCTACATATCTTCAACTCTCCATCATGTACTTACTTGAGGATCACCTGGAACTGCTCCAAGGAGCACAGGTGATGCACGGACCTGGTTGAAAAACACTTCTTTCTACCTGATCGAGTTGGCATTTACCTCTACTCTATAGGCTATACTGTACAGATTAGTAAAATATTGTTTAAAAAATATTGATGCTAATATACTTTTGTACTTTTACTTTTAACTGAGTATTCCTTCATTGAAATATATTGGTACTTTTAGTCAAGTAAAAATACGCTATACAGTAGAAATACGTATAGCTTGCCTTTTCCACCACTGACTTATAGAAAAAAACAATAACAAACTTGTCATATTACCTTTCGCACACCAACTAAAGTAAAACAAATGACACAGACAATGATAATGTGCATGCGAATGATAGAATAGCTTCAAACATGTCCAAGATGCAATGAGCTTATTTACAACTACTAAATCTAAGAATATTCGTTTCGATGAAGTTAAATTTGAACGAAAACAGTGTAACTTCATTGGTCCCTCTAAGACAGGTGGTTTTCAACCCTTTTCATACCAAGGCAAGGCCATTATTTATTGCCTATTTGAGCCACGGTCCACCATTTGATTTGATTCAGCCTCATCAGTCCTCAAACTTCGTTCGTCAAATTAAATGAAAAAAATAAAAATTGTCCTATATTCTGTGTAGACTTATTGTAAATATATAAGTGTATATAATATGTAAGCGTAACTCTCAAGAGTTAAGGATAGGAGTCCATTTGGAACGATCTGGAACTCTCTCAAGGATCACTGGTGGTCCCCGGACCACTGGTTTGAAAACCACTGCTCCAACAAGAGGCTCCGAGTTTATTGTAAATCCCTTATTTATAATTCAGGACACATCTTCTTGAGATCATGGCAGTCCCTCTGCCCACGTGTCATTGGGGGTCATGTGGGCTTTTATACCAAAGGGATTTGGGCTGAACAATGTTGAATTCGTTGGAGTAAACCCCGGTTTTAAATTATCACTTTATTTCATGAATCTGGGGGGGAGATTAAAGCCCTAAATTAAGAGAAGGACACCCTCCGCTCCGCGCAGTTCCAATGACAGCGTGATGCACGGGGAGTGGAATGTGGAATGAGTTCTGCTTGCAGAGGCCCAAATTATTGTCATCATCAGGGGCGGATCAAGGCATGGGCATGGGGGGGGGGGGCAATGCCCCCCTAAATGCCCAGTCTGCCCTACCAAACACGATGGCATGCAAAACAACCCAAGATATTTCAAACTACAGTTGTGGCACCACTAAACCAACAACATTTGATCATTGAAAACAGAAGACTCTCTGAGTCAGACCTTTAGCTTTATGCATGCTGCGTGTCTGTTGCAACTTCAACAACAACTGATGTTATTATTGATGCTTACACCTGCCCAATAAAATGAAGTCCTGTAATAGAAAATGGTGTGGTGCGGCTTCGCGCCACGGGCGATATCATGGACATACCCCCCCCCCCCCCCCCCCAATGGGAAATGTTACATCCGCCCCTAATCAAGACTATCTGTCAACAAAGCAGTTAGACGCGATGGAAAGAAAGGAGGGGGGGGACATTGATGTCGCACACAACAGAAAAAAGCGTTTAAAGTCTGGAGCCCTCATTTACATTCAAATCTACATCTCGGGGGCTTGGAAAAGTGGCTTCCACTGTGTAAATAGTAGCCGTGGCCGCTCTTTCTCTCTCTCTCCGAGTCTCGGCTATTTGTGTGAATTGTCGCGTAGGGGTTTCTGCACCTGAGTCAATATAGGAAGAGCTGCTGCATGGGAAAGGCGTTAGGGTTCTTTACCAAGAGGAGCTGGAATCCACAAAGCTTATGCCCCGCGCTTTATTGTTTTCTTAATTAAGAATAGATGAGCCAAAGGCTCAGACGTGCCAATACACATATTGGCACGGGGAAGCCAAACAGGTATCATTGTACCACGTACGTGCATAATATGGCCCCACTGCGCAACGCAAAGGCAGATCGTAATAATATAATAGCCTGTCATAAATAGATTTTCATTAAACCGAGAAAACAAACAAATAACACTCCTTTATTCCACACAGAGAACTCGGTGGCAGCGAAGTCGGGCGGCTGCTTCCCGGGCTCCGCGTCCGTCACCCTGCAGGACGGACGGAGGAAGCAGATCAAGGACCTGGCGGTGGGCGACAGGGTGCTGGCCGCCGACGACCAGGGCGCGCTCGTCTACAGCGACTTCATCACGTTCCTGGACAGAGACGCGGCATCCACGCGAGAGTTCTACGTGATCGAGACCGAGCACGAGCAGAAGATCACGCTGACCGCGGCGCACCTCCTCTTCGTCACCGGCAACAGCAACGCCACGGAGGAGGAGGAGAAGGAGGACGCGCGGCGCTCGACGACGCCGCGTCAGGCGGTGTTCGCCAGCGACGTGCGGCCGGGCCAGAGCGTGTTCGTGTTGCGTGACGGTGGCAGCGGCAGCCGCCTCGAGGCCGTGGCCGTGCGGCGGGTCTCCACGCGGGCGCACGAGGGATCCTTCGCGCCGCTGACCTCGCACGGCACCATCGTGGTGGACCAGGTGCTGGCGTCGTGCTACGCGGTGGTCGAGGACCACGGCCTGGCGCACTGGGCCCTGGCGCCCGTGCGCTTCGCCCACTGGCTCTCCTCGCTGCTCTGGACGCCATCAGCGTCACCGCAGTCCCCTGTGACGTCACAGGAGGACGGGGTGCACTGGTACTCCAAGGTTCTATACGAGTTAGGAACATGGCTACTGGACAGCCACGCCATCCATCCACTGGGGATGTCGATACACTCGAGTTGAAAACCTTTTTTTATACTACAAAGGACAAAACAAAACAGAAAAACTAATGTAGGACGACGATGAACCAATATAGTAGATTAAAATCGAGAAAAAGACAAACAGACAAAGGCCCCCTATGCTGGCGGAGTTGGGATATTTATTTCAAGTGACTTTTACATGATGATGTGTCCCTTTCAAAGAATGAATGATGGAGCCTTAAAACAGTTTTTTTTCTTCGAATAATTTATTCTCATGCTGAACTCTGCCGTTGTCGCACCTAAAGATGGATTCTAAAAACGGTGTGACGCGGCGAATTGTGCATAATCTATTTTTGTATATGTATCTCAAGTAAAAAAAAAAAAAAAAGAAAGAAAAAAGTGCAAAGAGAAAGAAGAACTGTTGTAGGAAAGGAGCTATAACTTTCTTGACAGGTTGTAATGTTTTCTTGTGCATAATGTTGTGTGTGCAAACTGACTGTTATATTTTGGGGAGAACCGAACAAAAAACTTCGCGCTATGGGGTATCCATAAATTATATTTTTATACAACAGAATTGTAAATTAGATTTTGACAGATCGTTACCGAATCACATTTCGTTATTTGAAATAGTGTAAGATATTTGAGAATATATTTTAATTTAAATACAGTAGATGGGAAAAAAGTATTGGAAAATCTTGTACTGGCGTTTTGTTTTATTAAGAATTCTATTATTTTGAAGACTGTTTCTTTTGAAGTTGTCAGAGTATGGGACAGATATTCTGCCTCATGTCTACATGCTTAATTTTCCCTTTTCTATTTTTCTTTCCTCTCTGAGAAAATATAAACTGCACATTCTGGCAATTCAAACAGTATAAGTAGAACAAAAACAACGTTTTTTTGTTGAATAAATTAATAAGTAACTACTGTAAATTTACTAAAATGTATTTTTCTTTTCATATTTTGTAATAGGGAAATAGTTTTATAGAAATTACCATGCGGCAGATGCACAGTTTGGATAGTAGGCCTATATATAGCAAAGAAGACCATACCAGTTAACTTTCATAACAGGGCGATGTGTCAAAATGTCTAGAGTTTATTATTTATATGTTTATTACAAAATGAGATAAAGAAAATATTCAAAACTGCAGTTGTTACATGTCTTTGTCTCAATATTCTAGTTTCGGTATTATAGCATATATAATCCATATTGGAGTGAGAATTTGATTATGGAGAAATATATACGTCACTGCAGTGTTTTCATAAAGCCTTATGATCCAGCATTTTGAACGAACAGCTCACAACTTCCATGCCTCATTATATAGAAAATCGGAATTCCCTCCCAAAAAGCCACACAGTATTTTTTTAATCAGCATTTGAGCCACGGACCACCATTGGGAGGGGATTTAGACTTTCTGGCCCTAAACTAACACATCCTGTAATCGTTGGATAGGATTTTGTCCAGAATTCCATTATCTTAATTGTATTGACTTGTAAATTATCGTATATTAAGTAATAAGTAATGCGGATGTTTAGAGGGGAACTCCACCCATTTTCAACATTTTAATATGTCATTAATATACCTTAGAGATATTGTGTGGACATTATGAAAAAGTTCCCCCAAAGTTCCCCCAATTCTGTAAAAAAAAACAACAACAAAAAAAAAAAAAACATTAACATGGTGAAATACATCTGATGACATCATCTAGATGTAGCATATTTCACCATGTTAATGCTTTTTCTTTCAGACCCCTTTTTCCTGAGAGGATACAAATGCATAGAGGATACAAATGTGAATTGTACCCATTTGTACCCATTTTTGAGAATGGGTGGAATTTCCCCCATGTGTGGAAGTAATATGTTCAATAACAATTGACTTGACGCTATTGAGAGCTAAAGATGAAAATGTAGGCTACACTCTCAAAAGAAGTTAAACTTAATAAGGGTCTAATTTGGTCTATGCATTTTCGAAACACCCAATCATCATTTAAACTGCATTGGGTGGAGACCATCTGGAACCCCATCTGGAAGGGCCACTGGTGGTCCCCGCGGCCCACTAGTTGAATTGAAAACCACGGACATAGATAGGTCTATATAGCTATATTGATTTCAGGACAAAATAACTTAGCCAGGTATGCCTATAGGTCTATGTTCAATAGTGTTACCGGCAGAAAAGGCTTTGAACTATACCTTTAGCATGCTTGCGAAATGTTGAGAGCTCGTGTCAAATTTAACGAGGTTTACCCTCCGCAAATAAGTTCTGGGGGAAAGAAATGCAGACTATTAGTCACTAAACAGAACCAACCGTGTTTGAATTCCAACCATTTTCAAAAATTTCCTGAGAGGACACAAATGTGAACCAAATGGTTCCATTTGTACCCTCTCAGGAAAAGGGGTCTGAAAGAAAAGTCATTAACATGGTGAAATACATTTTGATGATGTCATCAGATTTATTTCGCCATGTTAATGATTTTTTCAGACCTCCATTTTTAGGAAATACAGAATTGGGGGAACTTTTTTTTTTATCATGTCCACACAGCATCTCTAAGGTATATTAATGACATTAAAATGTTGAAAATGGGTGGAGTTCCCCTTTAAATGTGCCTCGCTGTTCGGTAGGCTATAACCACCACATTAGCCTACTCTATCAAACGACAGCATTAATGATGCAGTAAAGGTGAAGGCAAGTGATAGAACATTACCAGGGGAAGCAGGGACGTGCACTCATAGACTTGAAAGGGGGCTTCAGCCCCTGCCCATTTGACCATTCTGAAAACAACTGTCCTTTCCAGACAACGAATACAGCATGTAGGCTATACCCGTACATGGACGAAACGCAAGTGACCAGCATTCAAGAATGCTAAACCAGCATTCAAGGGAATAGCCTTCCCCTCGCCTGAAAGTCTACTGAACTTGAATGGAGTAGGCTATTTTGCCATGGCCAAACTTGTTTAGAAATCCATGCATCTCCACTATAGGTAAAGGCTTCAATCTGGGTTGCGTCTGAAAATGGCAAATCTAGCCTACAAGGTCTCATCGGTCGTGATGAGTTTTTTTCCCTCCAAAAGTGCCCTCCTAGCAAATTCCAACCCCTACCCCACTAACAATTTGCACGTCCCTGGCCGCAAGTCTTATTTAATATGCCAGTCACTTGACAGCAGCATTAAGCTGAAAGAGGTCGATGTCTCGTTGTATTATACAAGAGCGACACCCTGTGGTCAAGAGAGAAATTGCTGTCCGTCCCATTTGATGGCCTTATGTGTGTCAATAAATACAATAAAAAACAGTCTACTGTTAAGAAAAGGTGAGCATTTCATCATAGTATAAGTGTACATGGTTATTTAGTCAATAGTTTGTCTAAAAGACTGTGACTCGAATCCTGGCACCCCTTCCAAGTCGAATTGCCCTGGGGCAAGACACTGAACCCCAAATTGCTTGGTTGGTACCTTGCATGGTTTCCACTATGGCATCTTGGATAAAGGTGCTGTATAAATGCCCCATTCTCCAGATATGATGAAACAAATACAGTGTTACACAGCCCTCCTAAAATAATCTAAACAAGATTTTTTTATTGATAAAAATCTCAGCTTTTCCCAATTCTTCATTTTTTTAAACAAATGTTTCAAAAGTAGCAGATCCCCAAGCTCAAAAGGTGTTGCAACGCAATGAGTGCGAGTTCGGAGATCCACCAGTGGTCCCTGACAGGATTCCAGGTGGTCCCCAGCTAAATGATGGACAGTTGGTAACCAAATGGACCCTTATAGATCTGTAACTCTTGAGCATAAAATGAAACCAAATGGACCCATATGGGTCCATTGGGGCTTTGTTTGGTCTCAAGAGTTAAATTATATTTAAACATCTGAATTATTTAATTTTCTAGAATGTACACAATTAGGACCAACAATTTGCCAGTTTATCTCTAAGTTGTGGACAAAAATTTGAAATCTTTGTTTTTGGGTCCAAGAGAATAAACTCAACATTAAATGCTGGTCCGTGGCTAAAATGCTGAATAAATAGTGGGCCCTGGTATGAGAAAAACTTGAAAACCACTGGTCTATACCACTGACAAGTGCAAAAATATTATTACAATAACTAATTTATAGCGCATCATTCGTGGCGAAAAAAAATACCCTGGCCTGATGCAGTTTTATCAAAGGCAGAAAGGAAAACTTGAACCTTGGCTTTGCGAACACTGTTGTAACATGAATAGGAATTCCACTTCCTTCTCCCCAGTTGACTATACTTGTGTTGTGCTGTTGATACTGTGAGGTGGAAACTTGGGAGGGGACAAAGCAGCCCGTCTCTTCCAGAGCCATGACCTTGGGTCTCTCTCTCTCCAGAGAGATACAAAGGCACCCGAGCGAGAGCATTCCACAGAGCAGGTAAACAGAACCCCTTTCTAATCCCTCCAGAGGCCCTCCTCAAGTCTGCTGGAGTTGAGGAACGGCTTCTACAAATGTTGACATCTGCAAACACGGGACAGTCTGCCTCTCTGTGGAAAAGCACAACGTTCCTCCCCGTTTCTAAGCTGATGGTGCTGCTCTGGAGGCAACCACTGAAGGTACTGACCAAAGTCATGAAGGGTCTTACACTCAGGGGCGCAGAGAGCATTAAAGTTGGTACGACAGATTTGGAGGGGGGGAGGGGGTAATTTTCCATGATATTTTACTCTGAGGAGGGGTGACATCCACTTTTGAAATTAAACAGATAAACGTAACAAATCCCCTACTTCATAAAACAGAGCATGATCACCCCCGGCCCTCTGGTTCAACAACAATTTGCTTACACAACTGCGAAAAGAAGTGACCTCTGCATTATATAAACCTCAAAAACACCAACAGAACATGCTGGCCATTTTGCTCCCGTCCCTCTGGATTCAGGGATTATAAGATTTAATTGTGGCTTTATTGCCCAATAAATGTATATAGTGATAGAGAAAAGAGTGCCTCTGGCAGAAAACTCTTTTAAATTTTTATTTCAAGGACACGTGTAATCTGTACAGTCTCAGAGTTACAAACCTGCAAGTCCAACTACTGTACAGAGGGCCTCAAATCGACTGCCAGAATTGCAGTTCTGAAGATATGTTACAAAACAAACACAGTCAGATGTTGTTTCCAAGTTATTGAAACTCTAGTCTCATATAAGAACATTTGACCTCATTGTTTCAATAACCAACACACACAAAAAAAACTACAGAATAGAATTGTTGTTTATAAAAAACATTTATTTTCCATTTCCATTCTAAAACAAGGTACAGACTCTCTTTTTGATAACATACAATTCAATGCTTGGCATCGGATAACAAATTCTGTTATGGCAGAATAACTTATACCAAAAAAACAACAACCTCATGATGTCACCCATCAAAACCTCAAAGAGTTTGAACAACAGGTAATTTTCATCAACAGTTTCACTCAATATTCAGGTTACATTCAGGTACATTAGTTGTCATGTTTGAACGACTTCAGTCACTTTTAGGTGCACAGTTTCCAACATGAGGAAGTGGTGTCTTTTTCAAGAAAAAAAAAAGATCCAACAGAACAAAGTGCGCCAAGAGAGCTGGCATGACTTTGGCGGAGTGGAAGCCAAAAAGAGTGTCTTTTACAGTTACAAGTGCCTGATCTGAGAAGCCCGGCGTCGTCACAGAGATGGAAACCTCCATCCACGGGGCTAAAAAACAATGGTAATCCAGGTAGTCCGACCTGCTTGATATGAAAGGCTTAAGCTGAATTTATGCTCTGTCGCACAATGGTGTCACGTGCCGAGAATGGCCAAGAATGGTAGACCTACAAGCTCACAGCATGCCATTATCCGCTGCATTGCCAGCTTGTAGGTCGGCTAGTCTCAGTGCGCAACACTGTCACACGACAAAGTATGAAATTAGGCTTTAGGGTTCAATGCAACAATGGCAGCAACAAGGAAAATAAGTTTAGTCAATGTCAAATAATTATGGGGAAAAGAGATATGGACTGTTGTGGAGAAGTTATACATATTAGATTATGAGCAAAAGTAACATCTTCAGTTATTGGTCCAAGGCTACAACCTGCAAAAAGGACTGAAAGCTGTTAGAATGGTAAGAAGACGAAGACTTCACAAAGCACGATTGCTTCTCAAGCTGGAAAACAGCTTCATACATGTTCTTATGTTTGTGTGCAGATTAAGTATATACTGAAATGCTTAGATCGTGCTTTGTGACATCCCCCTTATGCTTCAGTAAAGATCATCTCACCTAGAAAAATGGAAGAAAATGATTAATTCAGGAGGACGCAGCGACAGCAGCGTACCACGCTCTCAACCTGCAAAATCAAACTCAGTGCCATCAGATGTACCTGATAGAGAGAAAAGTGTTGTGGAGGGAAAAATATAACAAAATACAGATTATTTCACCCATTACTAGTTAGTCATTTTGGATGGTTTTGTCAAGTCCTCAATATACATCTTAAAAGAAAAGAAAAACGAATCAATTTGCTTAATGGACAATGAAGCCGATTTGTACCGAACAACCAAAAAAATAAACAAACATTCAGGACTTATTTTCAATAGAAAACAACCTGAACGCTAACCTATTGTTAGAATGTGTTAGAACCTAAAATGTGTAAATGTATCTACAAAATGTACCCATTTAAAACAAAAAGGTACAAATATGTACTATTACATGTTTTGTCTTATGTGTGTAAATTAATCTTCCAAATGAAGATACCACTAGGTTCAATATGAACCTGTTCTGGCATTACAAGACAGTCTCGTCTTGAAATAATGTAACTTGTACTGTGTGGCATTGCCAAATACTTGATTAAAATCCATGGGATTCACTAAACTATAAAATGAATGGACATTTCATTCCAATATGCAATGCATAGCATCCATAGCAGTAGATAGCACTGCATAACTGAGGTACAATGACTACCATATAATTTTATCTCAAAACACAAAAGGAATAAAACAAAGAAAAAAATGAAAAGAAAATTCAATACCAATAAAAAAGTCAGTTGGTAACATAACAAGTTACAACTAACAAGATACAAAGGCATTTAGAAACATGCAGCCTCTTAAACTTTACAAGAAGTTTAAGAAACCACCATGTAACATCCAAAAGGTGCACAGATATTTTTCTAGACCTTATGTACCGTCATATTTTTAAGTGCTTCAATATCTAGTACCAATTGTAAGGTATTTGATCCGATCTTTTTTTTTAAAATGGTGTGTATGTGCATAGTATGCATGTAAATAACCAGTAATTCTTAATTTAAAGGGCCAATTACCAATACATTTAATCATTTCCATATGCCCATTAGGCCAGCCCAATGAGTAATAATCAACATGAATAACTCCAATCTGTTTTTTCAACTGTGATGTCATTGCGATGTAGTGTATGGCCTAAGATGCATAAATACTCATAATTATGGAATAATAGTGTGCTGAATTAAAAAACCTCTTGCGTATAATACCAAAATTCGGATTCATTTTAGTCCAGCACTACTAGTTTCAGAAAAGCTGCATCATATTGTACTCAAATTAAAACCTAAAATTAAGTCATAGTCAAGGAAGAATATTAAGGGTGGTGCCACAATGAGCCCTTCACTAAGTCCCTCCTCAATCTGGCCTTGTCCAATAGACACATTAGAAGAGGAAAGCTTGACCTGTATAGCAACAGTTGCCAAACTATTTGGACAGACATTGGACAGTGACTAAACTCTGCCCCAAGGGGTGGGGTTTTGAGAAAGGCTCATTACCTAATGCAACTCACGTATAGTGTTATCATTGAGCACATGATTGGAGAATGCATGCACTGCACATCAGTATGACATCACAGATCAATAAGCTGGTCAAAATAGTCTCATTTTGGACAATGGAAGACGGCCATCAATTGCAAATCTTGCAAAAACATCTTCTTGAGAGTGAAGCCAATTTTATGGTAAAATCCAAAAGGCATTCCATCTTAATGTTTAAAATAGTGAAAAGATTCACTTGTGTATCACTACATTTTGTTTTTGTCCTTAAATAAGACGTTTAGAAACTAATCTGTTGTGTGTCAGGAATTAGAAAAGTGTTAAAATCTTGTGAAATATAAAGCGTTACACTGTACCGACAACTGGGTTAAGGGAAACGCCAGGTGTGAAATACAGTACTGAATATTCGTGACAACAAATTAGCACCGCACACAAATAACCGTAAAACCACCAGGCAGACACATGGACATCACACACAAACAACACAATATTTCTAGAAAAGTTAACCGGCTTCACAATACCTGCAAAGGTTCATGGTACATTGGCCATATTTTTTATTTTCCATCTCCCTTTAATTAAAATGTTTTCATAGATCTATAAACAGAAATGTGGTGCAATGCTCTTTGCTTTTGGTTCTACAATGAAGACTGGTTGTCTGGACATTTACAGTATATAAAATGTTATTTTGATACATACAACACTTTGAAAGGTGAACTCAAAACATTTGGAAAAGATGAACATTCATTGACAAGGTCTAGTCTACTTATGTACATGATCATGACTACACAGATAATGGTTGCCCCGCCCCCTCGTTGTTTTGCGCGTACTGTACACGATAATAACCTCTTTTGTTCAAAGCTGAATGATTATGTTAGGAGCACTAATTCTAAGAAATCAACTAAGGATTTGCACGATGTAACACATGTAGACCCCCAAAAAAGAAACAAAAAAAGAAAGAAAATACTTTTGTGAAAAGTAAAAACTATCGTGTGAAGTAGAATAGTAGAACACCTTAGTTGTTACTTGTAAAGTCATATTATAAACTGCACGGTCATGGAAATGCTGTGTATTTCCTGGGTGTATTCTTTCTAGACAGCCAGTGATTGAAATTGATTGAAAAGTATTCAGGGGAGTAAAGTTACCGCCCAGTATTGATCAATTACATATTAAGCATGCAATGCAAGACTCAGAGTTGATGGCCCTATGTTGAGATGCTGATATCAAATGTTAAAATATAGTATTGTACCATATATAGTACTATTATACAAGCGAATGAGATTGACTACAACGCCTCGTCACCATTGTCTGAAAGAATTTAGCATTACTGGATATGACATCAAGAGTATACTTTCAAAATTGAAGCGATTAAACTGATACATCCGAGGGACAAATGTGTAAGGATGGGCCTATCTTGTGCATGCCCACGTATGTATATTTTTTAATCTTTCCCTCCTCCACGCATTAAAAATGAACCAAAGATCTACCGTAAGGGCCCATGTAACACAGTGAAAAGGCATTTCAATTGCCATCTTAAGGACGAGAAGACGACGTGCAAATGTACTACATTACATCCAGTACTGATTGCCAAAATAACTAGAGTCTGAAATTGACAGAAATATAAGCCATTCCTAGTGATCTCCAGACAAAATAATATGAGGTATGTCAACGTTAACCAACCATAACCTAGTTCAGGTTATAATAATCCTAAAAAGGTTCAACTCTACAAAACTCACGCTCACTCCATCACACCACACACAGAGCAGAATAGCAATAGCAGAACTATTCTGAAAGCAAAGCAACTAAATAAAAGATGTAAAAGAAATCTACCAACATAAATGTATTCCAGATTTCATGAATGTTTTCACAGTATGAGTTACCAGACCCCATAAAGTTTAAAATGTGTGAGTGTAAAGTATAATTGATGGTGATTGGCCAATACTATTTCAACGGAACATTCACATCAGTTTATCAAAGGAACTCAATTACCCAAAGAATGCGACAAGAATTCACAAATTCTCTGGTCACAAAACCGATCATTCCCAAGACAATGGTAAGCAGGAAAAGAGCGAATGCTATGTTCAGCCTAGAGGTCCTAACAAAATGGAATTCAACCTCCTTAACGGTGTCAAACACTAAAATGGTCATCAACACAAGGTCAGGCCAGCATAATGCTGTAACAGAAGCTCTCCACTAGGCAGTGCCATTTAACAGAAAACTGGAGAGTGATCTCTACCTGAAGGCTATGGGATATAAAGGAGACTCGCCTCCTCCCACCCTCACTTTCCACATTAGTTGTGAAATACTGCCACCTACCAAAGGAAAAACAACACTGCCAAGGCGGAATCCATGAGAACGAGGTTCAACTATTCCTGCATCTAAACCAAAACAGCGGGCCGCGAATCCAAAGCCGCCTAACTACGTTCAGACACGGTTGGAAATTATAGACGATTCCCCAAAACGCTCGTAACTTTCCTTTGTAATTGTTAACCGTACCGCTGAGAGGAGCAACCATTATCCCATGTCTGTGGCCTTAGTGTCCATGCCAGGTGCACAAAGTGTTCCAAACAAACTACAAAATAAAGCCACTGTCCGGTATATTTCTTCTATTCAGTGTCATTCAACACCGGACACTGGTTTCAACAACCACAGGCAGGTGCGCTGGCTACGTCGCTGATCAGTTTCATTGTTCGGGGGTGTGTGTAAATCTTCAGGAGTCAGTAAATGATGAATGAAGATCAGAGGAGCTTGTGCTGGGGGCTTGAGCTAGAGAGCCGTAGAGCTTCGGCGAGTGCTAAAGGACACCGCGAGTCCTTGTCCTCCTTTGGCTGCACGCGTGAGCCTCAAACATCGGGGAGACAGCCACCCTCTTATCAGAGATCTCACTCTGCTCTACCGCGCTCCTCATCCATCAATCAGTGACACGTCGATGTGGGACAAATCGATCATGTGCCTGTGTAATAACAGTTGACAAGGATAATTAACAGCCTTGTTCCTTCGTCTGACACGAGCGGTGGTATGAAAGCAGCATTACGTAGTTTCAGTAGCCATTTTGGGCATAAATGAAATGGCAGCTGACGTCTTTGACTTAAATACATAAGAGTTTCTGCAAAACATATCAGGGGTGGACGGGTAGTGATCATCCAGTCTTCACGTTGACTGGCATTTCTGACTTGGTGTCTTTGCAATAGCAGGTTGTGTTCGCTATACGCAGTAATACAGTCGAGTCCATCACAGGAACCCCTGTAGTCTGTAGAGTCCGTTATTGCTCAACCCCAGAACACTAAACCTGGTTGACTTTCACCCGGACAATTACGTTTATGTGATTTTCATCTTCATGATGCTTAGAGACATTATAGAAAGGCAGGCTCGTTTCCCAGCCCACATTCACGTTTTGTTCTACATGCAGGTGTTCGGGTGAATTTCACCCGGCTTAATAGTGATAAATCCCATATGCCATTTATTTCCCCCACCTCCACACCATTGCCATGTTCCAAGAGAGAAGTTCCAAGCTCAATTTTCTTTTTTTTCCTCCATAGGAATATCTTTAAATAATTTAAAAATATATTTTTTATGGAATGTATCATCTAAAATATACGCAGGTTTAGGGATGGTGATATGACAAAGGTTGTGTACAGTGTTCTAGCGTTGAGCAATAAAAGCTATAATATAATAGTGAAACATATACTTGTACTTGTATATGTTAGTGCTGCTTTACTTTGACAGCAGGACCAGCAGTGGCTTAAGCAGTTATCAAGACTCTCCTAATCATGTCCGCCATATCCGTCCATACTGTGAGTGTGTATTACTGTGGTTAATACGCAACATGATGGCAATATGATTATTTAGCCAAACCGAGACGAGCAATGACGGTGAAATCTGTTACCTGTGGAAGCTCATCTGGAAACTGGAGGCATGCTGGGCGCTGGAGAATCTAGCGATGGCTTTCCTCTGCTGGGGCAGCATCTTGAACATCTGAAAACATGTGAAGACAAATGAGTTGACAAAATAACAAAAAACAATCCACCGTCCATCACAAGAGGGAAGAGGGAGTGGGGGGTGGCGAACAGAGAGAGGCTTTGCCTGCAGTATTTAAAGTATCACACAGGGGGTGCTAGACGATCACAGTAGAGGGATTTCATTACATGTGCTCTGATGAGTTGCCACTGTGTGAAGACACAACCTTTGCATTCTCATAGAAAAACCTGGTCAGTTGGAAACCTTGTATGTCCTATGTGTCCTTGAAGGGAACGTCCCTGATCAACGGATTTGAGGCAGCAAATTGACTGATTAGAATATCTTATATCTTGTGACAAACGCATTGCACGTTATTTGGCATGGGAACAGATGAATATATCATCCATGGCATCATACATGGCTACTTGTATTCCTAGAAAATAATCATGCTCACCACAGAAAGCTAAACAATTTTAATATCTGGGGCAGGTTCACAGATTTTATGGATGTATTCCATCTCATAAAGTGTTATGAGATGCTACTGCTACTAATCTGTAATGTCATTTCAAAAGCAATGCTGGTGATCCTATGATTACATGCATGAAAAAAACTATGTATTTACCCAACATTTCTTTATTTTATTCCTCTCCTCCCCCTGAAAATATTCTGAAAATATTCAATTTCAAACAGACACTAGTGTGGGTTTGGTATTATATGAAAAAAAACATTTAACAATAAAGAAGACAAAAAGAAAAGCAGCCAGGCAGTGTATTGTCCCGAATATAAGACTATTTTTTCCAAACAAATTGGCTTGATAAAGCTACTAGTCTTAGTAGTCTCATAATCACACCTTTAGCTTTAGCCACTAGATGGCACCATGTCCCATAAAACCATTGTTATGAATGGAGCTGTATAAGAGCTTCTCCTTCATAACACAGCATCATGTCATTTTAATGTCCCCCTAACAACATTGCCATATAGTTCCTAACCAGAACTAACATTAGTTTCTACCTAGAACTAAACTTATGTAAACACCACAAGACCTGAGACTTGATTGTTATGGAATAAGAAATACCAAGAGTCTCCATTTGTTTTTGTGAACATAATTTTATATAAAAAAGATTATAGAAACATTCTAACATGAAGCATTTTCCTTAATAATAACCAGAATTTGTCTTTAATATTTTTCCCCCCACAAATGAGTCTTTGGAAACGGGGGTCGTCTTATAATCAGAGTGGTCTAGTATTCGAGACAATATGGGTAGTTAAACACGTGATTGACAACATGAACCATCTGTGGAGCGCTCACCTGTACAGGGCCGATGGAGTTGAGCAGGTTCTTCAGCTGCGTGTCGGTGGTGGATGAGGACAGGCCCTCTATGGACACCGTGCAGGGACCCTCCGGGACCCTCTGGGCCTGCCGGGTGGACATCGGGCGTCCTCTGCCCATCTGACCGCCAACTGGCCCCAGGCCTCCTCTACCGCGGCCCCGGCTCGGAACCACCACCTGTGCCCCCCAAAAACAAACCCAAGCCAAGAAGCCGACAGAAGTGAGCGGGAGGATGGCGGACGGAGGCAGGAACGTGGGGAGGGATGGTTGGTTGGGTGGGTGGGGTGGGGTGGGTGGGGTCAAGAAGGTGGATTACAAACCCCTGTTGCTTATGCGAGGAAAAGTTGAGGTGTTAATCCCGTTGTTAGCGCAGCGGGTAGGCATGCGTGTGTGCGACACCTCTACAAGGCTCTACTGTTTACCGGCACAAATAAAAATTTTAAATAGAAATGTTCATGCAAGGCTTTTTTTTTCCTCCCGTGACACACCACCTCCGGGGTTCAACTTGATGATTGACTTATCATATTCCTACACGCAGCGTTCGCCGCTGCCGGCGCTCGCCGCATGAACGGAGTGACTGAGAGGTGGGTTTTCTGTGTGGAGCCGCCAAGAAGGAGGGCGAGGAGAGAGGGAGGGAGGGAGGCAGGGGCGGATGTAACATTTCTCAATTGGGGTGGGGGGAGGGCAGGAAAAAATGGTATGGGTGTGGCTCCATCGCCTGTGTCGCTTCGCGATGAAGTCGCACGCATACCATTTTCAGTTACAGGACTTTTATTAGGCAATTAAGCATCAATAATAACATCAGTTGCTGTTGAAGTTGCAACAGGCACGCAGCATGCATAAAGCTAAAGGTCTGACTCAGAGAGTTTTCTGTTTTCAATGATGAAACGGTATTGGTTTAGCGGTGCCACTACTGTAGTTACTAGCAGTAGTAGTGTTTCAAATCATTTTAAATATAGACACTTTAATTTGAAATATCTTGGGTTGTTTTGCACGCCATCGTGTTTGGTGGGGCAGACTGGGCATTTAGGGGGGCAGACTGGGCATTTAGGGGGGCATTGCCCTCCCTCATGCCCACGCCTAGATCCGCCCCTGGAGGGAGGGAGATACCCTGCGAGGAGAAGAGGCAGAGAGCGAAGAGAGATATAGAAATAGAGGAGTGTGTGTGTGTGGGTGTGTGTGTGGTGGTTGTCGAGGCAGAATGTATTGAGAGAAAAAGGGAGTGTTCTGGTGGCTGCCTCCTGCCGTCAGTGTCAGGCGGTGTGGCTCTGGGGTTGTGACAGCAGCCTGCTGGTGACAGGCATGGCGTGGCACAGAGAGGACCAGGGGGTTGTAGCTCCCCGTGTTCCTACGGCACTATACCCCGCTTGTCAATACTATGGCACCTGGCACACTGTCCTGTCTTATTACCGCCGCCACTCCATTGGCATGTCTGCCGAACAAACTCACACACACACGCACGCACGCTGATTTTCAATCTCTCAGGGGGTCTCTCTCTGCCTTTACTGCTTGCCGGGCTGCTGGACAGGAGGAGGGGGTTTCGCAGGAGGTGACCGTCGGCGTAAAGGAGAGGGTTTGGCCCCCACCTCGCCGTCTGGAACGTACTCTGTTGTTGTGTTGATTGTTGCCACCTGTGGTCCCTCCTCGGCCGAGCTGGGCCGCGCCTTGCTGGTACTGCTGCTGCACCGGCAGTGTGACCTTCCTCTGTGGTCCTGGTTGGGAGAACGGAGGTATTGTCCGGATGCCCTGCTGCTGCTGCTGCTGTTGTTGTTGTTGCTGAGCTGGAACGCCACCGTCCTGCCGGGACAAATGAAGACGAGGTGCCGTTTAACCCACTGATTGCCCACCACATTATTAAGTACCAGCATTGCTACAGATTCATGATTTTTATTTATCAACTCAATCCCAATCAAATAAATTCTACAATTCCAAATGTGTTGTGAGTTATTCTTTCCATTACGATCTTCTAAATATTATATTGTAAGGTGGGACGTAATGTGGACGGTCTCTGGAAAACGGTCGCGAACCCACCACGGAGTACAGAGGACTTCCGGTTCATTGGGAGGCAAAACACAGTGTGGTTTTCATCAACATGGAGGGGCTCGAACCATGTTGAAATCAAGCTGTAATGACGCACTGATTGTTGGATTGTGATCAGCATTGGACATACAGACCGTGCACAAAATGAATGTCACAATCATTGGGGATCAAATAAACGCGTCAAGGGCAATAAGGACATAAATCAGAGTGAGTAAAGTGTCTCCATCATCAATGCAAGCTGCGTCTCAGACCATCATCGCACTTCACCAACACCATATTAGGTGAAAGCGTTTTGTGTTTCGTGGACAATACCGAAGGCCACAAGTGCCGCAGCACTCGAAACGGTCAGATCTCCATCAGACAGTCTTGCGACAAAAGATGGGGAGGGGGACGCGGGGCTCAGTCCCAACAAGGTGACGGTCTCATTATCAAATAAAGTCACAGACTCGGCTGTGTTGACGCAGGCGGGGGAGGAATTGAAGGTCGTCTCTGCTTCTCCTCCCTCGGCGGAGAGATGTGACAGATCAATACGGGAAGAGTGAGGGGGGAGAGACATATCTCTGACCTGTCCCCAGTCGGGAGTAAATGGATTAATCCCTTCTATAGAAATCACAGCTCCTGATTGCACCCATCAAATGCTAAGCTGCATTACACTGGAACAGAGACTTGATATGTATACACCCCCCAACCCCACGCCCCCCAAGTCTGTGTTCCCCACATAGCTCCCTTCTGCAAGCGCACCAGCTTTTGAGCCTCGCGCTGCTTTGTATTATTATTCCTGATGAAAATGTAATTTGGCCCTTATCTGTGGTGCCTAAGCTATACAAATCCAAATCCCTCAAAAGTGGCAACTTTCTTAACACAGGTATTATGGTGGCATCCTCCTCCCCATCATCACACCACCCCCTCAGCCACACCACGTTCGAAAAAAGATTAATTACTTGGGATCTTTGATTTGTTTGCCTTTGTTCAGGGGCTCGCACTTGAGAGACAGGCTGATGGAGTGAGAGAGAGAGAGAGAGACGGGCATTAGAGGGACATAGAGACGAGAGATGGAGAAGTAGAGAGGAGATAACATTGTCAGGCTGCCGTCGATGACAGCAGAACAATGCGTACGAGGGGAGCATCTGGAGAATCTACGAGGGCCTTAGCTCTCATTCTCTTTCTCCCTCTCCCCCCCATATCCGTCGCTACTCCCTCCACCTCCAATCCCAGCCCCCGCCCGCCCGCATCCAACCACCCAACCACCCACCACCCCTCCCCCTCCCTCCCTCAGAGATGCAGCACATCAGATAGCTCTGCACAGGTTTCCATTAATGCACCCAGACAGACACCCAGTTATCTTCATCTGCAGTGAGCATGCAATTCTGGCTTTGCCGCTTGATCCTCTGGGATGGAGTTGGGAAAAGCAGCTTATTCCAAAATACTATCGCATCTTGCCGCAACGTGCGCCTCATCAATGGCAAGTGTGAATGTTTTACATGCGTGCCTTTTGTATGGGGATTTTTCCAGTTGGAGATTAATGTGTAATTAAGGCCACAGTGGTGACTAATCAAGCCCAATGGCAAGAGTGCGAGCACAATGGTGGATGGAATCTGTGTTTGCTGCGATTCCCGTTTCACTTCGATTGTCTTTAAGAGGGTACCGTGCTGCTCTTAAAAGGACGTCAACCTTTAAGAGCAGTGATGAAATGTCCCCAACGCTATAGATAAATGTCATGTGGCTCACTGTAATGACTGCTGCCTTTCTGGCTTCTAAAGGTAATTCAACGTATCTCTCGTGGTACTCTTTATGGATCGATTTTTTTTTTTTTTGCCAAAACGACACAGACATCACAACATGTCATTCCCATAGGTTAGAACACGTTTTGATAATAAAAGTGGCCCAGGAAGGAAGGGCAATCATTGGCATTTAAAACTTAAAAAAAGAAAAGAAAAAGACTACTAAAATACAGCAACTTTTTGAGAGCAAAACAGTGAGTGAATAAATGAGCATTTGAAATAATGATAAAGAAGCTCACCGCTCCTGAAAGTTTGACCACTCTGACTTTCTGTGGGACCTGCGGGCAGTCAGCCACAGCACCCTTGGATCGCTGCATCACAGTCCTTTTCACCCCAGGCTTGACCAGCGGTTGTTGGCCCTGAGCAGTGCCAGGGACTCCCTGGATGGGCATGATCCTTTGCCCAGCCTGGGGCTGTTGGATCTGACCGCCGGGCCTGTTTAAGTTCTGTGGAGCAATGCTCCGTCTCTGCTGCTGCTGCACAAAAGGCTGGGTGGAACCAGGCCTAGGGCTTTGTTGTTGTTGCTGCTGCTGCTGCAGGCCTCCCCTTCCCATCTGCAGCCGCGTCTTGACGTTGGGGCGAGCCGGGGAAGCAGCTTGAGGCGTGCCGTTGGGGGCGAAGGTGTTGCCCGCGTTATACATCTGTGGTTGTTGTTGGGGTCTGGGGTTGGGGAACTGTGTCTGGGGTTGTTGGGGTTGCGGTCGTGGTGGCTGGGGTTGCGGTCGTGGTGGCTGTTGGTGTGGTTGGTGGTGGTGCTGCTGTTGTTGTTGTGGGGCCTGCGGTGGTGGCTGTCGATTCTGCTGCGGCGGCAGCTGATGTGGTTGTGGTTGGTGTTGCTGCTGCTGCTGCTGATTCTGAGATGAAGTCGGGCCTTGGCTCTGGGAGCCGGCCTGGGCGTTAAGTCTCTCCAGGAGCTCCCTCTTCCTGACGCCCGCCTGCATCTGCCTCCTCATCTCCTTCTTCCTGAGGATCTCTGCCCTCAGCCGCTTCTGCTCCTCAATCTTCAGGCGGTACTGCCGCGTCTCCTCGTCCTCGTTGGGATCCTGGCACATACAAACACAAACAGCATCACGGCGTGTCCCTTCTCGGACCAGGACGGCAATTGGCATGACACTCACAGTTGTAATGAGAGTCGAAACCCCAGAGAAATATCTTATGGTATTGATCTTAGGTCCCCCCCCCTTCTTCCAATGGACTGAACACCGTCTTTAATAACCTTATGATTAGGCCATTAATAAAACGGGAGACCTCTTCAGCGCGCTAATGAGCTTGGCTGAGCTCACTAATTCAATGTTAAATTCAGAGTGAATTAATTTAACCAGGAGGACTCATGGGGTGGGGAAGGTGGGTGGGTGGGAGGTGGCAGTAAATCTCAGTCTCATCTACATTTCAATTCTAATTTCACAGAGAATTACAGAATAAAATAAAACAAAAATACTCATACAGTCATCTCAAGATATCTGTTTTCTGTACTGAAAATACAGTACAAAAATCTTTTTTTTTTTACATTACAGTAAAATAAATAAATAATACATTTATCCCGCCTAGGACTGTAAATCTGACCTGTGGCGTCGTGTTGGAGTTGGACTGAGCACTTGGGATTTCTTTGCGAACCACTGTCCTGCCCGCCGAGCCTGGCTGCGGTGTGGTGGTGGTCTTGGCAGTGGGCTGGCCCCTTCCCCTGCCACCGGCAGGCATCGACGGAGCATTCTGCCCGGGTCGCACCCCTTGTGTTGCCTTGGCAACCGGCCTGAAATTGGGGGCGGCGGCGGAGGTGGGCCGGGCATTGTTCATGTTTGTATTGTCGGGTGCAACGGGGAGCTCTCGGAGGTTGCTGTTGCGCTGGGAAAGGACCTGGATTTGTTGCTTGGGGGCAGGAGGGTTCTGCTGAAAACACACAAGTAAAAAATATATACACACGTCTTCATCTGGCATAATTTTGGCTAGAGAAATGATGCTAGAGAGATAAATATATATTGCGCTAAAGTCGGGGAAGAGACCGGCGTGAAAGTCAAGCCGGGGCGCCGATTTCAGCGGCACATTGCAAAAAAAAAAAAAAAAAGCACTGGAGCCAGAAAATGCTTCATGTTAATTTCTCACCATCCTTGGCCTGATGGGAGCATTGCGCTGCTGCTGCTGCTGCTGGACGTTCTGGGGACGGGGGGTCATTTGCCTGGGGCTGCCGTGCAGCTGCTGCTGTTGGTGTTGGAAGGGGTTCTGGCTGTGGTGCATCATGGGCCGCTGTTCACTGGGGTTTAGCTGGTGCTGGTGGGATAAGTCCTGCCTATGATGTTGCTGTTGCTGCTGCTGTTGGTGCATGGGCTGGTGTTCGTGGTGTTGGAGCTGGGGGATAGGAGGGCCCTGCAATAAGCCCTTTGAGTGATGTAATAATGAAAATATAAGTGAGTGAAAAGTAAGAAAAAAAAACGAACAAGACATGTTGAGCCTAAGAAAAAATTAGAATCTCCCCAAAGAACAATGTGTAGGTGTCTCCCAGTTTCCTACCACAGTAAAAAACTACTACTAAATATTCTTCCCAAGTTTATATACCCTGCATATAATTAACCTCCAATGGGTGTCCTCATATAGCCGCATATTACAGTAGTACTAGGGCAGTGACTCTGCCACTAGAGGGCGCTCTTGGCTGTGCATCTCCACGGCAGTGGAGCTCATGGAACTCTCAAATAAACATGAGTCCTTCTCCTCAACGCTTCACTAACAGCGAATATAAAACTAGTTTGGTTTATTTATGTGTTCATTAGTCTACTCTTCACCATTTTAATAATCTAGAGCAAAAGCTGTTTTCATGAAATTCATGAATTCACAACAATAGGGAAAAAGGATGCTTATTGTTTGCGGTGGTGCAATAATTGTAAGAGACAGCATTTGGAAGATGGCATTGAAAGTAGCCACAGTAGGCGGATATAAATTAACATATGCTCGCTGGCGCATTCATGTTCAATTAGCGCGGGGACAGAAAAATAAATAAACAGCATGCAGGTTTTGCGTAAACATGCCAGAATCACTTCATGCAACAAAAAGAAAAGCACAAGACACGTACACCTATATTGTTAGTAGATATCACTTACTCTCAGTCGTACCTGCATCCCGAAAGGGAGTTGTGGCGGAGGGAAGGGGTTCCCTTGCTGTTGGTTGAAGGGCTGACGAGGGCCCATGAAGTTGGGCCTGGGCTGGCCGGGGGGCCCGCCGCCGCCGCCATGCTGATTCATGCCCTGGTGGCCCTGGGGAGGGAGGTTGGGTCTAGGGGGCTCCCTCTGGAACATGCCGAGCAGGCCCTGGCCTGGCTGGTTGAAGGGCTGCCCCGGCTGGCCGAAGGGGCCCATGTGGCCCTGGCCCGGCAGCTGCTGCTGGTGCAGGTTGTTGCTGCTGTTCATCAGCGCGGCAGGGCCCTGGTGGTCAAACATGTGCTGCTGCCCCGGAAAGCCCCTCTCTGGGAGGAGAGAGAGAGAGAGAGAGGAGGAAAACAAGGGGAGGAGGGGAAAAGTGAAACGACAACAACAACAAAACAAAGACGTCAAATTACTCCCGCGGTTTTCTGAACAGTCGTCGTCGAGCGTGTCAACGGCTGCCTCTCTGAAGGCAGGAAGACATGAAAACCTACGTCTCTATCAGCGGGAATCAAGTAAACAACCGTTTGCGTTTGTGTTTAACTCTATAGTGAGCAGGGAGGGGGAAAGAGTGGGGAATATACGTGTCCGACGTGGCCTTCTAGTGTGCTCATTCACATGTATGTATGTGCACATGCATATAACATGAGCGCTGCTAATAGAGCGGCACCAGAACGCTGGTAGCATACCCTGTAGGTATAACTGCCAGAGGTGATGCCCAGTAGGGTTAAATATGCTAAGAGGGAGCTTTCTTAACTCCTTTCGGGGCGGGGTATGGGGCCTACCTGTGGTGTGTGCGTACGACAGATACGGCAGGGCAGGGTGCGAGACTCACCGCTAATAAAGAAGGGCTCTCTTTCCTGGGGGCCCGGGGGCTGCTGGCCCCTGAAGGGCTCCATGTGATGAGGGGGCCGCTGGGGCTGGCCAAAATTATCAGGCATGTGCTGCTGGAAGTCTCCAGGTCCCTGGAAAACACACACACAACTCATGAATTATAGGGCCTTGCTGGGAATGCCGTAATCACAAACAAATTAAACTAATGAAAGAAAAAAAAGATGGGGATTTGGACTTGAGCGTTGCATCGAACGCAGGGGGAGGAATCGTAATTGAATGGCTGGGGTCATTAAAAATGATGCCGAAATCTCGCAAACATCAATATGCGTGCCAATATTTGGAGAAAACCCTTAAGCGTGAATTTGTGAGTACTACAAAATTGATGTGAGGTGGAAGCTTTGTTCGTATGGAATTCAAAATCCGTGGGCATCTAACAAGGAAACGGGGCTTTTTTTGACAGTCAGACGTTATCAGTCCTTCGCTCCTTTGTTTCAACCATTTTGCACGTTCAGGAGCTTTCCGACGCAGTGCGTGCACTCGGCTTCTTCTGTCTACTTTTCAAGTGAGAAAAACACCTAACAACCCTTTAATCCCTCCTTGGAATTTAGAATCTGCCTCATAAAAGTCTCCTTTATTCTCTTAAACATCCGCCTGTGTTGAAAAATTAACCTGCTCTTCAACACGTGGCACTTCCACAGATTGGGCTGCATACCTCCTCCGAGCCCATTGTAAATTACTTAAGATCCTATCAAGGCTTAATCCTTCTTTATTCCACAGCTGCCTGGCGGTATTTAGAGGGAGATGTGTTTGAATGCTAGAGGGGGAACAAAGTCTCAAAAGTTGCTTAATAGAAAGTTAATCAAAGGGGCTTTATACATGCAAGGGGATCACACCATTATTGTGGGCGCTATCGCTCGTATCTGCAAAGGTCATGCAGTTGGGGTTTGTGCAATGAGGGCTCTGGTGTCCACATAATGTCTCTGGAATAGCACGGCTCATCCTCTGCTTGTTAATCCTTGATAAACAGACTGAGGGGTGTTCAATATGTAAGTGATGCTGTGTGTGATAGCTCTCAGCAAAGGAGAGTGGTGGTGGCTAAAGACAAATGTCATACAGGGAAACCAGAGGCCGAATTCAATGGAGAATATAATGTGGTGGATTAAAAGTGCCATATTGTTATAGGGTCTTGCGAGGGACCATTTGCCGTTAATTGTTTGCTAAGCCATATGCAGACATGCAGAGACCTGTGAAAAATGAAAAGGCTAAGAGGAGAAGGGGAATTAATCAATATTGTATGGGAAAGTGTTGGCCTGTGTAATCTTTATGAAGCCATTTTGTGACTAGACTGAACATCACTATTAAAATTGATTATATATTCTTAACATTGACTGGCTTCTAGATTAATATTTCAGGGCCACTCTCTGCCAGCAAAATATTTAAATGTGCTCATACTAGGGGCTATGACCCCCATTTTAGAATTTCTTTTTTTAACAATTAAATTTGATGGGATGATAATGTATGATAATCGTGAGTAATCTGGTACTCCGGGGGTAAATGGAATGTTGCCGGGTGCTATGTCACCAGAATTTCAAACTGTGTCCTTGGTAACAGCCATCTAAAAAGGCGATCGACAGCAGGGGAATCCAGCACTCCGCTGCACATCATCAGCCCTGTTTGTTGGCCTCTAGACCCAGAGCCTCACACCCTCCGGGTGCGGTTGTGGGCACCGGGCAGCTTTCTGTTTACTGTACTATCAACAGCCATGATCGCTAGCTTCTGAGATAAAGGCACTGGGTGAAGCTCAATATAGAGGATTGGAAGAGCTGAATAAAAAAAATAGCAATTTCTTCCCCCGCCGTCGTTTTAAACACAGAGACACCAGCATCAGTGCCTGGCTCTTTTGTCGGCGCGAGTTTGTAAACCCACCCCAAATCACAATTGGATGCAGCCATTTTCCAATAGCTGATTTGCATAAATCCATATAAAATGCCCCTTCCAGGAAAATGTCAGTCAGCGCCAGCGCCACCTGATGCCTGGGTATCATTAGCTGGAAGGACAGAGTAACTTAAGGCCCTTTGGCTGGCTGGCTGGCGCCCCCCCCCCCCCCCAGTGCAGTAATCACTTCTAAGGGATTCCCATCATCTCTTGCATGGTTTCTTTGTTGCTGAAATAAAGAACCTCCTCTTTACAGGCAAGCTGGCGAGTTCAAATCCCCTTTTCTCCAACGTGAAATTTGGCCTTCAGAATGTGTAGTACGAATAGTGTGTTTTGCACTCAAAGGCAAGATGCCCCCACATCGATCCACCGACTTGCTGGCATATTTTATTCATTCCAAAACATAGTGTTGTCCCAAATATCAGCTTTGGGGCACAAACTAAAATTTGCGGAAAAGTGACATTTTGCTGGCCGCATATCTTGGGTTTCAGGATTCCATTATGTCTGAGCACCACCAGCCCATCCATGAAGAGTTGTTAAGTAAGCCCTGCCACTGCAATGCTGCACACCCACCCCCCTTCCCCCCCGACCTCCAAAAGTCCACCCGGGCTCTAAAAAACCCTATCAAGCATTTCCAGTTGTGCAGATAGACTCGTATCGGTGTTTACAGATTTGCTATAACAGTATTTTTGGCCGGGGCGGGCGGTCTAATTGGCGTAATGATATTGCCCTCTCAAAAGAAGACACGCTAACCAATGTGATGGAGTGAAAAGGTGGGGGTGGGGAGGAGGTTTGGGGGCGGAGACTAGTAGTGGAGCAGCTGCTACTCACGGGGAACCTCTGAGGACCCTCAGCAGGTCTGGGCTGGCTCTGAGCAGGAGGCATCAAGGGCACTGCAATGAGAGAGTAGAGATGGGTGGAGGGGTAGAAGAGGAGGAGGGGGAGTGAGATTAAAATGAGGGGCAGGTGAGAGAGAGAGAGAGCGAGTGAGTGAGAGAGTAGAGGAAGCGCGATTAAATTGAGGGGTAGGAGAAAGATCGAGAGAGAGAGCAAGAGGGAAGGGGGGTAGATGAAAGGAAGGGTCCATTAGACAACTGTGTGTTAAAGGCTGTTACGCATGTGTGAATAATCATGATTGGCCATATCTTTATACAGCAATTGCAGGAGATAAATGTAGAGATGGGTATATTTTTTGCAAAAATGCAACTGAATCATATATGCAGTAATGTTGTTAGCTACGCGTCCCACACCTAAGACAAATATCCGTTTTATTCCAAAGGGTTGCATTAAAGTCTTGATGCGTCCAAGAAACCTACACTTTTTCAACCTGACCAAATATATCAATCTACCGTAAGAATCACTATTCAGTCACCAAGCATTTACAATTTCAACCCTAAAATCAGTGGTGGTCAGTGGTTACTTTCTTAACAGGTTAGTGGTGCCAACTCGCTACCAGGCAGTTAAAAATGTGGTTCATTAGTCCTAAATGGAAAGCCTTGAACAGACGTGTACATGGTGTGCCGCAAACCCACTGCATCGCCAATTAGAAGTATCACATTCCGTGCCAGAGTTAAGAATTGAAAAGTGAAAATAGTACATATTCATGTTTTGACGCCCCCCCCCAAAAAAGAGGATAATGTCATGCAACGTTTGGCATAATCCATTTTTACCAACAACATGCTAATGGAACAGAGATTTCTGTCCCCCAGCTTGTCATTTTATTCATTTATTTTTTGTACATCATAGACAGCCAAGGATTTGATCATGACTAAAGGATATCCATATTTCTGGACATATTTCAGGACAAGTCTTTTCTAGAGCATAACAAATGAATCACCCACTCCCTACAGACCACTGTAACACACAAAAAGCATGCACGCACACACACATGCAGAATTCCAATCGTAAACTGGACAGACAAGCCAGATAAAACCATCTCGGGGAATGAAACGGTGATGCTGCCAGGGGTAAAAAAGGAGGATAAACCCATTACTGGCTAGGAGACGTATTCATGTGTCATTCAACCAAACAAGAAAATGACATTCTAATCCCAGGCACCTTTCACAACAGAGCGAGGCCAACTTGCCAACCGGAATGGCATCACACGCCGCTACGGAGCAACACATCGCCCAGGATCGTAAGAACCCTAAAATCATTTACTGCTGTAAGAAAAACATATACTACAAAACGAGAACCGACTTCACACACACACACAAGCCCCTTTGCCTGAAGAACAAACAATCGATTTACAAATGTAAGAGCCTGATGGCGTTTGACACTACCTTGCTGGGCGGGGCTGGACGTTGGCGTGGGTCCTCTGAAGTGGGGGTTGATGTGGATGTTTTTGGATTGCGGGGGCTGCTGTTGCTGCTGTTGTCCAAAGGGGGGTGGTGGGGAGTTCATCATGCGCTGTGGCGGCGGTTGCTGCTCCATCTGTGGGCGTGGCTGCGGCGGTGGCGAGCGGTGGGCCAGGTGCGGGGGCATGAGGGGCTGCAGGGGCTGCTGGGCCAGCGGCCCACCGTGCTCCTGGAAGGGCGGGGGCCCCGGGGGCCCGACGGCTGGTGGTGCTGCTGCTGCTGCTGGTGGTGGTGGTGATGATGGTGCTGCTGGTGGTGGTGTTGTGGAGGGTGGTGGTGGCGAGGAAGAGGCATTCGAGGCTGATGGGGAGGGAGAGTAAAAAAAAAAACACAACAAATGGGGTTGATTCACTTCCTCAAAGCACACAGCTTTCAATGGATACTCACTACAAACACGGATGCTTTAGGACAGAGGTACACACAGTGGGGTCCAGGGACAACAGGTCAGTATTAACGAGAGCAAGTTAAGCGATCAGTATTCCGATTGGCCGGTTTAGCTGATGATGTAATGGTGACCTAAGTAAGAGACTTTCATAACTAATGTCATGAGTATTATCTCCTGATGGTCGTTTGTTTGTTTTGTTCGTTTTCGCGTCGCTCGCTCTGCTCACGCACAAGTAAGCCAAGGCCTACTTGTGCCAAAGCGCAAGTTGGCACTCTGCTGAGTGCTGATATAGTTAAGGGTCTCCATTTCTTAGTGTACACTCTTAGAGAGTTAAATTAAAAAATGAGTTTACAATGAAAATTGCTGGTCCCAAAGAACTGCCATTAAATGGTGGTCAAACTGGGGGTCCTTGAAATTAAACGGCTTGAGAATCTCTGCTAGAACTGTGCAAGTTTTCTCTTATGGCGTTCCCTGTGATATCTTTACAAATCGGGGCGAATGGGATGTTTTTAGTGTCAATCTGGGGGTCCTTAGCATGAAAATGTTTGGGAACCACAACATACCTTATTATACTATAATTGAAGGTGCAGAATTCACTTAAAGGGGTTTTCTATGTCATCTGATAGCATTCGTTCAAGTTCCGGGTAACCTTGGTGCTGATCACTATTTCCCCATTTCATTATTTCCACTTATCGCTGCTGCTTGCAATAAGCAATTAAGTAAAACCTAATGAGAATAAGAGACAGATCATCAGAGCTACTGTTTCTACCATCGTGTCTTGTTCTCTGTCCTTGCTAAATTGACAGATACATTACCGTGCAAATTCCCCAACATTTTACATAATGATTCACAAGTCCTGCAATATTAATCAATCGTAGTCCTATTTACAAATCCCTTGTCTTTCCAGTGCTTCATCTGAAACCAATTTATGTATGTTACATGCCTAAAAGTATAGCAACTTTCTGTTCCCAAGATGTGAAAAAGAGTGAAAAAAAGGCCTTGAGCGAACGGACGAGCAATGTAAATGAAAGGATTATATGCTAGGAGAGATATCCAATAATAAAAGCACACCAGGAACTAAATCCTGGGCCAAGAGCAAATTTACCACAATCCATGCTCACCCTCTAGGGGGAAGAGTGGCACCATTGCCAAAAAAACTGTGATAGATGGTAAATAAAATGGTAAATGGTGCATTTACAAAGCACATTTATACTAGGCACTTACATAATGTATTACATTCACCCATTCACACCCACACAGACACACACACACACACACCAATGGCGGATGAAACCATGCAAGGTACAAGCCAGCACATGGGGGCAATTTGGAGTTCAGGGTCTTGCTCAAGGACACTTAGACACTGACTCTGCGGGAGCCGGATTCAAACCTTGCAGTTACCATCCGGCCACTCTACCCCTGAACCTAGATAAAAGTAGGGCTCCTTGACTAATCATATGGTGTAGCGCCCATGTTACTGTGGTCGTATCTGTAGCATCAGCTTTAGCTTAGCTTGTTTTCTGGTTCTATAAAAGGTCCTACAGATGCCAGATTGTCTCATTTTGAGCAGAAAATGCAATGAAAATCCTGAAATAATAAAAGGCAGATAAGACATTGACACCGTATGTAGGCTGTCTAACATGTGAGGAAAAATAAATATTTTTGAATTACTGGATTAACTGAAATGAAAGAAACATGGATTTTCACGTTCTGGCAGAGGTGTGTTCTGGAGAGAAAAACAGATTCTCATGTCCGTGGCTAGATTCGGTTAATTTGCCATAATGGTGTATAAATGGAATATGACCACATTATTTGGTATAATCCATATACAGCATCAACATTGATAGGTTGGTTAAGGTGGTGCTTTAATGGACTTTCTCCCTCCCATGAGCGTACGGCCACATGGGTCCTGATAGCAAGCTGAAAATCATACTGAGCAAATACGTTGTTGTATTTTAATGCTTGACATAAGCTATGAAGTAAACCCTGAGGAGAACCATTTCAAATCATCTTATCCACTGAAGCCTGTGCGCTCACTCCGACTAATCTTTAAGAGCGGTGGGTTAAGATGCATTACGCCATGTAGCAAAACAATAGATTATCCCCTTAACAGGTGTTCAAATGGATTTCCAATTTATGTCCACTCTAATCTACCGTAGATATATACTCTTTCTTTTACACAATACCTAGATCCACAGAATCCGTAACTCACTTTAAAGGAGTAATGCTCACACAGGCGGCCAGCACAAGTTATAACCATAGAAGTCATTCTCAAACTTTTTTGCGCCATGGACGGACACGACATACAAACTCATTGTGAGCGTATAGATAAGATATTTTATCCGATGTATTAAAGTGGTTGAACTGATATCAATTACAATTCACAATTTGTCAGCCTTCTGTTTGGACCCTGAAATTACTAACCAGCAAGCTATTTCTGCCTGGTTCTGCCTTGTTTAAGTTGCTAACACAAAGGACATAGCCGGGTGATTTACCTGCATGCCCATGTTTCCCATGAGTGGAAACCTTTGGTTATTATTCATTCTTCCTCTCCCGCCTCGGTCACCCCTGAAGTCCATCATCCCAAACCCTGGGAAGGCTCCTCCTCCTCCTCCTCCTCGGCCTCCTCTTCCTCGGTTGAATCCTCCTCTCCCCCGGCCTCCGAAGCGCTCCTGTTTCCTCTGCCTCTCCTGCTCCTCAAATTGCAGCAGGTCGGCCTTGGCCTGCTCCGAGAGCTCTGTCAATGAGAGAGGGGGAACAGGAGCATGAGGTACTCAAGCATCAAGTTGAACATGCTTCTTTGCCTGCCAGGCTATGGATAGAATGTGACACCCAGCAAGGTTGAGGTAAGCAAAGCAGCACAGGCCTACTATAGTCTTGAGGTCTATACACTCTATAAGCAGGAGAAAACACAAGTAAAAATGATTATTAACTTCGATTAGGATGATTCTCTATGCTAGAGACATGATCCAAGACAAACCGAAGTACCCAGTGTTTCAGGGATGTTCCTCCGTTTGCTAGCTGCATCTGCCAGACGCACGACAGTGGCATCCTTGCGCTCCGACTTGAACCTCAGTCGACCAGACTCTTCGTCCTCATCCTCCTCTTCGTCAGATTCCTCCTTCGCCTCTTCCTCTTGGTCGGCTTCATTCTCCACCTGAAATAATCACACCGAAATGATTGGAGGAAATCCATTCCCAATTGTACCGTTTACCATTTGATTTGCCTTTGATAAGGCAATTGAAGAGGTTTATTTTAAATATGTTACAAAAGATAAATGGGTCTGTATAAGAAACAAATTAAATAAAAAAAAAAAAAACATTGTGCTGTTGTCTAATGATACTGGGATTTCGGAAACCTCACAATAGAGGCGTGCATTATATAGTAATGTAGTGTCATTATTATATCATAACTTTAACCAGCTATAAAAATCAAGAAGTGTATTGTGTTAGCAGCACAATTCTGTCAACACTGGTTGGTGGTATCCTTTGCCTTTCATTATTCATTCAGCTCAAATGGTAAAATGCGAAATACTTCCCAAACAGCCCAGATGCCGTTTCCTCTTTGTGTGAGGCGCCGCTCCAGACAAAAGACAAGTCAAATCACGTGAGGGGAGTGGTTGAAAGAGGAAGCACCATTTGGACTGACTTTGTCCAGAATGGCACCTCATATTTGTCAATCAAAACAGACTGTGGAGGCTCCATGCACATGTCATCTTTATCAAGCTAAAACTGTGCAGAAATCCACAAACTGTAACAAGACCCACTACATATGTTCAAGTGGAACAAACAGCATGGGCCAAGTGATGAGAGGTGAAAGCAGCGGTACTGAGTGAGAGGTGGGCTAGCTCCATGTGGACAAATCAGTTGTATGTTTGACTGTAGTCTATGTGTGTTGCTGTCAGAACAAGAAAAATGCATTTTTACCTTGACTTTTGCCCAGTATATCTTGTATTGTTACATTATTTATACTTTTAGTAAACAAGCATTCATTTTTACTCATGTAGCTCAATAGCTGTATTGGTGAAGGTTGTATACTAGAAAATGGTAGAATTGTAGAGAATGCAATCAACTGTCCCAAAACAGCAAATCTGAGAGCTTTATATGGAATTTAAGTTATCGGCGAAACAAAAGGTATCAGTCTCTCTGGCAAAAGACCTTAAAGCTAACTCATACCTGTACTTCATCTCAAACCATTTAGCCCAGTGTGCCTTGAAATGGGGGCTTTAAGGTTAATACAGCATAAATAAAACATTTACATCTGCATTTTATGTTTCAGCTTCAAAAACAGACTATAAACCAGCTCAAAATGCGACACATTGTAAGCTTCTAGATCTATTTTTGAAATCCCACTGCCAGGATCAGAGAGGCATGTGCATCAGCTCATCACAGGCTGACCAGCACTCCACTTCAAATATGCCACAGACTTTTTTTAATCATTTCTCTGTCTATGATCTAAGCTTATTATCTCGCAACTCAACATCTTCACATATTGCTTAACCTGATCTTTAGTCTGCGTTACCTGACATTTGTTTTATAGTGTTAATTCACCTGTGTTTTATGTTATGTTGAAAAGCCGGCTTTGTCGCGGACATAGTGACGTAAATGTAAATCGAGCCGATCATGTGATTCCAAGGGCTTCCGGGAAACTGGGCTTATTAGAAAGTCAACAGGGCTCCAAAAATCTAAACGCCATTATAGCAGATTTTTCTTTTCACATTCATTCGATCATCAATGCGATTTTTTTTGTTCAAGAAGTAGTAATGGGAGTATTTTAACAAAGAAAATAATGGATTTGAAGGTGAAAATACATCAGTGTTACACTCCAACTGTAATTATTCATTCCTGGCGTTATCAATAACGCAGGGAAATGGCTGATCTACCTCTTCAGATTCGAAGACCTGAGAAGCATCCTCCTCCTCTTCATGCTGCTGCTCCTCCTCTCCAGCCATCTCCCCCTCCTGGTCTTGGGCTGCCTCCTCCTCCTGCTCCTCTCCCTGCTCCTCTAGGGCCTCACCAGCGTAGTCTGTTGCGTAAGCATCATCCTGACCACCAGAAATGGGACTCCATTATTTGCTGGCACTAATTTTTTCGCTGGCACTGATCATTTACATTTCAATCAGTGCAATTGGCTAGGTCAAGTTAAGAAAACCAGGGAACTAAATCGTGGCCAAGAAATTTATTCACCAATTTGTTTCTAATGGTGTCTAATAACATGTAATAAAATGTTGAAATCCAACTCCTGTGACCTCAAGATAAAACAGGTCTAAGTAGGGGAACTAGTCACTAACCTATAGAAGGGAAAACATGCTTTATGCAGCATGTGCTGTGTCCAACTAGCGGGTTTTCATAGTGCTGAATCCATTCCAATCATTCGTTTTTCTCTGAAAACATCATAAATGTGCTTAGTCAGCACAAAACTATTGGTTGGAATGGATTCAGCAACATGAAAAAAAACCTTTCTAGGACATATGACATGCTACATAAAGCATGACGAAACGATCCCAGAAATGATCCCATTATGCCAGAAATTTTGCATGTTTTGCCTTCTATAGGTTAGTGACTAGTACCCTACTTTGACATGTTTTCATGTGGTTTCCCACAGGAGTTGAATTTAAAGATTTTAGTACATGTTGTTCGACACATAAAATATCTGGGGGACATGGCATATTGGTTTATGAGTTCATTGAGGTTGCTTCAGCTGCAATACGTTTTTCCATATACAAAATATATGTAATATATGCAGAAAAATTCCTGCTTGTGAAGGTTGGAAATTCAACAATTTTATGAGGGGGGAAAAAAAAAAAAAACATTGGGGAAAGGAAAACATTAAAATGTTATGGTTGGGATTTGGGAGGGCCACTGCGGTGCCCCAACAACCCCCCACCACCACACGATCATGCATTACCATAACATTGGAAGCAAGGCTTCATTACCATTCCTGGCAGCATTTGAAATTCAATGAGATGTAAATGTTTGGCATGATATACAGAAATACATGGGAAGATTAAAAAAAAACTCCCCTCTCCGGTTCAATGATGGTGAAACTATCATCGACCGACTCTTTCACAAATCACTTTCATTGGCTCGTCTCTTTATGTTCATAAATCTGAGCAGGCAATGTGACACAGACACACACGCACACACATTCTGGGAGATGATGACAAGTCCATTTAAGTTACTTCAGAACCTGTCTCACCGTTAAAGCCAAATCACCTTCCAAAACAAAAATCATACAAGTCTTTCTGTGCATTCTTGGTCTATGCCGAACAACAAATTGGATCCAATGAATACACATCATGGCCACTAAACTCACTTTACCCCCCTTTTTTGCAGAATACTGGTAGTAGGACAGAGTTATCCCTAAAGTGAAGATACTGTAGTCCCAATGATTTCTGCGTAGCGAGACAATACTCGATTTAGGAACCTGGCTGGAGCATGGTGTTCTCTCCCTTTCTAAACGGATTCTTGAGCAATTTGGTATAGTGCAGTCACCAAGATCACTATTTGAACTACTCCTTCAATTAACTGCCCACTCCTTGCATCCTTGACTAATACGCAACTGGGATATTTGACATGGTAATCAGTGAGAATGTGCTGCACCACTCGATAACACAAGTTCATGGCTAAATGAGGGTCGGCCTGTAGGTCAGATATGGTGTTTGGAGTTGCGCTCCATTAACCTGCCAGCCGACAACACATTAATGCAGGAAAAAATACCCTTCTCAGCAAACGAGATGGATGGACAGACCGCCTCAAGGGGATGCAGATGCTTAATCCTTTAAACTGTTCCACGTATTACCTCCGAATGAATACCACAGCAAACACAAATGTTAAGCCCAGGCAGTTTAGTGACCTTGTAAACATAGTAACACACAGAAGAATACAAATGTGCGTCGGCACCCGCAGACAAATTTCCCCCCAAAATCCAAGATGAGCAGACTAGTGTCATTGCCAAGTGAGAAGGTCAACATCTTATCTTTGTATGGTAAAACGAAATACTAATACATCTTTGTCAGGTGCCCAACACCATCACACCTTGGCAAATGGACCGTAACGGACATTTGCACGTGGAACTGGCCTTATCTCTGATCCTGTTAGCGCAGGCTAAGAGGGAAGGGAAACGAATGAAAGGAAAACCTGCATCAATCATTAGGAAACTGTATGGGGTCGTCCTTAGGAAGGTCAATAATCTTTTCACCTCATGTGAGACTTTATCAGATCCATTCTGAAGCCCCAGATAAAAGCCTCTCACATTAACCTCCGCCGAATGGCAGCGCGTCTCCCTCCCACACAAAGCAGCCTCTTACTCCCACAAAGATACCGGGCCCAAGGTCACAATGGCCCGGGGATTTGGAGGCGACAGCGGCGCATTACCCTGCGCCAAACAAGCTGTCAACCCGCAAAACTTTGTCAGCAAGATGGAGAAATTAACTGGCAGGAAGTGATAATGAATCTAATCCTGGTTTCGCCACCGCAACACCACCACGCGTCTCCCCTGAATGGATTTCAATCCTCTACCTTCCCTATGCCAAGACAGGAAAAGTGACATTATCTCTAGTACACAATAGAGTTGGACTGAAAGGGGAGAGGGGGAATGTGGAGGTGTGTGTCTGTGATTGCTAGTGCGTGCATGTGAACGAGCGAGCATGAAGACTCACTTGAAATTCACTGTCCAAGGGTTCAGTGATTTGGATGTCTAGCACTTCATCCTGATAGGCGTCGTCTTGGGCCAGCTCTCCGCTGTAGTTCATTTGGTCGTCGTGCATCTCGCCGTCGGCAGCCTGGCTGTATTCCTCCTCGGTGTACACCTCTTCCCCCTCCCCCTCCTGCGAGTAGCCCCCCTCCGCTCCCAGGTTGACGATGTCATCTGTGTAGTCGCCTTCTTGCAGGTCGGCCTGCTGCTCGTAGGGCGTGTCCAGGCTCATGGTAGCGTTGAAGCTCACATCCTGGCCACTGAAGAGATTAAAATACACCATTCAGATTCTCCACGATAACAAACAGGTATAGGTGAAACAAACAGGGTTGCGACTTGCTTGATTGTACAGTATCTCAACAAAACAAACTTCAACTAAGTCTGAGAACTTCTCCTTCACCTAGGTCAGTTTGAATGCAGGTATTAGAGCTGTCAAATAAATTAAGCCTAGAATAATTGTAGACTTTGGGGGGGTAAATGAGCAAAGTTTCATAAGGTCAATTCAAACAAACTGTAGCATTGTGCAGATACTGCCGACAGTCTTTGGTACACCCTGTACAGTCTATGTTGAAAATGTCCCATGAGGCCTTGGGTGACTTATGGCCATAATTTCCTATCATTCCCATCATTCAATTTATTTGAGTTATCTGTGTCAGTCAATCACTTGTAAACCCAAGGCGCAAAAGGGCTATATTAGCCTACCTAATTAAACCATTTTGTGCTTTTCATGAGAGATCTCAATTTGAATCTTGATTTTAAAATTGAGCCGGGTTTGCAACCTACGGCTGATACAAGTTATGTAATGTTAGTAATGTTCAAGAACAAAAAATAGATATTGTGAACTGTACTATTTTGTTGTTTTGTGGCAGTACAATGTCCACATAGAAGCTTGTATTTTGACTCTGTGCAGCAGACTCAAAAAAGGTTTGAGTTATTTGGCAGAGCACTTTGGACACTTCAAGCAGAGGAGACAATAGTTCAACGTTTAGAGAGGACAGCGGCCATTTGATTGTCTGGGCTGTGTCCAACAACCCGGTAATTTATGACCCACAACAACCAAAATGACCAGTAGACCAGTTAATCAAATCACATAACCCACTTTGAGAACTACTGCTCTTTACTTTGTAGTAAAACTGTTCTCAGCTGGCACTGCACTGCACTTGACATGTTTTTTTTTTTCTTATTTTGGACGAAATCCCATTACCGAAATTCTGTTCTGGTCACAAGTAAATTTGTGCCCAGAACTGTCAAAAATGTCAGCGGAAAATACACAGATAAACAAATACATGTGCAAGGTGCTGTGCATAATTAAAGAACTAAAATGTAACATGCTCAACATAGCTTACCCATTATTTTCATTTTCATCATCACTTTGTAGAAGGTCATCGTTGAGTTCTTCATCTGACATTTCAGATGGATTCTTAAAAAACAAAAACAAAGAGGGGTGTAATTACTTCCACAGTCACTGGGAGAATGAAGAATTGCAACTTTGGTAGATTTGTAATGACATTACAAAAGCCAAAGAAAATGGTCCTGTTGCCTTGGAAGGCAATGGTAGCCTGACACAGATTCTAGAGTATTATTTTGACTACGAATTTGTCCTTTCCCAATAAACACTAAACAGTAGGGTTAGCCGGGTTCCGGTAAAACCGCTTGATCCGATTTCATCCAGTAAACCAACAAACTGTTCTTTTATATAGACTTGTTTGTCCCAAACTGAGCTCCCAGTTTTTAACCCCTCAATATTATGCTATACTTCAGCCGGGGTGCTCTTTTTCCCCTCCTTTCCCTTTTTCTTCTTCCCTCTGCGAGTGCAAGGCTGTGCTCGAGCACAACCAACAAACAGCAGCCTTGCGTTGCGTTAGTCGTTCAAAACTAAAAGCGAGTGGAGTGATGGCGAGACGAGATTAACACATATAGACCATAGCAATGAATGGAGAGTCATACTTGGAATTATTAAATCTGTTGGAAAGTTACTGTACAGCCGTTGCCTGCTCATTATCCTCCACCTCGTCCTCGGCTAAAAACTTTGCCATAATATTATGCTATCGTTTTTTGTTGTTTATCCACTGGCTGGGTTTTGGGAGTCCCTTGCTCTGGTCTATAGCTCCACTGCTTCCACTGCAAAGCAGAATCATAAAATCAACCGAGCTATGGACAAGAGCTAGCTGATCCCCTGGACTTTTAGCTGTCTGTAAAACAACTGCCCTTTCCAGAACACATGTGTATCATTTACTATGGCGAAAGAAATGCAAATGCAACTTTTTTCCCCATGCCAGCATTCAGGAGAATAGCCTGTAAAAAAATCTTTAAAGCAGTATTATTTGTTTTACATTGAATAAATTAATTCATAAATCCATAGCTACACCACATCTCCACCAGCTAAAGAGGGCTGTGCAAAAACAGCTGATCTACATTTGTATGACAATTGAAATCACTCCGTTGTCCAAAACATGGTCTTCGGTAGACGCAAATCCTTGTAACAGGCACCACTATGGGGGGTGGACATAACCGGTTTGGATAGGTTTTTGAAGTGCTGCATAGCACTTCCTTTAGACGATGTACAAGATGTGTGTGTGTGTGTGTGTCTGCCTGCCTGCCTGCGTGTGTCCCTGCCTGCCTGTGTCCCTGCCTGCATGTGTGGAGTCATGTTGATGTTGCCATGTTCAGAGAAACAAGCACAATGGGACGAAGTGTGTATTGTTGATGTTGCCATGTTCAGAGAAACAAGCACAATGGGACGAAGTGTGTTTTAGTATACTGTAGCCACACACGCAGCACTTCATTTCGCACGGGTGTGATTTTTATTTTACTTTTTTCACACCGACCCAAGCTTACTAAAGAGTAATGCAGATGGCTCTATCCTCCTTGCTTACATTCCTGCTAGGATACCTCATTCAGACATAACCTTAGATACTGGTTGTCAATAATTCCACAACCAGTAATGAGGAATATGATTTAACTTTCCATTATAGGTGTGTGTGTATGTGTGTGTGTGTGTGTGTGTGTGTGTGTGTGTGTGTGCACAGCCCACCCACCCACGCGCGCGCACACACACACACACACACACACACACACACACACACACAGGGAATGGGGTCACTGGATCTGCTTTGACCCAGGAGAGGATGCTCTATTCCCATGTGGTGTAGCCAATCTGGCCAGGTCATGACAGTTCTTTTTTGTCCACAGCACTTCCTCCTGGTCCACATCAATAACTCCCCCTGTGGAGGACCCACCTGCCACCCACTCCCACTGTTCCACTTCTTTTATCGGACGAATGTTTTACCAGCCCCTTACATCACATATCCCTGCTTTGTATGACTTGCTTTATTCAATTCCTTCGTTGAAGTGAATTCAAAGCATTTATTTACTTTCAGGTGGCAGACATAGTATTTATTTAGTGAGGCTACAAGGGGTGGATTTGATATCTTCTTACCTTTTTAACCGACAGCCAGTCCTCCTGCAGCAAATCGTCTTCTAGGTCGCTTCAAGAACAGAGAAGATAACACATTAAAAATGTATTCATTTAACAATATGAAACGTATCATGTGCCTGGGACGAGAGTGTCATTCATCCTTGTGTTCTTTCAAATAGAGCGGAAAGATTCTCACACCAAATAGCACCCCTCTAGGATACCTCCGAGTTCTGAAGAACAGATACGTTCTGAAGAAGAAGTCTGCATTAGTAAAAGGCTAACTAAAAAAACTTTGAATATAAAGTATTTGGTGTGCTGCTGCTATTTCTACATGAATAAATGTACAGTGTATATTTTGATCCATTAGCTACTGTACCTGACATTTCATTTGTTTGTTTGATCCATCATATATTACAGGATAAAGACACTACTTAACATACAAACTGACATACAAACTCCTTCATATCCATGTGTATGAGGATAGTCTGTCACTGTATATCAATATGAAATTACTATATTACAACCTACAAATATTCATTTTTAATTAATCTATAGTTTGCCTCAACATCCTGAGTGATGCAGAATTCATCAATGCATGATTTTGAAATTCCACTGCGACATTCTCCATCGGCTGAGTTGAAGTAGGTTTCAGCAGACAGGCCGGTTGTGATTTATCAGACGCTGGCATAGTGTGCCACAGATTGCAGCCTTTAAACCCAGAAGTGACCGTTAAACCCAAAGTGATCGCACTTTGTTCTGCAACTGCAGCGGCTCCTGACTATCCTAAGGTTATTTTAATAATTATTCCTTCCTTTATAAATCTGCTGTGTGACCCAGGGCAGACGTAACCTCTGGGTTGGCCTACAAAAAGACAATGTTTGTAGCACTTTATAGCAGCAAGCAAATAAATAATATAATAATATGTTTGGGAAACCAAGCAGCTGCACTCAACTCAAATTTCTCTTGTGAAAAAAAGAAAACTTTGATAGTCATACAAGTGATGACATGGAGCAGATGGATGGCTTCAGTTTCAGTGGACTGAGACACTGGGCCCCAGGAATTCAGGGCAAGAATTCCCAAGAATTCAACATAGTTTTAACTTTTATATGTTATTTATTCATTGCTGCTGAATTATCTGGCATCATGCTACAATCCTACTGAAATGTGGAAAATGAACTCTCCAAACGCGTTGTTACTTAATGGTATGTACTATCAAAACTACATATGTAATATCCAAAGCCTGTACTAGTTCCTTTCTAATGCACACTGATCCTAAGTTAATTCACCCATGAAACACTACCTCCACTCTGTCTAGTCTAGTGAATCATTATAATATAATGATAAAGACATAATTTGTAAACCTATAGGCTAGCTCTGCTCTCATACAGTATCAACCGAATATACTTGGACGTCCCTAGCTGCTGTTGCGCACTACTTGCCAAGTTCTGTAGGGTTAGAAGTCAAGCACTTGTCAAATACAGCTAAATATTTGGCTCTGGCTGGTGATGAAACAGGCATTGTAGGTCTTGCTCTAGTCTAGCAATATAGCTGGGAGGGTGAAACACTTACAGTGCCTTGATTTGGGGCATATAGCCTAGTTGACACCATCTGTCGATCCTAAGAGGATGTTTGCTTGTGAATAGACACAACATTTGCTTTTTCTTAGGGTTATCCAAATCGATTTAAAAACAGTAACACTAAGTTAGTTTAGTCTCCATGTGCTTTATCAGAACACAGGCCGTGACTTGAGTAGGTAGGAATGCACCCAAAACTGAAAATAAGTAAACACTTTGCCAACTACCCAATACATTTGTAATAGATTGCAAATTATTTATACCATTGTATGTTAAGTAATCTGATCCGCCCACAAACAGCTTTCTTTCTGAGCTGTGGTAGCTCTTGATGCTAATAGCGCGCCGATGGCACCGTGCATGCATGTGTGCGTGCGTGCCAGTGCCAGAGCTGGGCAGATTCCACTTACACAGAACAGACACCTGTATATTTCAGCAAAATCACTATGTGGCTACATATTGATACCGGCAAATGTACAGAACACAAAAATCCGATTTATGAACTTAAGTGAACATATGCAATATGGCCAATGCAATGACACTAGGACTAGGGATGTGATAAAAGTTGTAAATCGTCACGATTTTTGAATCATGTTCACCGCAAGGTAAGAGTTGATTTTTTATTATTATTTTTTGTAATTACTTGGTTGTGGGTAGGGGTACGATATGCCATTATATCGCAATTCTTAATGCCATGATATCCATATAGAATCGGTTCAAAATCAATTTTTTGTTCATGTCAGAAAGACTGACTGATGGCTTATTGACTGCGTTGAAGTGTATGACTGAACTTAGTCTATATGAAAATTGCTTTAAAATGCTCTAGTTGTCATGGTGTGAACAGCAACATACAGTACATAAGAATCGCAATGTAAATCAAATCAAAGAAACCATAAATATCATTGTGTCGTGAGGTAAGAGAATGCCGCCATATATGCAGGTGCAGAGGCTGAGTTGTATAGTTCTCGTTAACTGCTGCACAAAAAAGAAAATAGGAAAAGAAAAGAATTGACACTACGATTTGGGACCTCGACTTGTCAAATATGAGTTGGTTCATGTACCCATGATAGACACCATGTTACTACTTACTAGACTTACATTGCAATTCTGTTATAAACAAGAACTTATATTAATCACACAGGCTATGAAGGTGAACAAATAAAAAAAAAAACAGGTGAAAATGTGTTTGGAATCAGTGTAGTCTGATGCCTGGGACTCAGAGAACAGATGGATAAGAGAATGCATTATAAATCCTGGCCGCAGGGTATTGGTTAAAGCCCCAGTGGTGACCCATCATGCGTTTAAGGCTAATTTCACCACAACTGTCTTTTAACAATGCAACAACAAATGAATGTTATATAACTTGGCTTTAGCTATATGTTGTTGTAACCTACCTGCAGGGCAAATGGGGGGGGTGATATTGTCCATATAGAATGCCTTTTAATGTACTAGAATGTATTTTTCATTAGGTGGACATTTTTATCAGTAGTCACTGGGTAAAGAAACCACTTTTTATACATGTGTACCGGTAGTGGAATACAGACGAGAAAACATAAATATGAAGAAGTTTCAAAGGTGCAATAAAATAGTCCCTTGGTATGTTGGTTGACATGTTAGTTAATTAAAAGCACATCAATTCGCAGATGAATCAAAGTTAAATGATTTGGCCGAGAGCAAAAAAAATGTATAATATATATGGACGCATATTCCATTCAATTACTTACTAAGATATCGAATGGCTTCAGCCTGCTGGCTAACCATTGCAAATTGCAAACTGTTTGGAACCTATTGAGTGTGCAACGTTTTCCCTCAAAATGCATAGCACGGTCTAAAATGGCTTATTTTTTTGGTAAAATAGAAGCTTTTACTGTTTATGGTCTATTTGTGCAGGCAGTTAGTCATAGGCCACATGCTCCACTCTTGAAATCACCACAGCAGTTGGTTGTGAACATCACTCTCTACAGTAGATAACACTCAACCCCAAAAAACAATTTTTCTCTCTGTGCAATGAATACCTGTCTAAATCGTCATCTGTTCCTCTTCTCCTGCGTGACCGTTCCGCTCCTGGCTTGTCATATTCGTCAAAGCCTTCATCTGCAAGAAAAAAGAAATATTGTAATTTATTTTTTACATTGTGATTGGTGTAAAATACAACTGCCATTCATTATTCCAGACAGACCAAATTGGGACATCTTTATATGTGGTATTTTGTGAGCCCATGGATAAGGTGATGATCGGTCACTTAACATCGCATCTCTGAGAGAGAAAAAGTCAGTTCCCAAATGCTGTAGCATTTCTGCCTGGAAGAGATGGTCACTGTTTAAGGCTTTCCACAACCGTATAAGTGTTTTACTCCCAAATAACATTAACAAGTTAGATACGATCTTTATTCCTTCGATCCTTCGATCAGATCCTTCGATCGACGTACAGTGAAGCTGCGGTTATGCATCCATACAAACATACAGTTGTATCAACAAAGGAAAAAAAATTGATGGAGCAACACCATACGTCATAACCTGTCCATCACAGTCATCTCAATCCATTACTAAAAAAGTCAAACACTGTTAAAAAAGTGATGAAATATAAAATGATAAAGGTTGACCAAGGTAAATCATATTAATATACAGTGTAAAGCAATTGAATCATAAATAGAGATTAGGAGAATAAATATAGAAGTTAATGTCCCAAATCAAATAAGGCGATCATAATATCACACTTGCCCAGTGACCTATATTACACTTGGCATCACAACCAAAGAGAACAAAGTCTGGTTGCAAATTTGCTGTGCAGTAAAGAGTTTTTCTCAACTGCATTTTTCCAAGTTGCAGAATGACTCACTAGTCCTAGCCTCACATAGCCATAGCCTTCATCTGTCTTTTCAATGTATATTGCGTCAGGCAGCTTAATTCTGGCAAAGTCTCTCAACTGTGGGAGGAAAAACCAGTTTTTCTCGACCAGAAGTCATTTTGATGGTGTCTAAAAAATGGTCAATGGGTGCTTTATTGTTGGTGAGTATTCAGCAACAGATGCGGTACTGTAGATTGGCTGTGGGTGGACCCACTGGGCTGTGTGAGGAAAGATGGAGCGATGATTCTGGTGGAATAAAAGATGTGTCCGCCATCCAGCATGGCTTTGTTTACATTATGCATGCATAGAGGCTAAACACCGAATTCACTGTTTTCCACATTTAAAAAACACCTTTGCTTCTATGGTCTGAAACACTAGTGCAACAGTTGCACTCGTGTACTAGTGTATAAGTCGATTGACACCAACACCTGCTCTATTGACACCAACAAGCGTTAGTTCCATGATTTTGTGTACGGCTGGAGTCATGATACCCCAATCGTCCAACATGTTAAGAAACATCTGGTTGATCATATCCTCCACAGTAGTGAGCTAGAAATTACCCAGTCATTTAAACAATACTTACTTTTCCCAGTGATTGTCTACTCTATAAAATGACACGCCAGACTTTTGTTTTGTTTCTTCACGTCAACATTGTGTGGTCAAAGACAAATGGGGGTCAAAAATATCTTTTGCAGACAGTGTTTAGATTTTGGCAAAACGTTTGTGACATGTTTTCCCTCTGAAAATTTAAAATCCAATTTTCTATAATGTTTTGGTAAAAGAAATACATCCCAAATAAAAAAGTGAAGTGGATTTTCCTTTGGGGATTAACGAAAGAAAGATAAATCCCAATTGGGATTAAACAAGTGAAACCCCTTAGAATATGTCCATTAACATTATCAATATTATCTCCTTTTTTATTTACATTTGACAGGCTTGCTCAATGCTCGCAATGTTTAGGTGCCCATTCATTCTGGATCCTTTTGCAATGTGAAATCTCATCAACCAAATCATAATCCTTTTCCACTTCGTCATAGAGGCCCTTTGAAAATGATGCCACAGAAAGCCTGTGCTTTTACTATGAAAGTTTCTGAACGTTTTACAGCCGACTATTTTCCATGTGCTGAAAATAGGTAATAGACAAACTCACAATGTGTTAAGGAGTATTAATTAACTATTAATAATACAACACAACTTTTCCTCAGGCTGCAGTGAATACAAGATGAGCCAAGAGTAGAGCTTCCATTCACCCCTGACTGATCACATGATAAATGATAAACACCTTTCCCAATTAGTCAATAAATGGAAAAAAATCAATAGTTGCAGGTCGACTGTCATTTCGTCCCAGAGGGGTAAAAAAAAAACCTCACTCAATGGACAACATCTTAATCATCAAAAAGTTAGTATGTTGATCAGGGGTAGACATTAAGGGAAATTTGCCACTGGCCCTTCGGGCCAGTGGCTTTTAAGAATCACTGGCCCCACAACTGTAACCACTGGCCCAGGTAATCGATCCCCATAGTCTGCAAAAAAGACCACCATTTATTAATGCATTAAATGCATTCAAGTTAACAGCACTCTTTTCATGGGGGTCAAAACCAGTAGACCGTTCAGCAAGCTGACCCTTATACAATGCAGAATGCCTAAAATATTTTTTGTGCTAATAAACACCAACACTTTGTACAACAAAAGTGTGGGCGCACCAACAAGGGCATTTTACCACTGGCCCCATCGGGCCAGTATAGGGTGCCATCTGGTGGTCCGCACGTGTTTTCAAACCTGTTTCGGGCCATTGGGCCAATTATAATGTCGACCCCTGTTGATTATTTGACATAGACTGATATCTTCATTGATCATGAAATAAAAATCGCGTTCATCTAAATGAGAATTGTTCTTATCACACATCACAACATTCTGGCCAATCAACTTTGCCAATTGCCATCCAAACTTAAAGGTGGAATGAACGGGAAATGTGTGGTTTTATTATGGATCACACTCTTATCTGGCACAGAGGGGTTCTGAACCAATCAGATCATGCATGCCTTCACGTGATGGAATGGCAAAAAAGAGACGGCAGATTGTAATCAAGGCACCTGTGTTTGTGGAGGGCGATTCATAAATGGCATAAAAACGGGTCAGTTTAATTTTTATTGGTTTTTATTGATGTGATAGTGGATACGTCATCACACAGCACGATTTTGTTTACAGGAAGTCATTAGAAATTGATTTTATGGAGTTTTATCAAACTACACAAACGTGTAAATTTCCACAGTTTGCATGCATTGTCTGGTATGGCCAAATAATGGCCATGTAACCAGTAACCAGTAACTACAGCCTCTGTTGTGATGGCCTCCAAAGTCTAGTATCTGCCCCTGGACCAAAGGGATGTCCCTTTGGTCTAGTGCAGGGATGTAAAACTCAAATACACAGCAGGCCAAAATGTAAACAGTGGTACAAGTCGAGGGCTGGTGCCCTGGACTGTGTTTCAACACAACACAACACAACACAACACAACACGGGCACCGGTTTACAACAAGGACTATAAACTGCTTGCATTAAAAAGTGAAATGGATTATTAAACCTTTCCTCTTCTATGAGTCCTCACCAAGCACTGCTTTCATAGTAAAATAAGGAAATCAATTCAGTTGAGAAGGTAAAACAGTGAGTCGCATTGTGACAATATACCAGAGGGCCAGTTTTAATAATAATCAAATATGATCCCGTGGGCCGGAGATAATTCATTCACAGGCCTGATTTGGCCTTGAGTTTGACACATATGGTCTAGGACTTTACAGTGGTGCTGTGACCCAGATCGGTTTCCCCGTGGAAGGAGGTCAAGAGGGAAGTGAGTGTAGGAGTGGCTACAGCCTCTGTCATGACAACCTCAGCACACAAGTCACATGTAAACATACATTTGAAATCTGACTCACTGCCATAAACAAAAGGATAACGCAAAAAGCCTAACAACCTTCCTTGTATGTAATAAAGTGTGAAATAAGAATTACGCCATTCATAATACTGATTCCACCTTGCATGTTTCTTGCCTGCTGACTACAAATCTGAGCAAAAGCATGATGTATTTTACCATCCACTCAGACCAGTTCACACACACGAAAGGGAATGCTGCCCGGACAGTAGTATTGTTAAGGTGTGTGTATATGATCATGTTACATCCAATGTGGTGCAAGTGAAGGCATGGGTGAACCTGCCACATAAGTATGGGGAGGGGTACGTGCAATTTAGATACTCGATAGTAGACAACAGCTCACATACATGCACGCACTAGCATGTGTCGCCTGCTATTTAGTTGAAACGGACCATACAACTGAACTGATTAGAGCATTTCTGTAGGTTGTTTGGGATTCTACGTGATTAAATGCCATAGGCTTAATAGGGAAATACAGTGAATGGTAGATTTATTTATTCCGTCACTTTTCCTATAACGGTGTATGTTTTGGCTCTTATGAACAATAATTGTGAAGTATATATAAATAATCTTATGTCGTGCAATTCGTCGCACAACATAACAAGCCTTTGATCAACACAAAATGACGACATTTTCAAGTGTCAACGGTCGGCGCCAGCATTAGCTATGCTGAAGCTAAATGTCGCAAGAACCTTGGGACTATACACATATACATAAAGTTACGCAAACTCCATTCACTTCATAGTGCCAGTCCAATGGCGCACTCTCTACATTATAGACTGCTATTGAGAATGGGGACAACAAATGGGGACAAGTCCTGGACCTGAAGAAAGAAATGCATTAGACTCAGACAACAGCCTAGCCTATCTTTCATTTCCTTTATAGTTTATCTTTAGTCATTACTTGTACGATACTTTGAAAACGGCTCCCATGTTGTACACCTGCCTAAAATAGCATTTATTTGCACCGCCCTATTTGAAAACAATGTATTTTCCAACCCTAGTTTGTCCCGCTTTCAGGCCGCAAGAACAGCATGAACTCAGTTTCTGACCCCTCGATGTCGCAACTCTTCTATTAGATGTCTCTGGCTGCCAACATCACAGACAAGAAAAGAGCAACCTAAACATCCAACGCTACGTGGTACAACAATGAACAGCACGTTAACTTACGCTAACATGATCGCAACCATTATGCGCAATGATACAAGCAACGTTGTTTTGGTTCGAATTAGCATTTGTTGATAGCATTTTTTTAGCCAGTTAGCACTGCGTGGCCTAGACGTAGAGAGAGCCGCCGTTTCCTGCGCGTTATTGTTCACTACAATTAGCCTTTAGCATGGCATCATCAACAACAACATCGCGAACACTACTGTACTTACCCTGAGAGTTGGCCGCCATGGTGCAAGAAGAAGAAGACGACGCGTCAACAACACGGTGAGTCCGACTATAAAACGTGGAAATGCATTGACGTGTCCGTTATTATTTTGGTTGCTTTCAGACGGGGGTGAAGCTAACAGGTTGTCCGCTGTAGTGCTACCATGTTATCCACCACAGGCAGGCACTACACTCTACAGCAGCACGAACATGGCAGGAGGACTGTGATGGTGCATTGTGGGTGGTGGGAGAACTGAACCCTGCCCCCCAGAATGTGATCCCAGGTTAGTGTGATGATTCTGGAGTGGACTAGTCGAGGCCAGGGTCCTGCTGTGAACATTGTTGGGATAGTTGCAAACGCAGTGAGCGAGATTCCTATGTAAGCCATGCAGAAATGTCTGTAAATCAGTGGTTTTCAACCTTTTTGATGCAGGGACCTAGCTCTAGTCCAGAGCTCCACTGCTTCTGAGTCAAGCAGTGGAGCTCTGGATCAGAGCTAAGGGTCAGACTCAGAAGCAGTGGAGCTCTGGACCAGAGCTACGAGGGACCTAAAACTAAAGACTTATTCTGCTTTTTTCCAAAATTCCCGGCTGGAATTTCGCAAACAAAACTGGTAAACATACAGTAAATCAAAATGACCATTCTTTATTTACATTGTGTAGACTTCTTAATTGAGTGGGCTAATTAAGATTATGAATATTTACAGGTCCATTTGGTTCCATTTTTATGCTCTCAAGAGTTACATCTGGTTAACCAATGTTTCATCTGGTTAACCAACTTAGCTGGGTCCACGGACCACTGGTTGAAAACCATGGCTAAATGATGCATTTATATAGCACCTTTATCCAAGGCGCTTTACATAGTGCAATAAGTGCATCACATTCACCCATTCACACACATTCATACACTTAGTGGAAACCATTCAAGGCACAACCAGCACATCAGGACTCTCTGGAACAATTAGGGGTTAAAGTGTCTTGCTCAGGGGCACATCAACACTAACTCGGTCCTCGGAGGGAGCCCGGATTCGAACCGGCAAACTTGCGGTTACCATCCAGTGACTCCCCTGAGCCACTGCTGCTGCTGTGTGTGCATGTATGCGTCTGTCTGCGCGTGCGTCACACTCCATATTTGGACTGCGCCAGCAAGACGCTGTTATGGTGGGTATTCAAACATGGGTCTTTTTTTTATCAACTAGCCAAAAATTGCTGTTACTACACTAGTGTAAAATTACTGTTGTGTGCGATGTTCGTTATGAAAACAATGTATTTCAAGCTTGTTGTGTATGGCTGCATTAGCTCTGGTCCAGAGTATTCTGAGTCTGCCTTGCATTGGAGCTCTGTAACATACAATGCAATCTGTTATTACTCGAGCCCACCACACAGATAAAATGGACTGTTTGGGCAGAACGAGGTTGTTTTTCCACCAGAGGAAAAATATTTCCCATGAAAGTTTTCTCCTGGCAATATCGGTAGAGGGCACAAATCATGATTGTTTTTATTGTGAAAAACAATTGCATTCTGGCCAAAAAGTCCATTTTATTCGTGTGGTGGGAGGCTCTGTTTCCACTAAGGTAAGTAGGCTTTCTAATCACGCAAGCCGCATTTGTTTTGGTGAGTAGGTAAAACGTTCTTTATATATCGACTTCAGAGGACAGACTGGTCGGGTCGGGTAATGGCAGATGTTACAGAGCTCCAATGCAAGACAGACTCATAGAAGCAGTGGAGCTCTGGACCTGAGTTATGGCTGGCTGCATGAGCAGTGCTTGAGCACTGTTTTCTGATTGAGGTCTGTTCCATTCTGGTCAGTGGGAGTCTCAAAGTGTGTACACATGGAACCAAGTAGACCTGTTTAAGTGTCCATTTAACTACTGTACAGTATTATTGGTAACACCTGTGAAGGAAGTATGGAAAGGGCCAGAAGTAGTTAGTTAACAACCATACCCATGTGATGTCAGGGGTGATTGTTTGGTAAAATATTCATATAAAAAATCAGTCATATATGACAGACATTTGACCTAATTTCATTTCACTGTCCAATGTGTCCATGGCAAATATGAGCCGTGTGGGGGCAAAAGCTGTAGAAAATGGATGCCTCGTTGGCTGCTGGAGTTTGTGTCTCCATTGAAGGCAGGAAGTCAAGTCAAGCAGAAATGCTGAAGGCACCAAGCCTCCAGAAAGGCTGGCTAATAATGTTGAAGCCACCGACGCGTATTTGCAAGGAATCTCGGGAAAGCTTTGCCTTCAAGAGAGACACATGCCCCAGAGCCGAAGGAGGCGTCTACCTTTTGTGTCTATGGCATATAAAGCCTATTGTTGGCGGCATAGTTTAATTGTTGTGGAGCCATATTATAGTGGCTTTGCTTCAGTCAGTGGAACTGCACACTTGATAACCTGACATGCCTTTCTGTGCAGGTACTCCAGTGGGTTTAATAGCTTCAGTGATAATTACGCCAGCATCCCCTCCCGCATGCATTGGTAAATATAAAACATATAATTGTTTAGTGTAAAATCTGAGCCCTCTACTCAGTTGACATATGCAACTGTACCTTTTACAATTTTCGTCACATTTAGTGGGAATTTCAATCGGTGGCTATTGGCTAATCTTTATTCAGGTCACTCCTTTTATTTCTCTTTCCTGTAAGGTCAAATCCTTTTTATCTTGCACTAAGTGTTTTTTTCTCCCCCGTTTGTGCTATAAGTCTTGGAGTCAAAGTATCTGTCTTCTCTATGGCTCGACTACAGCAGAATTCAAACCCCCAAATTCCTCCAGGGCTGACAAACGTCAACAAAGACCCCTGGAGACACCAAAGAGAGGTGAGCAGTGAACTGAAGCCTCATTGTATTGGCTCATTATGGGGCGAGGAAGAAGCCATTTTGTAGCACCACAAGGTCAATATCTGAAAGCCAGAGCGATGGAGGGGATCAGCCGTGAGATTTTTAATTTGAGAAAGCGTAAAGGGACTTTCCTAGTGAAAGACAGTCTGTGAATTCTAATGGACTGGTGGGGATTGTACAGATAAGATGTTGAGCTGGTGAATGTTTTCCTTTTCACTGTAAAAGCTGTATAAAATACAGTCAATTCAAAATTACTCTGTTCAAATGTGTTTTAAAATGTAGAGGCATTGATTTCAACACAAGATAGACCCGTTTTTACTCTTAATCATATATTTTAAAACAACATGGAAATATAATCTGAATATGTATAGCCTCTTAGAAGTAATTACGTATGCATCATGGTTGAAAACCTACAGTTCACATATATCTAATGAATATTTCAGTTTGATGATGGCCACACCACATGCTTGCTTAATCCCTCACAATTTCAACATTGTTAATATGGTGAAATGATGGTGTTCTTAATCGAATTTTTTTTTTTTTTTTAGAAAAGGTAGATGAAGCTTTGTCGCATTGTGAGATGTCTAGCTCACTTTTGGAACTGTTTTATCCACCAGCACAGTACTAAGATTAATGTATTACCTGCAGTTGCAATTCTCCCATCACACATTTCTCACATTTCTTAAATATGTATTTTGCATTTATTTCACAAGACGTGCCAGATATTTTGATGTTCCATGGATTCACTTTCCCAAGATTTTGGGTTTATTTCCAAATGGAAGTGAAGAAGGAGCTGTCACATTCTATTATGCTGACCTCAAAAGGTTCAGGGCCTTATTCGCAATCCAGTGGTTTTCCATAACAATGAAATTTGGAGGGCGGAAAGCCGAAGGAGACAAGACTTTTTTTCTCTCTGGTTAAAGGACAGAAGTTCTTTACAACAAACCTATCTGTATGCCTTCTGTAGACGTCTTTGACAGTATCCATAGCCAACGTGGAAGTTGTTTTGTATGAGACAATGTGCTGCCCGCTTACGAGGATCAGTAAAGATCCTGGGGTCATGGAGTTGTTGTATAATGTCTATGATACCGGTAGATTGTACAAAAATACCATTATACAGTATATACACTACTATATTATATAATGTGTGTTCATCATCAAGCCACTGAAATATTTCCACACATGGTGTTGAAGAACTCTGTCCTGAATCTGTTTAGTTACAATTTTGCTCAAGTTAGAAAGTGGACCTGGATGTTTTATTATTAATTTAGTAAAGTGGTTTGCGTAATGCCGGACAGATGCTCAAACAAACACCATGACAGTCACCAAAAAGAACGTATGTGAAACTAAAAGTGTAATATGCATAGTCATGACTCAGTGCAGTTACATCCATTCATGTGTTTCATAGTCACCTAGCCTGCATACCATGGCTATTTCAAAATAATGTGTACCTTGAATATGTATAGGGCAATAAGACAATGCCTATGTGGGCTATTATTTTCAACAGAATAGGCGACAGCCAGTGACCCATATCTGAGTGCGATGAACTGCTTGACTCAGGACTGCTGTTTTATTCAGTGCGTGCCGTGTCAGCGCATGGGATGCGGGGGGGTTATCTTTGTGAGCCATTGTCATTGGACGCTAGATCTGGATTCACAACGCCATTGGCTGCGCGACTGTCAGTCTGGAATGTTATTGCTGCTTCCCGCGCCATCCGACGTGCACGCGCAGGACACCCAGGCACGTAACCGCTCAGAGACTGTCTGGAGTCTGTCTGAAACTGATAAAAATGGGATGGAGTTTTTAAAGACTGTACCAATTTCACTGGAAAGAAAACATTGGAAAGGTGGAATTTTGTGACTAGTGTGACCGCAGATTTATTTTCTTTTTTTAACCACACTCAAGCAAGCAGTGGGCTGATTTAGAAATGCGTTTGAAAGTTTTCCTTTTTTCAGTGATTATTTTCTATTCTACAGCAGACATTTCTTTATGCACAGGTAAGGCTGCCGTTGATGTACGAGTAGCACTACTGCAGTAGTGCTATAAGCTTTGCTTGACTGCTAAAAAAATGATGCTTATATTGTTGATTGCTTAAATTATAAAAATAACTAGGTTTGCCTCATCATTTAAATTAAAGTTGTTGGATGAGCAGTGCATTTATTGGAATGTAAAATAGGTTACGATGCTTAAAAAAAAGGGAAAATAGCGTCAGTGCTTCAGACAGCATTGTTGTGTTTTGGAGTCTCTTCTTGACCTCATTCATTCATAGTGTTCGTGGTGAGGATGCGCAGGTGACGCACCTTTGCTCACGTGCTGTTGTTTAACCCCATGAGTTCCTAAAGCATGATGCTGACTAGTGACTGACTACCTGTTCCCACAACCTATAGGCTTAACACAAACAGTACAGAGGGGCTTGTGTAGGCTAAACAGTTGCAGGGCTATACTATATTTAACATGTAATACTTTTCTTTTCAGTGTTCATTTTTAATTTAGCTACAGTGATAAAATGCTGGTCTAGCAGGGCAGTAGTAGTCTCTTCTATTCCATTGTCTGGTACTGGGTGGAAAAGCATGATTCCAGACACGTGCATGCAGTCTAGTACTGTTAATTGAAATTAAACAAATATTAACTGTGTTCTGTAGGAGATGTGTATCCACCTCCAGAATCTACGAAGAGTGCCACCATCCCCAAACATGAAGTCAAAGGTTGGTTACCGCACACAATAGGATATGTGACCATTCTCAAGTAGAGAACAATAGTGACAAATGTGGCCCAGAAAAAAACAAACTTGCACATGAAATATGGCTTGCAATTAGGTGTAGGCTTTTCACATATCCCAAATAAGTGTTCATCCAAGGAACTAAAATGTAAAAATGCTGCCTTCCAAAAGTCTGAAAATCTTAAATGTGCCGTACTGTATATATTTTAGAGTTCATTTGGGGTTAATTTTTCACTATTGCCACTAAGAAACACATTTTAACTCCCCACAATCGAATTGTGGAAAAAGTATACGTCATTTCACATAATGATATGGAAATCCATATGATGTTCGCTGCCTCACAGCCACACACAGCCAGACACCTTTGCTGTGTCACAGACTGCAGCAGATGTCTTCAGACAGTGTAGTCATATGACTTGAAGACCCCCGCCCCCATGTCTGATCCTGCAGGGCAAGATGGCTGCTGCAAGCCTTGGCATTGTTGTCTATGTTTTCAAATCTGATGAGTAAAAGTAAGCATTGCTAGGCAATAGAATGCAATGACTATAATAAAGGGCAAACTGATAAGGACTTGAAGCATAATTTGTTGGATTCTTTTATGGATTATTAGAACAGTGTTTTCTATTCTTTCCCCTTTGCACTTCTCTTATTTGAAAATACATTCAGAATTGTTATTATTCGTCCTCCTATGTTTGAGATTAACTTCTATTATGGTTTACTGCATTTTTCCAGTGTATCTGAAAATGTTTTCTCTGGCATTCCTCATTCCACAGTTTTAATTCTGATTTTATTGACAACAATATTTTACAGGAATTGACTTAATACGAAATGCTAAAGATTTAAGATTAATATGGTAACAATATTCATATCTTGAAATGTGTTGACTTCATAATAAGCAGAATGTAGTCTAAAGGGAAGTGAAAGAGAATATATGATCAATGTCACGGTATCCAGGATAATCCATATCTGGATGGGACAGATTCAAAATGTGGATTGTTCAAAGCCAAAAAACATCCACAGGATTGCGATTCAAAATTTCTGTTCCAAGCATTCATTTTTGAACACATTTTCACCTGTGTGCAACATCCTATACAACATCTCAATTCATTATCTGCGTAGTTTGCCTTGGATAAAGTTTACTAACAAAACTGAGAAGGTCTGAACAATCCATGCATATTGGGCGCCTGTTGGACTAGTAGTCGCATGCCACATAGGCTCTGGCATGACTGCGCGTCATGTGTTCGAATCCCGTTCATGATGACCTTTGCTGCATGCCTTTTTCCTTGTCTATTCCAATGTTTCCTGTCAATCATCACTTGTATATATCGATAAATGCAAAAAAAAAAATCACAAATACAATTATACACAGGACTAAAGTCGTACAACTAAGTGGTTTTGTCAAGACTTGTTAATTGATGCTCGTCTTCCCTGTGCTGTATTAACTCTATATCACACAGCTGCCAACTTAGCCTGAGTGAGTTTATGAGTTTCTTGAGTTTGTGCATGTGTTTGTGTTGATGTACTAGTAGGCAATGAAAAGTCAACCAAAAACCATAACTTTTTTCTGAATCCGCTGCCTTTTACAGAAAATCTTTGTTTGAGCAGAGTGTTATTTTGAAGTGCCTTAGGGTTTACTCTGACATTACAAGTTACTTTCCCTCTGTAACTCTGTGATGTTTATCTGTTATCCCTATCAGTGACTGGCCTGGACAGATCACTTCATTATCACCTGCTTAGTGCATACTCGTCTGCTGTCAGACAACTCATTTACTCTCCCTGACATGTTCCCTAATCGGTTTTGAGTGTTAACCACCCTTAAAGTTAAGCATACATTTTGTTTTGTTTTTTATCTTTCAAGGCATGTCCAAAGCTTGACCACAGAGTTTCAACAGATCTGTCTGAAATTAATGATGGATAGGTAATTCATAGAAAGATGAATTTCATTGTCTCAAATTTGTGTTAATATCAATCAAATATCATTTGTTGCAGTAACACGTCCACTCAAATTATTGGTTTTTAGCCAGTCTTTCCCAAACTTTTTCATGTCAAGGACCCCCAAATTCACACTAAATGGCCAGGCACCCCGTTAAGAGAAGACGTTTACGGCTCAACCATCTTAATGTGAAGCACCGGCAGTTGTACATGCATTAGTCTACGCAACCCCATTTTATGGCATTTCTATCTCTGAGAGTGCACATTTATATTGTACAATTAAAGTTGATTTAACTCTGAGAGTGTACAAATGGACACTAACAGGTCAGTTTGGTTCCATTTATACACTATCTGAGTTACAGGTTCCTCACTATCTTTAATTCACTAATGCTGGGACCAAAGTGCTCCTAGGGGTCCCCGGACCCCACTTCGATTACCACACTTTTAAGCGGCTATGTGTCGTATGTGTGTGTGTATGTATATATTGTGTGTGTATGTATGTATATATATACAGTATATACTGTATATACAGTATATATATATATATATATATATATATATATATATATATATATATATATATATATATATATATATATATATATATATATATATATATATATATATATATATATATATGAAAAGCTATTTGAATTGATAAATGCAAGTTCATTTTCTTGATTACTTCAAATCATTTACCTAACAGATGTTTATGAATTGGTTATTATTTTGGTAACTATCAGTCCAACTCACATTATATAGAAATATAGATGGTTCCAAAAAAGATTTGCATTATTCAAACCTATGTTATATATTTTAGCGTTTGATGGCGATATTATGAATGCAACTTAATAATGCAATATGAAAAGTTTGTATTTTAACACTGACATTAACTATTCAAATACTACTCCTGTCTGATTCCATGTTTACCTACTTCTTTACAGGAGATCCATAATCCCTTGAAGTCTGACATGCCTTCATGTTCTTGATGCTGACAGTGTATTCACCCATGGTAAGCTCTGCAATGCCCTGTTCATTAAGGCATATTTGGACATGTTTAAAGTTGAGAAAAGCAATTCTAGGAATGTTTTAAGGTGCTGTGTAGTGAGCAGCAGCTGCCGGGGGGGAGAGAATAGCCTGCTGCACGGACTAATATTTGCAGAGAATGAGCTGTGACTTGCATTGCCAACTCTAATTGATATGATGCTTAGAAATGGCACGTTGCATTCAGCGCTGCCATTCACTCATTTGCAGCGATCCTTTTTGATTAACCCTGATTTCTGATCGCTTCATAAGGTAATTATGGATGTGGATCCAGTATAACTTTAACTGGAGGGAGGCTTGCGCAGAAAATGCTGAGGCAAGAGGGACTCAGAGTCTCCATGCTGCTTTTCTATTGGCTGGCTGTCTCCACCCACATGGTAGTCACGAGGGCTAGCCAGCGCCATGATGACTAGAGGATAGAGAACACAGGCTTTCATCTTGGATCTAATTCTGCCTGCTGTATAATTAAAACATATCACTGATGTCTGTGTGTGCATGTAGAGTTAAATATGAGCGTATGGCTAGAGTATATGCATTGCCATCTATAGTATAGCCACACTTACACCTCTCTGCATTGTAAATGATGAGCTGTTTGTGGGAGCAGCCATTTCTGTCTTATGACGCAGCTCTCCATGGAAACAAGGGTGTTTCCTTTGACATTGATGTGGCACATTTTAAATCAAGGCCTTCACTGTATTTTTAAGGGGGTCTCCTGGCACGCTGCCAACGCATGGTCCCATTTCACAGCTCCCTCATGGCAGACATAGGATCACACTGCTACACAGCTGTGGTCCGTCGCTGGACCTAGCCATCGAAAATTCAAGGCCAGCATGAGCGTCCATTTTAGGTTTCAGACAGTAGCGAAAGATTTTGATCGCATTGCAGGTTCTAGAAATGGAAGACCGAATTTGTGGCACTCCTAGTTGTTGAAAACTATGACCGTTTTCCTCTTTGTTTTTAACGGCGAAAAAACACATTTTCCTGTGGATTATAAAGTAGAACAATGCGGGAAAAACTGGTATTCTCAAAATGTTTTTATTTTGTTTATGGAGCGCAGTGTACTTATACGCTATGCGATTTGTTTCATTTTAGCGTATTTTGCTTTTATGAGAAATATCTGCTTGTTGCGGCTTGTTGGTTGTTTTAGATGGTTATGCATTATTGAATGTAATAATAGACTAACGATTAGGCAGTTTAAACACAAATCATCCATTCAAATTTAATTTGTATTGTAATTATTAGCACGCAATGATCTCGCAGTAATGGGCTATAATCTAGTTAAAAACTCATGTTATATTTGTTGTGTGTTTGCTCTTTCGTGTTTGGCATAGTTTTTGTTATTAGTATGTGTTTATGAGAAAACATGATGTAAAGAATTATTTGAGTGATATAATTGAAATGAAAACATGTAAAGGAAAATTGTAAAAGAAATGCTTTTCATTCCAGAAAGTGTATTTGGGTGAACACAATTTTTTCAACAAATATTTCTCTCAAGTGTAATACATAATATGAATAATTTTAAATATTATGTAAAAACTACTACGATTACGTTCTGCTCCAATATTGTATCCTACGCATTACTTCCCAATTTGGCAAAATAAATTTGTTTCTGCTGGTTAGGTAACTATTTAATTCAGTAAACAGTGCCTCCGTCTGTTGTTTGTGTGGCTCTAGTTATGAATGTAGTTAGGGCTATTCTATAGAAGACCATGATATCACATGGATGGCAGAATAGATAAATTGTTTGATGTAACTTTGTTATTGTAGTGAAACTATACCTAACCTTCTCTGTTTGACTGGAATGTAAAATAATTACTTCAAATCAAATTGTTTATCGTAAAAACCTTTTCTAAAGTACTGGTAGTTGCTTCTTTGTAATTTGTTTATCTTTCTCACATGTTACCGAAAGCCAAAGAAATGATTTATTCATTTATTTATTCTCTTTTTTACTTTGGTAAAGTTGCGTAGAGGTAACCCTGGAAAATGTACTTGCCTTTTTCTATAGGAGTCTACCAATGCATGGTTTAGTAAAGGGCGAAACAAAAACGAACAAAATAAACACAGCTTGTATTGTTTGACTTCTAAGTTTCGTCAGAAGGATCTTTACTCCTATACTACCTCTTACCTTCTGTTAAAACCTTGAAACACAGATTGCGAATAAATATTTCTTGGCTGCTGTTAAAACCTTGAGCCACAGATTGTGTTTCTGCATCACCTAACTCAACAGTGACTGTCAGCATAGCATATTAAGCTAAAATCTTTACTGCCATAACAACAGACAGTAGAAGATCCACTTTGAGTGTTATGGGATGATGAGGAAAGGAGGGAGTGAGGAATTACAAGTAATGGTTATGGTTATGCACTTGAGTATTTATTAGTTATTTTCTTGTTGACACAAACATGTTGATCTTTTGAACAAGAGAGTACAGCACTCCAAAATATTACTGTATTGGTATTTCTAACACGTTGTGTTTAATATTTCATCATTTTTCAGGGGATTAATTATTATAAAAAATATTTTATTGTTCTTTTACTTAACCATGACGTAATGGGTAGGATACTAAAGGTTAAGCGTTTATTGCAATTAGTGATGGTCATGGCTTCTCTCTACATTTCAGACAGATGCCCAGCCAATGAATGAAATGTTGACAGACACCAATTGCTTGTTCATACGAGAAGGACTTCAGGCATATCGTCTATTATTCTCTTGGAACACAACATTGTCAAGGTATGAAATGAATCTCAACAGCATAAAGAGGTTTAGTGCCTACTGACAGTAGAGCAGACCTTTGTTTACAATTATAAGATATGATCAGGACAACACAAGTTCAAAATGCAACGACTGCCATTCATAGGGTTTGCATTTAAATTACTTTTTTTTTTTTTTCAAAAGGCAACAAACGGTAAGGAGTAATAGTAAAGATCTCAGTCTGGAGGTACCGCAAGTAAAGTCACTGCAAACATCAAGTAAATAGTACATCCTTGTTAGGCTTACTGTTTGGAATTGCTCCGTGAATATGAAATGTCAAGAACACCATTGTTGGAAACGTCATTATCTATGAGCAGTTTGAAAGGTAAGTGAATAACTTGTTTTAGTTGTTGACTAGGGTGTTCTGTGTGAAGGTTTTTGCGCGTCTGCCTGTGTTTGCCTCCAGTGTTTGTGATGCAGCTACTCTTAAGATGTGCACACACAGCATGTCCTTCCCCACTCAGCTGCATATAGCACTGACAGCTCCAGCAATTCTCACCGTGTTCATTTGACTGCAAATCCTCCAGCCACTGCTTTTTAAATGGTGTGTGCTCATCTATAAAACTCTCATAAGAGGTACGACGCACACTCTAGGCCTGGGTGACCACAGTCAAACACCCCTTATATTTAACAACAGCCTACATGCTGGGAATGTGCTGTACTTTAGACCTGACTTGAACTTGTTCTTTTACTGACTTAACTGCCATTTGGTCACATTAACTCCCACATCCTACCTACTTTACATGAAAGGAATTGAGCATGAACGAATGCTCATAGAGTCATATGAAGAGTTCTGTTTAGAGTCAAAAAGCTTGCCTTGCTGCCTTTAACATGAAAAAAGATTGTGTTTCAAAAAAAAGTTGGCGTTTGTTGTGTTGGAGTCGGACACATTTGTTTTGTAGCCAAAGGGTCAGTATGTACTGTTGTCCAAATGCCATTTTATATTCTTCTCCTGAGTTCTCCTTCAGTAATAAAAAGCATGTTTTTTTCCTTCAAAAAACACGCTTTCAATGATACTGCCAATTCAGGAGGAGGATTTCCGGAAACGTCTAACTCCTTACATGTGTGGCATTTGAGGCCTGCGGCTGTTTTTGCATTTTTCCTTAATTGGGGCTTATTTAGCCTCACCTGGAATACCTGCTTTCACTATGCTGTGTGACCTTTCGTGAATTAAGATGGCGAGGCAAAGTCAGAAGTGGTCGACGCTATGGGTGCTGTAGCTGGGAGAGGCTGCTCCATGACTAATTAGCAAATCTCACCTCTCTCAAAGGTGAGGGGAGAAAAAAAAACTTCTTGTGCAGAGGGGATGAAGAAGACGAGAGTAAATACCCACCTGCTCCAAAATGTGGCGACCTAATAAGTCTCACAGGACTTCTGAGAGTGAATATTTCATATTTCACTGATCTCCAGCAGCTTTTCCGCTTGTTTCAGTCTCATATTTGTCTCTCTGTGAGACGTCTGAGAGGGGGCGAAGAGGGGAAACACAGACCGCAGGGTCTCTTTCCTGTCACACAATGGTGTGGAGAGGTCAGGCCTAATGAAGTCGGGGGTGTGACCCCTAGCATTCAGTGACTTTGCACGGGCCCCCGTCCCACTGCTTCGCCCACGCCGGTTAATCCCCGTTTGATCCTAATTGATAGGCATTAACATGATCCTTATCCAGGAGCCGTGTTTTGTCTTCCGCAGCCCTTCTCTTTGGGGGTGTCAGTGACACAAAGTGTGAAAGCGTTAAACCAAATGTGAAATTGATATTTTCTTTTTTTATGTTTGTGTGCTCAGAACCCGGCCGTGCTCTAAATGCCGTGTGTCTGTGTTCAGCACTTTGGCCTCTGGGGCTCTTAGCGGGACTTAGCATATGACCTCTAGAATCCTACTGTGATGTGAACGGTAACAGCCCACTTGGAAGTTTGTTTTGCTTGGACCCCCTTTCATCTTCATCACTGTCCTAAGGGAGATATTACTACCGTTTAAGTAATGACTAATTACACTATAGTGTTATCTGTGCTGAGTCCTTTACTTTATGCTGATGTATGAAGGAACAGAAATGTGCATGAGATTGAGATTCATTTATCTGTCCAAACTGCCTAGAGATACTCTCACTCTTTCGTTGAGACATACAGTATCTACTAACTATTCACGGTACTGCTAGTGTTAAAATAAGTGTTAAACAGCTCCATTCCTTTTAAGCCCAAAACACACTGGCTGGAACTTCTTGGCACTAAACCATTTTTCAGGTCAACCAGACCAATATGGTCATTGCAACTCAATGAGTTGCATGACTGTGGTTGACCTTAATAAACGTCCCGTCCCGTCTCGACCCTTTTGGGGCTTCGTAGGAGAAAGTGTTTGCAACTTACTTTGAAGCTCCAGTAAACTTTTATTCAGAGAGTCTGCAGGCAAGACATACAACGTTTTCACTGTTAAGTCTTTTCCTAGCGAGATATGTTTCGACCCACATAGAGTATTCATCAAAACATAAATAGCCATACCGACTGGGAGCGAGTAATTCTTCCACTGTGCGGACTGCATTTCTTTTTGCCAGATTTTTACTAGCTTGTCCTGCACCTTTTTTATAGTGGGTTTTCTCATTTTCTTTTTCTCTTTTTTTTTCGTAAAACAGATAGCTCTATATTCCCAGAGTAATGGGGCAGTAAACAAAATTGTAACTGGAACACTATAAAATTGAACTTGATGAATGATCTTGATAGAGTTCTCTCAGTGTTGATTGGATGCCCCACCTGTTTACTAACGAGCTCAAGAGATGGGGAGACCCTTTTAGATGAGCAAACAATATAGAAATGATTACAGGGTTACGTGTTAACAAAACAACATGTTTTGTTTGTTTGTTTATATCAAAATTATTAGTTTCAGAACCACTAATTGTCATTGTAATGTGTCTTTTGTCATTTGGCAAGTTATAGTTTACTTTCATTTTAGAGTTTGAAGGTCATTGTCCACCGGTTCATTATAAACTTATCGCAAATGCAATGGAATAAAATCACAGTTCTCTGTTTTCTCACAGCAGTGTACGAGTTTGATGGCAATAAACAGTAATACATGTGCAATATTATATAAGACAAGTCAATAAAACAAGTTGGTTGGGATTGGGATTCTGTAATTATTCTGTAATTACACTTCCAGAATGTAAGATATTGCAATATTATATTTAAGGCTGTTGAAAATAACAACATAATGGCATTAATTAATTTTGTTAATAAATCTGATAAAAAATTAACGCAATTAACGCTTGTGCACACTGACTCAAACCACTGAGCATTTTCTTGTTAAAAAAACAAACAGTAGAGCACAGTTTTACGGAGACATATAGCTGCGTCATACCTTCCTGTAAACAGAGCCATAGACTATAGCTTGTGGGATCTATAAGCACTGGGGGCTTATAGATCACCTATTTTGATGGATATTTTAAAAAATAAACTGATCTTTTATTTTTAAATGTTCTGTACAGGAAAACATGGCATATGTTGGGCATAGTTGAATGGTGATTAACCATATTAAAGTAATATCCTGCATATACTTTGTATATTTAAAAAAAAGCAATACTGTTTTATCAAAGTTGGTATTGTCACTCCATGAGTTTTTTACTACTTTTCATTGGTTCGATATATTTTTTTACCAACACGCAGACAATAACACTGATTTATGCCAAAGAAGGAAAAAAAAGTTAGGTGGTTTCCTCCTGGCAGCAACAGCCACTGTATACATTGTGCAAGTAAACAAGTTAACAAAGTCTGCTTTAGCACACAGACAAACACAAAGTACATTCTGTCAATGTATAAAATGACACATCTCGACTCAGTGTTTCTTACACACACTATAGCAAACACTGTGATTCAGTCACAGCACACCTACAGGACATGTTTTCACCATTTCCTTACCGTTTATCCTTAAACCTTTTTTTACTATTTTAAAAATGTTTTAGAGGAATTGTTCAACTGGCCGATCTTCCTCGACACATTGTGAGCCTGTAGATGAGCTATTTAAACTACTCCAAAACTTTTTTCACATAAAATGTTAAGGTTTAGGAATAAGGGGTAAGACACAAAGGGGGGGTAAGACGCGAAAATAAGGCTGCTAGTTGTAATTACTGCGAGTTCTAATTACCAATAGTGTGTGTGTGTGTGTGTGTGTGTGTGTGTGTGTGTGTGTGTGTGTGTGTGTGTGTGTGTGTGTGTGTGTGTGTGTGTGCGTGTGCGTGCGTGTGTGTGTGTCACGTATCACGTATCACGTAGGCCTATATATTTACATTACATTTTGTCCTAACCAAAGCATTTCACAAATTTGAAATCAGATGGCAAGGTCACTACAGAATCCAGAGTTCAAGCAAGGTTTCTAACTATTGTCTGTTTGATCTTGTCCAGTTCTATATTAACAAGATTCTGTATGGTGCAATCCTATTTTGGATGAGGACGGCATTTATACTCGTTAAGTTTTACAAGTCCATAACCTTTTGAAATAGATGCTGAGACCACTCTCTACTACAATTCTACTAGGAGAAGCTTTTAATTTTTCCGAAAGACTGGAGAACTACAGTGGTTGCTTAACCACATAAATGCTATCATCTTGCATGTTTTGCATGTCTGCATTACGAATATTTGTCAAGATATCGAAAACATTTCTTAAATATAGCAGATCTACAAGCACTCTGGCAGCATGTCATGACGAGTCCCAACAAGTTGTGAGATTGTATATCTGCTATTTTTGGCAAAGAAATAAAGAAGGGGACTGTATATAAGTAGTGTTTAAATTACTGTACCTGTCTACTCCACAGTGCTTCTATATATTATGTGACACTAATTTCTATTTTTTTGAGTGGTACCTAACCACTCCAGTACGCAGCAATGTGTGTGTGTGTCTGTCTCTGTGTCGCTATGCATGTCTAAGCACGAATGGTTGCAACAACTTAAGTGGCCAGTAGAGTCCAGCACAGAGTAAAGTGGCACAGAGTACAGTACAATATATACTGTAGTACGATTTGGCCGGTTGGCCGACTTAGGTGATGATGTTATGATAACAGGAGTAAGACACCTTTATAGCTTAGCTAATGTCATGAGTATTAGCCTGCTCTGCACAAGTTTGCCCTCCACCGAGAGCTGTTTCTTGAGCGTTTTGGACATTGGGCAGCAACCTGGGTGTTGCTGGGGGCTGGGTGTTCCGGGGAACCCCTGCACTACACAGTGGTGGTGCTTAGGGTGTGGCACAGGGTGGCACCGACCCCCCCCCCCCCCTTTAATCTTATTGGCTACCCCCGCATGTCCCCCCCCCCATTTCCATTGGCTCTTATAGTCGTCAATCATCCTCTGTTATGTGCTTCAAGTCATGTTGCCCATTCTACTTTATTGTAAGCGGCTCTGCGCTTGTGTTGTCTGTAATGTCGCTTTGGCTGCTTGTTTCTGTGCTGGGTTGCTGGTTTCTGGTCAAAATGTGGCAACACGGTTTTGTTCTCGCAGACCAGAGCCATCAAGAAGAGTTGTGATTGAGGGGTCAGAAAACGGCTCCGGTTGTCCCATAGAGTTATACGGGTTGTCCCCATTCTCTATACAAGTCTATGTAGAACAGCAGCCATTGGACTGGCCCTATGAAATGAAGAGAGGTGTCGTAACTCTGTGTATACTCTAAGGCTCCGGCCCAAACCCACTATGATTCAAAATTCACTGCAATGACGGCAGCGTCAGTTTCTGTTATGTGAGGTAAAACTTGCATTACAAATATGCATGAATCATGTACATTTTTTTATTTTGTAGGTACTGCATACATTCATTGTGGCGGTCGGTATCCACAATACTGTTGTCTGGCTGTCACTTTTGTTTTGTGAGGATTTGTATTTATTTTTCATTATTTGTGGCTGTGTGGCAGTACTGTTTCAAATGTAGAGTAAACAACTGGACGGACTGGGAAGGATTTTTCTTTTATTTTAAAGACAGATATTTGATTTCATTCTTGTCATTTTTACAGTTAGAACTGGCTTCAAATCACATTGAAGCAGTTCAATGTCCAACTGTTTTAGGTGCCCAGTTGTCCTTAGTGCCCAGAAAATGTTATTTGAGAAGCCCAAAATTTTCTGTGGTGGACGCTGGATTGTTCTTGCTGGCCACCCCAAAGTGGCCAGCTAAATGTTGGTACCCCCTGTGACCTCCCTCTGAAAATAACCTGGATCCGCCCCTGGCACTACAATGTACAGCACAGGGCACAATATAGTACAGTAAATATAACAAAATATAAAATACTAATTATATATAGTGATTTTTATATTTGCTATGTCCGTATGTCTGTCTCTGTGTTTGTATGTATGACCAAGCACAAAAAAGTTGCCAGTAGCCAGCAAAGTAAAGTGGAACAGAGTACATTACTGTACAAGCCCTGAGCCATTCCTGAGGGCTCTGGATTGCTTACTTCACACAGGTGTAATTTTTTTTTCTTACTGACTGCCAAACGTGGAGAGTTTTGACAGGTGCTAGCATGGACTGATTGGTGCAAAATCCACATCCAGAGTAGCGATTTTGGAGATTTGGAGTTTTCGTTTTCATTTGAAAATGCTATCCAGGTCACCATAGCCTTTGCTGAGGTTGGAAATGTGCCAGCCCCCAGAGGAGGGACTTCAGGGAAAGTGTGGGGAAAGCGGTTGTTATTTCATTTGGCTCAGGAGATGTAGAATTCAAGGCATGGCCATAGCAGCTCCAAAGTATGCTTAAATATATTTTTAATTTCCAAAACTTTTTTTATTTCTTTTCCCCTTTATTTCTTGTTTTCCCCTGGGCATTTAAACTGCCTTAATTGCTGCTTTTAAAAGTAATTGACATGATTATTTTTTGTCCTAGTATTTTTGGCAACACCTAACTTTTGGTTATTAAAAAAGGTTTCACAGCATGACTTTCATTCACTCAACAATGTACAGACAATTTAAGTCCACCTGTCCTTATTAGCTTAGTCCTTTTACAGTTTCACCACACGATAGTGTTTTGAAATGAAGCGTGAGCTCACAAATATTGTTGGTTTCTGAAGTTTGTAATCCTGGTTTTGCATTTCTCAGATTGGTTCTTTGAGTGGGTCAGAGGTGCACATGGTGGTAATGATTGTATGTCTACGTCTACATCATTAGTACAGTATACCAATACTAATGATTTATAGATGTAGTTATCTCTGATCTCATGAACTATGCCGTGATGTAATTTCAATTATGCACAGGAAATTGTAAAAATCAACAGGAAGTTAGCGTTTTTATGAAAAAATGAAACCATGCAAGTTTTGCTGAGGCTCTAAAGTGTCAGAAACAACTTTGTTTGCATTTGTTTCATTTGTACTATGAATGAACTAGCTACACAAAAAAAACTCAAAAGTGGTCTTACCCTTTAAGAAAATAAAATAAAGAAATTTCAATTAAGAAAGTATTTAAGTTTTAAGAATATTGGAAGATATGAGTAGACTTTGAGGGAGAGGAACGCCATAAACCATTAAGGCTGTTGGCTACAATCATAAGAACGGATTTGTTGATACTCGAGTCTAGGCAAATAACATCTTGAATGTGCAGTCGTGCACATGCACCAAGGATACGTTTTATTTGCAATGCTTGGTGTTGTTGGTTATTTTTCTTTGCTTTGGGCTATTGCTGAAACCTCTGGTGCTGAAAATTCTACTATGCAGGAAAAATCTAGTGTAATGTTTATTGACAACTTTCAACCTGTCATTCTGAAAAAACTGACACATGCTATGCTCTTGTTGTACTTTGTAAGACATTACTAATACAGAATGAACTGCGGGGAAAAAAAGAAAGAAAAAAACATACTTGACTTGTCATGCAGGCTATATCTGCAGTAGTTGAGGTCCAGTGAATGAACAAATTCACCACAAACGTCTCAGTTTTATTATCATGAGCAGTGTTGGGCAATAACGAATTTTAGATTTCATATTACTGTAATATTACTTTTGCTCCAAAAAGTAAAGTAACAAGATTACTCTGCAAAAATGGGTAATAAGTAATGCATTACTTTGCAAGTAATGCCAAGTTACTTGTTTAAAATGAGCTTGTTGTTGCATGGAAAAATAGAACAGATTTACAAGCTATCGACAGGTACTGTAACAACAGAGTTGTGCACTAGATTGTAGATCCAGTCCACATGCTGCATACTGCGCACAGTTATGTAGACTACAAATCGCTTGCTGCTTTATTTTGTATTTTATTTTTAAACACAAGACCTCAACTGTCTTTGAAAACAATTGTGAAAAGGTTTAAAAAGTCGAAGAGACAAATTTCGAAATCTGGTTTTGTTAGTTGCAGGTCTGGTTTGTGATTCAAGGTTAAAATGTTCCCATTGCTTCTCTCTGCTCCTTTTATTTTTATTTTTTTTTTATCTAAGAAAGACATTTACAATGTCAGATTTTGTTGGCTTTGTTTTCAGGTGCAGTTTGTGGGACTGGAAACTATTATTATTCCAATAAATTGGATTCAGTTCTAAAAAGAGCTCGCGAAACAGATTATGTTGTACATCTCTATTCTTTCAAAGGTGGGTGTTGAGAACTTGGGAAAGTAATAACGTAATATGTAATATATTACTCTTCGATTCCAGTAATAAGTAAAGTAATGATATTACTTTGTCTAAGGGGTAATGAATAAAGTAAAGAAGTTACTTTCCCAAGTAATAATGACCAACACTGATCATGAGAACATTGGACAATTTTTTTGTAACAACCGAGAAAAAACCCATTAACAGAGAATGTGAGCACAGTCATCATAGACCACAAACTGCTGTTTCTTTATACTATTGCATTCAGTATTTATGTTTTATGTAATTTATCAGCAAAGGTAAATGTCCAATCCATATAACATCTATAATCACGTTATGTTTTCGACTCTGTATGCTCAAACTAGCACAATTAAGAGGCATGCTTTGCCTGTATGCTCAGCAGTGTGCAACAGCACACTTTAACTGAGAAATGCCAGGTGTCGCCATGTCTGTTCTTGTTGGTTTCACACAGTGACTGAAGTCCCTCCCTGGAACATTGTTCTCAGGTCTCCGTAGGATTGAAGAAGTTGTTTCCATCGTGCTTGTTTTCTGCAAATAATAATAAATATACTGGAAGAAGAACTGATAACATCATTTAGAGATTGGCATGGAGGAAAGAAAGATTAATTATAGAGACTGCAAAGTGGGACTGTGTGCTCCCGAGTTCCTCACTTGACTGGCGCCACCTGCCCTCTTTATATTCCACACTCCCCTCACTTGTCCCTGAGTTGTAAAATGGAGATGGCATCTGCCAGTTGTCTCTATCCTCCCCAACACACAAATGCACACACACACACACACACACACGCGCACACGCACACACGCATGCACATGTATGCAAACATACACATGCAGAGACACTCTGGCATCACTTGTGGTTTGTTGCAGTGGTAGGCAACCTTAGGCACGGGTGCTAACATTGGCACAGTGAAGGATGATCACTGGCACACTGGCATAAGACGCATATGGCACACTAGCATACGTATTAGAGAGAAGATTTTTTTCTTTTAAATAATCATAAATTTGGCCCTCTCAAATGCAGGCAAATCCTGCATACATTTCTACATTCATTCAAACTGAACAGATGACTGGGGAGATACGTCTTATTTTTCCTAATGATGATTTGTATGTCCAGATGAAGAAAGTAATGTTGTTATCTTTTTTTTTATTTGTACGCATTCTCAAAATTCAATCTTGTTGACATGACACACTGACTATCAGGAAAATGAAAACATGGCACTTCAAGGTTGCCGACACTTGGTTTATTGGATGAACAGCAAAACATTATTAGAAGTATAGGTTCGGATCCATAGGTATGGTACATGGAATTCAGTTACTGTGTGGTTGTAGACTATATTCCAGTTACAAGACTTCTAAAGTATCATAATATTATACTTTTTTAACAGCTAAGTCGGCAGTCCAGTACCATGGCGGTTTTCAGTTCAATATCCTGCTACTGAAACAGTAGGAAAGCTCTGACATTTGTAGAGAAACAGCGATTAATATTGTAGGTGGATCTAATAACCAGGAAGAGGACTCACTTCATAACCTCTATCTATGCTGCTTTAGCGCTGCAATGAGGTTGATAAACTTAACATAGGCCACTAACCTTTTAACTGAGGTATCCAACAAGCACTTATAATTCAGTCAACCCCCAACCACTTGCACAGTACTGCATTGGGAAAACCAGGGCAAAGAATCGTACTGACTGACAAACAAACACTTTATAAATGGTTGTTTGAAGCCTTGGTTAAATGCCAGGGGCCTATGTTAAGCTTATCAACTATATATTGGTACTGATACCTTTTGCTCTAATACATACTGTATTTGTAGAGGAGTTTAATCCGCAACTCGTCTCTACATTTCCACCAGCGCAGACATAGCTTGATCAGAAAACTCATCTTGAAGCTACAGCGTAGATAAGATATAGAGGTTCCAAACAGAGTTAAAGAGAGCTATCAACCTGCGGTATGATGAAGTGCATTGAATATCTTCTTAGATTGACTACCATATTGTAGTGTAGTGTACTGATGAATGCCCCATTTGGTTGTAACTGAGTGGGTAGAGACCCGAGAGGCTGTCCGGGAGTCAGAAGAAGGTCAACAGTTTGCGTGGCCTGGCCTAACCATCTCTGCCGGTCTCTGAGCAAGACACTTAAAGAAGACTTCTAGGACTAAGCAGTTTCTTGCCTTAGAAGTGATGAACTTATTATGTCCAAGAACGAGTGGTTGAGGTCAAAAATTGCATGCCTCCATCTGAGGTTCTCTTGCGTTAGCTTGCCTTTTCATGACAGCCCATTTGGGACAAAACAAACATGCTTTTTGAAAATAATCAATTTAGCATGAGATCCACTGGGACCGGGAGGGAGTTATGTATTTATTAACCTGTGCCACTTGTTCTTAATTATAATATCGGGTTATTCATTTCATATTAGATTTAGCCCAGGTCCTCCCCAAGTGGCCAAGTGGCCCAACAACAAACTTATCAGTTTGTTGTCAATTGGGTATAAAGTTTCAGCTTCACACAGCTGATGGTTGTTTTTTTTTTTTTTGTTTTGTTTTGTTTTGTTTTTTGGCCAACAATATATTCAACTGGTTAAAGAAAAAATGTTAACACAATTGTTGCTGGGATTTCTTACAAAATAGAAGTTAGTATGAAGCCCCGCTTCCGGCCTGAACTAGGAAAAAATGAAATTTGTTTTGTTACTTACTGTGACGCCTAACATCTCGCAGAGAACTGAAGTATGCGCTGCATCAAAACCTCTAAGAGCTCCCTAAATTAGGAGATGCGAGACAATTTCTGGCTGTAAATGAGCAAGAGAACGGCATTGCACACATATATAGAAACATCACAGGGTATATTGGATAAAATAAATGATTTTCATTATTCGTCTGATATCACTTAATTCGCGATATGAGAAGCTTGCAACCGTCTGTTGTTATTTCTACGACCCCCATGCGTTAATGTGTTAATGAAAAAAGTGTCACCAGTAATGTGATGACTAATTTACACAACTGGCCTCAAAACGTTGTACCGTTTCCCTTTGAAGAACATTTTCCAGTAGCATGACTCTGGGAACAGCCACTTGCTCTTAACTGGACCTGAAAGGTGTTATTCAATTACAAAAGGCTTAGTGCCAGTTCTAGGTTATGATTGGCTGAGCTGTATAGCTGAAACCATTGTAAAATTCTCATCTTACATGAAAACACACCTATGGCCAGTATTACCACACAAATTGGCCTGTTTGACCTAGCAAACAAAAAGGAATTGGCCATTAATTAATTAATTGCACATTATTGATTAATTTGTCAATTAAAATAGCTATTAATAAAATAGATAGAAAATTGGGGAGTTAGACCTTCTGCATTGTGCCTAACAAGGCCCCTTAGCTGTTTTAAAATAACTATAAACCTGCATTGTCTTTCTTCCATATTGCAAACACGGCAAAAGAAAACTTTCTGAGTCTACAAATCGAAACCATCAAGTACTAGTTTACCTCACACATGAGTACCGGTGCTCTCAGAAGTGGACAAACAGATCAATAAACCGCTTTTTGGTAACATCGCCGCGAGAAGGACTAACCCAGGGAAAGACAGGCAGGAGTAAAGTTTCCATTGTTTAGATTACGTGATCAATAAACAAGACTGCAAACATGATTAACGCTTCAATACTATAGCGTCTTCATCGGAGTCCAAACAGTATGTGCAATCAAATGTCTCTGTCAGTCCTTCCACAGTCTAGTGTTGTATTGTCTTTTCACTTTATATGCTTTGAACTTTCAAATGAAAGATTAAAGGAGAGACGGCGAGATCAGCAAGGTTTTATAGTGAGGTTTTATAGTTTTATAGCGGTTGTGACTGGTGGCCAACGGTCGAGACTGTTATGAATCAGTTGCGACCTTTAGAAACTAGTTGCGAACGGTGAAGGCGATCGACCGTTTTACTACCGGTCATGACCGTTGGGCCAACAGCCGCGCGATCCCCACTAAACCTAAACCTAACTACTAACCCTAAACATAATCTCAGTAGAACCTATGTCTAAACCTAACCTTAACCCCCGAGCGCTGTGCCAGCAGTCGCGACTGTTGATGGCTGTGGTCGCAAAATTATTTTGTTGCAGTTGACAAAATAACATATCAGTTGCAACCAGTGGTTGCGGCCCCAAAATCATTTCGCCACTCCTCCTTCACAAGTTAGTGAATGGCATACACTGTGTCGGTATAGGTATACTGATACTTTCTCTAATCTGTCTAGAAATATGTGTTTGTGGTAAATCTTGGATCTGTCTGTACTTAGACCCATGAACTGCTGCTATGAAGCCTATAGAGTAGACAAATCAGTGGAGCGGTGACCTGTAGGGCCAAGTGTAGGCAACCAATGCTGCAGTGTCAAGACCAGCTTAATGTGACAACCACAGCTGTGATAGTGTCCATGGAAGGAGGGAAGCCTGCACTGATTTGTCCAGTTGTGGTTGTCAAATTGGTGTCCGGGAAACCCCCAGGCATCCTTGAGTGGGATCCCCATCTAAAATGACTCTTACAAAACTGTAACTCTCCAGAGATGTGGAAGTAAAGTCGATGGCCTAAAAATGCATACCAAACTTGGGGTCCTTGAAATTAAGGGATGTGAATTTAAATGAAACGAGGCTATACGAGGCCTATAGGAATACAGTGCATGTGTATAATAATTTGTATACAATGATGTGTATCTTTCACTTGAGTTTTTGTACAGACAGACACACAGGGAGTGGTCACCTTTGTGAGATCACCCTTTTTCATTCATTCCTCTGTAAACTTTAAAACCTTTGCAAAATTACTATGTACGTATGAACTTTATGACAAAATCCACCACAGAAACGGGCAGATTAAGAGCCTTTTATCAAGTGTGTAGCAGGTGTTTACTTTGTTAGATGTTGAAACCTCTAGTTTCATTAATTTTCCATTCCATCTTTATACACATCGGTCTATACAGGCTGTCCTGAAGAAGTTAAAGGATTAAAAAAAGATTGCCTAAACTACTGTATGTTTGTAACATTTTAGATCACCTTGCCATCACTATATACATAATTTAGTGTGACGCTGCAATGCTCCAAACCAAAAATTGTTCCGCTTTACATATTTATTTATTTTATTTATGGAAGGGATCACAATAGGGAAAAAAAGGAAAACTTTTCGGGGCACAGCAGGGGTCCCGTTTGGGGAAGGAAACGCTTGGAAGGTCTGAAGGAACGAGTGGGAACTATTTCAGAACTCTAATAGGAGAAAAGCCAGATGAAGAATGAAGACTCAAAGATGAAAAGAAAGGTAGAAGCAAAGGGATAATAACAGCCAAGCTGCCTGATGCCTCACATCTGTTGGTTGTGCATGGTGTTTATAGACTGCTTGACTGATTGGGTAAGAGCTATGTATGTTTTAATTGGTGTTTTGAATGTCTTATGATAAGTATCCCCTAATGGACTGGGGCATATTGCTGTGGCTTGGAGTAAGGCAGTGACAGAACAATTTTTCTTTCTTGCCAATTGTTGTAGCTTTAGCATAGAATTATTCGGATGCATAATATACCGAGTGATATGTGATTGTCGCTCAAAAAAAAGAATGAAAGAAGAAGAATGAAACGGAAAGTGTAGGCGGTAGGGACAGGGTTTGTTGCTAGAAGAAGACTTTGGGATTGATTTGAAGGAGTAACTTCATGACTAAAAAAATACAGTAGTTGTCAAAGTTGAGCCAGTGTTGCTTCTGATTGTGAAGTTCCACGCAGTGGTGTGCCCAGGAGGAGAGCAATAATTCTCATAAGCTTTTTCTGTTTTTTATGATACCGAAATATTGGTTAATTAACAATTTTGTAATACTTTTGTGAAACAGCTTTTGAGCAGTCATAGCAACGTTTGCAGTAAGGAGTGTGCTGTTTGAAATGAAAGTGGAACTTTCTGTGTTTCTTATTAGATTGATTGGTTTTCCAGTTTGCAAATAGTACAGAGGAGTATATGAGTTTATAGTGATTAATTAAAGTTTTAAGGCATTCAAATTTTAAGGCATAGAATAATAATCACATCACATCATCAACGCTAGTATAAATCATATTATGCATGGGGCATTAAGTCTAGGTAATTAGATCAAATGGTTTAGGTGAGTTTGAAGCTATATTAGAAACAACTGACCTGCAGTATAACTTGATTTCCTGTGAGATATCCTTTGAGATATCATGTGTTTATAAGTCGTAACAATCGCATAACCAACAAAATGTCCTTGGGTGTAGATAGCGTGTTACATATAAACAAATACAACAACATAATTACTCTTGTGCAGGCTGAGTGATTGTCTATGCTGTTGGTCTAAAAGACCGCTGCAGTTGCTGGTTACACAGACGGATTAGAAGGACAATAGACCATGTGGGTCTTTACCCATGAATGGATGTCACACAAGATATTCTAACACTGAACTTACTGACCTTGAATATCTTTTACCATCTGATATTGGCCTATGCATGCTGTTGCACACTGAAAGCCACATTACCAGTTACAGCTGAGAGTTGCATTATGTTTTCTTGTTGTAATTGTTTTGCTCCTATGCCCTACGGTAAATAATTTCAGAACGAGCAATTTCATCAGATCCTCCTCATTAACAAAGATAACGTTTAAGATCAAGGGCTTCATCATTTAAGACCCTGTTCATCTTGTAAACTTAATGAATGTTCTATGTAAACTGTGATATGTCAGATTAACGAGCCATGCATGACAGGGAATACTGTTGAAGGTGCAAAACTAAGAGAAAGAACAAACTAGTGGTCACCTAGATATTGAACATGTCATACTTAAAAATCACACCTGTGTGAAGTTAGAGGCGCTCTTATCATCCTACAGCATACCTGGGCATCATGCAGCCCGGGGGCCAAATGCGGCCCTTTGGCTGACTCTGACCGGCCCGGGGACCACCAGTGGTCCTTGAGAGAGTTCCAGTTAAATACTGGAAAGTTGTTTAACCAGATGTAACTCTTTGAGAACGTAAACATGAAACCAAATGGACCCTTGCGGGTCCATTTGGTTTCATGTTTACACTCTCAAGAGTTAAAATATTCATCCTCTGAACCCAAAGTCTACCCAATTAAAGAATGTAAAAGAATGGTCATTTTGAACTGTACAAAAACGAAATAAATCTTTCAGTTTTGGGGTCTGTGGGGCTAAAATATCTGGTGGTCCTCTGTGGCTCAAATACTGAATAATACTGAGGACCGCAGACTTTAGTTCATCCTTTAGTTCTGGCCCTCCACAACATTTTATGTATCTCATTTGGCCCCTTGGGAAAAATAATTGCCCACCCCTGTCCTACAGAATCATACATCATTCCATCCAATCACAATTTGCAGCCTCCTTGTCGTTGTTTGTGTTTGTCTTTATGCAAACACTCAAAGCTGGCCATTCACTGTTAAATGCATTTGATGTTTGTGTTCACACAAAACGTTAATAGACTTCCAATGACGTCATACTGTATTGGAGCCTTTTGCTGGTAATACATTTGAGATTTCCACAGGGCTCGGAGTTGATCTCTATGCAATTTTTACATAGATGGTCAAACCTAACAGGTGCTTTGATATGAAATATGTTGAACAATTGTATTTTCTATCGACATGATATTCAAAGAGTATGTATGATGACAAACTGATATAGAAATCAAAGATGTAAGGGTATATTTGCTTTAAAACAAAGATTGAAGTGAGTAACGTAATGTGAAGCTGTACTATTCACTTGCTTTGCCATATCTTAATTACTCTGGAAGTACTTGGTAACATGTATGAGCAACATGAAGCCATCGTTATGGCAGAATAGAACAGTAAGAATTATTCATAAGGTGGATTCAAGACTGTTAAGTCAAGACTAATTAAACCTAAAGATTTAATTGAGACATTAGTAGTATGTGTAAAAAGTATCAGCAGTATGAGCAGAACATTCACAAAAGGTTGTAGTTAATCTTGGGTTACTCAGCTATGTTCTCAAATAGCTAATCTACAAGCTTTGCATAGTAACGTGTTGCAAAACGACATGTTATGAGCTTATAGACCAACTATTTCCAGCAAAAATTGTTTGCCGCATAGGATTGGGTGCGTCCATGCTAGAGCTCTATGTGTATTAGATGTGTATTTCAATATATTGTCTCAAACTGTAGAATTCTCTGCAGAATGATTTTAAAGATTTAAATAGCATCAGTTTGAATGATGTAGTGAAACTGATGTAGTGAAAATACTGATGTAGTAAAAATAGACGCACAAATTTACATTTTTCTACGATTTTTTAAAAACTTTTTTGAGTGCAATTTATTTGAATTTATATTTTTGAAAATCTTGCGAAATAATATTTAAAAAATAATAATACAAAAAACAGGTACATTTACTCACAACCTATAATAATGAGTTGCAAACAAATGGTTGTGTAGTTGTGGGTGAATTTTTGTGGATAGTTTTTATGCTTTTCGTATTCGTCTCATTACTGTAACTGTTATTTGGCTGATTGGAGTCCCCCAGTGACCTACACTAGAGCTGTAGGTCGTCCTTTTCCCCCTCAACACTACATATTTTGTGTCAGAAAATAAACAATGTACAAGCTCACAACGCATTGCAAGCTTGTAGATCTTCTGTTTTCGCCTAATCTTTGTCCCAACATGGGGACGCAATGTTGCATGTGGTTAAATTACGATAACTGTTGATATTGATATTTCTGTTTGTTTATGTTTCAGTAATGGGAAGGAAAAACAAGATGTTCTACCTCTTGCACCTTTTCGGTCATGAATTGCATAAATTGATCTGTGTTTTGGTGCATGTGTGCATGTGCGTGTGTGCATGTGTATGTGTGCGTGTCTGTGTGTGCTGCTTATGACGCTCCCACCTGGACCTGGTTATGGGTGTGGTGTGCAATACATTAATTTGACTTGATGAACAGCCTTTGGGTTTAAAAGATTTGCATTAATATACATGTGTTGGAGTATAGTTGAGCTAGCTGCTCCATGCACAGCGAAAATCAATTTCTGCTCAAGCCCCTTTCTATAGTTTGTACCCCCTGTCTATCAGAGCCCATCAGAGCCTTATTTGCTCATGCAGATTGGGTTTCCAGTCTCTGTGTAAATGCATAAGGGTTTACTGTATGTTTGCTTATCTGTCCAGCCGGCCATCTATTCAAACAGCATCCCTTTTCATTTAAAGTGCTGTGAGACTGTGTGCGCCGTTCCTTATTCTTTTTTTTTTTCCTGGGACCTTTTCTCCCATTTTTCGGACCAGATGGCGGAGGGGGCAAGGAAGCGCCTCTTTTGTCTGGGTGCCCCATGTGAAAGGAGGCTCTCCTCCCTAATGTAATCAGTGGCACCGGAAGGGTCCATTCTGGGCTGTGAAAGAAGACAATTGGGTCTGGACACGTCCAGATTACAGAAACGCAGAGTTCATCTCGCCGACCCTGCCCCCTTTGACCGAGGGTCCTGGCACGGATGATCCTCTAGCTTTGATCAGCGGAGGGTGGAGGTGGTGATCCGACCTCGCGGGGGCCAAAGGCCGCCCCCCTCTATCCTATTTACCCTGTACTTGGCTGCTGCTGACACCTCCTTCCGGGGGTTTTAGGGGGGCGGGCGGTACCATGACCCGTCTAGACACCGTTGCCCGTTTCCAGGGCGTTGCCAAGGGGACACACTGAACTTTGCCCCTAAATTTAGTTGGTTAAGAGTCACTCTGGTCACCGGACATTTTTGTTTTTTCCCGTAATTTCCTGGGTTGGGGGTGGGGAAAATCGGCCGGGGTATGGCTGTGACCCACATATTACACCATCTCCCGAAGGGACCATGAGAATGAATATATTGGCAAAACTTCCACCTTTTGGGTTTATTTTCGTGTGTGATATTCCAATCTTTTTACACCGGGACCACATGATTATGAAGGATTCCCCTAACTGATCTTTGGAGGAACAATGACACTGTTCCCCCCATAAAATATTGTTTGTTTGCTTTCATGCTTGATTGTAGCCTTTTATTTGTGTTTATTTTTGTCCATCGAGACCCGCTTTTTTACATATATACAATTTTGGACATTTTGGACTCCAGGTTTTCTGTAAGTAGACATTGCATATACTATGTGACACTAATTAGACATAGTTGTGTTTTTAAAAAAAATTGCAAAGAAATGTTATTTTAATTGATCCTTTTCAAAACAGCTCTTGTTCATATTTTAATGTTTTTCAGCATTGATTCATGGTACAGTACTGTGTTTTATAGTTACAAATTAATGCATTGGTTATATTAGGAGAGTTGTAAGTCTATACAGCATATGGCAGTACAGCATCCCAGTAAGATTATTTGACCATGTACAACTGTACATTTTGTACATTTGCTTCACGCCCAGGCATAATAATAATGATTCTCAGTTTTGGGCCGTAACATTTAATATGATTACAGTAAGGATATTCTTGCAGTACTACATAATAAATATATTTTGGTCAATAAGATATTTAACGCTGTGCGTAACAGAATATCGCTTGCGCTATTTCTATTCTCATATTTCTTATCAAATGCAGCAACCATTCATTGTCCTTTCACCCGAATCACAATGTAGCCTGATATTGGTGGTAATTGTCTTTGATGAATCTAGAACATATCTCCATGGCGCTAGCCGGCAGCGGATATACAGAGGCTGTTTCTATGCAGTGGGTGTTGTGATTCCGCCATCATGGCTGCCATTGCCACCCCGCCCTCTCGCCTGCCACTCACTGGAACAGTAAAATGGCACCATGCAGCAACAAGAGTGAGGAGGAAAAAGAGAGACGCCCACTACGATGGGATAAGGCACACTCGGCTGAGCCATAGGCTATCCTTATACGTTTCTGCCTTCTACTACTGTATGTCCGGTTGTTTTACGATACAATAATAACAGAAATGGTACCTGAATGGTGATAAAATCAACCGTGCCTTTTTGCCTGTTGTTTGCCTGCAGTGAATGGCATTGGTGCAGCGTTCCCTGTTAATTCACATTCTGTATTTTACAGTTAGTTCACTCCTTAGCAAATGGATTTTCAGGTGATTCCTCAGTGTATACATAGCAGTCAAAAAACACTTGGTTATGATATTTTCAAATTACTAAATAGATATCTGGGGTGAGAGATGCACATGCTGAGCTCCATGGTCATGAGAATGGAAAGATTTTGGGAGCATGTGCTTTGGCAGGCTGCCATTTATTGGAATGCCAAATTATGGATTTGAGCTTTTGGTGCTGTTGTGCAGTTCTCCAGGGAGTGGGTATTATTGGGGCCACATAAAGTTACTGGGTTTTGGAACAAAAGTTTTCATTTGGTAAAATATTTCCTCAACTCTGAGTACATTGAGTTACTTTATGGATTCTATTATTTTTATTCATTATCACACACCTGTTAAATAATTGTGTGTTATTCTAGAATCCATCTCATCCGATTTAATGAGTAGTATAAATTGAATATGGGCGGCCTTATTTTTTCACATAATACAGATGGTTTTCTGCAGTATCATAGAATACGACCTGCCTGTCAGTATGGTACTGTACATTGCAGCATTTGTATTCCAAAGTTGTCCATGCAGTATCACTGTATCTCTGTGACTACTATTCATTTTTAATGAACAAATCATGCCTGGAGTAGAATAGTATGGACCTTGATCATGGAAATCCTATGCTCTTTGTCAAATGGTTCTATACATGGCCTTATACCAATTAAGCGCAACACATGCTGCGTTAATGAGCGAGAGTTCCATATGAAATGGTTTGCGGATGTTTCTTTCTAGTGTAAATCCATTTTCAATAACCCTTCGACAAATGTTATCCTTATTATCCCCTTCACTGAAGTAAAACCTATAAAGAATTAGCTGTGATGTATTTTTTGACCAGCATCCATAAGACCACTCACCATATGTTGAAAATCATGTAGGTTAAATAGGGACGGAAGGAAAACCTCTATTTTTAGGCATCCCTGCATGCTCATGCTATGACATTGGCTGTTTCATTGGCTGTTTATATGAATGTGCATCTCTGTTTCTCCCCCCAGCGCAGAGGATGGTTGGGTGCTTGACTAGGAGGAAGATGTCATTCCAAGGATAGGTTTGGGCGATGATGCTGCTGGTGTTGATGCAGCGCCGAGCTCTCTCTTTGTGCCTCTGTCAGCCATGATGCTTAACCACAGAGTGAGTGACAGGCCGGCCCCCAGAGAGACCTGGGGGCCTGAGGTGAGTCGGATTTGCCCTTGACCCTGTCTAGCTCCGTTTTGCCCAACAAATCCAACTGCAGTCAAATAAGCCAGGTATAACGTGACGGCACAGATTTGTTTCAAGAAAACAACATGTCATTAAGTAAACAATGTAACAGTGTCACAAGCGTGAAGAGGAAATCAAAGAGTGTTTTCCTTTGTACTCATACGGCACAAAACAAAAATAAATAAATAGTAGGGTGGGTTAGTATGAATATACATTTCAGAGAGCACTTAACTGTTTATGACACTTATGTAATTTGGGCACTTAATAGTTAACATTTTAACTATTAAATCTGTATGTTTGCTATTATTTTTATGTTCAACAGCATTCATAATCCTGTAGTACATTAACATTCATAACATTTTCATTGTGGGAAAGGATATCAGACAATTAATTCAAATCACACCGTACTGTAAGTACTTGTTTCAGGATGTCCCTCCAGAACCAAAACATCAGTTCATGGAAAACCTTTATTGTTATTATTTGTATGTATGCTTTCTTGTATCATTTCAAATTAGTTTCAGCTGTGACCTTCTCTTTCTACAAAATCAACAATGAAGGGCGTTACAGGGTTTGTGCTGTTTTACTATCACTTGCTGTCTGTTACGTGAGTACAAAGTAATTTCACATTTATATTTGGCATAATCCACTGAAAAATATGTTAGAAAAAATAACTGCTGCAACTGTCCTCTAAAGAGGGATTTATACAGATACTTTGACTAAAAGGACTTCCTGTTGTTTTCAAAGTGCCAATAGTCTTTGTCGCCTGCCTCTGTCCATCGCCGATTAGTCCATCTCGGGTGCATGCGTTCTGTCCGTTATATCACTGGTCCGATGCACCTAAACCTATAATCTTCGGGCCGATGCCTAACCCTAACCCCCACCCTAAACCAAGCCAATGGAAGTATGTGGACTAGGAAGTATGTGGACTAGAATACAACCAAACATGGTCAATGGAAGTATGTGGACTAAAATGCAACCAAACATGGAGAGAAGGGGAGAGAAAGTTTGCAGAAAAACAATGGATTTTAAAACTTAATACAACATTTCCACAGGGTTTAAACCACTATGAAAGATAATTAAGATTAGTTATCTCAGACATAAATAGACTCTTCTTCAACAAAGATGGCGAATGCAAACATTCTCTGTATTGTACTCATACATAATGTTGTAAGATACAAAACATTGAAGTCTTATACCACAAACCTAACCTCACAGGGCGTTGACGCCTCAACCTAACCGCCGGTCCTATGATATACGGACAGAAGTCTCCTTCCAGGAGATACGGAATACGATATAGCGGACAGATACCAGTTGGAGATTAAGAATGCAAATGTCCACTCTTAGAGAAAGTAGGCTATAATGACACACAAGGAGAAAAATCACACCCATGTGAATTGAGGAGTGCTCTTACCATCATACATCGTCGTACATCATCGCATTCTGGCCAATAACAATTTGCATCCTCATGTTTGTCTTCAGTGTTTGTGTTTACACACTTATGTTTTCAATGTTTGGGTTTAGAGACTTTTCTCTTCAAAGTTTGTGTTCACGCAAACCCTCGAAGCTGGGCGTAGGTGGGGGCAGCAAAGCTACCCTGAAAAAAATAACACTGCCTTTTCCCTAGGAAGATACTCGATTGAAAATTCCTTCAACTTTTCCATTTAATTTATTTTTTAACAAGATTCACTCAAACACGATGTGTGAAATGGGAGTTGCCTGACTGTGACTCCTCCAGAAAGCATCCGCTTGCTATTGTCTGGCCAGTCAACTTCTGCAGGGCCCAGCGCCCTGACTTCCATACATGAGAGATCAAGGGTTACCAAGGTGCTATTGAGAAAGGAGCGCTCGGTGTGAGAGAGGACAAACTAGACCACAAAATCCTCATTTCCTTTGCATGTTAGGTGACCTGGTGGGGTTTCAGACAGGGTCACTGACACGTCCACTGGGACTGATGTTTGTTCCGACATTGTTCGTAATGAAAATGCTTGCTTCTGTGTATGAATGGTATCTGCTCCATAGATGCAGCTGATGAGTTTCGAATTTGGCCAAAAGAAGCTTGTACCAGGCTGTTAGGTCAGTGTAGTATACAGGGGCAGCTCATGTAGAAAATGGTGGGAGTAGTTCTGTCTCTGGCTCTCATCTTTGCCGAAAAACGTTCAGTCACTGAGCCACAGCATTAACTTGTATTCTAACAAGATTAAAATATATTCGTCCTGGGGATTAGCATAGTTAGGTGTCCTTTCTCCTGCACTGGTGCGATGACAGTGGGCTTTGATCTACGTTGCGAGGCAAGAGTCCCGGCTTGGACCTAGCCATTCGAGTGCCAAGTGTGAAATTGGCCTGATGTCATCCCTATTCTCTACCTTTTACATCTTTCACCACTTTAATTATGTTTCCGCCACAAAGCCCAGGCACCTCTGAGCAGATTCCACTCAGTCCGTAGGAAGCGTTTAGAAACTGGGGGTAAATGACACAGTAGGGGTACGGGGGGGACAGAGGAGTATAGGAGAGGTCATAGCAGGATGGACCTTTTGTGTTTGAACATATAGACACTGATACTTCTGTGATCTGTTTAGCTTTCCTCTCGCTTACATCTTACACCAGGGCGTACTTTACACTTTTTGGAAAGTTTAGGGCTATACAATCAATTGACTCTTTCTGCATACTTTAGATGTTTTCACCTTCTGTTCAAAAAGGCTAGGCTACAACTCAAGAATTGTGCTACACATGGTAGAATAATACAACACAGATCTCTTTTGTCTCCATGGCCCAGATGCATACAGTTTAAACTAAAGTAGAAGCCCAAACCCAAATCACTTGACCATATGACTCACATAGACTTGAGAATGTTCTCAGATAAGCCCATCTAACTTTTGGGAGTATTTGCTCACATGGCGTGTATATATATAGCCCCAGACCTTTTGTTTTCCCACATGTTATTCTCACAATAAAAACTTTTGGGAACTTTTCAGTCAATTTTCATGAAAGCTGCTTTTGGCAAATCGAATGAAGGTACAAATCAACAGGGCTTTGTGCATGTGCATGAAGTTGACTATGGGGGGGTGGGGGGTAAATTGTGTGTGTGTTTGTGTGTGTTGTGGGGCAGTGGATGGACGGATGGGGTCACTATAGAATCCAGAATGTAGATGACCCTTACGAGTCACTATCACACTCGATTTTGCAGTACTATTCATGTAGGAATCAGCATTGGTGGGTGGGTGTATACACGCATGTTTGCATGTGAGTGCATGCAGGCGGACATGCATACGCACACCGTATGCAAGCACACACTAGTGTGTGTATGTCTGTGTGAGAGAGAGAGAGCGAGAGAGAGGGAGGGGATAGGGGAAGCGAGTAGTGTGTGAGTTGGTGGGTGAGAAAGCTGTGTGTGGAGAATGGGTTACTAAGGGGCGGGGGGGAAACCAGCCACCTGCAGCCATGACGGGCTCTGACCTTCATTGCGCTCTTTCTCTTCTGCCTCCCTCCCTCCCTGCCTCCCTCTCTCCCTCTTTTTCTCCCCTACTCTCTCATTCTCGCCTTTCGTTATCCATTCCTGCCTCGTGATAGAAGCGCAGGCTCTTCCTTTCAGGAGCGGTATAAGGGAGACTGGCCGTCTCGAAGAAGACAACCCTATCCCCTCTAATGCTAGTCACTGGCCGTTAGACATGGCGTTTGAAGACTAGCGGCGCAAGCATGGAAATGCAGATAAGGCATTGTGGAAGCAACACGCCTGGGAATTGTTCGAGGCTTCCCCTCGCACACTGTTGTGCTGCAATTGCAAATGCTTTTCAAATTGTGAAACCTATAATGAAACTGATCCAGCATAAATGTGATCCTCGCCCGCCCCATATACTTACGTGTGGGTGTTTGCATTTAAAGGATTGTCATGGTAGGGCCCATTTACTGATGTTTGTGATTATGTTTGTCTATAGATGACATCAAGCAACACTGATCTACAACTTGTTCCGCAAGATGCCAAAGTTGCCTTATGTGTTTTTCATTTAATAATCATAATAATAAATATGCGGCTCTGTGTTTTGACGTTTCTTTAAAGAGTGCATTAGTTTGTGGGCTGTTATTTGTTTTCTTTTCTGCCTCTGTTGACATAAGGTGCCATGCATGCCCCCTTGATCTACATAAAGATGCTGTAAAAACAGTGTGTGTATAATCTTCAAAGTTTATTTACTTTTCTTTTCCAGTTTTTCCAGGAGGCAGTTAATTACACAATTAATACATTATACAAAGTATGTACATTTATACCAAAGAATACTTCAAACATAAAATAAAAATAGCATTGTATCTTACAACTCTGTGTTGTAATTTTATTTAAACATGTTCATATAGATAGATATACGCTGATGAGTAAATTCATAATGTCATACCAGCAGTTTTTTTCATAAAGGCAATAAACTTGAATAGTCTGCATTTGAAGTAATACTGCTTCTCTGATTTTCGGCACAGTTCTGTTTCATGAAAAGTTCACGCGTGAACTTTAAGGCAAAGTGTGTTCTGTTTGGTGGATTTTTTAATTCATACACACTTTTTGCAGATGCACAACAAAACACTTTGAAAGGCAAAAAAGTCCACAATTTGGTATGGATACAGTCTTATAACATATCTCCATCATCATACTTTCTGTCAACAAAGACCAGAGTTTATAAACACAGTTATTTGCCCAAGTACAACAAATTGCAGCTTTCATGCAAAGGCCCCATAAACTATTTTCATTCGCAAAAAAAGGAAGGAAAAAAAAGTTATTGCAAGATAAACAAGCAGTGTAAACACCTCAGATAGCTACTCTAAAGCAACACTGGTCATTGGATAGATCTTTTCCCCCTCAATAATATAATCTATATAAATACACATATGAAGTCTTTTCAACAACAATAAGAGATTTCCAAACATTTGTAATACAGCCACTAATTGATTTTCCATCTTTTTTATGATATATGGATATGTAATAAAAATGTATATAGAGACAAGAGTTAATAAGAACGTCCTGAAACCTGCTTTTGACACAAAGTATGGTCAAGAATGCGCTATATAAGCGTGGGGCAATCATCATTGTCAATAGGCTATATGCTACACATTTGATCAGTTCCATGCATGGCAGCAATAAAGGGGAATCCCACCCATTTTCAATATTATACTATGTCTATGTCTATATGTCTAGAAATGGAGGTCTTAAAAAAAGCATTGTCATTAATGACTTTTTTCAGATCTCCATTTCTAGGAAACAGAAGGGGGGGGGGGGCTTTTTAAATTTCCTCTCTAAATGTCATACTGTAATATCTTGAACATTGGTGGTATTCCCCTTTAAAACGTTGTAAATATTTAGGTACAAAAGAAAATTAGACTTATATTGCTCTTTAAAAACTATAGCTGCACTCTGCATTGGTTTTGACGTTTGAAGACGCACATCTCGAAAGGAATTGATCCTTGTTTAGATGCTTGATGAGACATGTAAGTAACCACATACAAATAAGCTATAGGCCAGTTAGCATTTTTGTTATGACATAAAAAGAAAAAAAAAATACGTCGCTACCTCTCGGTCACTTATAGGCCTATGTATGATATTATAAACTGCTTCTGTTGATTTAAAAAACATTTATCAAAATTCACATCCTGTCAAATTTGATATGCAACTGACACTCATAAAACCCTTGCTATAATGTCCGTTTTTTACACCAAACACTAATATATAATAACCAATAACCATCCATGGAAATAAAAATCTTGTTAGCATTTATTTAAATTCACAGTTGCCTGGGAAGGATGCAGCAGAAAATATTCTTTGGACTTTAAGCAAGTTATAACTTTCACTGACATTCAGATCTAAAACGTCACGTGCCAGTTGAACATGGAGAATGGAAATGATAAGCATTTATAAAAAAAAAAAAACGAAAAAAACAAACAAACAAAAAAGCATACATACAGTGAAAACATACCTTTATACATCTTTTTTATAGACATGATATTGCAGAAATATCTATATATTTTTTTATCATCAATTTATGCTGGTATAGTCTATACACTGGCCCTTTTTCAATGAAATTATTGCATTGTAGGCTTGGATAGCGATTTTTTTTTTCAACCTCTATATATATCCCCATCGAGCTTCAATCAATCGCTGTCTGATTTGTCGTCTTTCGACGTGGTGGCGTGATTGTACAGTCCCTGTGCCATCAGGTGCAAGGCCAGTGTGTTCTTAGTGCCGCTGGCCTTCTTGATTTTGGCCCGCTTGTTCTGGAACCAGATCTTGATTTGAGATTCGTTAAGGCCGAGTTCCTGCGCCAAGCTCTGCCGCCGCTGCTCCGTCAGGTAGCGGTTGGTCTGGAACTCGGACTTGAGTCTCTGGAGCTGCTCCGCTGTAAAGGCCGTCCGTGGTCGCTTGTCCTCCTTGCTGTTGCTGTTGCTGTTGCTGGCTGATTTCTTCTTTGGTTTTCGAGATCTTGGCCCTGTAGTGTTTTATAACAAAAAACGCCCAATATTTAGCAGCTTCAGCACCAATAGAAACACACATCAACAAAATTAAAGATAGCCTACATAGACCGCCCTGGACTGCAGGCTCCACTAAAGCTCGCCAATATAGCTCTCTAGACAAAAATAACATCCTCATAGTGGTTGTTGGAAACGACTTTCCATTGAGTTATAACCTAGAATATATAGTAGCCTAAACAGTATATTCATATTTCAGACATCTTAGCCCAAATGCCATGTGGCTTGATTTGATATCGTGCATAAATGGAGAAAGAAGAGTGTTTATGTGAAACATTTTCACGTCTACTGCGAGAATGAAGACAATATACGAGTCATGACTCTCTCTCTCTCTCTCTCTCTCTCTCTCACACACACACACACACACACACACACACACACACACACACACACACACACACACACACACACACACACACACACACACACACACACACACACACACACACACACACACACACACACACACACACACACACACCACTCTCTCTCTCCCCCTCCCTCCTTCGCTTTCTGTCACACTCAAATGCATACGTCTATAGTAGACAATATTAACCCTTATTTGAGATAAGCTTGCATCAATGCAACTATTGTTGACAGCTTAAGCAATGTTTTTGCCAGCTAAAGTTGGCTAATATGGGCGAATATATAATATGCAAGAATCTCTGTTGGTGAATTTGTTTTTTGTTTTTTGTTTTCGTCACTCCAACGGTTTCAAAAAGGAATTGAATTTGATCAGCCAACCATAACACCCAGGCCGAGCCAGGGCGTATCTAGGCTATAGGCTAAACTTTCACTTTCATGTGTTGTTTCAACGCAAAAATATTTGGTGATTGCGTTTAAGGTGTCGTTTGAGAGTTTATCCATGAAGCAATTCTTCCCACATCAGCACATTTGTTGCCAGAAGCTGCCTGGGCTTAAAATGTTATGGCTACTATCTGGCGTGTTGCATAATGCATGAGAACACGCCGTACTATAGATAGGCCACATTATAAAAATTGCACTGTTACAAAATAGATTGTATAGTTTATATAAATAAGGATATGGTCTGCATAAGGATATGATATTGTGGACGCACAATCTGTTCTCACTGCCCCTAAATAGCCTTTAAAGGGGAATTCCACCCATTTTCAAAAAAAAACCTGAGAGGATACAAATGTGAACCAAATGGACCCCAGCGGGTCCATTTGGTTCCTTTTGTACCCTCTCAGGAAAAAGGGGACTGAAAGAAAAATCATTAACATGGTGAAATACATCTTGATGATGTCATCAGATGTATTTCACCATGTTAATGATTTTTCAGACCTCCATTTTTAGGAAATACAGAATTGGGGGAACTTTTTCATAATCACCACACAATATCTCTAAGGTATATTAATGACATATTAAAATGTTGAAAATGGGAGGAGTTCCCCTTTAAGATTATTAATAACTTCGTCGGAAAGATGTGACGAGTCACGAATCCGTTCTTTAAACTTGACCAAAAATGTTTCCCCCGTAGCCTAGACCTATATTTGTAAATGAACCAATTTATGGAGACGATGTCGCACATAATGTAGCCAATATTAAATTCATAATTTCGAAGTGCTGTTACACCGATAAATACCTACTTTTAAACGATCGTAGCTACTACTCAGCAGAAGCTCACGGCCTATTTGGTGCTAGCGAGTAGGACAGACTCCCATCGTGTTTGACATGCAAACTCCAAAACATGTTTTTGTTCGCACAACACTGTGCTTATTTGCACGTATAGGCCTACATGGAATTAAATCATAATTTCGAAATCTCATCAACGAAACGAATATTCGTTCGTGTGCCATTATTATTATTATCATATATAAATTCGGCTTTGAGCAAGTGCAACACGTTTCGCCCTGCAGTGCTGCTTCTCCAGTCTGCTCTACTTTACGAACTCGGTCAACAAGCCATTCTGGGTCAGTGTTACGGGCTATTTCAGGATAGGCTGCTGCTACTATAAGTTGTATATGCATGCACCATGCACCGATCTCACGGTATAATTGATAACCATACCTGACGAAGGCCGGTCCGAGTATCTGGTGCAATAGACCCACGCTGGCCAGAGCATAGGCTGTTTGGCTGTTGGATTGGTGCTGGCTTGGGAACTGTCTGAGTCTGAACTTAGGCACTGGTCTCCGTTATTCTCCCCCCCGCCGCGGGGTTTGAGGGAGTCTTGGCTGGGTGGTGATGCTGGCTTCTTCGCGGTACAGGCGGTGACCGTATGCGGGGTGGAGGTCCCCTCCGTGCTGATGCCCACTGGCTCGGTCCGATCAGGCGCCACAGCGGGGCTGTGATGGTGATGATTGTTCTCTCCGGAGGACGACAGCAAACTAATGTTTTCTTCGCGGTTTGATCCCGAGTTGTTGTTGTTTCCATCTTTTTTCCGGCCGAAGTCCGGTCGCAAGATGTTGTCGATGAAGAAATTGGTGACTCGATGGGGGATCTGCGGCTGCGGCGGCGGCGGGTTTGCAGGTGCCTGCAGAAGGGGAAGGATGTCTCTGTTGTTGTTAATGGACTCATCCGCTGCTACTGACTCCTGCCGCTCCGCGTCTCTGATGCTGGGATCATTTTCTTCCATACTGATTCACTTTAACCCCTTTGTTGCTTCCCCGCAATTCAATTTAAAGAAAAAATAACTTATGGTGGAAAAAAAATATTCGTTTTTTTAAAAAATGAATGGGAAAAAGTCAAATACTACTGCTGAGTGCATTGGACACCATGCGAACCGTTGCAGCAGTGTCCTTTGAGAAAATCATTCTTTGTTTTTTTTGTCATATATTCCCAGTGTAAATCTTGGCTATATCTGCATCGTGTCAAATAGAGATATTATACACCATTTTTCTTTTTCATTTGCGCATCCAATTAAGAGCTATCCGTTTGCACTGTGATCAATAGCAGTGACTAAACTAAACTAAGGGTAAATAAAGACGCTTCTAACTGATCCTGAAATACTCTCACTCTGGAGTTTTGTTCTTATTTTCAATACGAGCCCCCGAGTGACGTCGCCACCGCTATCCCAGACACGTGCCTTTGACCAATGATGCTGGGGGGACGTGACCACGTGACTGTGACTCGAGAGCTATCGACAAACGCTCAGCCTCGCCTTACTAAAGGGAAAGAGCCCCTGAAATACATCGTTGAGACCAGGCTGTACCGTACGCCCCATTTCTGGACTCTCTCTCTCTCTCTCTCTCTCTCTCTCTCTCTCTCTCTCTCTCTCTCTCTCTCTCTCTCTCTCTCTCTCTCTCTCTCTCTCTCTCTCTCTCTCTCACACACACACACACACACACACACACACACACACACACACACACACACACACACACACACACACACACACACACACACACACACTATAGTAGCCTAAACTATAATAATAATATAATAAATATTAATAAACATTATTAATAATAATGGAACGATCTGGAACGATCTGGAACTAGAGCCCTGCAGGTCATTGCATTTAGTCAAATACATAGGCCTACGTACGACCTTTACATTTTGGACTGAATTCAAGGGCTCAGCTATACCGGCAACTCATGTGTGATTAATTTACAATAATACATTAAACTGGGCTATATAGACTAGAGTATTAAACAGCGAGATGTATAGTTATCCAAATGTTTTGCCGACTGGGGCACATATGTCTGTTATTCACTAAATAAAATTAAGAAAATGAACAAATATATAAATGTATGTAAAATGTCATAGGTCTAGCGCTTTGCTACCGAGACACTGCCCAAACTATACACTGACCCGAGTTACTGTATTTTTAAAGGCTACTGCAGAATTAACTTTGCCAACATAGCCGATATAGCCTATAAAGCTCACAATGCGTCATGCTTTGTGAGCGTGTAGATCATATATTTTCCATTGTGAGCTTGTAGGTCAACTATGTTTTTAGGTAAACGTCTGTGTCGCTCTCCCTGCAGAAATAGGGATGCTGGTGCTCAAGTGCACGAGGGAATCTCTTGATTGCATGCATGTCGTGACGCTGAGCTCTGACAAGAATTGGGTCCATATCCCTTTAAAGGAAATCAGTGATGCAAACAAACTGTTTGGAGCAGGCTGCTCAGAGTCCCGCCAAAGACAAAACTTTGAGTAACTTTGCTGACCAACACGAAGTCAGTATTTCAGTCTTTGTGCATGCTTTCACTTTATTAACTCTTTCCTATTCGATCGGCCGGCAGCACGCAGAATGGCAATCAAGGACTTAAACAAGACCAAGAGTGAGTGAGAATCTGAGAAAAGTTTTGATGAAGTGAGTTATTTATAGGATGTTTTGTGCTAATGATAAAGGCTATTTTCATTTCGCTTATTTAAATTGATTTTACAGGTTTTGAGGGGCAGACTTGGGTAATTCTGTACCCTATCTATCCATCTTATTGGAGAAAATGCGTGATGTTTTACCTGGCCTGTTGTTAAGCTATGGTGTGTGGATTGAGTCGGTGGATACCGTGAAAATTAGTTTTGCGCATGTATGCTCTTTAGCACTATAGGAAATGCAAATACCACTTTTCCGATTGTCTGGGAATGTTATTGTGCTTAAACATAATAGTAATAATACATGGGAAAAAAGTATTTTTCAATATTACCAACTTATTAGACTCGATACAAACTAAATGATTGTAGCCTAGCAGTGGCACATTCTATAACAATCGACACTCAGCCTACATTTCATTTGAAGTGAAAGTTGAGAATGAAAGGTGTAATTAGACAGGCCACTCTCACGCTGGGTTTGTTTCTCACTTGTGAGGGGATGCCCAGATTATGTTGAGCGCTAAATAAGCAGCCAGACAATAGTATCCCAGACAGGCCGCTACCGCCTGGGCTTGGCCTCTCACCTCCCTCCGCTCCGCACAGTGAGGCACACAACATAGGGGCGTCCATGGAGGAAATGACACTGCTATTAATATAATCACAGCCTAAACGCATAGTTTAGCTACATGTGGCGTCCATGAGATTATCCACTTATATTGGAAGACCAATGTTTTTTTGCGTGTTAATAATTTAGTCAGTGCACTTTTTTCACACTTTTGCAATTTTGCGGGCATGTGGGTATAAGTTACAGCTTGTTAAATGACATGCATGCTATTATTATACATACAATTAATCTATAATAATGATATATATTTATATCAAATGTTTGATGTAAATGTTTACCAACATGCAATCCATTTTATATAGGGTAATTAAATTATAGTTTTACTGTTAACTTGTCATAATTCATTGTAATTGTATTATTTTACTGTAGCCTAATTAACTGTCAAAAATGTGTTTACAGTGATTTGAGTGTGTGATTCTAGGCAGTAAAAGTAAGTATACCTAGGAAATAGACATAGAGGTGTATAAGTTTAAGGTTAAAAAGTGAGGGAGCCCATATTGGGCAGGTGCGGCGCGCCATTTTGTTTTGCTGGAATTCACTTGGAGGGGGTGGAAAAATCTTTCAGTCTGTTATAGGCTAATGCCTGCATTTTGCAATTCTCTTCATGCATACAGTAGCCATATAGCCATAATATATAGTAGCCACGACTCACATAGTGCAGACTCGGCACCATGTTAAAGCGCGTAAAATGCGCTGGGCGCATGCGCGCGTCCTTGAGAATATATCCTAACCTATTTTCTTCTCCCTCCTTCCTAGGCTATTTTTCTTGGTGTAGGAGGATTGTCTCAGACGTCACGAGGACTCAGCACCATGGAATGAGCCGCTACTACAAAAGGTGACGCGCAGAGAGAGAGAGTGAGGGAGAGAGAAGGATTTGTGAATGGACGCCGTGATCTGTGCCAGCTCACAGATCATAAGGCTGTGCAGGGGCTGCATGCTGCAGATGTGGCCTACACCCCAACACCCCCCGCCCCCCAACGTCCCTTCCTTACAATGAATGGGTCGGACAAAATCCGACAGCATCCTGTGCTTTTGAAACCGCGAAAAAAAGAACGTCGGAAGACCTCTGATGATTTTCTGTATATATTTTTGTGCCTTTGTTGAGAAGCTGGCAAGCTGCCCTTAATAGTTCTCAAGATCATGCGTGTGTGTGTGTGTGTGTGTGTGTGTGTGTGTGTGTGTGTGTGTGTGTGTGTGTGTGTGTGTGTGTGTGTGTGTGTGTGTGTGTGTGTGTGTGTGTGTGTGTGTGTGTGTGTGTGTGTGTGTGTTGGGGAGTGTTTTCCTGTGACTTTAGTGTTATCATATATCAGTTGTATACTGTAGGTGTGACTCTTGGCAATATGCTGAAAGAGAGGCACACATGTTTTAGACCAACGCATATAGACATATATCAAGGTGCAGAGTTTTTGTTGACTTAAAAAAGTATAAAAGCGTGCCATTTAGCTTATACTGTGGCAATTTAGTTGTGTTGTGCTGCGCTGCATTATTATTGGTTAATAAACGCCGTTTCTGTTCGGTCTGGCGAAGATAAGTCTCATTTGAATTGGGATTGTTCTTCTGTGCATATTTATTCTCCATGGATTTCCTATAATCGAGTTAAAGTTTACCACTACATGCAGCCCCCATTTCATCCCAACAGAATTAAGGCCTTGCGTATATACAGTATGAATATGATTTGACTATTTGAAATCAGCTTTTGAGTACTATCATCAGCAAGTGCAGAGCAAACTTTTTCAACTGTTAATATGTAGGTTTTATTTAATATGCATTTCTCATCCATTTATAGCTATAGCAGAACACCTGGCCTCCTAATTTCAAACCCTTAATAAAGTAGCCTACTGTATATATAGGCAGGCTATTTAATCGATTGAAAGTCAAGAACAGCACAGAGCGTTAGGCAAAGAAATAAAGCCCCTAATATATAGGCTTGATTTTGCTAATAGGTTGTGTGGTTACGTTTGTGAGTTATTAACAGTCTGGACGTTTTCTACTATAAGCATATATACGTTTTATTTGGAAAATAAGAAGACGCGCACCATCTGCTCGGTTTGAGAATGTTCCGAGCACTGTCTACTTTTAGATTCAGCCTGTAAGAAATATTTTATAGGAAAAGTTTTGCTGGCAAAGTTTGCTGACTTTGCTTTACTTCGGATTCATCATTCTTCGTGGGTCCGTATCAGTTAACCTACAAAACATATTCTGCGTCATACAATATCTATGCATTTGAACAGCCCCAAGGTGACTAGAACATGTCGTTTTTTTTCTCAGGAAGGTTTATAGGCAACAATGAGCATAGCAACACGTATTCATTTCTTCACAGTTTACAAACTTGTTTTAAGTCTATATTGCAAAATAATCCAAGTCACATTTCAATCCACATAATGTAATTTGATATAAAAGAGTCATTATTGGCAAACATTATTGGCAAAGGGAACTGATATACTGAATTACAAGTTCAAGTTATTTGTTCATCAGTGTGTTAATCACTGCGTCAGCTAAATCTTCTAAAAATGTTATGCCTACATCTCAATTGACTACAGTATATTAACTTATTATACCGGACATTTATTGCACACACAAAGGCGTGGCATTATTTCAGGTTGGTTCCTTATGTTTGTCATGAAAACATGTGATTTTTCGTTTTGAATTTAGATTTCTTCATCAGTGTTGTTGAGCCTTGATCCCTTTACATATAGAATAATACACATGCTGCTAACCCAGCAGCTTATCCAGGCCTATAGCCTATACATAACACCTATTCATGTAATGAACAGCAAAGGCTCGCACATATAGGTTGTCCAGCTGGTCAGTTTTCACGTGCCATGCACGACGTCTTACTTGTCAGACACACACAGCAGAGAATGAATGCGTGCATGTACGTGCGTATTGCCTATTTGCTATTTCCATATGGTTAATGGTTTATATTCTCAGTAAAACAGAAGAATTGCCTTATATGAATATGGGGAGGCACGTTTATGAGTAACGTAAATAGACGCCGTCGGGGTGTGTGAAGGGGGGTTTACAAAAATGGCCGCAATTAGCAATAATATAGCGCGTAAAAATGTATTTCCAAAACCCAGGGGCGGATGTAACATTTCCCAATTGGGGGAAATGGTTTGGGGGGGGCGTCATGAAGCCGCACCCATACCATTTTCGTTACGGCACTTTTATAGGCAAGTAATGCATCAATAATAACATCAGTTGTTGCTGAAGTTGCAACAGACACGCAGCATGCATAAAGCTAAAGGTCTGACTCAGAGAGTTTTCTGTTTTAAATGATGAAATGCTGTTGGTTTAGTGATTGTACTTAGTTAGTATAGCAGTAGTAGTGTTTCAAATACTTTTAAATATAAGCACTGAAATATCTTGGGTTGATTTGCAGGCCATCGTGTTTGGTGGGGCAGTCTGGGCATTGGTGGGCCCCCATGCATGGCCATGCCTAGATCCGCGCCTGCTTCCCAAACCTCTCCGGGGGGCCGATGACCCGTTCACGGCGTGGTGGCCCCGAGGTTGATCGGTGTGTGTGTGTGTCTCTATGCCTCTATGGTAACCAAGGATGCTTCTCAGGGGTCACATACCATGCAGCCGTGTGCACCTGTCCAAGGCTTCCGTGCTCGTTTATGAGGGGCACAAGTGGAGAGAGAGACAGGTGGGAAGCACTTGCCACACGAGAGAAAATGCTAAGCATCCCATGAGAGAGAGACTTCTCTTCCTGGAAGAGTTTTATGTTGTGTGGGCATTTTTCTGAGCACAAGTCGTTGAGCAAGTCGTTCGATTTCAATTTAGGCGCATAGCCTATGATGGTGCATGGGTCTTTCACCGCCTTTGCGTTAATATCTTATCGTTTTGTATTAGGCTGTATTTTAGACAATTTGTCTGCAAGTATAAGCCTAACTCATTAAACTTTTTATTGACAACTGCTCAAAACAATGTTTTCTAGATCAGATGTGCTATAATTTGGGGTGGTGCATGGGTGGTGCATGGGAGGTAGCAGTCCACAGTTGAGAAACAATTTAGATCTAGCTTGCAACTTTAATAATAGGTGATCGGTGATGGGGTCAGTCATAAGTATAGTTATTCGACCCCTCGTCTTGTGTGGCATCAAGTCTTCTCCCATTTAACTTGCCAAAATAGTGCTAAGGAATCTCATGAAAGCAGCATGTGCCGCGGAGCACCTTTCACCCGGTGCACCTGAATTGTTTTTACCCCCAGCGGCGGGTATGTTGAGAATTTGTCACTTAGGCCCATCAGGGTAATGACTAATGTCGGAGAGGCCGTCCGGCTCTGCGGCTCAGATGACACATTCGACTCACGGTGACTTTCCAAGTCAGGGGCGGATCTAGGCATGGGCATGGGGGGCAACGCCCTCCTAAATGCCCTGACTAACCCCACAAAACATGCAAACAACCCAAATTTCCAATTAAAGTGCTTATAATTAAATTGATCTGAAACACTACTACTGCTACTGACTAACTACAGCTGTGTCACCACTAAACCAACGGCATTTCATCATTGAAAACAGAAAACTCTTTTCTCTAGCCCCCCCAATTGAGAAATGTTACATTCGCCCCTGTTCCAAGTTCGCCCGCGTCGTGGGACGGCATGTTCCCATGAACGCAACCCAGCAGAGCCAATGGCATCACTGCATGCAGGAAGCCTGTTGCTTCAATGAATAGCTATAGGCCTATATAGCTTATGTTAATCACCATAATCGACTATGGTGTTGTCTATTAAGCATTAAAAGCTGCAACAGTCTAGTCGGTGACTTTGTTGCACATCAAAGCTCTAATTCAAGCATCACAAGCTTTAACAGCCATACTGGTGACTTTGTTGCACATCAAAGCTCCTTCATGGCCAATCATCATTAAGCCAATCACCAATGCTATATAGGCTATTATCCATATGATTATTAAAGGCCATCGATCAGGCACGGAGTTGGTTTGTTTGTTAGTGGATATGGTGCACGTGTAGGCCATATAGGCTATAGTAGGCCACAGGTTGTACAGGCTGTTAAGTTCACGTCTCTGAGATTCTGTCTTAAATTTGGTAATGGTGGCCGATAACTATTGTAGATTAGTATAGCAAGCAATTGACCAACAGATGGCAATTAAGGTGTATTATTTGTTTGGAAAATAGCCTACTTTAGCCAATACCTACTGTATGTGATATCGCTTGAATTCTCGAGGATATTATGTTTAAAGACGAATAAGACCTATATTTCTGACTACAGAAAATTTAGGCTATAATCAATCAATAATAATTTCGTAGCATAGACGTCACGTCCCTTATAGGTAGCCTATATAGCTCTACCAGGTTCTACAAGCAAATTATTGTCACATAGGCGCAGGAGATGTTTTATGGAGAATAATGCGTCACATTCTATTTCGGTGGGGAACAAATAACATGCATGAAGAAACGCAGAAACATTGCCGCAGACACACCTACCGTATGATTTGGATTAACCCTTTTTATTTGGCCAGGCTCACTGCATGCATTAATCATCACCTAATCATCTAAACTTTGGCACCTTTTTAACAGGATGCATAATTTTGTTGTTTTGCCTCAGAGGTTGGATTACACATGGCAAAGGCATGTGAGTCACGACTTGATGTATTCCATTAACCTTTATTTGGTTATTATAACCCCAGTCGCTTTACATAGTCTAAATCCGGACAGATGTGCAGGGTGTGTTTAATTTGAGTTGGAAAGGATTTGTTTGGATGGGATGCATAATGTGTGCCATCACCTGAGGTTTATGCTGTCATTGTTTCCAGCTCTTTACACTGCTAAGTAAATACATCAACCATGTAGGCCTATATTATTTTGTTCCTAATATATCATCATCATCATCATTATCAATTTACATTTTAAGCATTTAGCAGATGCTCTTAATCTAGATTGACATATATTGCCATCAAGAATCATAAGCAATAATCTATAACATCCGTCTAACAGATCTGTACAATGCTTGAAGGCTGTCTAACAAAAATACAATAAAATGCTATCAGAATTACCTAGAACCTAAACCTATGTTTATAGCCATATGCCTGTAAGGTTTAGGGTAGTGCAAGTAATAAATTTGTTACATGCATTGATCTTCTTCATCATCATTCATAATCATCATTTTTTCCAGCCATGCTATAGTTGCATGGCACCGTTAGACTGACCTCTCACTGCACCGATTTGTGCATGCATACAGTATACGTTTTTATTTTCAGTTTTGTGATTGCTTCTCTCAGTACTGCCTGCAGCTGCAGGGGTTTTGATGACAATCAAAACAAATAAATAAATGAGAGAGTTCATTTTCATAATTAGGGTTGCTGTAAACATTGCCAATAGTTACTTTACAGTTACACATCTTATTTTCAGGCATGAATACACTGGCGAAATCTTAGGATCTGTCCCTGGCAGAGTTTTAATAACAAATGGACATGGAATAACCTGCTGTTAAATTAGGCTGGCTCCATGGCTGCCTTGTTTATAAGTTACACTAGAGCAATGGGCAGCCTTGGGCACACTGACTGACCATCAAAAAGCCAACAGCATGATCTACTTAAATCACTGAATGAGCAAATGAAGAAACAGTCTGGACGGATCAGTTCACACAACCCTGACAAGGATATGGAGGGAAGGCACAGAACATCCAAAGACTGCAATTTGAAAGGGATTTCTGAGAGGTAATTTGAGCTAAAATGGAGTCCATTTCTGACCCACTCGCTGCTCCGACCCCCATGGCATCCATTCATTATTCCTGGCCCTGGGAGAGGGAATGGCAGAGGACAGGAGTGGACGGAGCTCTGGTGTAATGAAGACTCAGTAGACCCAAACCAGACACACATGCATGCGCACGCGCACGTGCGCGCACACACACACACACACACACACACACACACACACACACACACACACACACACACACACACACACACACACACACACACACACACACACACAGACTTTCATTATGTATCACAGATAGTGGGACATTAGTGCCACTGAAGAGACCTTTTGGCAGAGAAATGAAAGTGCAATGATTTGCTTCACACTCTATCCACTTAGCTGACCTTTTTTTCATGTGACACCGCTGCACGGTCCAAATTGGGCTGATATATGAGGAGAAGGATATCTCTGATGCTGTGTAATGGATTCATGATGTTTTTGTGGTTTAGAAAGTTTGTATACTATACCAGCACATGCTTGCAAAATCCTGAAAATCCTGACTGAGTGTTAACTCAACTGTACATTACATATAATGGCACATAAGGACCTTATAGGATCATTAAACTTGTTTTTGCTTTGTTTTTATGAATAAAAATATATTTTTGTCCACTCTGCCAATAGAGTATGTTAAAATACAATATAAGTTATTCATTTGAGATTGTTGTATTTTGTGCTTTCTCTCGAAACGCTTGGATTGTGTAAAAAATCATGTCTCACAGTCTCACACCGGTATGAACATAGTAATAACAATAAACTGTATGCTGCACTTGAGCAGAAAATAGTCATATACAGTATATATATATATATATATATATATATATATATATATATATATATATATATATATATATATATATATATATATATATATATATATATATATATATATATATATATATATATATATATATATATATATATATATATATATATGTGTGTGTGTGTGTGTGTGTGTGTGTGTGTGTGTGTGTGTGTGTGTGTGTGTGTGTGTGTGTGTGTGTGTGTGTGTGTGTGTGTGTGTTCTGCTATATACTACCCCTGCCCTGACTGCCCTTTGGCTTTTGTGAATCATGTGTCTGGCATCAGGGGCATTAACAAATAGCACACAGTGGATTATCATTATAATCAAATTGAGGTAGTAAAATACATATTTAGCTTGGTTGCTAGTGCTCTGAGTTCAACGCTCTTTTTATTTGTCTATCTATTTGCGTGCATTACACTTTTATCGAACAATATTCTCCATCTGGACAGCTGTTCCTTGTCCCGCCACTAGGTGTCTACAAAATGTCAGAGTAATCATGTCCAGAGAAACAGCGAGGATAAATACTGTCATCTGGTGGCAACAAAAGCCATCACCATTGACTAGACAGCATATTAGTAGCCACACAGCAGAATCTATGTATGGTGTGCCAGTGCCTTAACACAATCAATTAACACACAATCTCATCTTTTGTACTTTTATTGTGTAGTTCCCAGTGTTTCCTCTGTCTGTGCTATGTGTGCTGCCTACATTGTCCTGCAGTGATTAGTCTTTGCATCTCGCTTGTGTCCTCCTGTTTAGTGTCAGCCTATCATGTGTTGATTGTAGTTTTGTTACACTTATGTCTTATCTATATAAAGCTTCTTGTGTTCAGTGTTCCTTTGCCAGTTTATGGTTTGTTGTCGCTGTGTTCTGTCCTGCCTTATATGTCCTGTTTAGTTAATAAATCTTTGTTCTAACATTATCTGTCTACCTGCCTGCTTGTGCTCATGCACTTGATCCAACAACATGTTTCACGGTGACAATTATTATTAACTTGAGGCACAATTCATTCCCAACCAGAATTATTTGAACCGTGGTAAACCACAGAACATATAGCATATAGGTCTACTGGTACTATGGGACTATGTACCTCATGATTTGTTTGTTTTCTTGCCCTGCAGAGAGAGAGAGAGAGAGAGAGAGAGAGAGAGAGAGAGAGAGAGAGGTTCATTTTGGCCAAGGGAAGTGTTCTAATGGAGTCTTTCAGTCCACACTGGGTGGAAATGAAAGGAGCTTGAAGTCTGGCCAATTATTCTGCATGAGCAGAGGAGACGCAAAGAGGAGGGAGAGCGGAGCGGCGTGTGGCGCTGGATCGCTGCCCTGCCGGTTGGGAGAGATAGATGAGATAGATTGTGAAGAGGCTCCCGGAAAGAGGGGCCAAATCAGGGTAGCCCCCACAAAAAAAAAATGTTGGCCCCACTCCCAGAAATTTCCCTTGGTGCAAAAGGTTAACTGTCAGTCCCCTGCTAGGTATAAATAGAAGTCTGCTCTCCAGAAAGGCGTGTCAGGAAGAGGGGGTGGTAGACAGACCCAGGATGGGGTGCGGGAGGGGGTAGTCATGATAGTGATCCCGGTGACAGGCAGGGGGGTATGTATGTCGGGGCTTCAGAGACTGGGGGAGGAAGAAGAGGTGACCAGTGATGTTACAATAGATTCTCTAGACAAAGGAGTGTCCCCCTCTGTTCATCTGAGCTCTGACAGCAGACACAACAAATGGCATCACTGCCACCCCGAGAAAGATCAGGTCAGATAGAGTTGCTAGTACCAGTGACATATCCCGAATACTTGGAAGGCCATTGTCTTTACCGAATCCACTGAGACAAGCAATTAGGGCAACGTCTAGCTGTTCCCTGGGTCTAAATATCAAATGCGAAATGACATGGTCGAAGCTCACTTTTGTGGGGCCTTGGGCATTCATACACTTTTTTATTTGTTGTGTAATTTCCGTCTTTCCTCTGGCTTGATTAATAAACTACACTCTAGTCCATTATTGTAATGTAACACTACAGCAACAATGTAGTACAATCAGGCCAATGAGGCAATACAGATAACAAATGTCTGTGCCAGTATATAGGTATAGTATATACCTGTATAGGTACTATCAGCAGTATCAAACATACAAAGATATCTAGGACAACGTCCGGGACACGAACATTCATATCAGTTGTTTTTATTTTTTTTTAGGTTGTAAAAATGATACACAGCTGAAATATCAGACACTAACATATTCTAAACATTGAAATAATCGGCGGCTCACTCGCCACCTTAAAAATAAAGCTTCCTTTTCCGTTTATAGCACACCTGAAATTTAATCATATCAAAACAGCATGAGGGGCATAGCGGTCCCATTGTGATCTGTCACAACACACATCTTTAAAAATAAATCAAATGTTTAATGCTACTACATGAGATCTTACAGTTTGACACATTTTCTTTTCTCTCTGGCAAAGAGATTCTAATAAGAAGGCAAGTAATCTCTGACAAACTTGTTTCCAAAAACACTGATGTTATTGCTGTTTTTTAAGTACCCACACTGCATATGATTACAACAAGTTATATTATATTCTTTAGCCACTGAGAAATAATAAATAAGGAAAATCGCCCTAATGTATACTGTGATTGCACTTAATCCTCTAGACCCCCAAAACAGCTAACTAATTTACTGTTGGTCTAGTATGGTAATACCTGTCTGATTACATAGGCAAGCCATTATACATATGTAATAATATAATTACATTTGAACAAATCATAAAACAAAACTGGTATAGTGACAAAAGCACTACATACTATAATACAAGGCAATCACAGATTGCAAGTTTTCAAGGCCAGAAGTAATAAAGTCTTGTTTCTCTCCTTCAGTCAGCATATGTTCCCAAGCTATAGTGTCAGTTTGAAAATACCTTCACAAAAAAAGGAAAAGGTTGATGAACGACAAATGGGAAAAAATGTCTATCGGAACTGTGGGCTCTCAACAAAACATTGTCCCAAGCGATTCTGGGTATCTTCACTACCCTGATACTATGACAAAAATCTGACTAAGGTGTCATGTCTTTTCATCTGATTGGGACCTGTTAATGATAATCCTCCAATTGAACAATTTCAACACCAATTAATTTATGTCTGACACTTCCACCTTCCCACATATAGCTTTTTTTTAACGTGACGACGGATGCAATATTTGTATTCACATTAGCAGTGAATCCCTGACAATACTGATTGTAACTTCTGTATCCCTTTCCTGTATCCCTTTACTGTCTTCATTGTTATCTACCAGAAGAAAAACTGATAATAGATAAACAAAAAAATAAGAATTAATTATTGTACAGTTTCTTTTGTTTGTTTTTTTGGTTTGGGGTCAAGGAGTGGGCTTGTTTCAGCCAGTTAAGAAATAAATACTTCTTTTGGTTAGATTGGGAACATACAATACATCATCTGAGCCATAAAGATGACTGCTGAATACATTTCCATCTGAGAGTGAAGACATTTTCACCACCACAAAAAAAAAGAATTTCCCTTTTGTGTTCATATCATATTCAGGCGAGGAAAAAAACACAAAGAACATTGTAGCACCACCATTTGCCATGTCTTTTCTGCATGAGAAAAGAGACGCATCCACACAAAAGCACGCACACCTGCACTCCCTTAACAGCAAGAAGCTAAATGGCTCACTAGTTCAATGTACAAAGAAGAAAATAACAGTCCTCCTGACTTGTGTGAAATATGTTCTCCTAATGTTGCTGTAGTACAATACAAATGGGAGGGTTAGGTTGTTTGGCCACAAGGAGGTGCAGGAGACATGGCATATTAGGCTTGGGGCATGTGTTCCTGACCTATCTTTATGAGAACAGGAAGAAAAAAATAACTAAATGGTTAAAAACCTACGAGTCATTTTTTCTTCTTTTGTGTCCTTCTCTCACTCTCTATATCTTGTACTTTCTTTCTTGTCTCGGCTCCTCTTCTTTGCTTTCCTGTGTTCCACACACTGTCACAACTGTCTTCAGTCGTTGTGAGGTTTCTCAGCAGCACCCTGGGGGAAGACAGGGAGACACTGGTATTAATGGCATGTCAATCACCAATCATCAGTCAAATGGCAATGAAATAAAGTTGCACTGTCACTTTACGAGATTGACAATTGCAGAGAGACAGAGCGAGAGAGCGACAGACAGAAAAACAGACAGACAGACAGAGAGAGAGATAGACCGACAGACAGAAAAACAGACAGACAGACAGAGAGAGAAATAAATTCATATGGGACTCCAGTATACAGTATATATTTTTCTACCTAGAACCAAGGATACTTTTACTTTGATCAGATTACTCTTTTAATTTAATCCCATGCTAAAACCATGGTCCCATTATATATTTGAGCCAATGGTTTTGCTGTGGAGTTCCTCTCTAAATGACAGAATTGGCATAATAAGGGGAAGTGTTCCCTTTCTTAGTGCAATTCAGCAATTTTTGCACTAAGCAAACAAAGTACTGTATAGCTAAAACATCACACCTATTGCTACTGTGCTAAAGAAAGGGAGAACAGTCCCATTGTACAAAAGAAAACTAGAAAACTAAACTAAATCCCCTTTTAATGCTTATAGTGCAAATGCAAATTAGATCAAAAGTTTGTGTTTCAATCTGCACAAAACTTTAGTTATCCTTGTATTGTAGCATTGTCTGCATGTCAACGGTTGACTAATATGCCAAAGTTCAATGAAACATCATTTTCTTTCTATGCCATCTCAGCTCCCACACATGAAACAGGAGAGAGAGAGAGAGAGAGAGAGAGAGAGAGAGAGAGAGAGAGAGAGAGCGCGAGCACAAGACCAAAAACAAAAACAGTGAGTATGTGGGCATGTGCCAACATTCCAAGCCCCATCACGAACAAAACAAACAACAAGCATCAAATGACCCTCTGGTCAGTGGACTAGTGACTGGCTCAGTGTTCAGGGGCCCACGACTGTGACAAACAACATCGCTTAATCTGCTTTCATGCCGTCGAGTCAAACCGAAGGAACAGGAGGACCAAATTCAGACCCCCAAACATACATAAAGAAACATATTTTCAAGCTAACCACGTGTTAAGTTGAAAGTCAGTTATTAGGCACCGAGTGACACCGTTGTGCAATAGGTTTTAACTCTTAAAACAGAATGAGGTGAACCTCCGGAGCGAATGTTGCCTAATGAAGACATCAGCGCTTACTCAATAGGATAATATTGTGAACCAAGGGGTCTTGTCAGAGAAGTTTAGACTCCCTACTCTGATAAAACGCAGATAAAACTAAAACATTTGAGGTGACAACTTACTGCATGCCGACACTTTCCTTTAGAACCGTGTCTTAAGTGAAAATAAAATCAAAATAAAATAAAATCAAAGAACCTTGCATATGTATATGAAGCACAATTTGTACTCTCATGAAATCTCATAGCCAAAATTAACCGACCTATCTTACAAGCCATATGAGCTTGTCTGTAGATGGTCTATTTTTGGTGAATGATCCCCGGGAGTAAGGATTTGAGAGTTCAAGTGGCTACACACAGCAATATACTGTATGTAAAAGGTACTAGGACTTTACCATGGCAAGCTGGCGTCCAATGTTTCCAACCGTAACGCCTCCTGAGAAGAATATACAAGGCAGCCAGGAACGTACATATAGAAAATCTGGAGATGTGTATCTGGGGGAAAAAACAACAACACAACCAATCACATTAATTCACACTCTATTTCCCCATGGTCAAATTAACCGTGAATACAATCTTCAAATAAGACACATCTGTCAAAGCAAAGGCAATATCAGCACAATTTCACAACGCCGATCTCTAATGGAGGCGAGGGAGACCTTCATCTTGAAAAACAATGTTTGCTCCCCTTCTTTATCGAGCTCATTTAGTTAACTGGAGCTGTGGGGGTCTTTTGAACACACCGCTGTTCAAGGCCCCTAACTGAGGCAGCAGTGCACGTCCTCCCAGCTGGGCGCTTTTGATCACATGGGAGGAGTAAAAAAAGTATTTACTGTCCGTCTTTTATCAGTCAGTTCCCCTTTGATGAGGTCACGTGGTGGGAAATCCAGTAGCCTACGCAAGAGTCCCAAGCATAGGCAATTTGGCATGATCAATTCACAAAAGTTTAGGATTAATGTCAGGTGCAGATTATTTAAAAATACGTGATCAAAAGATACGTTTCAAAGCTTCTTTTTAACGCATAAGCAGCAGTCAGAAACACGCCTCAGACCTTCTGGGCTATGTCAGCATTAAAAACAACAACTTGCATAACATAGCAGTTGCATAGGTTCATACTCAAAGCTATGTGGCTAAGACCACGAGATCAAATCGGCATTTAGTCAAATCCAAAGGCATTTCCCCAGACCTACTGGCCAAAGCCTCAGAATCAGACATAATGAAGGAAAAGAGAAAGTACAGTACTGTTGAACTGGGTTTCATTTGATCATAAGTGAAACTTTGGCAGACTCTGTACTCATGTGGTCTTATCGTATCCTGGCAATATTGCAGGTATATGAAAGTATATTATTACAACTACCGTACATAAGATACCAGTAACTAAAGAGGGTGCTGTTTTTCATTTTTGCTGATAGGTTCTCGGATTTGTTCCATAACATACTAACCACAAGTGAGTAGAGATTTGAGGTTTTAGATTTGATTAAATTATGTTTCACTACAGTTGATATATGCAGGCGTTGACACTGAGGGCTGCCCACCTGTCCCTGGCAGGCATATAAAACATTCTGCAGGTTGAGTTTGATTCTTTTTTCTTATTTCCATGTAGAAACACAAACATTGGGACCATATTGGTAGCCTGAATCAGGCTGCCTTCGTGACAGTATTCAGTCAATCAATCAATCAATCAATCATTTACTTACTGGTACACTCCATTGTAGACCAGCAGCTGTGTGATGACTGTAGCCAAGAAGGCAGTGGTAATGCCAAGGCCAAAGCCACTTCTTGACCGGTCGAATGTCCACCAGAGGCCCAGTGACAAGGCCGCAAGTGTTAGCGAAAGCTGGACGTTGTTGGCAAAGTCTAGTTTCTGAGGTGTAAGGCAGTTAAGATGAATATCAGAGATAATAGGTTAATTCTCATGTTAATATTAGTTCAATAGTGTAAACAAATGGTATAATGTCACACAGACAACAGGTCTGTGTGTCCCTTTAGCACACTAGTCAAATTTTAGAACAGAACGGAGAGTCACATGATGGTTGAGAAATTAAAAGGAACTTATTCATACATTAGCATGAATAAATACTCTACTACTATACAGGCACAACTTAACAGTAGTGAGTGAGCACAAAAACACTGCGCAAAATCAACATAACAATAGTAATAATATAGCTAATAAAAAATAAAGATAAGATAAGGCGGGACAGGGACACGAGGTCCCATTTGTTTGTTTATAGCTAATGATTGACTTGGTGATAGGATACAGCACTGGCATGGTTGATACCAACGAAGACGGCGATGCATCTCATGACACTGGCCCATTCCCTCTTGAACTTGTGGGGCTCTCCCAAATGGCTGTCGATGCAGGGGTACAGCAGGCCAATAACAGCTGCAAAAAAGGGACACCATTTACGGTAATTTATTTGTGAAAACTTATCCTTACATTACAATTAGTTAAAAAGACTTATGATAATCATATTGATAAACACTTATGAACAATGCTCCTCTAAGGATTAGGTTAAATGTAGTGGACGAATGTCAGTGGGGGAAAGTATAGCGCGGAAACAAAACAAAAAATCCCCATGTTTTATTTATTCAGGTCTATAAATACCTCTACCAAAACGTGCATGAGTGGAATGAAGAAATACTGAACGTGACAATCTGAACTATCCTGACTATTTGAATCATAACATCCTCTGTGCCAATGTATGCAGCATGCGTGGTGGGGGGAGGGGCAGTTTGGGCTAGATTATTTATTTCATAAAACTGACTTCCCCTGTTTCCAGCCATGCAGGCGGCACGAATAAGCACCGCCCCCTCTAGCTCACCCGTTATGAGATCAACCAATGGGTAGAGCCGCTCGCCCTCTGACGCGTGCGGCTGTTGCGCGGGGAGCCAATTGGAATGGCGGGAGGGGAGCTCTCTCCCAGTATGGAGAGTTAATAATAGTCGCCCAGCCGTGTTGCCATGTCGGCTTATTATAAGCGACTTTGGGCTTCTTTTGCTGTGAAGTTGTTTGTAAATACTGGAAGTTGCAGGTTGGATTGTTTTGGGGAGGCTTATTTCCAAAGTGCAGGCGCATATGTTGCGCTTGTTTCTAAGTGAGACTCACACATTTCCATGTCAAGCACCTTGAAATGAATGCATAAACAATTAATCTACCAGCCTAAATATCTAGGCATATTCCACCACAGGGAACCCTGGGACAGAATATGCGAGATCAATATACAAGATCAATGTCAGTGTCATGTCATTAAAATGTTTCAAGGAATATTCCACTTTGTCATGATAGTTTTGAAAATAGTCGATCACAGCGCATTTTTCAAATAATAGCCTAGCCATGCTTCTTTTGAAATTGTTTTCATGGACCTGGTTACTTGTTTCTCACACAGAATCTGGCAAAACGTTCTCCCAGCACTCTTTACAGACAGTCCAGCAGCAGACAAAACACACTGGACCGTATACATAATAATGAATAACCACAACAAACGCCAATGTTTTCCAATCAATCCCGATTCTTCTTTTATGAAGCGATCGCGAAACAACGACTCGCGGCGGCTTTGTCATGTCATGTTGTCTTTTATATGGCTCCGTGAAAAAGTCACAACACCCCCACCCCCCACTGCTGCATTCCATTGTCACAAACTCGCACTACTCCGAAAGTGAAACTCAAGACATAGGCCTACACAGTGGCTATTGTACACAACGTGGGGTGCATTTATAGCACGGTAATAACGCTTCTCGACTTGATCAAATGTCACGTTAAGCCCCGTTTGGAATAGGAACCCCTAAACATGGGTTCCAAGGGAGGCTATAGGAAGAATAGCTCATTCATAATCGTCACAGTGACCATAATAAATAACAACTACTCACCGGCCCCCGTCCCGCAGCAAGGTGGGATCCACCAGGCGGCCGAGAACAGAGTGGTCATCACCTCCTCGGGGAACAGCGTTACGTTCCTCTGGATCTGCAGCAGGTTGAGCACCAGCGCCAGGAACACACCGACGGCGAACAGCACCAGGCCGCGGCGGATCAGGTTGGCCGTCCGCACGTCGACGTGCAGCAGGGAGCCGCAGGCGTTGTGCAGCACCGACGTGACGATGGACAGCATCTCCTCGGCTCTGGACGCGAACCACTTCGGCCCACCTGCAGACGAATTCTCGCTGTGACTACTGCTGCTGTTGCTGCTGTTAGATTCCACTAGGAGTCTACTTCTTCTGGACGACGGCGCACAGCAAGAGCAACTCCAGCAGTGGTTCTCTAGTCTTGTTGGCATTTGGCACCTTTTGGGGGCTGCTGCGTGCATGATAAAGAGACAAAACAAGTCAAGTCAATCACGTGAAATCCATGATTTGCTATTTTAGGAACTACTACAATGGATGAATGGACGGATGAATGAATGGAAGAACAACGTTGCAACATTCGATCACAGGAAACACAACACACACTCCTGGCGCATTCCTTTGGATTTTGGGGTGTTTAAAGGGGAATTCCGCCCACTTTCAGCATTATTTTGTCCTTACAGAGTTGGTGTGTGGAAATAATAAAACCCCCCATTCCGTTTCCTAGAAATTGACTTCTGAAAAGAAAAGTAAAATGTTGAAAAATGTATGGAATTCCCCCTTTAGTTTAACTGGTGATTGCAGACTAGCTACATAAGAGATCTGATAATAATCAAGGTCTAAATGTACAAAGGTACATCGTTAAGTGGTGGTGGATTGTTATTGTATTATTATTAGCCTATTCATAAAAGAAACATTATTACCTTGATATCCACGCGTCTCCACTGTCTGGCGCACTGCTTCTCCACTCCTGATCATTCGCGCTTTGCTTTGGACAAAAAACGATGAAGCCTTTTGTTTTTGTCTGTTACAACGAGAGCAGTGGATGTGGAGAATACGTGCTGCTATCACGTTGTTGTTGGTTCACATCATCATCGTTTAGAGAGAGGGAGAGAGAGAAAAAAAAGCTGCTATTCCATTCCAGAGCGCAGCAGACTTCATGCCAGACACGGAGCTTCCTCTGCAGAAAACAATCACAGCTGTGTCGGGTGAGAATCGTCGGCCAATGGGAGCGCGGCGGCCGATATGACGTGACGCGCCACCTCACCGCCCCTTTGGTTGAGGACACCCCCGTCAGCGGCACAGTCACAGCACAGCCAGCCTGATCTGATGCATGGGAGCTCAGCTGATGTGCCCCTTCCTCTCTTAGAAGGGGAGCCAGACACCCAGCATTTGGGAGGATATGTGATGTCATCATGATATACGTTTTATTTGTGTTTTGTCTATTCACTTGGTCATTAAAAGGTCCACAGAGTTGTGCTCTGCTGGTTGTGGACATTGTTTTATACCAGACCGGCATAGACAGCCAATATAACGCAATATAACCCTCCATTATTCTGAATCCATTCCAAGCATTTTTCTACAAAAAATACTCCTTGGTCTAAAAATGTCCACAGCCGTCATCAAAAGTAATGAGGTCAGTACATTTGGGCAAGTGGATATAGGCCTACAGGTAGACACGTTTAGGCCAAAGAATGTTTCCTTGCAAAACTGCCTTGGATTCAGAATCATGAACCCCCTCCAGTTTGACATGTCACATACAGTATACTACTACTTAACGTATGAGGAAACTTGGCCTTATTAATCTTGACTATGGTGTGGTATAGGCTACAAAAACGTTCACAACATTTTTTTTTACTTGCATGAGTGAAGCGGCTGCAAGTTAAGCGGTCGGTGTGGTCTGTCTGCAGTCGGTCGTCCCTTGGGGTAGAATACTCTGTATGGCCGGCATAGGTGATGACGTAATGGTGACTTAAAGGTAGGGGAAGTGATTTGAAATTCATGGTGTAGTACCAGCCTGGTGCACTAGGGGCCCCCAAAAGTAGCTACACTATGTGAACCTGCTGCTCTCTCCTGATTGGAGGAGAATTGTGGTGACCTGGGGAACTTTTATTAGCTCCTCTGCTAACGTGGGGGAGGGGGAAACTCCATATGTGGTTTCCACACCTTATAATAGAGCATTTTAACAGAAAAAAAATATTTTTTGGGTGATATCTGACAAAAGTGAAATCACTTCCCCTACCTTTAAGTAAGCTACTTAACGAATGTCATAAGTATTAGCTCATTCCGCTCGCAAGTTTGCACTCTACCGAGTGCTGATCTAGTTTTGTGATGTTTCCGGTAGAGCGGACCTCTCATTCTATGGACCTTAATGACCAAGGGAACCGACAAAACAAAAGTAAAAAGCATGACATGACATCACAGGTTACCATTCTTTTGGGCCTGTGGCTCCCAGACTATCTGCTCTGCCTACCTGGGAGGTTGGGGCAGTGCAGTAGTGTGGGACCTCACTGTATACAGAGTACACACAACACCACCGCTTAATAAACAGTAGAGACTCATACTAAAACTTTTCAGATGACTCACCTCACACAGTATGCCACCTGACTTGGCATACTACATTTCTGTCTAGTAAAGTATTCAACCAATTAATCAATCAATCGCATTTTGTGAAGCAGTCATGGATTTCAAACCATTTCACATGTTAAAAGAAGATTTTTCTTTTTTTTATTGCAGATCTATAAGCTCACACAGTGAGACAGAGGGCAGGACATAAAAATGCTATATTAACTAATTAACATACAATTAATATATAAGTGGTGACCCCCAGACCATACTTTGTAAAATCATATGATGTACCTACCTGTATAAGTTTGCCAAAAACAAGACGCACAAACTCAAATGTTTTTTATACGATCTAAGACCAGAAAAGGTTATTTTCACAACTTCAGTATTCTAGGCTGCAGGGCCACATACAATATAATTTCCGAACTGGCTGGGATCCCTTAGGCCTGCATGTTTTCATAATGGGGTTAGTGGCACAGCTGCACGTAATGCAGTTGTTGCACTATAGTCTGGAAGGGCCTGTGGAGTCTGTTGCGTCATGTTGTGGAGATAATGGGAATGGAAAGGTTCAATGGCCGGAAGAGTGCCAAGGACCAACAACAACATGGGAAAAGTGTTTTGCAAGACCTTCTGTTTGTGACCCAGTGGGCTATCGCTCCACTACTACCGTGTGATAAGAGTTTTCTATGCCCAACGAGTCAATGATAAAAACATGCAGTAAAAACACATGAGGATTGTGGAGCTCTAGATTCCTGCATGTAGACATACATAATATGTTGTCAGAAATGTAAACAGCACAAGGTACAGTCAGACGTGACGTTAATATGATAACACAAAAAGTAGGGAACCTGGGGACCTGTGTGTGCGCCCCTATGTACAATATATTCAATTCATCAAGATAAAATAAACATAAAAATACATGCACACACACACGCACGCACGCACGCACACACACACAGACACACACACACACACACACACACACACACACACACACACACACACACACACACACACACACACACACACACACACACACACACACTGCTGCCAAACTGCATGAATATGAAATAGGGTCCTGCTCAGCCCTCCCAATAAAACAAATAACCACCAAAACATAATGAATTAATTCATAATGAATCATAACTCGACCTGTCTAACAAGCAAAAAGAAGATGACTAGACCTACTGGATTCACTCAATATCAGCTGCAGGCACTTTGCATAAAGTAATATGAAGGGTGAATCACCTCTTTCATGCAAATTGGCTTACAAAATCTAATGATGCTTCATGTCCTGAAGCAAATTTGGACAACAAAAACACAGTGCATATTAATCAGATAGCATTTATTTTCAATTATGTTTAATTAAAATCCTTTTTCTAAAGTAATTATTTCGGCTGCGAATGTCTCAGGGTATTTCTGCTCTTTGCATTGTCTGTATTTCAGGCCTTTATTGTGTGGAGCAGAAATACGTTTATCACTGGCGTGTGACAGTGTAATCTGGGAATCTCATGGTTGTTGGCCAAGGTTCAGACCCATTTTAGACATTATTTAGGTTAATTGTTTTAAACCTTAAGGTTAGAGTGTCCGCCCTGAGATTGGGATGTCAGGGTTTGATTCCTGGCCGGGTCATACCAAAGACTGTAAAAATGGGACCCAATGCCTCACTGCTTGGCACTCAGCAGCACCAAGGGTGGGATTGGGGTAAAATCTCTGCGACATACTACTAGCATCATGTTCAGGGGGTGTCCTTGTACATCATGCTACAGAAACAGGAGATAGGCTCCTGGCCCATGAAGGCTTACTTACTATAACCTAATCACTATTGGGTGCAATTCTCAATCGCTGTGGTTTAGCCAGGTATGGTGTAAGTCTTCTCATTGGCTGCATGGCAGCAAATCAGGTCTGGGGCCTTGGGGTACGCCGAAAGCCTATACCACCAGCCCTGGGCCTGAGCTTACCAAATAATTACCCAGAATAATTAAAACCTGCAAGTCAAAAGGACCTGATTTGCTGCCATGCAACCAATGAGCACGGCCCCAAACTTGATTTGCTGCCATGCAGCCAATGAGAGGACTTACACCATGCCTGGCTACACCACAGCGATCGGAAATTGCACCCATTGTCTTTTGTATTTGTTTTTTGTTTTCTCCTACTGAGAGTAATTTAGTGCAGAGGCTAAATTTGATTTATTGAAATAATTCGAGCACAACTCAGCCAATAGTCTGTCTAATTACCCCTCAAGGACATGTGCAGGCATCTGCCATATTATTTAGTGTGTGCTCTGTGTTTGTAAACAGATTTGAATCTAGCAGCCTTCACCTCACCTCCACTCTTTTTCATATGAAACTGCTGGAGACTGCTGCGCTGTGATTGGCGTGTGCACACACACAAACACATACACGCACGCACGCACGCACGCACGACACACACACACACACACACACACACACACACACACACACACACACACACACACACACACACACACACACACACACTAGCACCGTCTTGTTATGCCTGACGTCAATTATTTGTTGACAACAACAAAGTTCTGGACCATCTGCAGAGCAAGTGCTGTGTCTGCAGGGAAACAGCTGCAGCATTCAAAGCAGAAGCGGTAGAGGGGGAAAAAGCAAAACAAATATTGCTATATACATTTAGATTTTTGGATAAAAAGTTGCCTACGATACCTTTAAAATGACTAGGCTAGGAAGAGGAAAGAGCTACCAGGGCCTCATATACAACCTGGTGGAAGGCATAGACTAGGAGCATTCCTATGTTCTCTATTTTGGTCAGTGGTCATCGTTTTGGCCAGTGTTCAGTTATTTTGTTGTTGACTTGCATTGTTAAATGAACTGTTGGAGGTAAATAAAATACCCCGAAATGTACTGGTAAATGGAGACTCGGACAACAGGAATTCTTTTATGGAAGTGTTGAAAGAGGGTATGGAGTCACACTTCTTGATGGCTTTTGGCTGAGCATTCACATTTTGGTAGCAAAGCAGTACAACAAATATATGCATAATATGGCATAGATTGTTTGTGTCCTTGTTTTGATATTATTGGATCTCTGTTTGTTGATTGATGTCCTGTGCCATTTACAGGGAATGGGGGCCGCCATCCTGGCTTGTCCAAAATACCGACTTAACTGACCTATGAATAACAAATGAATCATCAATGAAGTCATCAGATTGGGTGAGTTCTCACTTCTCAGCTGACTCAATGAGTTTAACGCCAGCAGAAAGCTTGCCAACCATTGCACCATTTTGTACATGGTGAACTGTGATGAGTGATGGGTAGACTGTATCTTCATGATATTTGAAATCCAAGATAAATTATTGAATTACTTTACTTTCACATCTTGTATTAAAATACAATAGTTGTGGCTGAGATAGTAATTTACACCACATGTATATGGAATATTAGAACTAACCATAAACAACATTGTAGGTTTAGACCAACAATTAAAACTGGATGACTTTACACTTGCTTTAGTTTTAAATATAAACCAATTTCTTTTAGCTGTGATAACCAATTGGTCAAATAAAAAAGCACATGTACTTTTTTGGTATACCAAACAAGTCAACCATGAAAGCACATTTGAGAAGTTAAAAACATTTCTTCCCACTTGATTCAAAAGTGTTTCTAAAATTAAATTGTGGTTGGAGACTCCTGACTTCACCACTTCAACACTCACACATAATTTCTGTTTTGCATAAAACTTGTATTTCAAGTCCTTTGGGTTATTACATTTTTTGTTTCGTATTATGGCACTGTATGGTATAGTACGTGTCAAAGTATGTCATATAAATTGTATAAAAAGCTATACATCAATCATTTACTAAGAGCTTGAGTGAACAAATAGTTACTAAATTGGATCATTAGAGAACACAGATTAACTTTTCCTTTTCCTGAAAAGTAACAGTGTGGACAATTTTTCAATAATGAATTTTCCACTAGCCCATAGAATATGGCATCAGTCAAATTCATTTCATTCTCATTGCAGCGGGCTGTGTGGTTGACATAGATAAACTGCTTGGGCTTCACAGTTTCACAAAAGTGCAAAGGAGTCCACACCACTAGAGAAGCATGGTTACAGTGACCTCCCCGGGTACTTAGTACCACCCCATCATATCGGTATACTTCTTTACTTCTTTCTTTATTTATTCTTATTCTTTTCATAGGAGAGTGGTTAACACTCTCATTGCAAACCCCGACTGAGAATCTATCTATCGTAATACCTGTACTTGAGGAGAATTTCCCACTGTTGTGTGTACACATGTGTACTGTACATGCTAGAACATGTGTGCACTCCGCTCTGACTGTTTCTGGGGGGGCTCATGTAGGTCTACTCTGCAGATGTCTGTGTTGCATGTGTCCATGTGTGTGTGAAAGGGGGAAGAGAGATGGGGGAGACAAAGTTCAATGTCAGCAGTCAATGCCACCTCATGTCTATGGAGAATGACACTTCCTCTTATGGTCTCCTGATAGATGCTTTTTCTGGGCCTGTTTTGAAAGAAGCCAATGATGAATCATCCACAAAGGAAGTTGTCAGGGCATTCCACATTGTGTTGCCTTCAGGCAATTCTATGCAACATGTTTGTATCTCTACTTGTCTTAGAAAAGCAGCCGCTTTATTGTGAAGGTGTGTACATGCACTTTTATTTTGAAGAACAGTATAAAATTGAACCACTTCCTGTGAGTGCCATCTTGTATGCCAGCAGTTCAGAGAGAGAAAACACAGACTTTTCAGTGCTGTGAGCCTAAAAGAAAAGAAAACATCAACTAACGTGGGAGACAATGCTGTAAGTTGTCATGTTAACTTTCTCTAGGCTATAATGTTGTGGTATTTTGTTACTTGGCCTTTTTTGTGCAATGTTTAGATTTATGTCAATTCTGAACATACTTCTATCTTGATGTTAAGTGGCAGTCCCATACACTGCCATAGGACATTATACACATTCTGATGGCTCAACAGTAGATTAATTCAAACCCATGTTTGTAAAGAATCTGGAAAGTTTGTATGAGGGGAAGCATGTGGATAATGTTGGGTGTTAGCAGCAACAGGGTCTTCAATAGGCCTACATAGAAATTGGCAAAGATGTAAATTGGGAGAAAACACTACAACAAATCTGTTGTTGATACAAATATATAATATCTTAAATCCCGAGTTTGGAAAGAAAAGAGAGACAAAAGGCAAAGAAATTAGAGCGCTTTTGATGTACTTAATGTTCTCAGCACATAATACAGACGCTAAAACCCAGGAGTTTTATGTTGGCTAATGTGGACCATAATACCCATGAAAATGATCTGACATAACGGCAAATGGCTCCTAGCAAGAGGCAGCGTAGGGTAGGCGCCAGTTACTGAAGACGTCTCCGCCTCGTCAGGAGATAAAGCAGGATGACACAACACTTCAAATGAACACCAGATCAAGCATGTCATATAGATTATAGCTGGGAGGGAACGCAATGTATCTACAATGAAAAAAGGCTGTGGCTGCAAATGGTAAATTGATCTATCAAACCAGAGCTTGACAATTTTTCTCCATATTCTGATGATCCTGTATGAAAATATAATGGGGGAAACACCCTAATCTGTCCTTGTGAACAGATGTATGAAGGGAAATTAGGTATTGGGTGCGTTGTCGTGTCAAGTTATAACATATCCAAATCCATCCTCACAGATTTAGAAACAAAGTATTCACTCCTACCTCTGCTGTGCAATAGCAAAAAAATGCATTTACTTTTCTGTAGTTAATTGGACTGCCGTACAGAATGCAGTAGGAATTACTTAATTTAACAGCACATAATCTCAAACAAACCACTGAATTATGGCATTTATTACATTTCATAACAAGGGTCAGGGTGCTAATCATTCCACGTCTCGTGCTTAACCTTTCTCCAGTTCCACAGCATCACTGTGGTAAAAAAAAACTACTCTACTGATGCATAAAATTAGACACATCATCAGTGGTGTTACAGTAGCTGGAATTTTTGGATGTTTCGGGTCTCACAAACTGCTCCTCCAGGCACTCCTCCACCTAGTGTTGTAGTCGAGACCACTTAAATCGAGACCAAGACAACCACGGACTTGATCGAGACGAGATCGAGACGAGACTAGCACCTAGAGGGTCGAGATCCAGTCAAGACCAAGACCTAGCGGGGCCAAGAACAAGACAAGACCAAGACTGGTCAAGACCGAGGCCAAGACCTAACGTTCCTAATGGTTTTCAATCTTCTATTATTAGTAACACTGAATTTGATTGTTTTGCCCCCGTCCACCATTACATTTTCAAACAAAACTACTAATAATATAATAGGGCTGGGGCGATATGGTTGATAACAGGAATATAAAAAATCCCTAATCAGACACATCCCAGTGTCTGTCTTCTTTCTTTTCAATATTTACAGAAGAAAAAAGTATATTTGTGCCTGCAGCTGTCTTTATGAATGGGTCCTTGCTCCGCACAATGAATAGAACTTTTCCTTTGCATTGTCTTGTCTCGAGAGGTCTTGTTGGCGATCAAGACCCGAGACAATGGCTCAGAGGTCGAGACAAGACCAAGACAAAATTATACGAGAACAAGACGAGGCCACAAGACAAATGAAGTGGAGAGCCGCAAGGTCGAGACAAGACCAAGACAAAACAAAGCGAGACAAAAACAAGACCGAGACAATGAAAATTTGTCTTGAGACTGGGCTCGACAATGTCTCGAGAACTACAACACTACCAACCCAATCTGCCACAAAGACCCCTGGACTGTGTGTGTCCAAGCGGCATGCTACAGCTTCCTGCCTCTTGGGGCTTCAGAGACAGTCAGTGGGGAAGATAGCTGATGAGATGTTGGCCACCCAGGGGGCTCTAGGCGCTGTGCGTTGCCTCCGGGCCTCTCTCCTAGCTCCTTCATCTAGCCAGAAGTGCTGAATCCTTCTGTGCGTTGCGTTGTCACTGCCGGTGAACAGGCATGATCGACGATTATTTTAAACCCTCCTTGCAGGTTTTACCGCAGTCTGTAACCATTTCTTCCTCAACGCCAACTCATTCCAACCCAGATCCATGTCTCTTCAGCTGTTTCTCCGGGTATCACTACTCACTTTGTGGTGTCAGCGTGGCTCACCTGGTTCCGGCAACCCTCACCATATCCAAAACAGTCAAAAACTGACACAGATAATGCTTTTCGTGCTTGGGCATGCAGACCCAGAGAGAAACAGGAACAGACATGCATAAAGTACACACTCAGCTACTTAATGGAGTGGTTTAGGCTCTGTTCAAAAATTATGCATTTCAGTGTTGTCATTTGGAATCGTATAATTTACCATAGTGGATCCTAAACTTTTCTTTTTTTTTCTTTTTTCTTTTTTTTTACTGTATCACTGTCATAAAAGACAATGACAGATTCCAGGGTATAGAGGGTATCAGCTGCTGAACAAAAGGTACGTGGCCCTGATTCTACAGCTTTAGTATATGGTAACATAACACAATTCCATGGTCTCCAAAAAAGCCAAATGCAGGCCAACATACAGTATACTGTACAGTAGCAGCTCTATCACTTCGGCTCACAGCCACAGTACATCATAGACGAATTCCTTGGCCATCTGTTGTTGTGTTTAGTTTGTCGATACACCATTGTAAACAAGTAAGAGAAGGAAATCTACTTTATTTTGTCATTATTAGCAGTGCATGATGGAACAGTAATTGGAAAGGAACGTTTTATGCACTGGATTGTGTTCTGCCAAGTCAACATGTATAGTTAAAGCGGCTCAAAGTTTTTGGTGTTTTTACCATCCCCAGTGTATTTTTCCACCCAAAAAGGTTGTTTTTGAAACATTCAGGCCTACAGAGATATTTGTGATTTTCTGTGTGTCTGAATGGAGGTGCATGAATGGCCACTCTCAGATTCTCCTTTTTAGTGATGTCCATAAAATAGCAATTTTAATAGTCCCACTCCCTTTTACTTTGCCCCCACCAGTCACCATGAACTCATTGGTATGCATGGAATCCACACACATTAGTAAGGTGATGGGCAGGCACATTAACTTCATTGCACTATTTATGGAGTAAATTGTACTAGTGGTTTTCCTTCAGTTCATGATGATGATGTGATGGTCAGAAATCACTTTGGAGAATGCTTTCTAATTTGTCAGTATAAAATGTGCCACGTGTTCAGTCGGGTTGAGAAGATCTGTTGACGTTAAGGCCATAATTTGCATGCATTTTCATAGTATCATACAGGTAGTCCAAGTATGTTAAAGTAAGCAATGCATCGAGATTTTTCTCCCTTCATTTCTTCATCCTCAGTCCCTTAGTATAATTTTGGATTACTCTAAATCTATACATAGCACAGAGATACTGTATATATTTCCATGGCTACACAATGGGTTCATTGAAGTGCATGGCAGCATGGCATACAGTAACCCATGATCAGTGCATCATCGGCAGCCAATGAACACGCTCCTTTATAGCTGCTGTCTGCTCATGTGTCAACACTGACCAATCACAGCTGTGTGTGTGTGTGTGTGTGTGTGTGTGTGTGTGTGTGTGTGTGTGTGTGTGTGTGTGTGTGTGTGTGTGTGTGTGTGTGTGTGTGTGTGTGTGTGTGTGTGTGTGTGTGTGTGTGTGTGTGTGTGTGTGTGTGTGTGTGTGTGTGTGTGTGTGTGCGCGCACACGCACACGCACACGCACCTGCAGGAAAGAGATATTTTTGACTGAACAAGCTGACTAGAACATGTGTTACAATGGGACATTGTCAATAAGAGCATCATAGCTTGATTGAGTTGCATGTTTTCTTTCTTTTTTTACCTGGTTGTATAGTTTGAACAGAAACTTTATATGCATAATACCCTGTATATCCACCTTGAATCAACAATCACTGCCACTATACTTAAAACACAATGTATCATATACTTGTCTATAGGGCATGGTTTTGTGATTCCACTGAAAAATGGACATTCATTTTTTCTCCCATAGAGATTTACATGACTACAAAGCCTTTGATTCTGCAAAGGGTATTTATTAAAACCAGTATAGGGTATACTTAAATACACTTGGTAACCCCTATTTGCTCTACAGCCTTGTTTTTTATATTCACCTGACATGACATGCAGAGAATTGGGACGCTACAGGGTTCACATGGTTATATAGAGACATGCAACATCATGCCATGGTTACCTCAGGCAACCCATGTCCCCCTTGTCTCTCAAACTGCCTATAGATTAATGTTCAACGCTGCATGTGGACTCATTCCAAGGGCAGCGGCAAATACTCAGTCTTGCCAAACAGGATTATTTACATAGCAGTTTATTCAAGGTGATTTAGCAGCCGGATGTTTTGCAGTGCAGGTGTGAGTGTCTATCAGGACACAGGCTTGATGAGACTTGTTTTGGCAATCTAAACATGTTTTTTAAAACCCTTTAAGCCAGTGGTTTTCAACCCTTTTGACACTAGGGCACACCATTTATTCAGAATTTGAGCCACGGACCATCATTTGTTGACATTTTAGCTCCACAAACCCCAAAACTAAAGATTTCTTTTGCTTTTGTACACAATTCCAGGCTGGATTTGGGAAACAAAACAGTCAAATCAAAATTACCATTAATCTTCTACATTCTCTTGTGTAGACTTGGGCTAATTCACATGATGAAAATGTTACTCTTGCAGGTCCATTTGGTTTCATGTATACTGCAATTAGACTAGAATATAATCATGAACATACTATGAGTATGAGTATATTAACATCTAATTCTCAGTGACTTGCTCTCATCTTCCTTTTGTACAATGATAACCTCCCACTTTAGAAATGGCTCAAGGTGCGTAGCATGTTTTAAGAGAGATAGAGCAAATTATAGGAAATAGGCATACTCTACATTTCCTAAAATAAAATACAGGTATAAAATAATTACTATTAAAGATGTTTTGCTCTTCATGGGTTGAAACATAAATCATTCAGCAATAATAACAATACATAGACAATAGTACAGCTGCATGCAGAATGGATATTGCTTGTGTATCTTGTGTCATACTAAATTTTGTTCAAAACAATCTATTTCATTGTTATAGCATTAGGCTGGAGTAATGCAATGTGCACATGCACACACTTTTACAATGGTTTCCCTATTTCACAAAACCCTTGACACAAGCCATAACACAGCAGTACACCTCTAGTGGCGGAATCAGGGAAATATAGGTGAAATACAGCAATTTAACAGCAGATGGCAGTCATGTTGCAGCATGGAAGATAAAGGGACAAGCAATTGCTGAATGTCAATTCAGCAATTGTTTGTCATGAGAGCTTTCTTTCTTTCTTGCATTGTTTTTTCTTTCTCTTTTTTCCTCTTTTTTTCTTTCTTTCTTTCTTAGCCCTGGTTTGATCACATATTGGAATATTGTCTGTTTCACATAAGCCCTGATTTTATCCCAAATATTTTTATTGGGGAAATAAATAAATAAATAAATAAATAAATAAATAAATAAATAAATAAATCAATAAATAAAATTTTATATATATATATATATATACACTCAACAAAAATATAAACGCAACACTTTTGTTTTTGCTCCCATTTTTCAGCGGATGGACTTAAAGCCCTAAAATTCATTCCAGATATACAATATAACCATTTCTCTCAAACACTGTTCACAAAACTGCCTAAATGTGTGATATTGAGCACTTCTGCTTTGTTAAGATAATCCATCCCACCTCACAGGTGTGCCACATCAAGATGCAGATTTGACATCATGATTAGTGCACAGGTGTACCTCAGACTCTCCACAATAAAAAGACACCCTGAAATGTGCAATTTTCTTTTGCCTTATTGGGTGTATGGGCCTCCGAACCAGTCAGTATTGGTGTGACCACCATTTGCCTCATGCAGTGCAACACATCTTCTTCGCATAGAGTTTATCAGATTGTCAATTGTGGCCTGTGGAATATTGCTCCACTCCTCTTCAATGGCTATGTGAAGTTGCTGGATATTAGTGGGAACTGGTACACACTGTAAAAATGGTAATAACACAGTATTACCACATTATTACCATTTCGACAGTGCATACCTGTTCCCACTAATATCCAGCAACTTCACATAGCCATTGAAGAGGAGTGGACCAACATTCCACAGGCCACAATTGACAATCTGATAAACTCTATGCGAAGAAGATGTGTTGCACTGCATGAGGCAAATGGTGGTCACACCAGATACTGACTGGTTCGGAGGCCCATACACCCAATAAGGCAAAAGAAAATTGCACATTTCAGGGTGTCTTTTTATTGTGGAGAGTCTGAGGTACACCTGTGCACTAATCATGATGTCACATCTGCATCTTAATGTGGCACACCTGTGAGGTGGGATGGATTATCTTAACAAAGCAGAAGTGCTCAATATCACACATTTAGGCAGTTTTGTGAACAGTGTTTGAGAGAAATGGTTATATTGTATATCTGGAATGAATTTTAGGGCTTTAAGTCCTTCCCCTGAAAAATGGGAGCAAAAACAAAAGTGTTGCGTTTATATTTTTGTTGAGTGTATATATATATATAAATATATATATATATATATATATATATATATATATATATATATATATATATATATATATATATATATATATATATATAATTTTATTGATATTCTGTAGGGAAATTATGTGACAGTGCCTATGGGGCATGTATAGTGACTGGTAACACAACATTAGCATTAATATCGCTACATGCACTGCTGCACAACTCTACCTCCTCTGTCAACCTGAGCTCAGGCTTATACTTCAATGCATGAGAGGTGAGCAGCTGCACCTGCGCCTGACAGTGGGGGGGTTCTCAGTAGGAATGCACATGTTATTGAAACCAGTTCTTTTCCCCTCCATGAAGTGCCTCCCTCGAAAACATCCCTCTCGAAAACGATATGCTGCATCTCAATAAAAATCTGATAGCTGAAATCAGGCCAGGAGGAACAGTTTTTAAATGTAGGCCTATGGCTGCTGATGATGCATGGAGAGAAGGACTAGATGTGCGATGACTGTGAGCTGACAGGGAAGGCAAAAACATGAAGATGCAAACCGGACAAAGATGATGTATTATTGTAAGAGTGCCCTTCACTTTACGCGGGAGTGGTTTTTGAGGAGCTATGCCCAGTTCTTTGTGAGCGTCAGCTAGCTGATCGGCCCATAGCGATGATTTGCTTGGCTAAGCAAAGCACGTAAAAATGACAGACAAAAAAGATGATACGAATACCCCTCACTTCACATGAGTGTGATTCATGAGGGTAGCTCCTATAGCCTATGTCCATACATGTACCGCGCAATGCAAACATTACATTCCCATTGACAATGAATGGATAAATGTATACAAATGTATAGCATTGATCTTATTTCATGACACAGATTATGAATTGCCAGAATGATGTACGATGAGAGTAGCCTGCATTTTTTTTACTTCATTCATTCATTCATTCATTCATTCATTCATTCATTCATTCATTCATTCATTCAAGTAAGGCGATCGATGCACGGTGTTCAGTTCTCGGTGTTTGGCGGTCACCCCCTTGGGGTAAGCCTACTCCGATTGGCCAGTTTAGGTGATGACGTAATGTGACGTAAGTAAGTAAAAGGCCTTTATAGCTAAAGGTTTAGTATCGGCCCGCTCTGCTCACACATGAGTAGGCCATGGCCTACTTGTGTGCAGCGTACGAGTTTGCACTCTACCCAAGAGCTAATGTGGTTCATTCATTCATTCATTGTTGTCTCCACCGAAGGTGGGGACTATAAAACGCCCTCCGTCCGTCCCCCCGAATCTGTCTGTCGCACGACTGTCTGTGCACGCAGCCTGTTCGTCATGACGTCATGACGACGTTATAGTTGATACACTACCAGTGAACGTTCAAACCTGAGCACAGGCGGTGGAGACCTGGGTACAGGTCTCTAGGAGGAAGCCTGAGCTTGAGAAGCTTGAGATGACGTCATGATGAGGTCATAGGTATGAAGGTCATAGGTCATGGGTATAAAACGCCCTCTGTTTGTGCACGCAGCCCGTCAGTCAGCATCGACAACTATATTCATTATTTTTATTTTTTATTTTTTTAGAAACTATTTTGAATTCTGCACTTGTCCAAACCTTCCATAGAATTTGAATGGAATTTCAAATTCAGAAAAGACATTAATATTTTATATAAATTAGAATAATATCATCAATTCTTGAGCCCGGACGGTGGAGACCTGTGCCCCGTAATGGGGTTCATTCATTCATTCATTCATAAAATCATTCAAAGAATCGTGGGGAGGGGACCTGACTCACAGGCTATATCCCATATGTGAGCGAGTTGCTGCATTTGAAGGCCAGGTCCCAGTTGTGGTTATAGCATGATTGCAATGTTGCTATGGGAACAGGAAACAATGCCTGGCCTTCATAAACAAAACAAATACAGCTGTACTGTAGGAAGCAATATGGTATGTTCCAATTAGGGATGTAAATAATCGATTAATTTCTTGTCAATCGATTAATTGGATATTAATTTATTGATAACAAGATTGTGCCCCTACGGGGCACAGGTCTCCACCGTCCGGGCTCAAGAATTGATGATATTATTCTAATATATATAAAATACTAATGTCTTTTCTGAATTTGAAATTTCTATTTCATTTCAGTTGGAAATAAAAAATCATTCAAATTCTATGGAAGAATATACCTATGACCTATGACCTTCATACCTATGACCTCATCATGACGTCATCTCAAGCTTCTCAAGCTCAGGGGTCCTCCTAGAGACCTGTACCCAGGTCTCCACCGTCTGTGCTCAGGTTTGAACGTGCACTGGTACTAGTGTATCAACTATAACGTCGTCATGACGTCATGACGAACGGGCTGTGTGCACGGACAGACAGTCGTGCGACGGACAGATCTGTCTGTCCGTGGTGCATGAACAGACAGTCGTGGGACGGACAGACTCAGGACGTGCACGGACAGAGGGCGTTTTATAGTCCCCACCTTCGGTGGAGACAATTAATTGATGAGCGGCGTTTTTTAAACATGACAGTAGAAGTGCTCATAATGCAGAATATGCCATTTCAAAATCATAGATCATTTGGGGAGTCTCCAGGAGTTTGGGCTGCAAAGCGGCCTGAACTTCTCCTTATGTACTGCAGTGCAGGCTGCACTGTAGGGGACGGAGGAGAGGAGGGGGAGGAGAGGTGGGAGTGTGCATGAGACATGTTGTCATTGTTGTACAGTTAAGTAGCCAACAACAACTACGCTGCACGACGGTGCATAACCGAGAAATCAATTAATTGATGATTGATAAGTTTACTCGAGCAATTTCTTATCAACAATTAATCGAGGATTGATTAATCATTAACACCCCTAGCCCAATGTATTATCTGCCTTTTTTGTCTGTCTTCCAAAATCAGAGTTCTGAGTTAAAAAGCGAGGAACGAGGACGTATAGTTTTCCAAATGTTTTTTTTTTCCCACTAATCCAAATTTCTGGGGACAACAACATGAGCTTTGGTGGTGTAGATCAAAAAAGAATGCGACTTAGGTCCGTATAGATGGTCTAAGTCAGGGGTATTCATTTGCTACTGCCACAGGATGACAACAAAAACAAGGCCATGAACTACTTGTGCGCAACGTGCAAGTTTGAACTATACCGAGTGCTGATTTTAGTTTTGAGTGAGTTTTGTCCATCCATGATTTTGCCTGGAATTGTGAAACTGTCATCAAATCGTGGTCTGTGGCTAAAATGCTGAATAAATAGTGGGCCCTGGTGTGAAAAAGGTTGAAAACCACTGTAGTAGAACAATATGTACGTTAAAAAAATTCACCCCCCCCCCCCTGGCAGCCTTGTTGCACCTATAGCCTGCATGCGCATCATAAGAGCCTGTGACCTTATCAACCAGATACTCAAATATAAATAAACGGTTACTATTCAAATATAGAAACACTTCACCACGTCAGCCTGACTTCAATACACGTTCCACAAAGACACATCGGTGCCACTAACACATTGAAATCCCAACAACTATAGTATGTCAGATGATCCTCATACATTTAGAGGATCATCTCTGTGCCATGACGGTCACATACTATAATCCACATTACAATGGACATAAATGTGTACTATTTCCAGAACGATGAACAACATTATGTCTTGATGCGCACAGTGTAATAACATTTTGCATTTTATTTCCCTGAAGGGCCGGATTTGGCTTGTGGGCTTCCAGTCTCTTATAGAGACCAGAGATCTTTAATTCCCCTACTTTTTGGTCTTGACAGTCCATGCATCTAAACAGAAAAGTCCAATTTTTAAATTACGTTCAACAACATTATACTCAATTTGCCAAGGCACTTGATTCCCCATTCCCGTTGTGCATGTGCATACGCTCTATGGTACACAGTACTCTGCTTCTAAGACTACATATTTTCTCCAGGTTCACCCAGATAAACAATGTGTACAACAACAACCATTCTCGTACTGGCATATTATTTAGCGCTTAGTGTGTCATCCTCCTTTAAAGGTAATTATTCCTAGTCCATCTGTGACATCTAAGTGCTTTTTGTTTTATCATGAAACAAAATGCTAACGTCAGCAGCTCACCCAGTAATTGCCACCCAATTATATCGAAAGTTATTTTGTTGCATAATTGCATCTCATGATGATAGAGGATAATTGCAGCTAATTTGCAAGTCTGCCAAATGGAAACCATTGAAATATTCACACTTGAAGAATAATAGGTTCAATGATGATGATTGAAACACTGCTCTAAGCAGCAGAACATCACATTCAATTAAAAGCATTGGCCACAAGAAACAAACATATCACAGTATACTTATTAAGCCTGATTTGCATGTAATACAATGCAAATCATGTCACAGACTATATCCACAGTACAAGCTCACAAAGCATTGCACATTGTAGGGCTGATATTAGTTCTTCACAGTGCAGTAACTAAAAATAGGCCTAGTAAATATATTTAACTGTAATGACATGCCTGAAATCAGAGCACAAAGGTTAATGTGATTAAGTATAATATTGTAATGTATAGAGGAATTAACCGGTCCTGAGAAGCAGTTCATTGCCTTACTATATGGTCTCCCCTGGATCACTATGGATGGATATAATATAAATACATTGAAGAAAGGCGCATAGGTGACGTTAATATGGTCTAATTAAATATAGTTATAGAACAATCACAGGTAATCGGACACCAATCTATTGTCACTCAACTGCTTCGAAGTTCCTTAAGTGGGAGCTTTTAATCAAAGTATCAAATAACAAATTGTAGTAATTGCCTGTAATATTTGTTTATACTGTACGACGTTGTACAATTCCAAGCAGGCTGCTTCTTTGAAACATGCCAGCGCTGCACATTGACCCTATAATTACTGCTTGATTGACCGTGACTGTGATAAACATCCATGTGGTTCAGTCAATAAGCAGCTACAGTAGTGACAGTGTTTACATATAATTTGTAATAAGATGTATATTGAACCACGATTGTGCACACAAGCATTACTTGAATTATTAGTATTATTTTGGAACAAAAAAAAAATTGACATTGTGACATCAAACACCATCTAACAGTGTATATTACTAAAATAAAATGTGCACATTTAATTCATTTTGACCAAGCAGACACGCCAGGCATCAAACATATCCCTATACCAGCGCTGAATAAAGTTATGACCAGAGAGATAAGAGAGACAATATAAATATAAAGCCTGGACACAATCAACCCCAACCACCACATCAAACAAACCCTGTCTAGATAACACACACATGTGATGAATAAATGTTTACATTTACAAATTGTTATTTGCATCGTGACAATTCTATTACTCGCATAAATCACTTTCATTAAAGTATTGTGGTGAATCAAGGTTTTCATTAATGCAGTAATCTAGCAGAAAGTCACAACTTTCTACCTTTGCATTTGCCTGTGCATTTTTGGAGATCACTGATGTCATGTAGCCACAGGCGTCGACAGGTGGGGAAAAGTTAGACAGTTTTAGGGGGGCCCAAAGCCAGGTGGGGCCCAAAAAGCTCAGATTAATAGGTTTTTATGTGTATTTATACTGCAAAGCTGCACAGTGGGGGCCCAGTGATAAAGATTTTGCAGGGGGCCCAAAATTTGCAGCGACAGCCCTGCATGGAGCTGACCTGGTCTTCCATATGTTGATCTTTCCCCATACATCCTTGTCTCTCTTTTGACCTGGGCGTTAAAACTCTAGATGGGCCTGCACCAAAGTTATTAGAGCCATGCTTGGTAGCAGTTGAAAGCTGCTGAAAAAACAGGCCCGGAAAATAAGTTCTTACTTGTTAAGATGCTACAAGTAAGATGCACGCTTACTTGCGCAGGAAGTGAACATGGCTCGCTTCCCAAGCAGCTCGTGCAATGTGTGTGTGTTACTGGTGCACGGGAGCCCTCAAGGGGCTTACAGACGGCCAGTAACAAATCGCGTCTTCTTCATTTTCAACGGGACCGGCGTTTTGTGCTCAGAAAACGATGTGCCATAAAGAGAGCGTGTGACGCTGGGCGTTATTGTGCAGCGTCCAGTGTTGTTTATGCCGCGCGTGTGCGTTTCGTGCACATGTGTGCAATGTTTTTCAAAACTCAATCTCAAGCTTTTTTTCTCGCTGCGCGATTCACCATCTGTAATGCCCCTAACTCGAACCCTGAGACCCCGGATGTCTTCACGTTTGCCTCTATATGGGCCCATAATACTGTATGGGCATGCCCAGGTTGTGGAGTTCCATGGGGTCAGGTACAGTACAGCCAAATATGGAGTGCATGCACGCACATTGCGCAAACGCACACACACGCATGCACACACTTTGCCTGGCTTACATAGTTATTTGGCTCACTGTGTTCGCAGTAACAGCATTTGAGTTTGGCTATGGTCCTATTCCACTGTCAGAAATGAGGGTTCCATTCATGGCAGTGTTTTATTTCTTTCTTTTCTTTTTTTTCTTCTTCCTTTTTTTTTTTTACTAAGAAATATACTCAGCTGTCTAGTGGGGTGTTGGTGATAGGCTGGCAGAGTGATAGCCTACTACATTCGGATCTGCAATAAATATGCAGCAAAAAACATACCATGTACACCTGTATTAGCTTTTAAATGGAAGTATCTTTCTATTACAGAAGTCGTAGAAGAGAATCTGTTCATTCTTCAGTGGACTTTTGAGTTCAAGTTTCTCTCCATGGACTATTTAGTGAGTGTGTTTGCAGGGCTGAATGTGTTAATGAGGTGAGGTGCTTGTAGTATATTCATAGACAGATATATTGGTAGTTTCACAGTTGCAGCCGGCCTGGGGGATTCCTCTTCCAGGGATATTTACGCATATTATGCTTCAGGAAAGTTAAGTCGTTGACTTTGTAATTTTACTTTTCAAATATTCATATTACACTTTCATTATTTAATCAGAAATGTGCCTTTGCAAGTAAAAGAGGGTTTATCCCCACTAAGGGCTCCTGCAGAGTCGCTTTCGGGAGGCCACCAATTAATTATTTGAGAAGTTGAGAGGAATGACATACTGGTAAGAGGAACACTTAGTTGAGAGACACTGTACATTCATATTTTCTTGAAGGCCCCCTCGGTACTTAATTGTTATCTCCTCTTTCCTCCTAATGATGACAGACGGATCCTTTTATCCATAAAAAGTAAAACACACCTGTAGACTGCTCCTTTCTCTTCCTCATTTTTGCTCTTTCTAAACTTAAAATGCTCTAAAGACTCTTTTATTTTTTATTGTGGAGAGGTTTCCTACCACTACCAGCAATGCTTAGAAACACCCCTGCACATCTGCACTGTAATCCTGTAGGGCTACGACACAACATTCACATGACTAGCAGAAATCAATAAACTTCAATACACGTCCCATTCAGCTGTATGACGTCGTTCTGACAATGAATAAGTCCTACACCTACAGTTTAATATGGAAAACAATATCATGTACAAGTCCTGCTTCGTTTCTATGTGCTATTTGTGAATGGCAACAGTGTTCCTATATAGCCTAAAACTGAATTATTGATAAACTCCATCTTCAGACAATCTGACCTGATCTCACCTGAGTGACATACGTACAATAAGCAAGATAAACACAAGGTAACACAACAAATATATAGAAATACTAATCTTGAGGTCATAAACCAGGAACCTATAATGCAGTCTAAACCGTATCATATTATGATATATATCATATGTCTACATACTTTGTAAATAAATTACATTTCCAGGAATAGTGGTGTTGTAAAATGCATGCCTGTTATAGGGGCATTATCATTGAAAACCCATTTTGCTGCAGAAGTCTGGTGGCATGAGAGGCAGAGTACAGGGCAGTCCATACTGTTTCTGAGCACCAAACATTATTTTTGTCGAAAGGGAAATAAAAAAATCTGAACAACGGTTACGTCCATACTTTGTTCATGTTTGGAAAATGCATGCATACATGAGCAACCGACCAATCACATTCTCCAAAATGGAGTTTGGAGAGTCACAACATCCTAGACGAGCTAAGCTAACAAATAGATTCAGAGGAATGAGTTTCAGAGATTTATTGTTTTATTGCACCTTTCTGACGAAATGCTCAGTGGTCGGGGGCAGTGTGGAGGGCGAGAAGCGACCTACAGCCATAAAAATCCTCTCTTATGGGGTCCTTAACATATATTTTCAAATGAGGGTCCATCAATGGGCTAATTTGTGTCAATTTGGGAGTGCTCGACATGGATCACTGTTATAGAAGGTACCGAATCCTAGTTTTTCCTATTCAGTCGTATTTATTATAGAATGAAGTTCTGAATATAATATTTTGTCTCAGCATTTGGTTTTGCATATTTTTTCTCACTATAAATATCATCATTAAACATTAAGACCACGGATGTAGAAATAAAACAACTCCCCTATGGGAAACAGAAATAACAGAGCCTGGTGCTGGTGCTGGGTGCTGTTCAGAGCAAACATCGTATAAGAACAACCAGAAACCATATGCAGAAGGAAGGCAGGAAGAATGCATACATCATGGTTAATTTAGCACATTAACATGCTGACACGTTGTCGCTATATATATATATATATATATATATATATATATATATATATATATATATATATATATATATATATATATATATATATATATATATATATATATATATATATATGTATACTGCAAACACACAAGGCTCAGGTTCAATGTTGTTTCACAAGAATGAATGCAGTCTATCTGAGCTTATACCCCAGCCAATAGGTCAGGTGGATCTTGCAAACATTGTACACCACATATATTAACCTGTGCCCTTGAGCATAGCATGAAGCCTCTCAAGTGTATCTGACTGAACGAACATGGCAAGCTATGCCATGGGCACTTACTGTAAGCATATACATCAGTGTTAGATGTGATAACTCCCTTGACATTAAAGTAAGTGGTTATGGATGTGCGCAGCAGCCATAACTGATGGGGTGGAGCCCTGAGGGATGTTCTGTAATGTCTTGGCATGTTGATTGTTGATAAATCAATTCTCACATTTTTTTTTGTTCAGGAGGTGATACAAACATTTGAGTACTGGCTCTCAGGGTCACGTTTATATTGTGTTCTATGAAGATTACGCACCTACAGGTGAGTCAGATCAGATGACACCCTAGGGATGGTGTGACATTTGCGCTGCATTGTCAAAACACCTACTGTATAGCCTACATGTTCCTTCTTCCAACCCATTCATGTTTATATTGCTGTAGCAGAGCTCCACATTGTAGTGAATGCAACTGAACTGGGAACTGGGTAGACTCGAGTGGGATTTGATTTGAATTGATTTATTTGAAATGCAACCACAGGGTTACAAGGATAACACAATAAAGTCCCAGGATTTATGTCCATTCCGGTCCTCTCACAAACAAACAAAAAATAAATTACACTACAAAACAAATGACAGTATTAATAATTATATATATACTCATGCTCATGCAACCTGTAGTTATATTGTATTTCATTGTGAATGTGAGGGGAGAAATAAATCTAACATTGTTCCACAGAACCAGTAAGGAGAATCTACTGATTATTCTCACAAAAGCTTGGAAAGAGCATTATGCATATTGTATAAGGGAAAGAATTTATGAGAAATCCACAATGGAACATCTCTATCTTTCAGAGCATCCTTCAGTGGGTAACAGTGCAGGCTGTAATCAAAGGGGAGGTCCAATCAAAGAAAGGAAATCAGAGGAGAGAAAGGCGATGGGTTTATCTGATGGTGAAAAGGGATTTGTCTGCTACAATGAAAGGCCAACCTCTATCCCTCTGCTGTAGCTCTAGGCTTCTAGGAACAATTTGCAGCAACTTAAACACCAAACCTTCCAAAGGGCTCCAAGTGGCTCCCTCGAACAACCTTTATGTCATTATTTTGGAAATGGGGTTTTCAACCGACTAGATAAAATGTGTTCATGCATGGAGTGTTGCTGAAGGCAAGTAGGAGAACTCAATATAAAACTCCAAACTTGTTTTTTTTTTTTTGTATTACTTTCATGCGAGAGGTTGAGGAGTAGCACCTTTTAATACTTTTCATTATTCAATATTTATTTTATCAGAACACTGACTAAAGGGTGTTCAATTACATACTACTGTATAAAGATTAGAGATTAGAAGATTAGATTAGATGTCTTTATCCACAAGATGTAGTTGTTCTGTTCAACTTATCTGGCTGCATTTTGGTCAATATTGTTTCGATTTTTTTAAATTGTTGTAGTATTTACAATGTAGTAAAAGCAAAGTAATTTGTGGATAATTATCGAATTTAATATAAATTGATTTGGCACCCTGAATATCGACATTTGATCATGAGGTAAGTGTGCGTGCGTGCAATGCGTACTGTATGTGTAGAACGTGGTTTGTTGAGCTCCCTCTGGTATGTTGTGATTCTGCATTAATGAAGTATCTTGACAGGTACCTTATACTACCTGAGTATATTAGGGCAGATCCCCACTGTGGTCACAGGTGTGTACTCAGGATCTCTTGGTATTATGTTTTGGTAGTATGAATGTTAGGTTTTGGTAGTATGCGTGCCGCTCCCTGGAGCGGATCACCCACCCATTCCCAGGACCGCCTGGAGGTAGTCTCAGGCCGATTAAAGAGGATACTCGGAGACGAATCGATGAAACCATTGAATACAGTTGAATGAAGCATAGTGGGTTTGGAAGAACCAAGGCCAATGTAAGTCATGGCCAGTGAGGTCCAGGGGTCCATCATATTCGGGAGCAGTTTGAATCAAACTGACTCAGTGTCTGCCCTGGCTGTGTGTGTGTGTGTGTGTGTGTGTGTGTGTGTGTGTGTGTGTGTGTGTGTGTGTGTGTGTGTGTGTGTGTGTGTGTGTGTGTGTGTGTGTGTGTGTGTGTGTGTGTGTGTGTGTGTGTGTGTGTGTGTGTGTGTGTGTGTGTGTGTGTGTGTGTGTGTGTGTGTGTGTGTGTGTGTGTGTGTGTGTGCCCGCCAGCTGCCTGCCCTCGCACACACACATGCACATGCCTCGTGTGTGTGTGTTGGACCACGACCACCCTCTCTATGAACCCCCTCGAAAACGAGATGCTGCATGTCAAGTGTGTGTGTGTGTGTGTGTGTGTGCAGCTATAACAAACAAAACACATTGTTAGAATATTAAACCATGTACTGTATATGCCTCAAGTGTACGAGACCCTCGTTGTGTAACTATAGCGCCAGCAAATTGGATTCAAATACGAAAGGGAACATCAGAATTCAAGACAGAGACTGCGCCTTCCTTTGGGATTTGCAGCGCATGGTCTTTAGCTTCCACATGCAGCTGGCCTACGGTGCTCTCCCAACTGTCAGTGTAGATAAATGTATTCTCAAATCCAGGCTGGCTATATCACGCAGACAACTGAAGGTTCTCCAACCGCGATCAGTCAAAAGCAACTGTGATATTGGATCACACAGCCGAATGCAGGCAGGGAATGCAATCAACAGTGGGTTTTGATCCATTTATATTCTAATGGACTCATGGATCTTCAGGGGAATTCAGACTAAAAGCTCCTCGATTCACCTGCTGTGTGTAATGTATTCAACGATAAACTGCATCAGACATCAAAGTAACGACCGAGTCGGCCAACATCCTCTGAGCTGACAAAGGGATGCATGGATAAAAGGAGCAGCGGGATCGATTGCCGTGTGCCCCAAACAACATGTGCACGGCACGAGTGCACGTCGCACAGGCACACTGAGCAGCCTGCCAGCCTTTCATCATGGTCAATTTAATACATGAACATGCTGACATACGCTATACCCGAGCCACAAGACCCAGGTTCAATGTCGTTTCGTCTGCAGTGGACCCTGAAAGGAAACAGATGTTTGTCAATATGAACACTTGGTTTTCCCACAGTTGTTCATTACAGTTTTAGTTTGCTTGCCCTATCACTGCCATGTTATCAAAGTTAACATTCAATTTGATTTCAGAGTCAAGTTTGCTCTGAACCTTTTTTTTTTGTTTTGTTTTTTTTGTGAGGGCCATGGGGCAGAGGTGGAGATAGCCAGAGACTGAGATAGAAGCACACCAGTGAAGCTTTTCAGAGAAAAATGTCACACCCCCTTATGCTCTGATTAATCAGTGCTCCTCTGCATCTGCTGAATATTTGAGATCCTTAACAGATAAAGTGCATTAACTATTCATGGTATTCAGGGTGGCAAGAGAACGGTGAAAGACTGCTGTGTGGTGGAGTTAGAGAGGAGATCAGAACGAAGAAGAACGGAAGGGCATAATTGAGTCCTCGAGCACGGTTGCCAGTAGTGGAAGAAGTACCAACATTTATAGGCTACTTAAGTAAAAGCACCAAAAGTATAATTTTCAGGTGGTTCTGTACATTCAAGTCAAAATAATCATACTGTATCTTGGTACAGTACTTTTTAGTACTGTACCACTAGACCACCAAGTTTGACTGTAGAAAGGTAATGATTAGCATGGAAAAAACTGAAAAATGCATGCACACGCACGCGTGTGCGCCTGGTTATTTTGAGCAGGCTCTGCTGTAACGTGTCTTTGTACTGTAGCACATACTGTACTGTAGCACATACCGTACTGCAGTTACTAGTTACTATAACTCCATCTCTGCTTCTCGCTCCACCAAACTGGGTAAAAATCACATTACGTTCTTCTGGGCTGGGATAATTTACCCAATGATTTTATTCTATAAAGATGGGATATAACAATATATACTTGTGTACAGTATACAGCATATGAGTCATCACATATGAATAACAAAACCATGGATCCCATCTTGGATTTCGAATTATAACCATCTCACACCTCTGACAGGAGACCATGCGGTTGGGAGAGCTTTGCTGCACCATGGGCTTATATATTATGTGTGAGCAGCAGCCCAACTCTTGCGGCGCCACGGGGCGTGCGTGACTGCGCACGTGTGGTGGCGTGTGCACGGGGTACTTTGCAATTCCTGAGCCAGGGCGTCGTCGCAGAGGACATGCAGGAAAGAGAGGGCTTTGAGGCGAATAATCAGCCAACCCGAAGGCGACCTAAGGAGCGCTGAGAGATTTTAAATGAGAGAGAATCCTCCAGATAGCCTGTGGCCCCGGCTGCATAAGCTCATCACAAGTCAACTAGCCTCGGTGATTGATTCATAAAATATCTGCTAAGAGGAGGAACAGAACGGTGTAACCAGTTTCATGTTTAATATTGTCACATCAACCCTGCATGTTTGCTTGGTAACGTTTTTGCACCATTGTGTCCCGATCCTCCTCATAAGCATGAAGTATCATCATAAAGCATACGTAAGTTGATTATGCGCTATGGAGCTTTTTCTACAAAACCGTGTTCTTTGACCAGGATTGCTGGCCATTAACAAGAGCTTTTGTTCGTCTTTTTTGTTGCATTTCTCTTCTCAAACATTTTGTGCTACAGTATATATACATGCTGAAACAGTATAGCTTTATCTTGTACATCACATCTTGTACTTCTACTTCTTGCATCAGATTTATTTTTGTTTTGCTTTTCATTCTTTCTGCCTGCTTGCCGGATAAACTTTACCCTTCAGAACAAAGTTCCTGTCAGATCCTGTGTCTAGGCTTTGACAGGCTCGAATGTGTCAATAGAAGAGCAGGGAGACACATTACAGTCACCGCAATTGTTATAGTTATATTATCATTAAATATGACCAAAACTGTTGGTATACACTACAGTAAATGCAGTAGAGAACATACAGATTAAAACAATGAGTTTGAACTAGGGCTGCAACTAACGATTATTTTCATAATCGATTCATCGACTGACTATTTAACCTATTCATCGATTAATCGGATTATGCCTCTTATTCACCTTAAAATTATAGAAAATATTCACCTTAAAGGGGGATTCCACCTATTTTCAAAGTTTTCCTGAAATGTGAACCAAATTTGGTTCCATTTGGACCATTTGGTTCCAAATGGACCCGCAAGGGTTCACATTTGCACACTCTCCAGAACAACACAGAACACAACTTGACCATGTTAATGATTTTTTTCAGACCTCCATTTCTAGGAAACACAGAATGGGAGAATGTTTTTAGTCATGTCCATACAACATCTATTAGGTATATTAATTAATGACAGTAAAATGTTGAAAATGAATGGAATTCGTTACACTTAACACTGGAAAAACTATGGTTAAGTGGGAAACGGATCGATTACTAAAATAGTTGACAACTAATAGCATTGAATGACCGATTAATCGTTGCAGCCTTAGTTTAAACATTGTTTTAATCTGTGCTGATTCACTGATAATGAATCTGTGTTTTGTCTGAGTATCCCTGATATGCCTCAAACCTTTGAGAGAATCCAACCTCAACCGAGCACATCAGAAAATCCAGCACTTTCACATTTTAAGCCTTCAGTTTGTAGTCAAGCAGCACAGTCTGACATTTTAAATTCCAAATAACTTCTGGAACAAGTCCACATTTCCACAGCAAAGGCTAGACCTTTACACTTTAGAGTTACAGTATTGATGCGGAGAGAATTTCTACAGTGTTCATACTCAAGTTCTAAACAGTTTTAGGCTATCATGAGATCCTTTTGGGGTAGATGAGGGCATGAACTGCGCTAAGGGAGTATTGTTTTCTTCAGTACCAAAGGTTGCTGCTTCCCAATGCCCCAATCTATACTTACGCACTTTGAGATCTGTTCCAAATGTCAAGTGCAAGATGAATTAAACGTATTATTGTTGTTGTCGTATTGTCTGTGTATTATTGTTATTATACTTAGTTGCGTGCCACGTCGTGTAACACAGTGCATCGCCCTCATCTCTGCCGAGAGAACAGGTTCCTAAGCGCGTTGTTGTAGTTCTTGTTGAAGGCGGTGTAGATGAGCGGGTTGAAGAAAGAGTTGGAGTAGCCCAGCCACAGGAAGAGGCTCTTCCAGATGGGCGGAATGTCGCAGGAGCACAGCGGGACGATGAGCTCCGTGGTGAAGAAGGGGATCCAGCAGAGGACGAAGACACCAATCAGGATGCCCACCATCAAAGCCGCCTTCTTCTCCTTCTGCTCGCGCCACGTGTCCGCGTCCGTCTGGAAGGTGACGGTGGAGTGGCGCACCGTGAACACCATCTGGGGCTGCTGCGACACCTCTTTCACCTGCGAGCCATTCATCTAATGAAAGGAAGAGATCACACGCCTGTCACTCGATTTTGTCAGCGACCGAATTAGTCGACTGAGCCATCAATCACATGAGCAGCCACTCGGGCTGGTGAACTTTTTGTAATTGTTCAGTCTGGCAGTAAATGGCAGAGCAAACATGTCTGGCGAGACATCCAGCATTCTCATTGATTGCTCAATAAAAGGTACAGTTTTACATGGCAGTCTATCAATCCTCTGTGTTCCTCTGTGTTGCAGAACCCCAACCTGTGTCTCTAGCGTATTGCATGGTACCTAGCAGACAACCCAGCTGCTGGACAAAGGAAAATCAAGATTGATGTTAGCAATTACTGTTACATTTTCTACTTTTATATTGCTGCTACATTTCCTATTACTATATTTTACAATGCAGAGCTTTTGCCATTTTTGTTACACTGATATAAATACACACCGACAGTTTTTGAATGAAGTGTGTGGGTTGTGTGCGGAATGTGAGGGTGGGTTAAAATACGTGCACACCCACACGCATGCACACACACACACACACACACACACACACACACACACACACACACACACACACACACACACACACACACACACACACACACACACACACACACACACACACACACACGTAGGCATATGCACACATGTATCTTTGTGGCTGTGTGTGGGTGCAGCTAATAGATGACTTCAGGAGGTTCGCTGCCACCCACACACAAGAATCCCACAGAGGCTCTGCCTTGTGTTCCCTTTAATTCAGCTGCCGTTCCAAGGCAGGTGCTGTGCACTAACAGGCAGGTTAATGGCAAGCTGTGTGCCAGGAACGAGCACTGCTCAATTTTGAAAGCTGAAAGCTATATTAGAAAGCGAAAAGAGCAGGGAACACACATCTGGTCTGATTGCTGAATTGATGAGAGAGATTGCTTGTGTTCAAAACAATTTGCCACGGAATGCTGCCGCAACCAAGATTATGATGTTATAGTAGATCCTACTATATGTCAAACAACAATAAGCTGTGTTTACATGACTAGAAATGATGTATGAAGAAGTAGGTTGGGAGTCGCTTATTGTCAGTATCAGCTAGTAAGACACAGGAGTCTGTTCCTTTAACGATGATTGTCGTCTCCACCAGGCCCAAGGCATGAGGAGAGAATATGTTTTGCACTCTGCTAGAGGCCAAAGAAGAACCTTTGCCCTCATTTTTTCTTATCTACCTGTTATAGCGCCAACATGAAACACATTTCTTTGCATTACTCATACAGATTGTATCCATGCATCACAATTAAACACTCCTATCATCCTGGTGCAGACTTGTGCCCTGTGCACTTTTTCTAGTTTTTGTTGATCTCTAGGGACATAATTAGAATTCAATGCGAAATGGCAGACTAAGCTCGATGATATTCCACCTAATACTATGTGCCAGAAATGAATTGCACAACGTGAATGTGTGCTTAGAGCCGATGACACTCACCTCAGCCATGGGCGTGATGGTGTTAGTCTTACGAGATCCGATGCGGAACTTTGCAGCCTTGTAGATCTTCCAATAGACGAAGAGCACAACGCAGAGCGGCAGGTAGAAGGCACCCATGGTGGAGAAGACTGTGTAGGAGGGGTCCTGGCTCACCTGGCACTTCATCCCCTCCGAGTAGATCTCGCCCCAGCCGAAGAGCGGCGACAGGGAAATGATGGCGGACAGCAGCCAGGTGAGTGCAATCATGACGTTGGAGATCTTCTTGCGTGTCTTGAGTGTGTACTCCAGGTGCCGGGTGATGGACCAGTAGCGGTCCAGTGCGATGGCCGTCACGTTCCAGATGCTGGCCGTGCAGCAGAGCACGTCGAAGGAGATCCACACCTGGCAGAGCACGCGGCCCAGCTTCCAGTGCCGGCCGTTCAGCTCGTGGAACAGGCTGAGCGGCATGACCAGGGCGGCCACCATCACGTCGGAGATGGCCATGGATGCAACCAGGTTGTGGGGCACGCGGTGGAATGTCCTGACCCTCAGGATGGTCACCAGCACCAGTAAGTTCCACACAAAGGTGGCCACCACCAGCATGGACAGCAAGGTGAGCGTCAACACGCTGAACACGGAAAAGGGCCGGTAGATGTTGCCCCCCAGGCCGTTGTCCGCGGCTTCGCTGAGGTTGCCTGCCACCACGCTGTTGTTTGGGTCCGTCATGGTGCGGCCCTTCACGACCCACCAGCCGAGGCAACGCAGCGAGACAGTTCTAATGCAGAGGACACTAGCCTGGATGCTTGAAGCCTGAGAGAGAGAGAGAGAGAGAGAGAGAGAGAGAGAGAGAGAGAGAGAGAGAGAGAGAGAGAGAGAGAGAATTGAAAATGACATGCAGCATTGAATATTACTGCTAATTATGCTGTTACAGAAGTCCTGATATTTATAGTGAAGGTCGCTATCAGTCTCATCTAGCTCAGCATAGACAATGATGCAATAGTGCATACTAATGGAGTCTGTTAGAATGCAGGCCACAGAGCTCTTTCAAAAAGTAGAAACGCTTTTGCCTTCATTTGCAGTTCTGTAATTGCACCATTCTAATCATTTAGAATGTTCCTGTTTTCATCTGCAAAGCAAACTGTGTGTACTCGTATGTATGTTTTACATCAGCGGCTAATTTAGAGTAATACCTGGCCTACCTGGTTGTGATTTTATACTAAGTGAAATAGCAGTGACTGCAGCAATGGCTCTAGAAAATTGTTACCAGGGGTGCTATGAGAGTACTGCTGATTTCGAGAGGGGGCTAACTTATCTTCGTTTACATAAAAATCAGTAATTTGGGCTTGTTTGGAGGGGGGCTTAGGGGGGGCTAATCCTCCATGAGAGGGGGCTAACCGCCCCCCCCCCTGTCCCTGGTTGACTGCATGTATATAACCCAGCCTCCTTCTGCCTTGTCAGTGACCAGGTGCGGTGGCAATTAAATTTCACAATCTTGCCCCACAGGTTTTCTCTACATCTGTCTCTTCTTTGTCCTTCCATCTCTCCAGGCATACACCACCCCACAGCTAAAATGATCTGTATCGATGACCCTCCCTGGAAACTCATTATTTCTCCAAAATAACCTATTATTGCTGTCCCCCGCATGAATGTAAGCTCTTCTATAAATGAGAATAGAAAATGAGGCCATAAAAACAGTGACATGTTTGCACTATCTGTGTAGTCTCATTCAGACATTCACTGTGTCCCCATGGACATACTGTAACATTGAATGCAACCATTATATTGTGGTTATGCAGAAATGATCATCACTGCTCATAAGCTTGTGTCGCATTTTCTTTAAACTCTGTGGATTTGGTCGAGTTATTATATCAGCAGCTGCGCTCCAAAATTCCCTATGTGCTTGTGGAAATGTCAAATTAGTCTTCATATGAGGGAGCAGTTATACACTAGGCTTTATTGATTTTCTAGGGATTACAGAGGCCATCTGTTAACTTTGGGTAATATGACTGGTTTCTGTGTGCATTCTGCCTCCCAATGCATGCCATTTTACAATGTTATTCCACTTCACATGACCTCACCATACAATACTGTGTGTTAGAAATGCCGTGCCTACATGCTTAAGGCCACAATGAACCTTCTACTAATGCTTGTCTGTGGGAATGAAACACTTTGGTGAAATTCACAGATTCACCCCCCCCCCCCAAACAAAAAGCTGAGTTTCCATTGAAAAGCTTAGTCAGAATTCGCTGCATATAGGTACGATCTAAGATAACCATTTTAACCTCACTTTAAAAACCTTTCTAACTTGGAAAAATATCTAGAAGCTCAGTGATATTTTTTGCATACTTTTGTGGAACACTCTTGTTCGACAAAGTAGTAAGCAGGCCACTGATACAGTATATACGGGGCAAAGTATGGGATATGTTTATATGTCACTGCCTGACAGCAGTGACATATAAACACATGCAGCACTGATGGAGTATCTGTGACAAATGGGTGAGTGTGACTGCCGCCCTCATCAGGCCACGTCTCTGTGAGCTGGTGTTTACGGCTGACGAGTGTTATCCACCGTGCTGTCAGCGGCATGCCAAGACCTCTAATCAAAGGGCGCAGCCAAGCAAGGGCCTTCTCCCTGCTCCTAAGAGCCATGAAATTAGATAAACACCATGAATGGGGGCAATGAGACAATGAGACGTGTGCCGTTCGCCAAGGAACACTGAAGGGCAGCACCGCTAATCACAAGTGAAGTTCCTACAATCAAGGCAGTCGCCTCTCACTCTCTCTGGACATCACAACAAACAGGTGACTCACACAGACTGTCACCTACACCCTGCGTGTATACTGCATTTATGTTTGCATATCTGAGCGAGCATGTATGTGGAGTATGTGTATATACGCAATTACTATGAAAATGCACGTGCATGTCCCGTCAGTTCGTTGGTCCCTCACCGTTGCTTGTGCGTTTGAGTGTACCCTGTACTCATTTCGTTTATGTTTGACTGCAACCTGTACATTTTTGCCAATTTAGCCAATATATGGGAATGCCCATATATAGAGATCGTTGATGTCATCATTATTAATCAGCAAGTCTGAACAACATCTGACATCAAACCTCCTATTTTGAATTTTTGACATTCCATGTTGATCTTTACACATCTATCCTTCTTCTTTTCGATGCCCCCAAGTTATTACTTGCACAAGCAGAGTGTGCAATTACTGCAGTTTGCATGCATGGGTATGTTGGTGCTGTCCACTGGCCACTGGGGACCACGATTCTGGATGATGTAACTATTGATTACTGTGTGTGTGTGTGTGCGTGTGCGTGTGCGCGTGCGCGTGCGTGTGCGCGTGCGCGTGCGTGCGTGTGTGTGATGTTTGTGTATTATCAATATTGATTTTGAGGCCTCAACCAATTCACCGTAGAAACCACCAGTGTCTATTTTGGGTTATTTGACTGGGGAATGGGGAGCCGATTTGACAGCAGGAACTGCCTGTCGTGCCTGTCATCATCCACATCTAATTATTGAACAGTATTGATTTATTATTATGGTAATTTTATTAGACAATAAACAAACAATGCAACACAGTACAAAGTACTGTTACGCATAGCACTGTCTAAAAAGAGTACCAAGGGAAGACATCACTTTCTTGTGTCCTTTGGTTCCCATGCAGTTTGTACAATAATAGTCAGTACAATAAAACTATAAGATGACTCATAATAGCATAATTAAGTTGTCATATACAAATGATAAATAAAAAAGCGCAGGCAGAAACCATAATGAAAAGACAAGATGAATAAGCCTAAAAATAAAACTATTTTACGGAGACCAGTTTCTAATTGCGGCCAATTTGTCATTAATCTCCACCCTCTGTACTTTCAGGACTGTATCCAGCTAACGGCAGTGTTATCAAAACCCATTGCTTTCAGCTTGTTAGCCAGTATGGAGTGGTTCATGGTATCAAGGCTTTTTGGAGGTCCAGCATTACCATGCCGTGGTATTTGCCAGCATCGACTTCTTGCTTAATGTAGTCCCTTAGATAGAGCAGACAAGTGTCAGTGGAGTGAGATATTCTAAAGCTGATTTGGAAAGTTTTCTTTTTTTGTGGCAAGATACTTTTCAATATGTTCATAGACTTTTCTTTCCAGCACCTTTGAGATGGAGTTTAAAATAGAAATAGGTTGGTATTAGGATGTTGATATTCATTTTGTATTCATCCTTAGGGCCCCAAATCACACAAAGCATGAGATTTCATTTAAAACAAAGTAAACACAAAAACATATTTTTGACTGGGGAGTTGACAGCAGAAACTGCTTGTCATAATTCTCACGCCTGTCTCCCTATCCTCCCTATCAGTATTAGGATGTTAATTTCATTTTGTATTCATCCTTAGGGCCCCAAATCACACATTAGAAAGCATGTGTCTATTTTGACAACGGTAAATGCCTGTGATCATGGCACCGCCTCCCTACTGGTATCTAAGTCTTGAAAAATAAGACGTTGACATTACTTTACTAGAGCATGCAAGTATACTGTGATCCCCTGTGTATGTAAGTATATACAGTATGTCAGGGAATGTACTATATATTGGTGACCTCTCTCGTTTAAGACCATAGCACAATCAGAGACCAGCATCTCTGGCAGTGGCCTTATCAATGATTCCTGGGGACGCCAATGGTGATGGCATTGGCATCATCTGATGGCGCGTTCTTCTTGCACACAAGTACGCCATACCGTACATGGCCTACCAGCAGTCTGCTGTCACCCAGGTGAATCTGTGCAGCACGTGACCCCCACCCTTCACAGCGGGTTGCTTCTCGCCCTCAGGCGTCTTACTGGTACAACTATTATTTATTATGCACTTGAGTCACATACTGTAGGAGGCATTCCATTAATTTATTACCGTATGTAGATTAGACATAGCCGATTAATGTGGACTTATTGCCTTTCCCTCTCCTCTCTCTGTTGTTATGACTATACATATATTAACTGCAATGATGAGCCTGCATTCACAACCAAGAATTTCATTTCAAGTACTAAGAAGGTCGAGCCAAAGAACACGATTTGTGCTCAGGATATCACCATATGTCAACAGCAGTGCAATGAGGACCTTGGCCTGCCCTCAACCAGGGGAACTTTATATGATGTAGTTACCATTTTCTGAACGGTTCTGGGGGAGTAAAAAATGTTTTATCACGCAGCCACTACTCAGTTGAATGCCCTACCTTCAGCAAGTTATCTTACAGGATTTAAGAATGGCTCAATCTTTAACTGTTCATAGATCACTACCACAGATAGCACACTCTGCTTTAGATTCTTCCCTCGGGTTATGTCTTGTCCATCTCCCAAATGTATTGTTCCCAAATGTATATATAAGGATTTATGTTTCTTTGTTTCATGTACTGTACTGTACGGTAACTACTTTTTGTACAGTTTGTTGGATATTACAGCATGTCTCAAGGTGAACCACAATGAATTAAATACCTTTGTTTGATTTGTGTAGCTCAGTGGTTTTCAACCTTTTTGATACCAGGGCCTGCTATTTATTCAAAATTTGAGCCACAGACCACCATTTGATGATATTTTAGCCTCACAGACCCCAAAACTAAAGATTTTTATGGATATTATGGATTTTGGAAACAAAGCAGGCAAACAGATAAAAGAGACCATTTTCTACATTCTATATTTGTGTAGACTTTGGGCTAATTCAGATGAATATTTTTAACTCTTCAGAGTGTAAAAATGAAACCAAATGGGCCCATTTGGTTTACCAACTTTCCATCATTTAGTTGGGGACCACCTGGAACCCTGTCAAGGACCACTGGTGGTCCCCGGACATGGTTGAAAGACACTGGTGTAGCTACATTTTGTGGGTGAACAAACATTGGCTGTGGTAATTGAACAGTTGAGGCGAATGACAGTCTAAGTCCATATTTTAAACTGACCCCTCCCTGAAAAGGTCTAGAGGTCAGGACCTCTAGACTGTTATCCATCTCAACTGGTCAATTATTTAGATTAATTAGCTGGGGGGATTGTTTAGTATGACTCTTAATGTAGTGACAAAATAAATTATTGGTTAAATTCTGACTGTTAAACATGTTAATTAACATGTAGATTAACATGTTTGACAGCCATACTTTCTCTCCATGTATACAAATAACAACATCTTGGCAATATGTGGTACAATATCTGACCAGCCCTTTTGCCTCTCTTTTTAGGCATCCCAAGTTGAAACACTAACATCCACTAACATCCTGTGTGGGTAAGTCCTAGACTATACCAAATATAAAACCACATACTGGTATACAGTAGTCTATAGTAGGATGCACCACTGAACATCACTCACACAAACACACGCGCATACATACACACGCACACGCACACTCACACTCACACAGGCACACATACTGTACAGTCACAGACCATACAGAAATATCTAGGACAAACAGTGAACGTTGTCAGAATAAACTAAAAATACCCAGCAAAGTCATACATGCAGATGCCTTTTTAAAATCCCCTTCAGATAGGAAATTAAATATGGTGTAGATGCTTAAATCAAACACTTTATTTCATTAGGCCTATAGTTGGGCCTATAAAATGCCTTCTAGCAAGCATTTAGCCAATATCCTGAACACGCTTCATTACACGTTCCTTAATTTATTTAATTAAAGTCCTATCCACCACCTGTGTTATTAAGATGATTGCCTATGTTGCCAAGGGATCATCAAAAAATAAAAAGTCCTAAAATAAACACCTAGGCCTAATTTTCTAGTGGTGGAACATAAGTGTATCCTACTTAATTACATTTTGAGGTATCCTTTTCTTTAACCTTATAGTATTTTCAATACTCTTACTCTTACATCTCAGAAAATATTGCAGTTTGACTACACCACAAATATGAACACTTCACTTACTTTGTAGATTTTGGTGATTATTACAGAAACACACTATATCCACTGTCCTATAGGCCATTTGAAAATAGCAAATCTACAAGCAGCTTGTATCTGATATTTCTTAATACATTATGAACTTGGGAATTCTGCACAATGAGCATTTTTTTTATGCTGAGCCTATTAGAGTATACTGTATAAACATCTCCCATCACTGTTTCCTATTGGGCAAGGTGCGTCCGCTCTGCCAGGGGACTATATTTCAGTGAATTATAACAATAGGTCTGTGTTTGGAGAGCTAATTTGTCTATGTGAACAAACCGAGACTGGCTGCACTGGTGAGACAAAAAAAACAACATCTAATTAAGATCTAATTCTAAAGTGTCTTTTGACAAGATTAGAAGTCTTTATTGTTTACATAATGTTTCACCAATGGAAGTTTCTGTGGGGATTTTGGTAAGCTATTAATGTGGTACTACAAGGAGGATGCAGATTTTAGAATCAAGATGATACTAAATTAGGTTACAATAGGCTACTGCTGCTCCACAGACAGACTCTGCTATACTGTATGTTGAATTGAATACTCAGTCAGGACAACAATGGAAACAAGTCCTGAGGACCTTCCGTGGTCTAGATGTGTAATGTACCTGGTTCTGTATACATTTCTAACTAATGATGTATTAAATCAACCAATCAGCCATGTGCTGTATCACTCTGGACTTATAGGGTTAGTGGAACATGAATTCCACATGTCACCTATTATTTTTGCAAAGCTAAAAGCATCCCACTCTTGATTAACCATTACACATGGCCAAAGAAATGACACACAATAGTCGCACGAGGTACATCAACGATCAAACTTTTTCAATAAAGTGTTTCTTTGCTGCAGGAGCTTCTTTGTGTCGTCAATGTCAAAGTGAAAGTCTCTAAATTAATATGTATTTGCCTTACACACATCTCATTGTCTTAACAGCTTCGTGCCACACACTACACAAGCCAATTAAAGCTCCGCATTATTAACAGCTATAGGAATAGTCGGCTGCAGATACGATATATTTCAAGGAACAACTTACCCCATTTGTAACAACAGATCCGTTTTCACATCTTCATCTTTTCACTTTGGGCTCTTCGCCAAGCGGAGCCGCGACAGCCAGCAGCCGCCTGCTCGTCAGACACCTCGTTCACACTACACACCTCTACAGGAATGAACCAAATCACTGTGAGCGCCGGGAGGAGAAAATCCATATAGCTATTACTGCGCGCGCACTGCGCTTTCAGGCGCTGTAGATGCCGCTCTTGTCAGACGGATTTATGATCATATACGTGTATGTGATGTCCAAACAAGACAAGAAGACAACAAGGGAGGAGGACCCTTTGCTGCTCTTATACAACATGCCATGTATAACCCATAGAGACAGTGTTGCAACAGTGCCGATAAACCCAAATATAGAAATTATCCATCGACAAACTGTCACATTATTAGACTCACTCGCAGAGAAGTTGAGGCGGCAGCACAAAGCAAGTAGGTTATAATAACCCACTTATAAGTATAGCTTATGCAAATGATAAAGAATGGTGTCATCCATACAGAAAACACGCCAGCATCGTATCCCATTAATGTAAGTTAACAGTGGGAGTGTTTCCAGAACCATGGACAGTTCCTCATCTGTATTGAGCATCAGAGCATCAAACCCGACTAGAGTAGACTAATGCATTTCGCAAAATTACTATAGGCCTATCAACTAAAGCGGAGCACACTTTGGATGAGATTAGCTACGTGTTGAATAAAATACATTGTAATTGACATTTTCGGAAAGCATTGGCTGTATTTCCGTCTGCAGTATGGTTAAGTTTTGTTGGTGATAAAGCCAGTTGGCGACAGGAGTTCTAAACGGTTGTGATGGTTGTAAGCATACCATCTGTGCATTGAAACTCGCACACACACTTCACACCTTCGGCCATACAGCGTTAGATTCATTTAATTTCCAGGAATATATTTTGAATAGTTCAGCATTTATATTGAAAGCCTAATCAATTTCAGCTTCATCTACACCCAGAGGGGTACTTATATTTTCCATATAAAATGTTCCCCTGCCGTAACTATAGCTTGTTACTGGACCACTTGGCCAGACAGTATTAAGAATGAAGGTCGATGCTCCATATAGTCCATTCAGCACCGGTTATTTCAGCATAGTCAGCACCACGGAGAGCGCCCGAGCGCCCTAGTTTACAGTGCAAGAACAGGTCAGTAATCTACTGGAGGAATCTTTAATGTCATACATGAAATTAAAGACCATCTGGTCTATTTTCTCTCGGGTTGGCTTTCTGACGACCTATCACCCCGATTGGCTGCCTCCTAGTCAACCAAACTCTTTTTGCCTAGCCGAGCTCTAAGCCAATAACATTGTAGTAGCGGAAACTAGCAACAAAGTGTTGGTATAGCATTACCGTGGTTGTCCAACTCCAACTAGCATTAGCACTAAACTCGATCAGAACGTATATATACACACGCTCCAGCTCCAGTATAACCCCCATCCTTGTTACATCGCATGTTATTTGATCAAGGGCAAAGGATTGTGATGCCAACTTTCACAGCTAACTAGCTGGCATATAACGCAAAGCAGGCACAATTTTGTTTGAATCATGCACTTATTTTCACCTTACACTTATCTTTAGGCTATGGCTTGATTTAATATTGTCTCTTTTAGCACATTTCTTGTCTATCACATGTTATGCTTAGCTGTGATCAGTTTGGGGAGGGGCTTATAGCAAGGTCAGATTTTGTTTTACTTTTGGTTGAAAATCATATAGCTAATGCAATGGCATTATAGGGCTGTGTGGACCATGCATGCAGAGCTAGCATAGACCCAATACATGAATCAACATTTTGTGCATGTCTGTCAAAAGGAGAAAAAACTAAACAAAATCACAAACACAATCCATCCAGATGGTTTCACACTTATGTCTTCACCACCATGACTTTCCAGTTAGCTCTAGATAGTGCAGCTGTTCAGTTATTCATGGAAACTGAAGAGGTCTTGTTGTGTGCCTAAGCATATTCTATACAGACTGAGAAGGTAAAGCTATACCACATATAGGTGAAAACATATGTCCACAAGTTCCTACTTCAAAGGGAGTCATGCTGTAGATATGCAGCCCATAGGATATATACACTTTGCACACTGCAGGCTGGAAAAGCCACATTCTCCTTCTCACCAGGATGCTCACACAAGCATACGACGTATCACCATTTCTTTGAACACTGACTTGGTCCTGGCTGTGTGTGTGTGTGTGTGTGTGTGTGTGTGTGTGTGTGTGTGTGTGTGTGTGTGTGTGTGTGTGTGTGTGTGTGTGTGTGTGTGCGTGCGTGCGTGCGTGTGCGTGTGCGTGTGCGTGTGTGTGTGTGTGTGGGCGATGGGGAGAGGAGGGGTAGGATACAAGCAGGATTACAGGATATCCTCTTTCATGCTTCTGAGATGTTCGCATCATGTGACTGTTTGTCTTCATCTTCCCACTGCCACATTTATGTGTTGCACAATGCACATTGACACTTACATATAGAGTATTGTCAATCTAATGTGTCCACATGCATGCTGTACACATTGTTGCTTTGCATTGGTACTTTATGGTGTTGTATTTTTAACACTACTATCCTTGACATAACATAGTGTAGTGGGTGATTAGGTGTTTACAATGCTGTCCTGTTCCTTTTTATATTGATCTAAGATATTATGTAGCAAATTATCTTCAATCTCATGCAAGTGGGACAGTCCGCCCTGTAGTGACTTACACCTTCCAAAATACACATTTGCCCCTGCTATCGTCCTTGACCAAAATTAATGCACCCCAGAGAATAGCTGCCCAGCCCATTGTTTCATACTGTAGCATGGGCTGAATGCAGAGTGCAAACTATGTGTACTTGGCAACAAATACACTTAAAGGTAACCCTATGGTATATATTATTAAGTGAACAAGCAGTCACGAAGTGACTTGTTCACTTAATTGATATTGCTGCTTTTCTCCTTCTTCTTTTTCCGCCAGAAATAGCTGTTCTGGCTGAACCGTGCAGTCGGTTTTCGCGAAAATTGGTAATCTGGTAGAGGGTGATGCCAAACGGTGATGATGCGAAGCCTGTGACCACTGGTCAAATGGTGGCGCTATAGCACTCAACTGAAATTGCAAACTTTAAACACTTATAACTCATGAACTGCTCGACTCTCAGAAATGTAACTTATATTCACTTATGCGTCTGCTTATGCCGAACAACTTTTGTAGTCTGACTTTTGACCTCTGACCTTTAGATGAAACGCCATCTTGAATTATATGTAAAACAGTTAAAATGTCTCTTCTCCTACAATCTTTGATCAAAATGCATAACAATGACCTACACATGAACTTTGGAGCCATACAAACATGGGATGGGTGTGAATCATGTTTTTAGTGAAAAAAATGATTTTTTACGAGCCAATGAAAATTGCTCGTTTGTGAAAATGATTCTAATGCCCCTAATCTACACATGCAGCGTAATCTGCTTCTGATATTTTACAGTTTTGTAGAGGGGGATGCCAAATAGCAGCAAAACCAGTCTTACTCCAATTGCTCAAATGGGGGCGCTATAACAATTCTTTGAAACTGAAACATTTGAATAACCACAACTCGGGCCTCGTTTGGCCAAAAATCATGGGACTTGTTTCTACATGTTCCTTGATTCATGTGGAACGCATCTGTAACTTTGACCGGTAAACTCCACCCCCAGAGTGTCTGCCATTTTAAGCAGTTTGAAAAGTGCTCATGCCTGATTTTCTGCCTGGATTTTTGATCAATTTGCATGACACCTGCTACATGAGAACTTTGGCCCCATCCGGACATAAGTTCCGAAGCAAATTTGTTTTCATCAAAAAATGACATTTTTATAAGCCAATGAAAATTGCTGCTTTGTGAAGAGTCTTGTAACCCAGCCAACCGCTTACCTCTGACAAACATGGCAACCCGCTTACCTTCCACCAACCTGGCAATCCACTCACACATATGACAGTTCTCACTCACTCCACTCCCATCTTCACCCTCTGTGGCAAGATGGCCGAAATGTTTGATACATGTGCAGCAGCTCCTCTCTTCTCCACAACAACTCCTTTGTACTAGACTTTACTCCACTCAGCGGTGAGTTAGTTGGCTTGGTATCATTAGTTTGATCATTGGTTCACTTATTTGATTATTTGATGTATTTGATTTTGAGTTATTTACAATTGTTTTGAGTTATGTTTGATTTCATTATGTGGTTTTGAATTGGCATTTTTGTTTGAAAAGATACTTTTAGGTAAATCATTTTGTTTACATGATTGGTCAAGCTAAAAGTTGGTTTTAAGTTAAGAGAAATGAATTCATGAATTGATTCAAAGATATTTAAGATGACTAAAACATTAAGTAGGGCTACTAAAGATTAAAAGCATGCTAATATGGAAACAATTTAAATTAATGAAAATGGATGAAAATGATCAATGAGTGAAATGACTTGATCTTGATCACATCAAGTCATTTCATCATGATATTTGATTTAATTTATGTTTTATATTGCTTTGTTTGTACAACAATGGGAACTGATGTAGACACCTGGCCCTCCAGGCCAGGTTTTTTTTTGTGTGCCCAGAACACCTTGGACCCAACATTGGATGGTTCTGGAACCGGCTGGTTCCAGACCTGGCGAGCCGACCCAGGAACCCCACCTCAGACCCACTCAGTCTTTGTATGTAGTTCATGGTTCTCCATCAAGGAGAAAGAGACTTGACTCACAGAGACTAAAACCTTGACTGGACTTAAAGGGCCCCCCATTCTTCTTTTTTTATTTTCTACACCCAAATGTACTGTGCTTCAATACAAACAAGGTCAATAATAATTTTGTGTTTAAAACTTTAATACTGCTTTTGTGTCTCATTGGTTTCACCCCATTCTATTGAGCTCCTTTGCCGAATCTAGTTACTTCTGGTTGTACGCAGTCATTAATGGTTATTTTTACAATTCAGTCAATTATTCAATTATTAATTAATTACTTCAGTTATCCATTGCGCCACTAGCTACAGTCTTCTTCTGCTTGTTTCTCTCTGGCAACACTGGAGCAAGTATATTGTGCCAGATTGTGTGAGAGCAATAAGCATGTGGAACTTATGGAAGCATGTGAAATATGGTCTTCTGCAAGGCGAGTTTTCCATTTTTATATGGCTTATTGTGCATATAGTGCTGTTTGCATATTGTCAGACGGTTTGGTGGTCTTGCATGTATCTGTGATGTGATGATGTGTTACGAGCATGTCAATGTGCAAAGTTCGAATACTTGGTACCAAGATATAAAAGCTCCCATCATGTGATGAATGAGTGGCAAGTGTACACCCACATAGGATGGATATATATATATATATATATATATATATATATATATATATATATATATATATATATATATATATATATATATATATATATATATATATATATTGTGGTGTCTCACTGGGGATCCAGAGCCATAACTGTGTTTCCAGGGTAACAGGTCAAACAGGAACAGCACGGCCTGCCCACGGACGTGTCATAGAGGGAGTGTATGTTCCCAAGTCACTCCTCCGCCAGCTGCGCCTAATACAGCCGACTCCCGCTCGTTACCAATCAGCAGCAGCTGGGCACTATATAAAGCCCACACAAACAGTGCAGCAGTATAGACTGGTTCACCTCAAACCCTGACAGGCGGCGTGTTTGTTTCTTGGCTCTGGACGGTAAGCTGAACACACTCTCGCTATTAGATAGGTGTACTTTTAAAGACATTGTAAACTGGATGTTAACACTTCTCTGTGCTCCAACCTAATAGGCAACTACGAGTGGGGTTGGAAACACGAACAGGAGCTTGTGTCCCCCGTAACCTGTGCCCGGAGAAAAACCCTTTGTTTACATTGGACGTACCTGGAGCTGGATTGATGCAAGGACAAGAGGAAGCCTGAATCTCCAAGCCACCCAAGGTCATAAGAAAAGACTATTTTTTTTTTTTACCACTTAATGGAATTAAAGCGGCACTGCCTAGAAGTCGCTAAGGATAAAGATTTTGTTTGAAGACACAAGTTGACGTTAACTGAAGAGGATATTTTTTGTTTCACGTCGTGAAAGAACTTTATTTGTCCCTTTATTCTGCCACTGAGTTTGTAGATCAGCCCAACCCCCCGCCGTGTAATTGAGTATAAATACTTACTTGAGCACTTACCTGACGGCCGAACCCACGGGGTCCCTACGAGGTGCTCTTTCGTCCCTAACTAAAAAGTATTTTCACTCTAATTACTTACCTCCGAAGAAAGTACTTTACTCTAATTACTTGCCCTGTAAAGTACTTTTACTCTAATTATTTTCTGCCTAAAGAAAGTACTTGTACTCCAATTACATAGCCTGTAAAGTACTTTTACTCTAATTATTTTCCGCCTAAAGAAAGTACTTGTACTCCAATTACATAGCCTGTAAAGTACTTTTACCCAGATTACTTACCTCCTGAAAGTATTTTTACTCTAAATACTCAAACCTGTAATTTGAGCGCCCTGCTTTCAAAACCACCCCCTGGAGGACCCCAACCTATGCTAATACTTACCGGAAAGAGACCATACTTACCTTTCCATACCGCCTCCACCCCCCCGAACCCTAGAAGAAAAGAGATCAGTTGGTTGACAGCCCAGACAGGAGCCTGAGGCCCCAACTACTACTCCACCTCTCATGTAGACTCACCTAACTTTGTTCTCTCGCCCCCTGCAGTACGAAGACTTCTGGAACCCCCTACACTTCTTGATTGAACTGTTAACCATCCTTGGCTGCTGATTGAAAACTGGCAATTTATTTACGTTTTTTGTTAATAAACCAAAGGGGCGCCACCGTGCGTCCACACACTGGTACTGTCTCTGTCCTCGATTTGTCTCAGACCTCCCACAATATATATATATGAAAATTGCTCGCTTGTATCTTTTTGACTGTCCCTATTCGGCCAAGTTGTCACTAGTGACAGTTCACAGCTCAGCTCACCACTCACTCAGAGCTCACCAATCATTCACTCCGTCACACCAGGTTGCAATCACACACACCACACCCCCAGTATAAAGCCAGTACTCTGTCTCAGTCAGTGAGGTGCACATCACTGGCTGGGGACAGGTCTGTATGCTCTCCTTCTCTCAAACATTTTCCCAAACATTGCAATATAAAGCATTATACTAACACAGATTAACATCCTTTTAGACCTACATACAAACCCCACAGGTGAGCGTACTGAGCATGAATGAGCTGTGAATCTGAACAGAATTGGTGAGTTTTGTTTTGGAAACATTTGTTTGATCCGTTTTGTTTGGATTTGATGGTATAATATTGACATTATTTGTGAATACTGATTTTTGTTATTTGAACTTGTAGATCAGTTAGTTGTTTTATTGTAGATGTTTAATTTGGCCTTGTTGTGTTCAGGTTTTTCCAGTTAACTCTTCGACCGTCTGATCATGGTGACGATGAAAGTGAAGACAATGGCAAGCTAACCCAAAACAAACCTACTGTTCTGTTTCTGTCCTAACCTGACGGTAGGACCCTCCATGTCCAAACACACACTCTGACTACTGACTACACACACACTGACTCTCAATGACACTGATCCCGGATGAACTTTGGACAATTGACTAAACACTGACTTGGGTCGAATCTATGTTGGTTTAATTTAATTAATTTGCATTTGTTTATTTGGTTTTTGGTTTTCATTTTCTTTTCATTAATTCAATAATAATTTAATTAAGCATAATTTACAGTGTCCTGTGTTCTTTATGGTTCATTATAATTTCCTTCTAAAAACTACCTACTTCTGTCGCAGTACTGGTCCAAAAACATATTCTCACAAACTATACTCAACAAAAATATAAACGCAACACTTTTGTTTTTGCTCTCATTTTTCAGGCAATGGACTTAAAGACCTAAAATTCATTCCAGATATACAATATAGCCATTTCTCTCAAACACTGTTCACAAATCTGCCTAAATGTGTGATATTGAGCACTTCTGCCTTGTTAAGATAATCCATCCCACCTCACAGGTGTGCCACATCAAGATGTAGATGTGACATCATGGTTAGTGCACAGGTGTACCTTAGACTGTCCACAACAAAAGGCCACCGTTAAATGTGCAATTTTTCTTTGCCTTATTGGGGGTATGGGACTCCGAACCAGTCAGTATCTGGTGTGACCACCATTTGCCTCATGCAGTGCAACACATCTTCTTCGCATAGAGTTTATCAGATTGTCAATTGTGGCCGGTGGAATGTTGGTCCACTCCTCTTCAATGGCAATGTGAAGTTGCTGGATATTAGTGGGAACTGGTACACACTGTAAAAATGGTAATAACACATTATTACCACAGTATTACCATTTCGACTCGATCATGGCCAAATAGTGACAACCACCATTACCATTACATTGAGTTTTACCCTGGGTTACATATGGCTTATTGTGCTTGTCATACTGCCATACTGTTAACAACAATGAAGGAAATTATTCAGTCTGGATAGTTCAGTCAGTAGAGCGCCAGACTTCGGAACAGAATGTTGTGGTTTCAAGTCTGGCGACTGACAATCCAAAGCGCGAGTCTGTCAGTCTTCAAAAACCCTACCCTGCTCCCACAATTAGCTGATGTATTTCTCAAGTTCAGGCTCCCATGTTACTGTGGCTTGCGCGTATTGTTCTGACTCCTTATTGCTGCTTGCTTGTTCACGTCTTATTGCTGCTTGCAGCTATATTTTTATTATTTACTGGTGGAATAATCCTTTACATAAAGGGGGATTGTCAGTTAGAACCCTGGCTGATCACATTTGTGTTTTTGAATCATTTTTATTAAATCACCAGTTCTGCAACACAGAGTCCTTTTTGTTCATAAAGATTGCTCCAGGGAAAGGAGAGACGGTAGTTATAAAGGGACATTTCACTGCTGGAAGACTTTGATGCAAAAAGAGGTGATGAGGCCCTTTAACTTCTCAGGTATAAGCTGCTCCTTTATTTTTTTAAGCCATGCTCATTAAATCACATCTTTGACCTTGTCTTGCCAGCCTGTTGTCACCCTTGTTCTATTCTGACATCAATTATTTCTACAAAGAGACTGCATCACTGACTAGATTGGAGGTATAGATCATGGTGAAATATGGACAGACAAACTGTGAGCAGCCTGACTTTAGTAGGCCAAGGACGTTGCATGATGGTGCAACATCGTATGGCACTATGGCACCGAAGATTATACAATCAAAACATTTCCAACCATTTGGACTTTATTTTAGTTATTTACTGTATTTATTTTTACATTATGTTACAATATGGTTTGCTGCTACCCTGACAGATTTTGTCCAACACTCATTTTGTTAACAAAATCAGCACACATTCTAGTTTTATTTTCATCTTACTGTTTGTACAGTTAATGTACTTTATTTCTGTATTTTTGGTAGCTACTTTCTTTTGCAGCATGATACTCTGGATAGGTGGTTTGAAAGTGAATTTCTTACAGATGGTGGCCATCATTTGATATGTCCGTGAAGGTCAACATTGCCAAAAGTTGGCACTTCCTGTCAAAAAATGTTGATATTAAGTTAGTTTGCTCTGTGCAAAAATCTCATCACAGCTTGTGTGTGTCAGGGGCTGAGGACGTGCTGGTAAAAACATGTTCAGACCTGCCAGGTGCTGATGCAGCATCATTGCCCAGATCCAAGTGAAATGACTCCATAAATTGTGAGCATCGAGATGTGAGTTGCTCGACACTTGGAATGGGTGTCTGCACTTTGCAGAGCACAAGGAACTAGAATCACATAGATGCTGCAAGCTGTTATATGTCCACATATTTTCAAGGCTGACTTTGCCAGGGGTTCTCACTTAAAATTCATTATTGAAGTAAATTCTTGTAGAAGTCCCATGGTCCCAAAGCATGTATGTACTGTAGGCCTATAGGTTAAATGAATAGGCGGAATGGACCTAAAGTGAAAACAATAGCATGTAAGATTCATGTGATTTTGGGCTGTTTAAGATATTATTTGTGCATTTCAGTGCATTTTATTTTGAAAAATCTCACCTCGATCTAAAAAAATATCACCATTTTGAACACAGTTTGTTCGCTGCTGCCTCCTACATTATGTGCAAAACAGTTGGTGCACAGGGCTGTTCAGTGTCTTGTAATTGCTTCCAAACTCCAGCACTTAGAAGGAAGAATTAACTTGCAGAGAATTTATTGACAGAAAGTGGCGCATAACATCTCTATGGTGATTTTTTATGAAGCAAACGTTTTGCAGATAGAAAGAGTATAATTCAAGCTTTCCTTACAGTTGCAATGTTGGTGAGTTTAACATTGTATCAGCAGAGCTCAGATGACATTTTTTGTTATTGGGGAGTCAGTGAAGTGTATTGCAACTCTAGATTCATCCCATTATATATATATAAAAAAAACTAGAGTTGCAATGCGGCTAGCTTATTGTGCTTTTGTCATCTTGCTAATTGCATTGAATCAGGGGCGGAGCTTCCAGGGAGGAAGTTGGGGTTGTCTTCCCTGGGCCCGGGCCGCTAAGGGCCCGGCCTCACAGGCTGTCAGCTAATTAATGGACAATCACACAGCGCTTATAGTCACTCACAATACGCATTCAAAGCACTGTCTGGGCCTTCAGGGCACTACAAATATATCTACACATCCTTTAAGTTCACATAAGAAGTTCACTCATGAACTGGTTCGACAGGGCCCGGTCATGCCAGTGTATTGAATTGTATTTGAGTTTGGTTAGTTACTGGTTTACGTTTTACTGTGACATGTGGAGATTTGTATTGTTTTATTATTTTACAGTTTTCAGCACAAATGGTTGAATCTAACTAAGGCCTACTTAGTTAGATGCCACAATGAACCAATGGTGGCTCCAACATGTCTTTCAGCATGAGGCGACAGTAGGCCGACATTGTTTCACTTATCTTCGCAATCAAACCTCACTTTTGTTGCATTATGCTCTCAGTGCGTGCCTTGGAGAGACGGCACGTAAGACATGTAATTAAAATCAATATTTCACGCTGCATTAGTCCAGGCCACCTCCATTCATCTGTTATTGACAGTAGCCTTCCTTGTCTATATGTAGGTCATACGCATTCGAGCAGTAGTAGAAGCCCCATCGCTGTATTGCAATCATCTAGATAAATTGCTCTGACCCTCACGTCAAGTCTGATGATGGAAGACATGCGTGTACATGCCCACAGTTTCAGACAAAATTATAGTCAATGGCACCTGCACTGTTTTGGTCCTGGGAAACATGCTAAGCATATCAAAACATTTTGACTCACACGCACGCACGCACACACACGCGCACACACACACACACACACACACACGCACGCACGCACGCACACACACACACACACACACACACACACACACACACACACACACACTCACACACACGCACGCACGCCAGGGGCGGATCTAGGCATGGGCATGGGGGGCAATGCCCCCCTAAATACCCAGTCTGCCCCCCCAAACACGATGCCATGCAAAACAACCCAAGATATTTCAAATTAAAGTGCTTATATTTAAAATGATTTGAAACACTACTACTGCTACTAACTACAATTTTGGCACCACTAAACCAACATGAAAACAGAAAACTCTCTGAGTCAGACCTTTAGCTTTATGTATGCGTGTCTGTTGAAACTTCAACAAACAACTGATGTTATTTTTGATGCTTTACTTGACTAATAAATGCCCTGGTGATGAAGCCGCCCCCGTACTATTTTCTCTTGCCCCTCCAACATGTTCTCTTGCCCCCCCAAATGGGACATGTTACCTCCGCCCCTGGTGTACGTGCCCACAGTTTCAGACAAAATTATAGTCAATGGCACCTGCACTGTTTTGGTCCTGGGAAATATGCTAAGCATATCAAAACATTTTGACTCGCATGCACGCACGCGCGCGCACACACACACACACACACACACACACACACACACACACACACACACACACACACACACACACACACACACACACACACACACACACACAGTACCTACTCAAATGTTCATAACCACAGCCAGTTGTTGTTCACATTTATGCCAGGTTGCCAGCATTGCTAAAATGGAACACATCTAGAAAATTGCATTTTAGCTATGCCACATTCGGCTGCTGTGGATTTCTGTCTACATCTGCGAAAGGAAAGAGGAAGAATAAGGAGCATCGGCTGGACGTGAAGGATAAGCTTATGGTCTTTGCACATGTTGACATTTTCTCTGATTATTAATGGTAATTATGTTGCAGCACCGCAGGTGATTCGGCCTTGGATTGCACCCCATGCTGAGCATAATGAGCATAATTACCTGGAAAGACTGCATTGCGGTTGTTTGCTTCCTACGTTCATTTGTGTCCATGTCACTCCATGAAGGCAAATACTTGTAGTTATTCACACATACTTTTCACATGGGATTGCCAGCTGACTTTCACAATCAATGTGCACCCACACAGTACCAGCTCAGTTCCCACAGGTTATCCAATATTGTTTTAGTTAACTAACGCCGTGTCACCAGCAGTCCTTCAACAGTACGGTTGTTACTTTGGTTTTCCAATGAGACATGCATGCACACCTACTTGGGGAAAAATCACGTATGCGCCTCCTTGCCATTGTGCGCCAAGAGTAGGCCCCCAACACACAGTAGATAGATGCAGTAGACACATTATTTTCAGGGCCGTTGCTAGCCATTTGGGTGCCCTAAGCACAAATGCTTTCTGGTGCCCCCATCCCCCCCCCCCCCCCCCCCCCCCACATAAGCAGTGCTGGTCCATTAGCCATCCTGTTGTTTTCAGAACGATCCAACACCTCCAGTCTCCAGAACCAGTTAAACAGGTTTTGACTCATTTGATAACAAAAGGCTGAATTAATGAGTAACACCTTGGAACAACCTTCCTAATGCCATTGTAACGTATAGTTCCCCGAATCCCCCACCACTACTCATTGTTTCTCAGTTGCAAGGGCGATTTTTCTCATGGGTTGACACCAACACTTGCCTGCTTGCCCGGGGAAAGTAAAAAAAAAAAATGGTCGGGCAAGTGAAGACTGCTACCTGGTTGCCCGATCGGGCAAGTGTGCAACTTAGTGCACTATAACACAACACAAGATAAATTTGTCTTTGAGGCAGTCATTGCACTCTGCCTCTATGTCTTTCCCTGCTTTCTAGCTATAGGCCTACACAATTCCAGGCTGGGTTTGGGAAACAAAACAGGCAAATTAACATACAGATCAAAATGACCATTAATCTTCTACATTCTCTAGTTGTGTAGACCTGGGCTAATTAAGATGATGAATTTTAACTCTTGAGAGTGTAAAATGAAACCAAATGGACCTGCAAGGGTCCATTTGGTTTCATTTTTACGCTCTGATGGCAAGTGCCTCCGAGACCTTAGTGTCAACCCCTGTTTTTCCTTCCCTGAATTCCTGGCCCAAGCTATAGCCTGGACCAGCAAATTAACCACAGCCCCTGTGAAATCCTACTGAAATCCTCATGTAGGCTGCACCCTTGCAGCCTACACAGAGAGGTGGGGGTGTGTGTAGGGTGAGGTGGTGGTGGGGGGCATCCCTGACCAGTTATGCTTAGGGCCTCCAAAACCTAGTAGTGGCGCTGCGGCCCTGAATAAGCCCGCAGCCTGGCTGAGTATTTTAGCTCGTACTTTCAAACTTACAGCTCGGTCAATTCTCGATCATTTCTTACCATTCAACATGTTATGTTGAAAAAACATGTTCCATGTTTTTTGCTGTATGTGGCGAGCATTTATCCCAAGTCTGCAAAACGTTATTAAATTAAACGTTTAAATTGCAAAAAAAAAAGTCGCGAAATTCGCGGCAAAACAGACATCTTTTTGATCATTCATATCTCCTTCAATTCTGGACCATTTTGTACATTTCAAAATGCAGCGTGACCGGCAAAAATCACTCTATCAGATGCTGTATAGGATATGCAGGTAGGTCTTCTCTACGAAGCGGAATCAAGAAAAATGTAACCGTCGGGATTTCAGTGGAAACGTGAAAGCAGCAGCATTGCCACAAGTTAATTAATGTATTTAATTATATTATATACTGTACATTACCTAAACACAAGCAAGTGACCGACAGCAGGCAGCTGTCTAGAGCTGTTTATAGGACAATCCATAGCCTAAATAAGGAGATGAATTGAACTGGCGCTTCTGTGGACATCTCCAATGCTGGCACAGTCTGTGCCCGCAAATCCCGTTATCTACTTCCCAAATCTATTTGACGAAATTAGCTTAAGGGACTGCGTGACAAACAGGGGGGCACCATGTCTCTGGAGAGGGGCACAAAGCAGATTCAACAGTTTTCTCGGGAAAATGCATATTTATAGATTTTTTATTTTATTTTTAATGGTGCCCTGCCGGTCACGTGGTGCCCAACGCATTGCGCGTTATGCGCGTTGCCCTCCCTACGCCACTGAGTATTTTGGGAGCATTTTGCGATCACAACCACTAGTTGCGACCTATATAAAACAGTCATGATGGATGGCCCATCGGTCGCGGCGGTTGGCCGTTGGCCCATCGGATGCAGCCGTTATATCGGTCACAACCAGTGGTCACAGTCGTAAAATGATTTTGCTGTCTCTCCTTGAGCAAGCATGTGAAGGGTTCTCCAATACATACCCATGCAATCAACACATATGTAGGTCAGAATGATCCATTGACGCACTGAACTGTCAATTGAACTGATGGGATGATTGCATGCTGTTTAAATAGCCTGCTATAAAGGTAACATTTATTTGTAAATTGCCATTATATGTCCCAGCTGGACTCGCTTTGCTTTGAGTTTGACCCATTGGCAGGTTTGAGTAGAGTAAACATTTGAGGGATTATTTCACTTATAGTATGAAGGATGTAGTGGACTATAAGGAAGGGGATGGAGGGCCACTTGCTCCTCCAGTGCAGGGCTTTTGAAGACTAGGGGCTCCATTTTCGTTACCGCTATACCCCTTATGCCTTAACTTCTTTGCCATTTTAAACTATTTAAAAAAAACATTTTTCAGTAGTTCAAATGGCCAGTCTACAAGTTCACAACATGTTAATAGATTGACATGTTGAAATATTCCAAAAATGTTTTTCAAAATAGTAAAAATGAAATAAGGGATATGGGATAAGGGGTTTAGCATGTAACGAAAATGGAGCCATAGATCTGTAGAGAGGTGAACACGGTTCTCGACTTACGTGCATTTATTTTAAATACATTTATATTTTATTATCCGCGCGAATGCAGAGACGCAGAGATGTGTAGTATATAGCTAATCAAAGTTAGACTGCATCATATCATGAATGGCAGCCAAGTTTGGGGGATTTTAATGTTTGTTTTAGAGCACGTAAATTGTTTGGCAGACAAGTCAGACTTTGACGATATTACAATGTTTGTTTAGAACACTTAAGACATAAATAATTTTCCAGGCCAAGTTTACGACTTTAATGTTTGTGGCTGTCATAAATACAGTGGGCCCAGCTTCCTGGGTTTGTGTGAACAATGGCGGATGATTGTCTCCAATTGACTCCATAGCGATGATTTGATTGGCTGAAGATAAAGGTAAAAACAAACAAACAAAAACAGAAATGTGAGAGGAGTTTGTTGTTTGTGGGGTTTGCATGTTCTCCTCGTGTCCCCTACGGTAGGTACCCTCACAATAATCCTGGGCTCTAAACTGCCTCCCCTTGGCCAGCCGGGGCGCCTGATGGAGGGGACTGGAACTGATTGGAATAACGTGTTCCTTCCACACGCTACGACCAACCAGGGAAACTCCCCCTGTCAGGTGAAAAAAAGCAGCTTGGACTCCTCATGCATTGAAGGAAGCATGAGGCCAGTGCGCTGCCCTCCCAGGTTGGTGGAGGGTGTGTAGAGCCCAGGATCACATTAGGAATTGGCAATGGGTGAAAAATGGGTTGGAGACCACTGAGAAAGGTGCCACTAGATGGTGCTGGTTCTCCTGCTGGGGGGAAATACAATGCAGAAGCAGCAAACAGGAAGTAGGAGGTCAGAGGCAAAAGATTGTGATCCATCAGGAGGTTTTCATACATGCTGGCAAATAAAGACAAATATCACTCAGGTAAATAAATGTACAAATGGTGGTTTATTAACAACCACAGTGATGTTGGGATGTTCACAGATAAGTTTTACATTGTTTTTTTTTGTTCTGATGTCAACAGATTGTTATAGTGAAAGCTGTGTGCTGTAAGCTCTGCTGTAAGCTGATTCTAAGAGTGTGGGCAGTGCTGAATTCAATGTAGGTTTTATATACCAAATTATAGGTTTGACCATTTTGTTTTTGTTTTATCTCTGATGATCTGGTGCTGGGATCACTGTGTAAATGCAACATTTTCATTGGTATTTCCAGCTCTTTTGTTTGTTCGTGTTATCAGAAAGGATTTCCAGTTGTTGTAGTTCTGTTGGCCTACTGCAGTGATTTTTGCACTGTAAAAAAAAAAGCCGGTTCATAGATCAACCACAGAAACAGGCCCACAATAAATAACCCAAAATCCTACTCTGTGTCCAGTGCTCATCTCATTTGGTTACTGGTTACACAAAATTGTGGGATAAAAAATTAGGAAAAAATAAAAGAAATGTGAGGGGAGCTGGCCCCTCCTCTTTTCAGCTATAGTGTAGATTTTTGTCCTATCACAAACATTAAATACCTTAACAATGAATTAGGATGTCATATATCTTACTACTGGTTCATATTTCATAGGTTAAAAGTAGAGTGTAAATGTAATTTGTCATTAGTCAATTTAGGTAGCTTGTTACAGCAGTCTAGGCTAGAGGAGACAATTGCATGCAGAGATGACAGAATGGGACGAATTCTTAGACAGACTGAAATATACAGTCACTGTAATGTGGATATGGAGATTTTATCCGGATGGGATGCAGAGACCAGTAGTATATAGGGCTTTGTGAAAGTGTGGAACAAGCTATATATAGAGTGAGATCACTGAATTGGGTCCACTCTGAACCAAGAATAGAACTATGACTATACACAGTATGTACTTTGTTGACTGGGGGCTGTCTGGCCCATTCTTTCATGGCCCTCTCACTGCCTGATATAGACTGTCCTGTTTGTTCCTGTGCAGCTGTGACTATGAGTGTCATCAGCTGACGTGGCACACCCTTTGTGTTTTTTTGTGTGCGTGCGTGCACAATGTGCACCGTTCATCTCCACAGCACATTTTTCACATATTTATGGCATGCATTGCATTCACCGTTGACAATGCAGGTTTGCCGGTCACACTCTCCAATTTGGTTTGTGTTGGTTTCTATTTAAATGCATGTCCTTCCTTAAAATTATGTTAATATTAATCTACTACCCGCTGTCTAAAAGTGAAAGTTTTTTAGGGTCTAATCTTAGATAGAGGTTGATTAGACATCTAATCAATGTCTAATCTAAGATGGACGTTGATTACATGTCTAATCAACGTCTAATCTAAGATTAGACCTCTAAAAAACGTTCAATTTTAGAACTTTTTAAAGACATTTTTAGATCTGTGCTCAGTGGGTAGCTTATATAGACCATATTTCACTTTCCTGTTCCAGTCATCCACAGCGATTGTGATTGGACAGTTTAAGCATCCTAGTGTTAAAAATAGTGAGAGGTGAGTTGATTTTAACCTCGTCCAGTATTTAGTTCAGTGATCATGAGGCTATAAACCTGTTTCTGTTCTTCTAAAAAATTGTACACCTTCACGCAGTCACGCAGATATGCAAAGCAAACCGAAGATGACATGCTAAGTCTTGTTATTTTTGTCTTGGCTATAACACTTATGTTCAAGATTAATACACTGACCTTTAAATACCAATAACTGGCATTTCATTCTGTACATTCTGGACCGACTAGCGCACATTTCCCGCTAGTAATTAGGCTTGAAAATACATTTCTGAACATACTGTATGAGGACAAGTTACAGCAGGGGGTGAGTAGGAAGCAGGGGAGGTTCAATATACACAGCAGGGGGGCTGGAAACTGGATGCACAGCCGAGCTGTCAATATACTTCAATATACAGCATGGGGCGGACATACATTCAACACCATGAAGAGGTTTAATCGGGTTATAGGTAATGAATTCACAATTTAATGCTTTATGGTAAACTGTTTGCAAGCCTAATGTTTTAGGCTATATTGCCTACAACAGGATTGAATTTTATTTGGCATAATGAAACAACCTGTCATTCTGCACAAACTTGGACAATATATGCTTTAATTTGACATAAAAAAAAAACATTAAGATTTTATCAAACGTGAACCGTACTCCGTACCGTACTACTATTCCGGACAAGCTGTTTACAGTAAGATAAAAAATTGTAATTACTTGCAACGAATACCAAAAAGCTCACCCCCAAACACAACACCCGGGGAAATTCCAGTGAGCAACATTTCAGGTCCAGTCTACACTATGATTCAGTCTGGAGCAAGTCAGTAGGCAATTTGTAGTCATCTGTCAGGAAACCACAGTAATCAGTACTATGAATGGGTAGCCTACTTCTTATTCTGCCTTGTGGTTTCCTACCTGATGGCTACAAATCAGTGACTACAACATAATCAGAAATTTCCATCCACTTCAGATCGGTTCACACAGCGATTTTTGGAACACAAACCAAGTCCTCCGAGCTGAGGTGGAATCCTCTGAGGTGGGAGATTCCGTACTGTTTTTCACCACACTGATTACACTTCAAACTGATTACATTATTAAAGCTCAGTTTCCTCTTCTATGATCCTCACCAAGCACTGCTTTCAGAGTAAGTAAATATCATCCCACGGGCCAAAGATAATTAATTCGCAGCCTGATTTGGCCCCCAGGCCTTGAGTTTGACATGTGTGGCCTTAACCTAACCCAAAACTGAACCCTATTTCTCAACGATAGGGACTTTAAGCATACTTGTGCACAAGTTTTTTTAGATTAAGCTTGAGGCTTCACCCCATTTCTATTACGTCAGAAATCATGATGCTACTTTGGTTGATTGCAAGTCACGGGTGGTCATACATTGTTAGAATAAACAGGAAGGGTGCCCACAAGAATGTCAAACTCTGCAATATTTCACACTACTTTCTTCACAATTCTGTCAATCTCGATCAAGTTAGGGTTTTTAAGCACACTGTAAAGCATACCTGCTGGTCCAATTCTGTCAACAGAAGATTTGAATTATGTCATACAGAAAATGAAGGATGAACTAATATGGCAGTGCTCCAAAAAATTACATTGCCTCTTATTTTTGTCTCACTGCATATGCTATGCCACAGATGGAGACCAATTATCTGCCCTTTTGTTTGCTGAACATCTGTGCATCAAGAGTCTTTAATTATTAAAATGATAATGTTGCACCCTCTATCTTTTGTTCGCCCTGCACTCATCTCCATTCATCTCGTTGTGCTCATCGCCATCAAAGGTCACTCTGGGACAGTGGTTCTCAAGGTGGGGTGTGGGGACCCTCCATGAGGTGATTCCAGGGGGTCCCCAGAAAAATACATAGTTATCATAGCACCAAAAATGCTTCAAATGCTTCACAAATTTAATCCATCATACAATACATTGGTGATTTGAAATTTGCTGATCTACAAACTCATATCTGTCACACCGTGTCTCGCAAGCTTGTAAATTTGTGATCAAGAATACCCTGAACAATTTGGAAACATTTAACAACACAAATTCTTGTGATGGGGGTCCTATAGCACAAAATGTTCCAATATCCACGCCACAAAACAACAATTTGGGGATCCTTGACATTGTGTGTGACACAGTGTGAGAGCTGCTTCCCAAGGTTTTGATTCCAATTTATTTCAAATATGGAATAAAAATGCTGCTAATACTAATATTACTATCGACAAGTGGTAGAATGTGTCACATTTGTGGAACCCGTATGAGTTTATAATTGACTTGGCGTAAGGTACTGTAGCCCACAAAACAAGCAATTACATTTGATGTTGGTTGGACAATGGATTCAAGATCTGGGGCATTTTGTGAAAAATACTCGACTCCCAGGTCCTGTACACTTTGGAAGCCAAAAACAAACAAACCCCGGATTTCCTGTTTAGTGTTTTTTGTGTGAGACATGGAGACAATCAATAGGAGCTAGCAAAGTGTAATTAGAGAAAATGCAAACTGTTTTGCACTTGAATGTAGGCTTATGGGCTACTACATTTTGAGCCTTATACTGTAAGGTACTGTGGAGTGATATAGCACATGGTAGAGCCCGACCGAGATGACGGTCATACTGATATATCGGCCAATACCGATGCCGATATACACGTATCTATCGGTCATAACCATACTGATATATCGGCCCATGTATCGGTAACATTGGCTGATATATCAGTGGAACAGAAAAGCAAAGACAGAAAAGCAAAGTGTGGAATTATTTCACAAAAGTAAGTGATGAACTCACATTAGTTAAATGTTTTCAATGTCATATTTTAAGTTTAGAAGTTTTTAAATGTATTTTTATTATTTGAATTCATTATTAAACATAGGTAACATCGGTAACAGCCCCACTCTGTGAGAACTAAAAATGTTGTAATGTGCCTAATAATGCACATTGCTTTACTGTAGTTTGAGGCTCAGGTCACTAATGATATGCTGCCCTCTTATGGTGATAGTTACAAAGTACACTTGCACAGAAACTACATTCACAATAAATGCATTAACAAAATAATGCTCCCAGGCTCTTACTCTCACACTCTCTCTCTCTCACACACACACACACACACACACACACACACACACACACACACACACACACACACACACACACACACACACACACACACACACACACACAGAGATTCTGTCTCAGGAGCAGGTAGCCCAGTGATCTGTGGGTTGGTGGTTTGAATCCGTCCACTTGCCAAACTGTCCTTGTGCAAGTTGGTTGATGCCTTGCATGGTAGCTTGCTACCATTGCTGAACATGGCAGACTTTGGCGTTAACTGTTTGTAGCTTCACCTCCCAATGTATGAATTGACAGAACATTGCAAGCACTTTGAGTAAACACTCAATAATGCAATCCATTATTAGATGCCGAAGCACCTTAACTGGCTCCTTTCCATGTAAAGGAGCAGTGTTACTCTGAATTTTTCTGGGAGTTTGAACTTCTCTCCTTATCCCTATGGGAGACGTCATGCAGGGCCTATACATTATTAGCCTCGACACCCAGGCTTTCATTTTCGTTCGCCTTGCGCGAAAACGGAAAGCCTGGACTAACGCGCGTTGGAAAGTGGCCTTGAGGGGCGTGTCAACCTTCCGGGGTGGGCGTCGCTCTAAATGATGTGACGTAGAACAGCAGTGGACGGGCGTGGGAGGGGCCGGAGATGACGACACGTTAGTGAGATCAAATCAGAGCGCAGCACTTCCGCCGTGTGGATCCCACGACACCCCGCCCCCCAAGGCCAAAATCATTGAGGGCTAGACCAGGCTAATACATTATTAGCACAATCAAGGGTAGACAGACTAAACGGTAATGCGTCAGTATACGTTCGACCACCTTTAAAGTCCAATAAGAGGCTGTAGACATAACTTCTGTGGGACCCAGACATATTTATTTTCTATACAATGGGATCGACTGAATCCCTCTCATGATAGGAATATGAACAGCAAATGAACATTATATGATTGAAAGCAAATACGACCTGTTATACTGCGAACCGAGATTCACATTATATCAGCTCTCTGGCCGGGGCGCCCCTCAAAAGCACAGGTCCAACGCTGTGTTCGTCCTGGAGAATTCTGCCTAGCCTGTACTCCGTCCCTCGCTGTGCCCGCTGTACTATCTCTGATAACTCACTATCTCGCTGTGGCCTTGACGTGCTATGCTGCACATTCTTACAAGACATGGTGTGAGCTCAAAGCTCTACTTTCTATCTCATCACCCCTCCTTCTTTGCGATTTTAAAGAAGCAAAGATCAAAAACCCAAAGTAGATGGACAGCGTATAACGTTCAAGGGGTGCCCCGGGTGCAACTTAAATTATTTCAATTTATGCTAAGCTTGCTTGGGGTAAGGGAAAGAACCTGCAATATTGTCCTACCACCAGTCCGTGACAGTTCGTTCATCACGCCAACGGACCAGGTGCCAGGTATTCTAGTTAGGATCAGCTCAAAGCCAGGCACTAAGTTCAATGCAAAGGATTTATACTATTTGTGTAAATCAACATAAATTCAAACTTAAGTACAGCATTAGGTGAAACGATTCTCTCATCTATGCTAAGGGCAATTACATAACTCAATGTTTTGTTTTTAACTAAAATGAAATCATTACAAAAAAACGTGTAATAATACTAGTTCGGAGTTAATACTGACAATGCTTCTGTGTCAAAACAATTAAATAATAATTATGCTGGATCTTTAAAACATTTTGATGCTTTAGAAATAAGTTGCCTTGTAAGAAAAACTGTAATTTTACAAATCAGTACAATTGGTTAAATGACAGTGCAAAAAGATCTGTGTTTTTACTTCAGTTGGATCATAAGATAAAAGGTAAACTCACATTGACTATAGGGTACTCCTTGCCTCTCAAATACTATAGTATAATAGTAAAAGTAAAAGGTTGTTACTCCTGCCAGTCATTGGAACAGCCGTGGACACATGTGAGGTAGGGAAAACCACCTTTTCTGTTGTTATATATGGAAAAACCTGTTAGCCAGGAAAACCACTTTCTTTGTGATGTTATATGTGGGAAAACCTGCCCCTATGGATGAGGGGTCCCAAACCCCATCCATACCATTTGGCCACGGTCCACCTCTGGACAATAACTGACATCTGTAAAGTGACATGGGAATTGAGGGTCCCATATAACCCGGACACAATTTGTTTTTTGTCATCCCCCAATGGGGTGTCTTGGCTTTTTATGTTGAAATAAGCCTGCTGTTTTATAATGACCAGTGATAAATTGCCTGATTTCTGAAAAAATCCCTGGAAAAGTCTATTCACATTATTCAATACTGCTGAAGGATAAAAATGCATGCCAGTACCGCAGAGGTACAGTGCCTAAGTGAGTTCTTTGTTTTTCCGCTGCAACTGATCAGTGAGGTCACCCTCCTTGTTCCTCTTCTGCCAGGGGCCCTTGATGAAGGTGGGAGGCGTTGATTCTGGATGGACTGGTGGTCAGGTAGTCTGGCGATTCGGAGCACCACCATATTTTTAAAAACTAAAATTTGGCCTATTCCCGAGTTACCCAGCCTTTGTATCAAAATCATACATGTTATCCCCTCCTTAGTTATTGCTTAAATCTAAGCAATAACTAATTAATAGTCTAGACACTTTTGTCTTATACCTTATTATTTGTTTGGACAGTCTAATGGATTAACCTATACTGTAAACCTAGGCTGGTGGTGTGTCCTTAGTTGCGGGTCCGCGCCCCGAAAGCTGGGGGTCATGAATAGACAAACGCCCAACCTCCGAGGTGGGAGCCCCATCCCATCGGCTGCTGATTACGATCTTGCTCTTCCATGCACAGGGTTGATGGGGGCTCTTGTCTTCTTGGGGGTGTGTGCAATGTGTAGCAGGGGGTGCACTGTGCTGCATTCTTGGAGGTGTGTGCAATGTGTAGTGGGGGATGCATGCCATGTGTAGAGGGGGATGTACTATGCTACAGGGCTTGTATAGTGTGTTTGGTGTTCTGGCCTCCACTTAAGTCCTTTCGCGCTAGATTGTGAGTGTAGTGTAGCATGTAGCAGAACTAGTCAAGTAGATGGCCATAATTACATGTTGGATGTAATTTACAGAGTCCAAAACTAGATTTGTTGGGCTGATGTTTATTGTTAAATTAGTGAAATCTTCACCCTCCTTGATATTAAACTGAAAACATGTAATCAATACTAATGGGTTTTGATTCCCATTCAGTTGGGTGGAACCCCTACCTATTGTCAAGAGAATGTTTTAGTGTAATGTGCTACTACTATATGGATGTTTGAAGTTAAAATCAGTCTATAGTTGTTTTCCTGGCCATCTGCAATGCGTTGGGTAGTTTTCACTTAAGAGGAGCCATAGCATGCATAATCAATCTATTCAAACACTCTAATTGGGTTTTTATTAGTCTGTTAGTGCGTTATTTCATTGGCATCGGGTTTGATTGACACAGACAGAATCACAAACGATCAAAAAGTTATTAGAATTGAAAAATTAACATTATTCTTGATTTCTGACAAACCATCCTCGTCCCTCCTAGATATAACCTGGAACGTGTCCTCCACCTTGCCCTGTAATTCACATTAGTAACCTTCGGATACGGGCTATAGATGTCGCTTACCTCGCAACTGAGGGTCTCTCGAGCTGCTGTACTGTGAAACTGTTAGTTTAATACTTTGACCTCCCGGAATAAGATTACCACACATGCACATTTGGAAATTTGTCCCTACATCCAAACATTCTCCGCTCCTGTGGGAAATGTGTTACAGTTATGAATTGGACACCCCTCCTTGATATTCTGTTATTGCACACCATTCTATTTGTCCTCTTACTTTCCCTCCTTGTCAAGACAATCCAAAGTTGACATGACATCATATTATGTACTATGCAATATGGCTTTTGATTACTAAAACACTTTGGACTTTTAGACCTCCCTCCTTGTCTGTAGACCTGTTCCTGTGGGGTAAACATTGTTATGGTTAATTTAGATTTGACATTTATACATTATCTCCTTGCTCCTCGTCCACATTTGGATAAAATATTCATTCCGGCTTGGTACCACTCACCGTGTAAGGGAAATTTGGTCACATAGGTTTGAACAATGTAGTTTCCTGTGCGATTTTAAGACCCACGTTCTGCATTGATATTGAGCATTTTTTAATGTTATATTTGATTTTGTCAATTTATTTTTATTCTTATTTATTTATTTATTTTATTGGAATTGGTACTCTGCTGAAGCAGTATTTTGTGGTTTGTATTCCATTAGTTCTGTATTTTCTGTAATTTCTAATTTCTGTAATTTCTGTAGTCTTCTGCCACTCTCGGATGTATTCACTGGTGAGTTGCCCTGCCTTATCCGTAGCTCCCCACCTTTGTGGTTTAACCCTTATTACTTCTTATATTTTCTCACTGTTATTTTACCCACCCAAATTTTAACCTTTTTTTCCATTCTTAATGGGATTCTTTATTAGATGAAATACATATTTTGATTGCACACACTCTATACGTCGATTCCAGACTAACCTACCTATCAAAAATGGAAATATATGAGTGACCCGTTTTTTTTTTGTAAAATCGATAAACTGCCAAAACCTAGAGTCAAGTGTAAACGATTCAGAAGAGTCGGTAGACTTGCAATTCACTTGATAACGTGACCCCACAACAGTGGAGAAAATATGCGTCAATGTGTTCGACTCCAATTAGGCCCGAGGGTCTGTGTATGGTACAAGCTTTGACATCATAAAATTGATTTTGGCTATACTAACCTGGTCAATGATTTGGAGGCATGTGGCATCGTTCAAAAAGTGATGAGAAAAAAATGTTAAACAACGTTGCATGATGTTGTGCTGCTCACTGTGCCTATATGTAAGTAATGGTATCCCTCACTAGTAATCTAGAATCTCTCTTATCTAAACAAATCATTTGTTGTCCAACATGTACTCCTCATAGCTAGTAGTGGTAATACAAAATGTATTTATTTTCAGGATAATTAATTATCTAATTTATTTTGCAAGTCAAATGCCACTATAGTTTAAACCAAGAGTATAATTTAACCAAATTAGCAGTCACCCTGTGTCTTGGTCATATCTTCCGGTTTCAGATTCAGCTAAGTGTCTTGAGATGTGTGTCTGCGACTACCGTTTTATGCATTATAGTGGCAGTGTGAGCAGTGTGTCATGACTGAAGTCATATTGTATTTCATAATAGTAAGTAGACGTTCACTTCCGGTTGATGTTCATTCCTGTGCCCTGGGCCTGAACTATTGTTATTAGCAGAAATGGAATGCATGAGCAGGGACAATTAAGGTATACACACGAAACCTTAACTTGATGAGATACATTGTATTGTGTACAGTGTAATAAATAGTAATTGCTTAATTTCTTCTTTAGGTGCAGCCACGGTTGCTTTGTTAGATTGAATTTGTCATTATTGTTTCATTTGGCATCTGGTCAGTTGACTTTGGGGCTACTTGTAGTAGCACTTTAATTTCCCCATACTGGGGCTGTAATTTAATATTGCTACTGCATTTAGGTGATTTTCCTTGAAGCGTAATTATTTGGACACTTTTGAATTACCTTAATTAATTACTTCTGGCATTGGTGTTATGTATTCATTGTTTTGATTAACTAAGTGTCATTATTTTAAGACGTTCCAATATCAATATGGCCTTTTTATGGCCTATATGGCCCACTGATTATGCTACTGATTGTAGCAGTGTGCATTAGCAGACTAAAGGTTATCACTTAAGTTTGTCAAACACTATGCATTTAGTTCAATTTCTGAGTTTAGTTAATTCCACCACCACTCAACCTGTGCGATGAGATAACATTTGAAAATATATATATTTTGGTTCTAGAATTATAATTTGCCGGTTCAGCTGTGTGTTTGTAGTGTTCAATCGTATTATTTTTTTTATTTTAACTTCATTTAACTTCACTATGGTGTTAGTAACCAGATTTGGGCAGTAACAAATCGCATACGGTAATAATACCCTAATGATTTTATTCTATCAAAATGGGTAATATAACTAATATAACATCAGATCACGCCTCATTACCTACAACAAATGTGTTTGGTGTTGTATGTGAAAAGAACAGGTTTACAAGCCGTCAACAGATAACAGACATGTGCAGTAAGTTTGTAGATCCTAATCCACCACCGCGGTCTACACACATGATGTTCTATGTGGGTGGGAGGGGGGAACATAAGTCCTTTTCCTGTAGGGGACGTCAGTTGTTGGTTGGTGTTTATACCAATGTTGCTCATAAATTTGCATTCCCGCCTTATTTGATTGTTTTGTTTGACCTGAATTACTGAAACTTCAACTGTGGCAGGTCCAATATTTGACTTCAAATGACTCCGGCCTTGCGTGTGGGCCGAGGTAGTGCAGGCGTTGCACCACAGCCCCATGACCTTAAGTGGTGTGGTCATTTCAGTCTGTCTGAGTGAGCGTCTCCCCAAACACTGGAACAGTTCTTTTACTCCATCACTGTGCGCTGGTTGTCTGTGGCCTGCCTTGTCAGTTCTGGTTGTCTGCGGCCTCGTCAGTTCGTTGGTGCTCTCGTTGTTGGCTTCTCAGTTGCCTCTGATGAGTGTCCCCCAAACACTCGGAACAGTTCATTGTTTGTGTCGCTGCACTGGATGGTGGATTCCAGTAACAGCAACAATGTCTCTTGAGTGGAACAGGATGTGCGACAGTCTTTGAACAGACAGCCGAGTAGGCTGTAACATGTGAAGTCAAGTATTGTCCTGCTGTTGTTGTTGTTTTTTTTTTTTTGAATGAGACATAGTTGGATAATATAATTTTGACAATGTCTCACTGTTGCTATTGCTCCCCTGTTACATTGTTGTACATACCTGATGTACCTTGCAATATTTCTGTGCAACACCGGTATTGTTGTCTGATGGATCTGTACTACAGTACTTTGTTGTGAAACTGTGTCACTATGTCATTTTACCTCTTCGACTACCACACCTGTTTGTTAATGTTCATAGCCTGTACCTGGCAAAATTTGTATGTCCACTAGTTAGTGTGGTTGCAACCAGACTGTTGTAATTATAACACTTTATTCCGCATTATTATTCTTTTCTCTAGGTAACTAAGTTTGGCACCCTACTCCTCCACAGCTAAAGTTTTGCGCACATACTATCTGGAGCTACCTGATAAAAGTGGCCTGTCACAATTTTTTATTATGCGTATCGTTTGGCCGTAATTTACTACCAAAGTTAGAGGGAGGGGCCTATTTTACAAAAAAAAAATGCAACAAATCAATCACCAATTGTCCCAACCTGCCCAAATTTGAATCACATGTTGTGAGTGGTGGCACCAACAGGGAGCCTTTTTTTTTTCCTCTTTTTTTTTTTTTTTTTTTATATAGGGGGCGCCACAACAGTGCAAAATGTAGTTGATGGAAGTTGATGTAGTTGATTGATTATTGGAAATATTTAATACTTCAGAATTTTATTGTGAATGATTTACATATGTCATCAATGGATTGTAACTGGGCTGTGCTAGCTGTAGGTAATTTTCAGGGTTTATGGGTGTATTTACTCATCATTTTTTAATCTTTTCCCGGATTACATTTGGAACTATTTCTAAAAGCTCTTAAAGCTGAACATTACTTTATGGCAAATTGTACATCAGGACAGCTAAAAGGTTTTTTCTCTGGTATATTTTACTCTGATTACATTTTGGGTTTGGTCATTATAGCCTGTTCTAAATTTGGCTCTCCACATTTTGAGCTATCGAAAATATACAGTCTCTTCATCCTTTCATCATATCAATTTTAACAAATTCTTTATTCGGGCCTTTTTCCCAAATCCAACAGTAGCCAATGCCAAAAACATGTTTTGGGGCGTATACATCCCCTCCTAATTGCATATGATCACAGGGTTGAATTGAAAGTCGACATCATAATTGACTGCCAAAACTAATGTAAGGGGCCAAAACAAGCGACTGTGGCAATCATAATTGCAGTATTTCTAGTTAGCATGTTGGTCTTGGATGGTGGTGGGTAGGGTGTAGACTGTTTTTTTTTTTTTGTTATTTTCGTGGAATTGCTGTTTATTAGGTGTTATCTGTACCGTGTTTAGGGTTAATGTGAGTTAAAAGCATACAACATACTAATGAGCTCTTGTTGATGTCCCAATCAACGTCAGATTTTAGCCGGAGCACCCTTGAGCAACAAGAGCAACACTTGATATAGTGCAGCGGTTAAGCTCATGAAATGGAAGGTATTGTGCATTTTATGACTAAAGCATGAAACTTTCTACAGTGTTTCTATACACCATGAAGTTTATTTTCAGATGTGGAAGCACTTCTCAGTTGAAGTGCTTTCATGTGTTAGAGGCTGTACAAATGTAAGGTGGTCAAAAACATGGATTTTTCACTTTTTGCAGGCATAAAGACAGTATATCAATAAGAAGAGTCCTGGAACACACTAATCACCATAAAATTGCTTTAATGTGTTAAATCAGCAGTATAAGATGTGTCATTTGGGTTTCAGGGTCCATTAGGTCACCAAACATCTCTCATAAAGAAAGACCAAAAAATCGGATTTTGCATAATTTGTGTTAATTTGGATTGAGCATTTCACATTTCTTCTAGACATTTCCTAGTTGCAGTAAAGAGTGTCTACAATGCAATGACACTATTAGCGAGGACTAACAGTCTCCTGAGTAGGGATGACACGGTATGAGATTTTACAGCATTGTTATGCTATTGGAAACCTATACCTAGGTGTTTCATGGTATTTAAACTAAAATACTGTATTTGCTATACTTACAGCAGAAGTGAACAGTGCATGTTCAGATCTGCATCAGAGAACTGTCACCACTTTCAGACTGACCTCTGGTGACCTTGAGGAGTCATTGACCTCAGAATTGCATTTTGGCACGTGTTGGTCCTCTCTCTATTATAATAATATGTTAAGTTTGTTAAGTGGAAGTTTTATTCTAATGATAACTTAAAAGTAAAGAATAGACTACAGAAATGATGAGTTGTGTTTGATATACATTTTATGACATTGTGTATGACATTGATATGACATTAAAAACATCTAGGAGGAGAGTGAGCATCAGCAATAAAATAAAGACAGAACATTCATTGTTTATGTAGTTCTTATGCAGCTCCAAACAGAACTGTATGAAGAGATATAAGTAATTGGTAGTGATGGTCAAAGCCGAGAAACTCAGCTTCACTATCGTGCCCAGAAGGTCTACAGGACACCCTGTGGAAACCCTCACAGACCTGAACTACACTGACATCTGCCTGCTGAGACTGAGGTTATGACCTATAACTTCCCCAAGGACATCTGCCCCTAATAACAATAGAGGCTGCAATTCTGGGTGAGATCAATGGCTAATGGTATGACCAGTGTGTGGAAATCCAACCTACCCCAGCACATCAACATCAGTTTCATCTTCTATGGCTGTAAATGCTGGACACTAACACAAGCCCTATAGAATTCCAAGGATGGGTGCTATGCCAGAATGCTGCGTGTGGTACTGAACATCGACCAGGATGAGCACATCACCAACCGGCATCTGTATCAACCAGCATCGGGGAATTACTGCATGTACCAAAGAAGATAGCAGTACAGAGTACAGATGAGTCTAGCTGGACACTGACACCGATACCAAGAACAACCAGCCAAAGAGTGTGTACTGGATGGAGAGAACGTCCCACACCTTTATCTCTTCATACAGTCCTCAGACGAGCCCTCCATCAGCGTCAGCATCAGTCATCTTGGTTTTCCATACATCTGTCCACATATACAGTATGTGGACGTACTAAAGGAAGATGAACCAACACACACAGGCAGTGATGGAGAGAACGTAGGTGTGGGACGTCCTCTCCATCCATGCCTGTGTGTTGATTCATCTTCCTTTAATACGTCCACATAGGTAGGTGTGGGACGTCCTCTCCATCCATGCCTGTGTGTTGATTCATCTTCCTTTAATACGTCCACATAGGTAGATGTGGGACGTCCTCTCCATCCATGCCTGTGTGTTGGTTTATCTTTCTTTAGTACGTCCATAGGTAGATGTGGGACGTCCTCTCCATCCATGCCTGTGTGTTGGTTCATCTTTCTTTAGTACGTCCACATAGGTAGATGTGGGACGTCCTCTCCATCCATGCCTGTGTGTTGGTTCATCTTTCTTTAGTACGTCCACATAGGTAGGTGTGGGACGTCCTCTCCATCCATGCCTGTGTGTTGGTTCATCTTTCTTTAGTACGTCCACATAGGTAGGTGTGGGACGTCCTCTCCATCCATGCCTGTGTGTTGATTCATCTTCCTTTAGTACTTCCACATACGTAGGTGTGGGACGTCCTCTCCATCCATGCCCGTATGTTGGTTCCCACAGTACCTTTGGTTGGTTGTTCTTGTTATCGGTGTCAGTGTCCAGCTAATCTCATCCTCTGTACTGCTATCTTCTTTGGTACGTGCAGTAATGCCCCGATGCTGGGTGATACAGGGTTCCCCAGGGTGTCTCGTAGACCTTCTGGTCGCGATAGTGAAGCCAAGCTTCTTGGCTTTGACCATCTCCACCAATTCCTTATCTTACCTCCTTACCTCTTCATACAGACTCTTTTGGAGCTGTATGAAGAGCACCTGTCAATTATGTTTTTTCGGTATGGTATTGCTGTTGTGATTCCTTGGAACAAAACCTCCATTTCATAATATATTATAATCAGGACTGCACAGAACTGGCGCGCATGCGCGTCCAATCAAGCACATGGCGCGGTCAATTACGGGCTGGGGAACGCTTTTGCGCACCACAGATGGGGCTCATAATAAAAATTTATATTGTTTATGGCCAGAAGCCTTAGTATACATATAAATTCGCCAACTCTGTTCACTTCATTGGGCCAGTCCAAATACAATGTATTTTCAACTCCAGTTGTCCCTATTCAGGCTGCATGAATAGCAGTTGGAGTGCTCAGTTTCTGACCCCTCACTGTCGCAACTAGATGGCTCTGCCCCCATTGGCCAATCACACTGTGTCTTGTGGACACATGGGTGCGCTGGCCAGTGTTGCCAACCTGACTCATTTGTCACTATATTTAGCTTTTTTCCAGACCCCAACCAGACCCCAACCAACCAGGCCCCAACCAAATGGACGCGTAAGGGTCCATTTGGTTTCATTGTAGTGCATTAATTTTATTCTAATGCATTCGAGTGCGTGTTTGAAGTGACACTAATGCATTTTGGATTTTGGCAGTTGGCGACACTGACACTGCCCAAACGCAGTGTGTCTTTACCTCCTTCCTCGATCGATCTATGCTACTGCTAGTAGTTCACACTGAGACATTATTCTGCTAACTTACAGCTAAACTCTCGTCAAATGTCCAAGAAGCAAGCGCCATTAAGGAATTATTTTGGTGTTCCATCACCGCAATCTCCAAAGAGACTGCACAGAAAAGACGTCTTTGCTGTAAAGTGGTTGATGCACAATGTTGCTTAGCCCTGTTGCCGTTGCGTTCGCCCCTCATCTTAAACGCAACGGGGCTGTGTGTGTGTGTGTGTGTGTGTGTGTGTGTGTGTGTGTGTGTGTGTGTGTGTGTGTGTGTGTGTGTGTGTGTGTGAGAGAGAGAACGCATTAAAGGGGAATTCCACCCATTTCCAAACATGTTATGTCATTAACATGCAGAGAGAACACATTAAAGGGGAATTCCACCCATTTCCAACATGTTATGTAATTAACATGCAGAGAGAACGCATTAAAGGGGAATTCCACCCATTTCCAATGTTATGTCATTGACATGCACCTTAGAGATGTTGTGTTGTTCCCCCAATCTATTCCCTAAAAATGGAGGTCTGAAAATAGGGGTCGATATGAGTCGCCGATACGGGTCGATATGGGTCGCCGATACGGGTCGATATGGGTCGCCGCATTTTTGGAGCACCAGGTAACATCCCCTGGTGCTCCACTGAGTACCTGACCAAAATAGTTATGTGCAGCCCTGATTATAATGGAGACTGGAACATGTCAGAAAGCAATTCTGAAGTCAATGACTCTCGGTGACCCAAGGTCTCCAGATGTCAGTTTGACAGTGTTAACAGTTCCGGGCATGCAGTTCTGAACATGCACAGTGCAGTTCTGCTGTAGGTTATAGCACATACCTATGGTATTTAAAAATTGGTATTTAAAATTAATACATACATACTATGTCATAGTATTTATTTATCCATTTTTAAATACCATGAAACACTGAGGTATAGGTTTCCAAAATCTCATACCGTGTCATCCCTACTCAGGAGACTGTTAGGCTTCACTAACAGTGTCATTGCATTGTAGACACTCTTTGTTGCAACTAGGAGACACTTTACTCCAACTAGGAAATGTCTAGAAGAGATGTGAAATGCTCAATCCAATTTAACACAAATTGGTGAAAATCCGTTTTTTGTCTTTGGTCATGTGAGGTAAGTTTGTGTGACCTAATGGACCCTGAAACACAAATGACACATCTTATACTGGTGATATAACCCATTGAAGAAATTTGATGATAATTAGTGGGTTCCAGAACTCTTCTTGTTGATATATTATCAATGTGTCTGCAGAAAAGTGAAAAATACATGTTTTTGACAACCCGATATTTGTACAGCCTCTGGCATATAGAAACATTCATGCTCAGAAGTGCTTCCACATCTTAAAACAAACTTCATGGTGTGTAGAAACACTGTGGAAAGTTTCATGCTTTAGTCATAAAGTGCACAATTGGTTTGCTTAACCGCTGCACTAATCAGGTACATAAATATATATTTATTGTATAATCTTTTGTATATTGTCATTTTGCGTTTACTTACTATTTACTAACTCAATATTTTGTTTCTCGTTTGAGGCTAACATGTGGTAATATGCGAATAGATGCCCATTTATTTAGATACTGTACACTGTATATTTGTTTAGATGCTGTACATTAGTTACGAGTAATTATTAGATAATTCTCTCTCAACTTAAGTATTTCAGTGTGTTTCCATACCTTTACTTCCCATTCCCCTGCATGATGTGAAAACTGTAGTTATGGTTTAGCCAAATTATAACCATTTCACTTATTCACTTAATGACTGTCCAAGTCGCCGTGCTGGCAAACTGTGTCAAATATCGTGTACGGGGAAATGGGGACATACCCATGTATGCAGTAATTAATTTTTACACACTTAGTGTTGGTCTGCGTCATTGTATCTCTATGTTAGTGCGGACTGCAGAGCTAGTAAGTCTTTGTCGTGTCATTGCATCTACTCATGCGTCATTGCAGAGCTAATGCGGTCATTTCTAATTGGAATGTCTTGGATAACCCTAACCTAATATCCTACCAGGGACGTTGGTTCAAATGCCCAGTGTGCCACGTTGTGCGCCAGACGGTGTTTCAACACACAGGCACTAGTTCTAATAGTAATTAAATGTCTTCCTGCGGGTCTAAGAAGATTCATTTAAGGGCCTGATTTGAACCCGCAGCCTTGAGTTTGACATGCGCTACACTAATCTAGATCTTAAAAGTACCAACAATTAAATCAGTGACTGCGAGATTGGAGTATATATTTGTCTGCCCAATGGGATTTTTTTTTGCATATCCATTGTTATATTATTCATCATTATATTATCCAATATCCATTATCTATTCTGTGTTTGACCGAGCCACAGACCACATTTGAGAACGTGTATTTTCATCCATAATTCCAAGCTGTATTGATGTTGGAACCATTAGAGCTAACCTGAGAATTTATTAGAGTGTTTTCTCCGTTCTCCAATTGTGTAGACTTATTTTAAATTAACTTTAAGGGATGCCTATGTTTAACAATTATGCCTCTGCCTTTGGCGCAAGCGAGCCACTTGGCTTTTGTTTTTTATTGCGAGTTAATCGCGCACTAATGAAATTGATCGAGTTAACTTGTGGCTGAGTTAACTCACGATTAACTATTTAATGCTGACCGCCTTAATTTTTATATATATATATAATTGTTTTTTGCTTGGGTACCTTACAAAGTCACATGAGAATTTTGTCCAACTAATTATAGAAGCAAATGAAAACTTATCTAGGCTTCTGTGGGTTGGTTTCAGACAAATAAGCTACCACTGAAGGTAGACAATTTTATTTTGTACTAATAGTAGCAGGTGTTCAGGGGAGAACGCCAGTCTGTCAGCCACGGCACGAAAATCAATCAAGTTGCCTCAATGTTATTAGGTATCATAATTGATGATAACTTAAATTGGGAAAAGGATAGTTGTTTCTTACACTAGTTTGAGTTTTTTTTTTTCCTTCCCCATCTTATTGTAGCATGATATGGGCTGACCTTCTATTTATCTATTCCTCAAAATAATTGTTTTACTTTAAACTTAGCACTTAAGTCCTTCTCGTATTGGGTCGAAAACTAAACATTCTGTCTGTCTTGCCGGTAAAATCCCTGCAGATATGTATATTTGTGTACAAAGGCGTCCTACGACTCTCATACACTTCCAAATTTTCAATTCAATTTTAATGTCTTTTTTTTTTCTAATTCAGATATTTTTATGTCCCTCGCCAAGCGGAATATTTCTATCTACCCTATAATTTTTCAATAAGACAAGAGTAGAGGATCTATTCTTTGAAACGCTGTTGATTCTAGGACACCGACTCTTCAATCTCTTTCTCAAATTTCAGACCAGCCCATTAAAATGATCTTGCAGTAGAATAATCTCTGATTGGTTATTGTTTTGCTCTGAGTCTGGTCTGTAAACGGACTAATTGTCCTTGCAATACTTGTATTGTAATTGTCAAAGATATTTCTGGCATTTGTTTGTTACATTTGTTTTTGTTATATGGAGTAACTCTTTGTTTAAATTTAAGATCATTATTCTATATATATATATATATATATATATATATATATATATATATATATATATATATATATATATATATATATATATATATTTGTTACCGTACTGTTACCGTATTCTGCTACAGTGAACTATATTAGAGTACAGAATTGTATGATTGCAGATTCTGTCTGCTGTTCTGATTAACTTTAACTTCATCATACAGGTCTATATTAACAATAAAAACTGATGGTATGTAAAACAAACACCACGGTCTCCACAACTTAGTGTACGTCTACACCAAGCTGTATCAACTACATGGCTGTTTTCCATGACATTGACACGTTACATATACAACTTCAAGACCAGGCTGTCAAAACAGCCGTTCACAAGGTTATACATAGAACCATTCAAGCCACAGGCCTACGGCCTAAGTCGGTGTTGTCTGCTACATTCACTCCTGCATTCATTCATGTCTTTACTTACCCCACACGTGAGATGATATCAGTTCTGCTGGCCCGTAAACCAGGCCTTGGCCACAGGAGCAAAATAAATAAATAAAATAAAATAAGGTAAAATAAAATAAAGAAAAATAAAATAAGCAATTGCAATATATTATGACATGTCAGCGCTCTCAGGGGGATTACTCTTAGCTACCAAAACTCGAGTCTTGTGTACAACCAAGAAATCCAAGCAGCTACAAAAGCTGATTGACTAACCCCCTACTTGTTTCTTTTTGTTTTTTGTTTTTTTTTTTTGTTTTTTTTTTACATGAGTGTACTCTCAGTCACAGACTGTAGTGCCATCTCATACATTTTCCATTTAACATGTTAAAAACCGGTTTTCTTCACGTGGCCGCAAACCCTGGTGCGGACTTTGTCTATGTCCCTTGACATGACCTCATGTTAAATACATGGCCCCGAAACCCTGGTGGGGACTTTGTCTATGTCCCTTGACATGACCTCATGTTAAATACATGGCCCCGAAACCCTGGTGGGGACTTTGTCAGTGTCCCCCGACACGACCTCATGTTAAATACACGGCCCCGAAACCCTGGTGGGGACTTTGTCAGTGTCCCCCGACACGACCTCATGTTAAATACATGGCCCCGAAACCCTGGTGGGGACTTTGTCATCCTTTCTTTCTTTCCTTTTTTTTTTATAGTCGACTGCCACTCCCCGGTTGGTCTTCATGCATTCATTCATACACTATACACTATACAATACAAAACTATACAACTATACAATGGTGGCGAGTGCACACTGACCATTGGAGGCAATTTGGGGTTCAGTGTCTTGCCCAAAGACACTTCGACATGTAGACAGGAGGAGCTATGCTTCGAACCTCTGCACTTGACAACCTGCTCCCCCTACCAATCCACAGCTGCCCCATTGTTAGTATCACCCTTATTATACGTATAACAATAATATTAATGATAGCTCCTCACTGGCCAGGTGAGAAACTGGAATTATCGGTATTGTGCAAATTGTGTATATATATTTAAAGAAGCAGCATTTTTCCTGCAAAACTGTTCTTAATGTACCTTTAAGGAGGACATGCCTTGTTTGTCAAATGGCACATATACTATCACTTACCCTATTTAGAGTATAATCGTTTTAGATATTTCCTTTTAATACAGTTTGAGTGATTTTCAGTTATGTGGATAAAATAAAAATCTAAATCATTAGACTCCTTGATTAGCTCTATTTTTTAGATTTGATTTGGAAATTTAACTTTGGTCAATTATTATTCTTATTCTTTATTATATTATTATTATTTGGTCAATTCAAACTTTTGATAGTACACACATTTGTGTTATATATACTTTAATCGTTCACTTTGTATGCATACAACTGGTTTAAAACTAGCAGTATTTTGTCTATAATTTCAGTTAGATTAATTTTAGTTTTCTGAAGACATAATTACTTGAGTATTGCGATATTTTTTCCCTATTATTATTATTATTATTTTTCCTTTCCTTTATGTTTACCTTAGTTACAATTAAATTAAGTGTTTGTTTGTTTGTTTGTTTGTTTGTTTGTTTGTTTAATTCTATGTTTCGTTATTCATTCTTTAGTTAGTTAGTTTTAGTTAACTATTATTGACCAAATCCGATGTGGTCAATTGCTGCAGTAATGTTGTAAATACTTTTCACAATTATAAAGATGCTCTACATTTGTGACACATACTTCCGCCCCTGGCGGGGAAAGTGTTAACACTTCCCATTGACTTTTAGAATCCAAGTTGTACTCTCATTGTCTATGTGTATGTGCGCACCAGTGGCTTCACATGCTCTGGGACCGGGAGAGGGTTTGGGTGGGGGGGGGGGGGGTATGACAACCAACTGACATTGCTTCCTCAGTCCCTCTCCCTGTCGGGTGGCGTTGGAGGGTGGAGGGTTTGATAAGGTGCCGCGTGCCACTGGTCTTGTTCCCCGGCAAACAGAATTGTTATGGGATAGTTTAGGGTTGTCATGTCTTAGAATGGAATGTCCGCACCAGATATACCCACCTATCTTAGATAAAACACACTCTCTGCCTAGCGTTATCTTTCGCCAACCGGACCTCAATCTGACTCCATTGTGTGAACGTGTTAATTTTGTTGTAATATATTAACACCTTAATGCATAGGGTGTGTGTGTGTGTGGGGGGGGGGGGGGGGGGGGGGGGGGTGAGTGGACCTGTCTCCCGCAATGTCTCACTTTTCAGTAAGCACACACACACACACACACACACACACACACATACTTGTTTTTGTTACATGGTGGGACACCCCTTTCTAGACATATCACTGCCCTGAAAAAATCAGGCATGATACAAGAGTATAACGTTCTATTAGCCAAATTCAATACTTTTCTCTTTTCTATGGATTTAAATGATCCAAAACATGGTCCCCATAAGGCTTGATATCCCTACGAGGTTACAGTGTTGCCAGACGTTTGTCCCCACAAATAACAAAGACCGACGCACACACACTCACCCAGCTGTTAAACCCTTTACTCTCTAAGCCTCAAACTAACAATTGTATACTAAGAAGCGGCTCCGTGCCTGCACAACACTCTCACAGACGCACACATCTTCGCACACCCGCACACATTTAGGATGAGATAGCATAATCAATAACAAAAAAGCACCGCATAGCATACGAGTAAGCAAACGGTAGCCGGGTAAACGGTACGTTCCCACAGCAAACATCGCTACAAGATTAAAACGCAAATAGTACGAGGCTATTTACAACACTGTCTAGAGATAGCACAGCGCGAAGCGTAGCCTATAGCACAGCCATAGCAATTTTTTCCAAATGCTGTTCATTTCATATCACATAACTTGTTATTCAGAAACCTACAAAAACATTTTTCAAAAGACAGCAGTCGTCACATAGTCATAGCGTGGTAGATCTGCATAACAATGCATATATTTTAGGGCCCTGTCTGCCACCCCAGAACCATGGGAAAACTGCTATGAACGGTCAAAAGAACCATGCAGCCTATTGGACAAGGATCGACACGTCGGGGTCACCATTAATGCGTCAGTATACGTTCGACCACCTTTAAAGTCCAATAAGAGGCTGTAGACATAACTTCTGTGGGACCCAGACATATTTATTTTCTATACAATGGGATCGACTGAATCCCTCTCATGATAGGAATATGAACAGCAAATGAACATTATATGATTGAAAGCAAATACGACCTGTTATACTGCGAACCGAGATTCACATTATATCAGCTCTCTGGCCGGGGCGCCCCTCAAAAGCACAGGTCCAACGCTGTGTTCGTCCTGGAGAATTCTGCCTAGCCTGTACTCCGTCCCTCGCTGTGCCCGCTGTACTATCTCTGATAACTCACTATCTCGCTGTGGCCTTGACGTGCTATGCTGCACATTCTTACAAGACATGGTGTGAGCTCAAAGCTCTACTTTCTATCTCATCAACGGAGACGGTAATTTTCATCACTATAGTACAAACACGCACTGCTACAACAAAATTAAACATTACTATGCACTATATGTGCGCAACTGTAGCAGATCCAAAGTACATCTTGTACCGTTCATAGCTCTATCTGAATGGGGCAGAAGACTAGGCACAGTCTAAAAAGTATACTTAAAATGTAATGTAGCTAATACATGAACACGCAAATGAAAGCCTGGGTGTCAGGCTACAAGGCTATTTTGGTGCATGAGTTGGCAAATTTTGTCGATCACAAACAGTGCCTAGTGACAAGAAAGATTGACTTTAAAGTGTGCAGACACTAAACCATTATTAATTTCATTTTAATGCAACATTGGGGTTGTTGGGGTTGTCACATTGATTCATGTATACTGTATGCATATATTTTAGTATCATGTACTGCAAAGTGGATTTTTTGTGCCAGTGTTTTAATCACTGACAGTTCTGGAGGGACAGTCTGCATGGGTTTTTTAATGTCTATGCTGCATGTTTTTTTTAATGTCTATGATTGGTGAGAATTGGAGGGACAGGATCTAGCAATACATTACAAATACAAAATATTCACAAAAGTGATGGTTGTCCTCATTTAAAACTATGCTGGAATTAAAGTTGTTGGCTAGCTGTCACCATTACACAGGGAATATTACACTGATCAGCCAATTTTGAAACTGTAGGAAGGCCACACACACACACACACACACACACACACACACACACACACACACACACACACACACACACACACACACACACACACACACACACACACACACACACACACACACACACACACACACACAGCTGTTATGGGTATCCAATGTGAGTAAAATGGAATTATTCCACCCGCTTTGATTATTCGAGTGTAAAGACAAATTCTAAAGGTTAGTACAGACCTGTACAATTTGTCTTTACTCACAAATAATTCCATTTTACTCACATCAGATACCCATAACAGCTTCCGCTACTACACCAATGCATTGCATATGAATTAGTATCAGTTACTTAAGCACTTCACTTGCAAAAGTGATGAAAATAAAAATGGCCGTTCATTCTATTACGCAGATGGGAAGTACTTCAGAATAATTGTGAGGTTAATTGAGTGCTGGTAATTGATAGATTTCAACAGCTTGCAAAACGATTACCTTAGGTAGTTGCAAAGCAATGCTCGTATAAGGACATCATAGTGACAGGAGCTACAGTATCATATTTAGTACAGTATAATATTTAAAATGTAACATTAATTCCTTTTTGTTTAAAAATCACAGCTCTGCCTGCCAAAATAACCACAATCTGATTATGATGGGGCAAAATGTAACTCTTGCTAATGCTGGGGCATGAAGATAGTACGCCTAGACAGAAGCGATCAAGCCACTCACCATGGGACAGGCCATGGTGAGCACAATGCACAATATACACTGTTCATGTATATTGGTCACCAAACCATGCTACCCACCCTGAACCCACTTTAACAGGCTGCAACAAGAACACACAGCACACATTTGACCGGGTGACATTCATTTATGACCATATCTCACCCAACACTTTGGACTTTGCATATTGATATTAAAAGTGTGTGTGGGTGTGCGCACGCGCATGTCCGTGCGTGTGTGTGCAGTTTATGGAAGTAATAAAAGATTTATGAGAATTTTATGAGAGAGGTTGTGCGAGGAGGTGCCTCAATCTGCCTTTGATGACTAGGTCATCATTTAAGAGCAGACTTCGGTAGGAGACAGTTTCAGTTGTGTCAGTTATCGAAGAACTGAAATGAATATTGAGAAACATGAATTCAAGGCTTCATAGTCGCAACCTTTATTTCCTCCATCTGTTGAGCTGTTACAGTGTCGAAACAAATACGTACCATTACTATTACACAGTGAAAAAAAGCAAAACCTAAGGTAATCATTACACACACACACACAGTCACACACAATCATAAGCATTCTTCACATGCTTTATGTCAAGTATATCCTCTGCCTTAAGGCAATTTCCACAGGTGACATGCTGAGAGTGTTGTCACTGTAGAGCGGTCGCTTGTGGTGCCTCCATAGCACCAGGGTGATGCGCGCCACAAATAGGATACAGGATGTGACCAGGATTATGACTGAAAGGGAACAGAGATGACATGTTCAGGCTAATTTTTAATGGGTGCTAAATAATTTAATGTCATTTCTGAGATTGAACCAATTAAAACCGGGAAACCATGTAATATCAGCTGTATAATATTTTGCAGATACATGCAGTACATACTGTATTCTTGTTAGTGATATTTTAAAAAAACCTTGAAAGCTTTGTTTTGAGTTTTATGACACATTCTACTGTTCTTGGGGTCCCTTGTACAATAACTATATACAGTATATACTGTATATTAAGATCAGATGGCAGCCGATGCGGCCAGTGTGGATGGACAGAGTTCGGAATCCAAATCTGTTCGCTCCCATGGAAATATTGAGCATGGGGACATCCAGACTAGTATTGGACTGGTAGTAGGCAGAAATGCATGTACTGGGGCAACAACCCAGCTTTAATGATCTTAAAACTCTTTACTTTAATGATTTTGTAATAACAGCACAACAAACAGACCTTGTTACTGTGCACTACTTTAAAACAGTTTACCACATGACTAAAATAGCGAGTAAAATGGTGAGTCCCCATTTCAGGATGCATAAATCACATGACCAGACTGTTTTCTGTACCCTCAATGGTTTTGCATTTTTTTGAGCCGTGCACCTTTAAAACTGAAAAATTAAACCTGAGTGCTGCGGTCTCTCCTGCATTTTCTGACCAGACTGTTTTCTGTACCCTCAATGGTGCAACTCTTTCTATCTAGATGGCTTTGGACGTGGCCAGCAAGTTTTCATCTTCGCATCAAACCTTTAGCTATCCATATATATGATCTGTTCTGACATTTCATATTATGTTGCTGTCGAGAGGAAACCACTTAACTCTATTTTTGAGGGTTTTGATTATTTATTCATGTATTTATTTCATAAATCAGTTCTATTGAACATCTACCTCTCTGTTTTGTTCAAAATATTCATCCACTGGAAAGTAGTAAAAAACACCACCCTTTTCCAGCCAAGGACAAGATTGGACGAGATAAGCCCCGCCCCAAAACAAAATTGCCGGTTTAGACCCTACAGGCCCATTTTGTTCTTTTTCAATGGTCAATAAAAAACAATTGTTGATCTCCAGGACTTCAGCTCATTGACTATACTTCTTTTGTGAACTTCTGAATTGTTTAATCAATTTTGTCAGTCTCACCTCCTTCACTTTTCTCCCTCTCCTGCAAGTAACTGATAATAGTAACTGATAATATATAAAGTCACCACACCAACTGTGATGAGTAGGCTATTGTTTTCAAAATAATGTTTTCTAAATTATAGAGTTAGATGGTTGATCCTTATTATAGAGATTTGTTGATCCTTCCCCACCCGTCCTTCCTCTTCAATGTCCCCATTTTGACTGATACCTCTCCATTCAAACTCTAGTCTATTTGCCAGTGCCCAAATAGACTGCGCCCTGCAGCCATTGAATACTACAGTTCTCAACGGGCCAAAAAATTAAGACCCTGGACCCCAAATGGCATTACTAATCAGCACCCAGCAACCCAGCCCTAAAACATAAAAAGAGGGATAGGGCATAGGTCTTAATGTGATAGGACATAGTATACTGTAGGTTAGTACCGGTATAGATATGCATGTAGCTTCCAACGGCGTTAGAGTTGGTCACACTGCCTGTTAGCCACAGGACTGTCACAGGGTACATGGACACAATGTAGCGCACATGCTCATCCAGGTAAAAGCTTTCTAATAAAAAGCTGGTAGATACACATGAACAAACTCTTTTTATTACAAACACGTGTAATTTCGGAGGTAATACCAAAAATTAAAGTAGAAAGAAATGGAATGAACACAAGCTTATACTGTGTAAATGATATTTGTGGAACTTGGATACAACATGAAAACATATTTTGCGTTAAATTAATAAAATGTACGGTATAAGCACTTTAAATTCTTGAGAATCTCAGGGGGGTTAAAAACAGCATAGGAAACAACAATTAGGCAAACAACCTGGCTAAACTGAGAACAGACAAGGACCAGACCATACAAAGGTAAAAGGTAGGTTTTTAGTCTTTTTAAAAGCCTCAGTGGACTGTGGAGAGTGTTCAACAGATGGAGACCAGGTGTTGGCCAGGTGTAGGCAATTAAGGCTGAGGTGTCAAGCTAGCTCATCCCTCCATGGATTTGTCAATCGCAGAAGGCCTAGTCGGCCGTTGTGCTGAGCTTGGTGTTAGGGACAAGGAGAAGAAGCTATATAGTATAGTTTTGGGAGGTCATTCAGGTTATCAAGTTGAAACGAATCCAACCACCCATTAGGGGCACATCTCTTACCTTACAAGGAGTCCCATAAGGATCAGTGTCAATGATATCATTACACAGTCACACATAGGCGTTATTGTTTGGTGTTGTAAATAAATGGTCATAGTCATCAAGGTGCTGAGGGTCCCCCACGTTGCATAAACTGCCATCCCATTCTGGACCTGTTTCAACACACAGTAGAGGGGTACAATACATCTCTATTCGTTTTGCAGTATAGATTTGCCTTTTTTTTTTTTTTTTTTTTTGCAAAAAAAAAATAAAAAAAATGGCAGATTCAAAATTATCCAATTTAAGATGAATTTTCAAGAGCAGGAAAGCATACAGTGAATTGTAAATATTTAAGACTAATTATAAGGCAGCCCGGATGGTGATTTTACCAATATCCTTATGAGCCAGAGGTCTGCGAAGTGAAATTTATTCAGCCAGGCTCCATAGACCTTCAGTCCATGACAGGTGAAAAAGAGAATCACGTAGTTGGTGAAAGTCATTAAGGCTGAGACTACTAGAGAATGCAGCATCATCCTGTGTGATACACAGAAATGTAGATATTCACTTCAAATACAAAACCCCCACAGAATTTGGAATATGTCGGTGTTTAGAAAGCGGAACGTAGATGTTAGTTGTGCAACTTACTCTCTGTCATAAACAAACAGTAATGTGATGTTCAGACACAGGCTGATGATCAAGGACACATGAAACCCATAGGGCAGCACAGCAGGAGTGGTGTACATCCATGAACAGACATTCCTACAAAACAGACCGTTCCATGGCAACGCTTGCCTGAGTAAACAAATTCTGCCTGCAGACAATCTCCACTATGGAAATAACAAGAGAAAAGCAGTCTGCAAGGTAATAAAGATTAAATTACTGGACTGTTTACCGTAAAAGGAACGTCTGACCAAAAACACACTCGCCCCCACATCAGTATTGTATTTTTTTTTTTACATACTCCTAACCTTAGTAAAAGGTTGTTTTGTGTTTTATGTTTAGGATTATAGCCATAGTTTTACTGAGATTACGGCTAAGAGTAAGTTTAGCTTTCTTTTTTTTTTTTTTTTTTTTTTTTACAGAGGTTAAAGGACCACTTCTCCACTTCTCAAAGAATCTTCATATAATACTGTACGTGTGTGATAAATGATGAAATACCACTATTTCTTTTCTACTCGGTCTGTGTCTCACAGGCTGTGGGCAGTTCATAAACCCATCTTCCACTCTAACCTGCATTCAAATAGTGGTGTTTTATCATGTTATTGAGGTCCTTTAACATTAGGAATAAAGCTAGCCTTAGGCATAGACTATGTGGTTACATTTAGGAATTAGTTCAAGGTTAGCCATAGTTTTGCTGAGGCTACGTAACTTACATTTATAGGAATACATGGTGGCGGGCGTTCAGAGGTCACCAGGTTTAACCCGGGGTGAGTGTGTTTTGGGACGAGTGTTCTGGTATTTCCGTGAAAAGCATAAGTGATTAATGAAAATTCATAATTAACATTGCAGTTTGACATTGAGATATGGTATACAAAAAACATTGACAGTAGATTAATCGATTCAAAGCATTGAATCGTCATGTAAAAACAATGTTAGACACTAAACAGAAATGGGAGGTAAGCCTACCTTCTAAAGAGCACCACTAAAAAGTACAGGAACATGGCACCAAGCCAAACATATATGAAATCCCACACAAACAGAGACCATTTAGCGGGCGTTATAGGTGTCCTATACTTCATTATAAGATCCTCCAAGCTCTGTGTGAAAAGACCTGTGTGTGTGTGAAAACACAGTTTATCAAACGCAGCCCAACATACAATGGGCAATAACAAATTTGACACTGTTTGACCAGCTGCACCTGATGCTTCACCAACTCCTGCCATTGTGTTGAATATCACTGCCACTAAAAAGCAGAAGAACTCGACAAACATGAGCGCCACACGAGTTGGCTCACAGTTTCCCATAGTTGTAGGCTAGCTTGAGAGTGCAAAGTAGTGAAGCAGAGGAGAAAGACATGTTATACTTTATACAGTAAAAAAGGAACCTATCATTCATTATCATTCATAAAATAATCAGTATCCTACCTTAATTCTTACATCTGCGTGCATACATGTGTAGTTTCTTTCCACAGGAGTCTGTTGTCAGCAGAGTTTCCCAGCATATAAGGCAAAGGATAGGCTGAAACTATCAGTGTGATCTCATTTTATGGTGCTGCACTGCACATCCGTTATCTTCTCATACCATAAAAAATCTGCTGTATAGTTGCTCAAATGATATAAACAATATTATATGAAAACAATATATCTCCATTGTTCATCGGTGAGGGGAGAGTGAGACTACAGAGGAAGCTAGTCTTTATTATGATCATCTAGTAAACAAGATGATTAAGACAGATGGTTAATTAACCCTTACAGGCTGATCTCTCTCTAACTCTGGATATGATTAAACTTCTATATACATTAAGTATGAATGTGCAAGCACCAGAATATCAAACAGAAAACAAGTCACATTATGTTCTTTATAGCCTGGCCTAACCTGAAATGATTTTGGCCTAGGGGGGGAGGGGTGCCGTCTCTTTTTAGACGGCAGATGAGCTGATATGATTTAATCTCACCAAAGTGTCGTCATCCCTGGCCCGTCCCACGCCCCTCCACTGCTGTGTTATGCCACATCATTTGGAGCGACGCCCCCCTCGAAAAGTTGACTCACACTCCTAGGCCACCGTGGGTAACAAATTAGTCCAGGCTTTCCGTTTTCGCACAACACGGACGAAAATGAAAGCCTGGATGTCGAGGCTATGTTCTTCTCTGTGACAAACACATGAAATTGTACGTGAAAAGTACAAAGGAGATATATGAATATTTACACCAAAGTTGGTATAACATATACATAGGTTACGATATACAGTATATAAGGTACCTTATCCATAAGGTACCACAATACTGCCGAAAGAAGGTAAAATAGTGATGGTAAAAAGGTAATGATCATGATGATGATGATGATGGTGAGCATTGTGGTACCTTATGTTAAGGTTTTAGTGTCTAGCACTGGGTGCTGAACCATCTTTATCGTCGTCATCATCATAGTCACCACTCACTTTGCTCTTGAGGCACTTTATGATGATTATGATTATGATGATGATGACACTTTATGATGCTTCACTCAGGTTATACTGTACTTGCTTGGTTGCTCTTTTATTTTCTTATCCTTTTTTTTTATCAATTGCACAGATGTACCCATGTTATGATCTCCTATGCTATGCTGTCACGTGGCCTATTTGTAGGCCTACTTGTGCGCAATACGCAGGTTTGCACTCTACCGAGTGCTGATCTAGTTTTAACCTGTTTGCATCGAAGCAGATTGGGATAATCAAATCATTCAATATTTTACTATAAATTATTGGTACCGTTAAACAAATTGGAAACAATCACAGTTACAGAGTATATATTAGGAACAATAGCATGCAGTTATAGAATTATAGTAGAATAGTAATTCTATTCAGTTACGCTGGTTGTAAGCCTGGCATCCGTACCAGAACATTCATCACTCCTATTCAAACACTGTGCTTCTGCTGTATTTTCTAAAATATGAGGAAAAAAATAAACATGAGGGCGAACATTGTGGCGACTTTTCACTGGGGAGTAATGGAAAAGGGTCACCCCATTCTGGTATTTGATGCCATAGCATTAGAGTATAGACAGAGTTAGGCAAACTCTGTTCACTTCATGGGGCCAGTCCAATGGCAGCTCTTCCACATGGAGCAGGAGTTCTATTGGAGTCTAGGGGCTCAGTGTAAGTACAGCGGCCATGTGACCAGGCTGTTGTATGCCTCCTCAATATCGCAACTCTTATACTAGATAGCTCTGCCATGGGGCAAGTTGGTAAATAGGTGAATTGTATGGTATTGGCAAGTATGGGGCGAGTCCCGTGGGGCGAGCCTTTGAACAGATAGAGTTACGGGGCGAATCCAATGGCGGTATTGGCAAGTATTCTCCATTTAACACGGCAGGTGCCATTAGATGTGAGCCGCAACCCATCCACTCCTCCTCTCACAGACAAAGTTGTCCCCACCAAGAATGAAGGTCGACATCAACATTCTAACAAAAGCGAAGTATAGAGCGACCTGTCTTTCTGCAGAAAAAACATCCCAGCACAATTACATGGTGGCTGATAGCGGGGAAACAATCCATAACATGAACAGAATGACTATTTTGAATTTAGTCTTAAATGTTGACAAATGACAGAATCTATAAATGACAACAGAGTAGAGTCAGTCAAACACAAAAAAATGGATAGCACCCAAAACAAGTCCACAGTCTTGTTTCCATTTAGGCCCTAGGCTAACATGTCACATGACATGACATTATAACAATAACAACCGTATGACCAGTTCATAGGAGGGAAGTCTTAGCTACATAAATAAACGTGTTTGTTTCACGCTGAGATGATTCAGTGTCTATGGTAGGTGTCTCTTAAGTGTAAGACCATTTGGTGCATTTATTGTGATAACCAGCAGGTACGGGGGCGAGTGAGCTGCGACGCGACAGTGTCGGCATGCACAGTCAAGGTTCCTCTGTGGGCCTGATAGGACATTCTATGAACAATACATGACTGGTTACATGCCTGCATTCCGACATGGCTCCATTCCGACATGCCTCCATTCCGACATGGCTCTATTCCTACATGTCCCTATTCCGACATGGCTCTATTCCTACATGTCTCCATTCAATGACAAAAAGATAATGGTTGCCATTCCGACACATAATGCTTGTAGGAATGGTGCTACCTCTTCTGTCGGAGTGGTGACATGTTTTCAAATAATATAAGTACTGCTACTCCGACAATTGGACGTCAATGTAGGAGTGGCGGGATGTCGGAATAGAGCGGTGTAACCTAAATGACTGAATGCATTGGAGTCTATGAGCTCATTACGGGAGTAGGCCTAATTGGACCACATGACCAGGCTGTTTTCTGCCCCTCAATATCACCATATATCACCATTTTCTAGGTTCTGTGGTGCTATGCCATTGTTCGGAAAGTTCATTGATCGACCCTAACCCTAGCTCTAACCTTCACCCTCAAATGGGCGACTTGTTTGGTATTCTTCGCATGGTATGGGTGCCAGTAATACCCCGTCCACACGATACAGTCCGAGATGCCCCATCAAAAGGGGGGGGGGGGGGCAGTTGGTAACCAAATGGACCCTTATAGATCTGTAACTCTTGAGAAAACAAATGGTCATTGGTGTTCGAGCCAATTTTAAAGTCAGGACACAGTATTCAAATGTGTTTGCATACTGTGTCCTGATTGGCCACCCCAATTTTCTGGAGTCGGAAATGGGTTTACAATTGAGCTATTCCAGACCAATCTGCTGACACTGACAGGCATTTTTTTGGCCAACATATAATTCGGTCTGTACAGCCATATATAAGAAAGCAACCTCCTTCTGGCTCATGCATTAGGCCTATGTGCAAATTCAAAACAGGTGTTGGTTGTTGGTGCTTGAAACAAACTTTGCAACAAGAAAGAGTACTATAATTCAAGCTCCAATTGCTCCACCAGTAAGGACGTTTCTTATTGGTTAGTGGGCGGTGCCTCATTGAATAACACTGGTCTCCAGAGCCATGACCGTGATAAGATGTGTTCCTCAGCACACTAGTAGACTAGATATTGTGCCATACTAAACTGTAAACTGTTCATAACATGCTCTTGGTGACACTGTTAATTCTATTATAGACGTGCTGAGGATTGGGTGTGTAACAGACCGAAACTCTGATGTATTTTAGCAGGTACATTGTGTTATTTGCTCAAAAAAGACAAAAGCTGATGTGATACGTCCGTGTATTTCACCAGATTAAACTGTCAACAAAGAGTGAAGTCGTCTGCATCTTCATTACACAACGCAGAGCAGACGTCACACGTACACCTGCAATGCTGGTGAGTTTGACATATTTTTAAGACAATTAGAAAGGACTTTTCTGTGTGTGTTAATGGGCTATCTACGGGAAGTTGTACTTGCTGGCAAAATGACAGCAGCGTGTGTCCATGGACTGACAACTCGACAGTGTATACTCTTGTTATTCCAACTGTTAAAACAATTGCTGTGATGGCGGTTTCTGTCCACACAGTGGCACTATTGCAGTATTGCTTGACAATGAGCCAGTGTGTCTTGTAGCCTAGCCTACCATTATCTCTTATTCACAGTAATCAAAGACACTCCTCAAATAATCAGCATTTAAATCACAAACACTTATAGGTTGCTATAGACAAGATTTAAGCCTAAATATTTCCATCTATCAGCCACTAATTGTGCTGCGGTATGCTTCTACAGAAAGATGCATCCCTCTGGCTACATTTTGGTTTTGTTCCAGTGTTTATGTTGGCTTTTCAATGTTTTTGATGTTTATGTTGCATTGGCAGGGAGCTTCTGTCTGTGTGGGCAGGAGACCTTAATTTATCCATTTGATTGGACCATACATTGAGCCTCCTGCTGAGCTCGCTCTTCCACCCCTCCTCCTCCCACAGACAGAGGCTGTCCCCACCAAGGGATGAACCAACATAAACATTGGAACAATCTCAAAATGTAGCCAGAGGGACCTGTGTCTCTGCACAAAAACACCCTAGCACAATTACATACTGTAGTGGCTGATGGGGGGAGACAATCCCAAACACGCACAAAATCACTTATATTTTTAATTTAGATTTAAATCTTGTCCAGGCTACCTTTAAAATTATGCTTTCTTCCCCCATGTAACACAACACTACAGAATAGATCTACACTCAATAAGTCACTGAAACTATTGCAGTGACCGAAGTAATCACATCGATTGAATAGTTTATTGGACAGAATCTATCAACAGCAACAGTCCGGAACAGATAGCGCCAAAACAAGTCTGTAGTCTTGTTTCCATTTAGACCCTATGCAATCAATTCATAGACTTGACTTGAACAATAACAAGCCGTGATCACAGGAGGGAATTCTCGGCTCCACAAATAAACGTGTTTTGTTTTGCGCTGAGGGATGATTCAGTGTCTCCAAAGTGTAAGACCATGTGGTGCTTTTATTGTTGTGCTACAAACCAGCAGGTACGGAGGCGAGCAGGCTGTGACATCGGCAGTGACGGCACAGGCGAGGTTCCTCCGACGTGGTCCTGATGGGAGCTGCCAAGTGCCAACCAACCCTCTCCTCTCCTGCTGATTCTCTCGCCCCCAGCACCAGATGTTGCCTCGTTGGTGCAGCAGCAGCTCCGGGATGCACGGTAATAATATGAATCGTTAAATAATTAATTGATGGCGCTCCCCTGTGAAGCCTTTGGATTAAGTTCTTATGGGCTGTCTGTCTCACACATCCAATGAGTACAGGTAGGCAGAAGTGCATCTGTGCTTGCTTAACCACCTGTTGATCCTTACCCGTCCATCCTTCCTCTTCGATGTCTCGCTATTTGACTGATACCTGTCAATTTAGACTGTGGCCTGCATCAAAGTTCTTTGTGCGGCCGTGCCTGGCAGTCAAAACTAGAGTTGTCAACAGGCCTGAAAATGAAGGCCCGGCCCTATATTTTGAGGGACCCTCATCAGACCCTTTACATTCAAGATAACAGCGTTAACCATCCACACAATGTCCAGAAGTGGAGGTGCAGAATTACTGCAAGTAGGCTATAGTATTTACTTTTAATGAAATTAAGAATGGATTGAAGTGTGGCCCTGATTGGGCTGGAAAACCGTTTTTGAATCTGGAGTCATACAGATATTAGATACGGTATATAGTATAGTCATAGAAATGCCTGACGTCACAGGTTGGCCATATGAAGTCTAAGCCTAAAATCTAATGGGATTGTAATTGGACTTCATGTGGCCAACCAGCTACATCGTTCTGGATCACACAATCCACATGATTTGATTTTTATGAAATGGATGCCTGCCACGGCAGGTACTATTATAATACATTAATGTCATTCAAGTGATGAGTCATACAGTATGTGTCTGGCACAAAGTGTTTCTCTCGGTTTTCCGCATCACATCCTTGTTTGTTGTTTGAAATGACAACTGATTGGGTTGGGTTGAGTTGATTTACATAGCCCACGGGTCCTCTATGTTCTTCTACAGCTGGGTGATCTAAGAAACAATAAATCAGATAATGTGAAATGTTTTTGTGATGGGTCTATGGTTGTGACCCACCTATGATCACAATTGAAGCTCTCCAGAGTTTCAGACAATAGATGGACAGGGGTGTTTCTAAGCATAATTGGTAAGCAACCTCTACACAATACAAATAAAATTCTAGTATTGGCAGGTTTGAATGGTGGGTGTGTGCAATGTGGGTCTATACCAATGACAATTTCAGCTCCATGAGGATTTCAAAACCATCAAGGAGATGTTTTATAGACATTCTTAAAAGCATCTGTTTGTCTCCTGATTCTCCTGATTGCATTTCTAAACAATCACTTAGCAATTTAGAAAAAGGGAAAAGACTAGAAAAAAAGTACAGAGGTATCCTTGAAGATGGAGTTATTGCTAATTTTATTTTAACCTTATAATTGTGCCTCATATACCATACCACTCCCCTCATCTTCCTATCCATCTAATTTAAAAAGGTTGGATATTTTCATGTTTTATTTATTTGAAAAGGAGTATCTAGCAATACCTTGTCAGACCACCTGCATTGATCTTAAGAGCCCCCTAGGGGTCAGAGATTCCCTGCTAAATATGTACCCATGGTATGGTTACTATAGGCCTTGTCACGTTTAGATGCTTAGATGTGTCAGATGGAAACAAAATAAGAGCCTCACTAGACCATAATCAGGAGAGGAAAAACTCCCAAGAACAAAACCAGGTAAAGAAACCCTGGCAATGATAACTCAAGACGGGATCCTTCCAAGACAGATGGTTACAGAACTAACTGAATTAGTACATGTACTGCATTTGTAGTTTTCTGTAAATGGAAAAAGAATAGACAGAATAAACGAGCGATGGAATCAAGAAGGGAACAGGTCAAACAAAACAAAAGTTTACTATAGTATTGTTTATATATAAACCACTGTAAATATTTTACAAATTAATTTCCTGGTATTACATTAATTAAAACATGACACACTGTCTCCCTCCAACTAGTATTAGATATCACTAGTGAATTCCAATATATCCCTGTGCCCTGACTGTTCAAACTGTTGGATTATCCAGGACTGAGGAAGCCAGTCCAGGTTGATTTGTACAGTACATGACCTGTTTGGTTATTAAGAACCATGGCTAATGAGCTCTGTGTATTTGGTTTCTCTGCAGTCTATCTCTCCCTAAAGCCCGGGTTATTTGACTTTCATGCTCAATTTTCAACAGACACATTGTGATCCCTGTGGAAGCGATTGGGCTTTCAAAGTCACAATTAAGTCACCATGACCGATAGCTGCTGGCTTAGTCCTGCCGCAGATTACAAATAAGGTTGGGAAAGGACAACAAAGGTGATAGGAGGGGCGTTTTCCACTTTTTGCAAGTCAATACATTGTCAGCGACACAGAAGTTTGAATTAATATACAATTACATTTAGCTGGCAAACTTAATCCAGAGAAATTCACAGCATGAACAAAAGATAAAGCATGAATACAGTATATACAAAACGGTCAACTTCATTGATTCAACTACACTATATGGTGCTTACATAAAGTGATACAAGTCTGTATAATAATGCTACCTAAGATAAGTAAGTTAAACCTTTGCAGACACCTCTAGGACTTCAAGGTTAGGACAAGTACTACTGTAAGCCCTGTGGTTTAAGATGAGTCTGAAGAGGTGCTTTTTCAAAATGTAGTGGAAGATTGGGAGTGAAGTTGCATTTCTGATTGCAAAGAGAAGTGCATTCCATAGTTTTGCTGCCAGAAGCTGGGCGAAGAGTATGGGTTTGGATCATGTGGATTTTGTCCCTGCATGGGCTTATGCCCTGCATCAGCTGATCTGAACGCTTAGGAGGGTTTGTGGGATACGATGAGAAGATACAGTATGGTGGAGCTATTGCTGGCATTCCTTTTAATGTCAATGATTTGAAATCTATTCATTAACTATTTAGTAACTTTAAATATGTGTGAAACATGTGGATATGTAGTTTTTATGGAAGAAATGAATTATAATGGAGGGATATAAATAAGTTAACACAGTGATCTGGCAAATAGATAGGCATCGTATTTGAATACACAATGTGTTTAAAATTAATGAATACAATGCAAGTAGTGGTAGCAATTTGATGCAGATTCTTTCCATTGTAAATCAATATGATTCAAAGTCAAACGATACAATATTTTCTGTTTACATAATTATATACTTCATTCGTTTTAATTAAAATTTATATTTCGATACAGTTCCTATATCGTTACACCCCTATAGTGCAATTCCATTCACTAGTGGTGGACCTAATAAGATTGATTCAGCTCTTACTTAGGGCAGTTTTTAATAACCTGTGATGGAAGTTTTCATAGAACTCATATCCAGGCATCACAGAAGATAAATATACAGGGAAGCTGACAGTGTAATACTCCTTCCCTCCAGGGTGTCCACTGTCCAGGGTAACGACTTCTGTCTGTCGGAGCACACAGTATTGCTACTGATGGTTTGTTTATCTGGTATATATATTTTTTGAATGTCAGTGAATAGACTCTATTATGCAAACACATACAACCAATTTCAATAATAGTATGTATGATTTTTCATCAGATCAAAAAAATGCTTTTGTTTGACTGATAGCAAATATTAGAGTTAGTGCCTCTATTTGCAGTGAACAACAGTATTTGAGTGAACTGACCATCTTCATACTGTAGACAAACTTTGCTCTGTCTGACATCAAAATAGCCCATGATAGGGATAACCTTTTGATGCTCTGACAGATATGTGTGACACTCTGACAGATTTCTTTTATGCAAAGGGTAGGCGTATGCAACAGGGTCTTTGAAGATTTATGGGAAGACAGAAACTGTGAGTAGCTTGGGTCAATTGCATTTGACTGCCAAAAGACTGGGCTAACTCATTAACTCACTTGTTATGTTTAGCAACTTAGTACATAGTTCTTGTAATAGTCTACTTGTGGCTATGGATAAGCACAAGCATATAGTTTCATGTTCAAAAGATAGGTTACACAAATGCACCCACACATGCGCGCACACACAATGGGAGCATGATGCCAGTCGGTGGCGGAAATCACAGCCCCCCCCAGCCTATACTAAAGCTCCCCTGATTGAAGTGGCAACATGCAGTATGACTGATCCCAGCCACCCTTCTCTTCCTCTACCCCAAGCCTACCCTTTATTCTCTGAAAGAAATGGTGATGGAGTCTTTCCTGCAGCAATAAGGTCATTTGTCGTGCAACAATATAAATTATGAACTAGTTTATTTGCAAGTTAGATTTGTACATTTTCTTTGATTCAGTTTGTCCAATTCAGTTATTGCTTTCTGTTGGCTGATCAGTTAGGGCCTTATAGGGGCTTCAGGGTGATAATACGGTTACTTACTCTCTCAACCCTTTTATTTATTACTTATTCATGAGGGACAAAATATAGACTGAGTTTGTGATCTTGAAGAATCCTTTCGTTCCCTGGGGATTCATATTTTTCTTTTACCTTTCAGTGGGGTGATGTGATGATGGATGTGACAGGAGCAGACTCTTATGCAAGGTCACAGTACTTAGTCAATTTATACGCTCTCCTTATGACACCTGCCACTTTAGCTTGGCTTTGAGAGAGAGAGAGGCAGCATCACCATTCGCACATACAATAGATATATTGTATGTCAATGTATTTGGACATCTTTTTGAACCAGAGCTCTCCAATAAGAGAACATATGACGTGTTTTTGTTGTTTTTTAATTGCTGATATACAAGCCCACAACATGTCACACTTAAAGGTAGGGGAAGTGATTTGAAATTCATGGTGTAGTACCAGCCTGGTGCACTAGGGGCCCCCAAAAGTAGCTACACTATGTGAACCTGCTGCTCTCTCCTGATTGGAGGAGAATTGTGGTGACCTGGGGAACTTTTATTAGCTCCTCTGCTAACGTGGGGGAGGGGGAAACTCCATATGTGGTTTCCACACCTTATAATAGAGCATTTTAACAGAAAAAAATTTTTTTTGGGGTGATATCTGACAAAAGTGAAATCACTTCCCCTACCTTTAAATGCATTTTGTGGCTTGTAGATCATCTATTTCAGAGTAGTCTTCTTGATGACTAGATTTTGGTATAGCCATGACGAAAGCATACATGATCTTCTCCCATTAAGGCCAGAGGGGCCGTGTCCCGAGGGCCCTTGGGTCTCTGCGGCCCTTTGAGGAAACTTGATCGTGCGCTACAGGGTTTGAGGCCTCATAATCAATTGGCCATTGATTTTGGTAAATGTTGTTATTGTTAAAAACAAACAGTTGCTTGCACCCATGCTCTGAGGGATCCAAAAAGCATTACTGTTGCAGGAGCCTTCCTGACGGACGGGTCGTCATCACATTAGCTTTCTCCCTACACCAGCATCAAACAGTGAAATGATTAAAATATATCTCCAGTCAATCAATGATACTTGAGATTTCACCTAGCACCTGCATGATAAGAGGCTCATTAAAGTAGAGTGATTGGGGGAACATCCAGCCCATCACTGTACATTCTGTGTAGGAAAAAAAATCCTGCTTAATCCACAGAGCCTATTTCAAATCACTCGTACCGATGAATGACCTCTGACATTCCCACTTGTGCCCTTCAATATTTAATTCCTCGCTATGAATTATTTCTGGAAAGTTTAGAGAGGTGTGAAAAACACAATCCCATAGAGGAGCAAGGGATGGTTTGGTGGTAAGTGAAAGAGAAGGAACATTGCTGCTGTATCTGAGATGATTGTAAAGACCGTAAATGTTGAATCAGCGCTGTCGGCTCTGGCTATGAACAGGATTATAGTGTTTTGTCCCAGCACTCTTTTCAATAGACTGTAATAAGTAATGGCAATTATTACAATATTGTCACTCATTAGCCATTGAGCCAAAGACCCTCTAGTGTTTCTGCAGTCTGTACGACCTTGATATGATAAGTGCATTCTTCTGTGAAATGTCCCTAGGCAGTAATGGTACAACATGGATACAGGAGCATCTGAATGCAAATGTATATGGAAATGACGTAAAGCAAGACAGAAAATAAGTAGTGCTGTTGAATGATTTATTCAAATTAAATTGAATCAAATTAATCACAGCTTCCACATTAATTTAATTATGATTAATCACCATTCAAACTATGTCCAAATTATGCCTGTTTTGCTTTAAAGGATTTGTTTATCTTGGGGAAAAAACGATCTGTTTATTTCTTAAATATTGATCAAAATAGGTGATCTACAAGCCCCCAATGCTTGTAGATCTTTAGAGCTTTTCTCTGTGGGAGACACACAGCTACCTTATACTGTATATCATTGAAACCACGCACTACCCATTTTTTTTAATGAGAAACTGTTCAGTGGGTTGAGTCAGTCTGTCTGAGTTAATTGTGTTAAAAGATTTAATCAGATTAATCAACAAAATCAATTTAACTAAGAAACAGCCTTAAAAATATGACAGACAAAGAGTAGCATGGCCTAACCTGGAGCGATTTTGGGCTGGGGGGGCAGGCTGCCGTCACAGCTAGGACGGCAGATGAGCTGATCTGATTTGATCTCACCAATGTGTCGTCATCCCTGCCCCCTCCCCTACCCTCCACTGCTGTGTTACATCACATCATTTGGAGCAACGCCCCGAAAGGTAGAGTCCCACTACTAGGCCTCCGTGGCTAACAAATTAGTCCAGGCTTTCCGTTTTAGCACAACGCAGATGAAAATGAAAGCCTGGGTGTTATTTTAAGAAGGTCGGAGGAAAACACACTGTATTTTACATCCTGTGAATTATTGAACCTTGGTGCCAATGCTATTCCTGGCATGGACTCCGTCCTTCCTTTTAAATGTTTTGAATGGGAAGCATGAGTGGTTAATATATGATTTATAAAGTATACTTTCTCATCGTCATTAAAAGTCCACCTATATGTGGGGCTGTAATTTTCAAAAGCCAGACATTGGATGGAAAATGTGGAGTGCCACAACAATACAGTGAATACGGTACAAGAAGTTCAATTTGCCATACCTCTTTGTTAAATCGAATTAGTCATCAGTGCTAAATTGCTAATCAATGAAGGTTAATCAGGGCCCCTGTGAGGACATCATCGCTATGTTATACTACCAAAGGACCATTTATCTTATCATTATATTATCATTATTAATAATGTGGAAACCCTCTTATATTTCTTCAAATTAATTCACGTTTCTCTTTGATTATTTCCACAATTATGACTATACCGAGGGGTATATAAAATAATTACGATAGGGTAAGCAGGCAGTCCCACCCACGTAAAGTTCAAACCAGCTGAAATGTAAATATAATAACCTGACATTCCTCTGTAAACATACCTGCCTTTGGCAGTTCATATTAATGTTGACTCAAGCTCATGAGTGAACACAAAGAATACAATACTGCAGATGTCGTAGATTTAACAAAATAACCTTGAATCTTGGCTCTATGAGCTGTTCACTCGGGCCCTGTGCCATGGGGATGCTATAGAGGGGGCCTGGCATTCTCCGTTTAAATTTTATGTACATAGTGTTTTACTATATAAAAACATTTGCTCCCTTGCCATTTTCAACTGTCCCCCTCAGTTACTTCATCCTTGAGCCGAGCCTGTGTTTACTGTTTGACAGACCCAATGAGGTTCAGCCACGGTGTCGAAATTTAATATAAAAGTGGATGCTGAGACCAATACAGTTGCTGTCCATGGTGCTGGCTTTCATATGTTTGCCGCCATCTCTCCTATTCTAAATTATTGATAAATACCAGGCTGTTGCATGCAGAGACAGAGAGGGGTAAAATATGGAGTGGATTTCGTTCATCAGGCGCCTTGCACTTGTCAGACTCTGTGTGGAAATCTCATTTCAGTTACAAATAATTAATTTACAGGGTTTTAGTTATACACCAATATTTGTATTACAATTTAAAGCACATCATTTTAGAGCACTGTCTTGTTGTTAGTGGGAATGCTCAAATGATTAGTCCAAAGCTTTTAATAAAGCTTACGTAATTTGTAGTGAAAAGCAGCTGATTTTTTTCTCTTGGCCTTGGACTATTATGTATGAGAACTGAAGTAAGCTATGCGACATTGTTTGATGTGCTAGCTTACGTCATGGGCATATTTGTGAGATGCTGTGACTCAAAGATCATCTCAAGGGAATAATTGCACTGCTGTGGAGCACTGCATGCTTCTATAAACGGGGGAAAATGTACTTATTTCACACACTTTAGTGTTACACATGCAACATACTGCCAACCTCCTCCACATACTGTGTAACACATTATGGGTGATGGAGGGTGAGTCTGCAGATACATGACTGACTATGGGTCACTCCAGGGGCGGATTGGCACATATTTTCCCACTGGGACAATTTTGCCTTTGCCAGGCCACCCTGGGGGGCAGCTGGTTAACCAGATGTAACTCTTTGAGAGCGTAAAAATGAAACCAAATGGACCCTTGCGGGTCCATTTGGTTTCATTTTTACACCCTCAAGAGTTAAAATATTCATCATGTGAATTAGCCCAACTTAGTCCACACAACTAGAGAATGTAGAAGATTATTGGTCATTTTGATCTGTATGGTCCAGGCGAGCATCTAGCACATTCTAGTGCATTTTGGAAGTGCCACTAGTGCATTTTGGAGGATAGAAACACTAGTTTGCCTGGTGCCCTGGCCTGCCCTGGACTTTTAAATAAATAAATAAATTAATTAATAAATAAATAAAAACCCTGTCCAGGCCACTAGGTGGCGCAGGCCACCGGGAAAAATCCCTGTACTCCAGATGGTCAATCCGCCCCTGGGTCACTCTCATGGGGACTCAAAGAGCTCATCCATGTCTCCCAGTTAGAATTTAGCTTCCCCTTAAGGAAAATCAGTCACTGCTCAGTGACCAGAGGTTGTTCATCATCCAGTGATCAAAATACGGAGATGAGAGAGAGGGAGAAGGAGAGAGAGAGTTACACTGACTTGAAAGAAGTCTAAAATACCGTACTATTATGTCTGAGCAGAAATCCTTCGTTCCTAATAATCCATAATTTACTAGTGGAGTGGAAAACTATAATCGATCATGAATGGAGCACTCACTACAAGGTAGTTATTTGTATTCAAAGGTAGCCATACGCCTTATCCTAGTCTTTCTAGTCTCTCTATCTCTCCGCATCTCTTTTCTCTCCTGTGCTCTCTCTCTCCCAGAGCAATTAAATAGTGCTGCTTACACTGAATTTGACATTTGTCTCTGGGGGTCTATCACTTTCTCTATTTCTTTCCCAACACTCTGTCTCTCTTTCTCCTTTGAGGTTCTCTCTCTCTCACCCACGCATAATTATGCTCCATCTCGCTTTTGGGTGGTGTGTTCACTCGTGGGGGTGGATATCGATTGCTGTGACACTTCCAGGCGAGGGCCTGGAATCGACTGACTGCCACCAATCAATTTTTGATTGTTGGTTGGTGATAAGCCCTCAGGTCACCGTTAAGCCACAAATCATTTCCCCCCTAGTAACGGTATCAATCAGAGAACCTAATGCATACTTTGGCATGCCGCTGTACCTTATTACTCAATCTTACATACCGGTATTTTTACATTACAAATGCATATCACATTCTCAATTGACAAAGTAAGCTCAGGCATGTGGAACCTACTGCGCATTGATGTACAGTACACTGATTAATGTTTTGTATAGGATAGTCCAGCAGCTTGTACTGCAGGCCTTAACTGCCTCTGTTGCCCATGAGCTGTGTCTTTGAAAAATGCAACAAGGCTTGAATGCACAGAGGAGAGCAAAGCAAAGGCTGGTCTGCAGGCTCTCACTCAATCCCAGAAGTATAGCCTTCAGCCATTCATCAGGATCACTGCCACACGACAGAGAGGGGTGTGTGTGTGTGTGTGTGTGTGTGTGTGTGTGTGTGTGTGTGTGTGTGTGTGTGTGTGTGTGTGTGTGTGTGTGTGTGTGTGTGTGTGTGTGTGTGTGTGTGTGTGTGTGTGTGTGTGTGTGTGTGTGTGTGTGTGTGTGTGTGTGTGTGTGTGTGTGGAGAGAATTGTAAAGTGCTTTGCACTATGAGAACACACACACATACACACACAAAATATGTGCAAGTGCACGTTTATTGCTAACATTCAAGGCACAGAACTGATATTCAGTAGTAGTTTGTAGCTCAAGGACAGGTGTGTGTATGTGTGGGTGCGTGTACGTGTACACGCATGGCATGGCCATGTGAGCAAGTTTGCACTTATCCATGTTTACACAATTGTGTGCATTTCTGAACATCTTTGTAACGTCTCATTCAGCATCATGTTGAGTATGAATTGGTTTGAGATCTTTCCTACAGAAGCACACTGCAACTTCACTGACGTCTTTCTAGTGCCCCCCCACAATGGCCACATAATAAAACGATGCTCAACATGGCGAACAGTTAGGCCTCATCTATACTTAGTTGTGCACTGGTGTCACGCTCCAAGAAATGCCCGATCCTGCAACATGGCATAGTGCTGCCTTGTGACACATTGTGAGCTTAGGAGATTTGTACATATCCATGTGTGACACAATGCAAAACCAAGTAGAACTCAGCATAAGGCTTCATCTGTGTCCCAATTCCACAAGCTGTCACGCCTGGCCTGAGTCAAACTAACTTGACTCTGAGCTGGGTGTAACCCCGCACACACCCACATACACACACACACACACACACACACACACACACACACACACACACACACACACACACACACACACACACACACACACACACACACACACACACACACACATGCATGCTAGGAGAGTGTCATGACAGCTTGATCCATCTGCTTCTCCTTACTTCCGAGGGGATGATGGGGGCAACTTGGGGTTTCTACCTTAAGGCCTGGTGAGCAGCTGGATATATATTTCTGTCAAGCTGTGGAAATGCATAAGGACGTTGGCCCAGAACTCTGCTGTCTGTCCTCTGTTCCCCATGCCGTACTGAACCTGTTACAAATGTATGCTCAGCTCTGTAAAGTAACTACATTTACATAAATACTTCTAAATGCAAATGCAATTTTGAGGTATCATTTGTGCTTCAGCAAACAGTTTGATACCAGTACTTTCAAGTCAATTTTGAATTCTAGATTCTGAAAATCAAAACTGTAATGGTTTATCATGGTGCAGTCATCCACATAACAGTTTTTGTATTGATCTGTGATTGTTTGAAATATAATGTATACCCATTATACAATTCTCCAAACAATCAATCAATCAATCAATGTTCACACAATCTTAAATTGTTTTTGAAACATTACCACAAGACTTATATGGGTCCTTTGCACAAAACATGTTCAGGAGGACCGAGGGCTATCTGGCCATTAAATGCATATCCATTTATGATCCTTATGAAAAGCTCTGAGATTGAGAACCTACTGTGGGCTCCAAGCAGAAGCCAGTATGCTGAATTATTCCATTTCGGGCTTTTGCTGGAACCGTGCAACTGAAACGCTGCTCCACACATCCAAGGACATGTAGAGATTGTTAGAGGGGCAGGGTCTGAAATCCTCTATGAGGGCACCTTTGGACCAAAATAGCAAAAGTCGTTGATCTACAACCTCTCAGTGCATCGATGTAGATCATCTATTGTCGGGACGCAACCCAGAACCCTTTAGCTATAGTGGAGATATGCAAAGACATGGATTTCAACAAGTTTTTCATGAACTTTGGAAAAATAATCTCACTTATCTCTCTCCCCGAACCGACCTCACCCGGCCTACTTTTAAATACTGGGTTGGCTTAGGATTGATGACAACTTGCAATGGTTATAGTTCAGAACATTCGATACAATTCCAAAATAAATACCCATGTATTGCACCTGCCCAAATACTAACTTAATATCATAGAAGTCAAGCTTCTTGTTGAAGCTCAACAAGCCATATGCAACCCAGATTTGGCCCTGCCAACAGTCATTAAGACATGAATGCCTTGACTCCTTCAAAACCACTCTCAAAGGGCTGCGACGGATGGCTGCAATTTGAAACTGGCCACTGTAAAAAAAAATAAAATAAATAAATAATATCTATCTATATATATATATATATATATATATATATATATATATATATATATATATATATATATATATAGAGACCTTGAAAATTATTTAAACCTCTCAGATGCCCTGTTGGGAAATATTAATATCCCTAAAGAGGTGATAATGTGTCGGGATATGAACTGCAAAAACCCAAATCATCGTAATGCTTTATGTACCATGTATGAATCTATTGTGGAGTCCCTGTGCGTCTCCAGCCGGACTCGCCTTAAACAAAAGGGTAGAGTGCCCATTATCAGGCCAGGGTGGAATGACCACGTAGAAGAGCTCCATCTAGCGGCCAGAAATGCTTTTAATATATGGGCAAAGGCAGGTAAAGAGAGGCATGGACCTTTGTTTGAAATGAAAAAAAGAACTAATGCTGATTTTAAAAGTGCTCTTCGTTTTATTAAGAGAAATGAAAATACTATGAGGGCAGATTCTCTGGCAAGAAAACTGCACAAGAATAATGTTAATGACTTTTGGAAGGAAATCAAAAACATGAATAATAGCAAAACATGTCTACCATCCAATATTGATGGAATAAATGGCTCTGATGCTATTGCACAGCTATGGCAAAAACAATACTCAGAGCTGTTTAATTGTGTGAAAAGTAAACTGTATGCAGTAGACAATGCTGAACTGGAGGATGATGTGATTGTTTCTCCTGGTGAAATTCTTGAAGCTATTACAAGGCTAAGTGACAATAAGGCCTGTGGTCCTGATACTGTAACAGCTGAACATCTTAAATGTTCCAGTAAGAAAGTGTGCATTTTAATTGCAATGTGTTTTACGGGTCTCTTTGTTCATGGGATTTTACCTGAATCTATGCTTTCTGTGGTCTTAGTACCAGTCATTAAAGACAAGGTTGGGAAACTGAATAGCTCCGATAACTATAGGCCAATAGCTCTGGCAAGTGTATTGTCCAAAGTTATGGAAACAATAATTCTGAGTAGACTAGAGAGCTACATACTGTCTACTGATAGCCAATTTGGCTTTAAACGCAAACACGGCACAGATATGTGCATTTTTGCCCTTAAAGAAATTTTAGATAAATATAATGAACACAATTCTACTATGTTTTTATGTTTTATTGATGCTTCTCGAGCTTTTGACAGAATTAATCATGAGAAGCTTTTTCATAAACTGACTCAAAGAGGGGTCCCTAATTTCCTTGTCAGAATACTGGTCTACTGGTATGCTCATCAGACGATGAGGGTGAAATGGGGGAGGTCTACCTCTGCTCCTTTTCGGGTGAATAATGGGGTAAGACAGGGGGGGATTTTATCGCCATTTCTTTTTAACGTCTACATGGATGAGTTGTCTATGGTTCTGAACACATGTGGTACTGGGTGCAGGGTTGGAAACCGGCTAATTAACCACCTAATGTATGCGGATGATTTGGTCATCTTTAGTCCGTACAGTGCCGGTCTTCAACAGCTTCTCGGTGCGTGCTCACAGTATGGCGCTGACTATGACATTAAATACAATGCTAAAAAGAGCAAGGTAATGATTGTCCGAAGCAGAGAGGATAGGCAATCAACCTTCCCTGACTTTCTTCTCTCTGGATCTGTTCTCAGTGTATGCAGTGAGATTAAATACCTGGGACATGTAATTTCTAATGACCTCTCTGATGATAAAGACATATATAGACAGCGCCAGAAGTTGTATGCACAAGGTAACATGCTGTGTAGGAAATTCAGCATGTGCTCAGTACCAGTGAAGATCTCACTTTTTAAATCATTCTGTACACCCCTGTATACTGCTCACCTGTGGTGTCGCTACACTCAAGCCAGTATCAGGCGTTTGACTGTGGCCTACAATGACTGTATGAGACTGTTACTGAGAGCTCCAAGAAGCTCCAGTGCCAGCCAGATGTTTGTTAGTGCTGGGGTTCCTACCTGTTCTGCTGTTCTACGCAACCTCATGTATAGGTTTATGTGCAGGTGTTCAGACTCTGTAAATGACATCATTAATGTCCTAACTAACCCGATGCGTAGCTCTGTTAGGTTCCACTCTAGAAGGTGGAACCACTGGAGAACGTGTTTGTATGTTCAAAACTGAACATGGTGGAACACTTTTTATTGTACATTTATTTCTTCCCTCTCTCTTTTTATTTATTTATTGTTGTATCGATTGATGTATGTGATATGGATTCCCCTGAGTCTGAAATAAAGATTGAAAAAAAAAAAAAAAAATATATATATATATATATATATATATATATATATATATATATATCCCCGGGGGAAGAGTAAAAGGGCAGGGGCTAAGCCCCCTTTGCTGTCTATGTGTGCATGTCCCTGCACACATCCAGCGATGCCTCTGCAGCGCAGCACAGTCACAGAATGATACGGAAAGACACTACAGTATAGCTTATACCGGGACTGGACTTCACTATAACCAGCTTGTTGTGTGGTATCTTTATAGTTTCCGTCATATGGAAATGTATTCAGCCGGCCATTAAAGCGAAAACCTGAGGATTATATTCTCCAGACAGTTTCTTGGACGTGCCAATTCTACAACGTGTTGTAAAGGTAGGAGAAATGCGCAAATATATTATTCGCCACTATATTTCACATGCCGGTTGGTTGACAGCAGTTGACATTTATTAATAATTGTTAACCTTTTATTATTAATACGCGTCTACTTCATGATTAAAGCGTTTGGGCAATTTCTCGGCCGTTATCGATGTTTGCATGATTTCACACGTTGGCAATTACTGTGGGCTATTTAACAATATTGGCTCAATAAACGGCATGAATATGACAACGCTGCCTACTTTATTAACATTGTTAATATGCTACTACTTCAAAGTTTTGGAGGTTAAATTATTTTTATTTCCTACAGGCTATTGGCTAGCTTATCCTAAGCCTACCATAAGCAATTATATTCCGCCAATAAAAGCTCACAACCGATCCGCATGCTTGTGTTTGTGAACCATTTTACGCATCATAAGGCGAGCGATCCAAGCCGATCTTTGAGCAAAGTACGTGGAGCATTTTAGGATTCCTTTCCTCCTACTAAAACATATTGCCTTATTTTGTTGCCATTCTAACTTATCGCAAAGCTCCGTTTAAATGCGTTAAATATAATCTATATGGCTACTTGTAGAGCTGCAGGGAGCATCAACATGGATGAATGAATCGGTACAGCCAGGGCAAGGCGCAGGCCACTGGGCAGCGTATTATGCACAGTACAGACGACACAACAACACTAGTAGAACCTCCTTTATAAAATATGTGCGCGAATTGCCTCCGTTGCCAGAAGTGCCACTGGGCAGTAAATCTTGCTGCATCTTTTTCCCATTACTGTAGCTGTGCGCAAAAGTGATCGGCCTTCCAAGTCTGGTCTAACTGCCAGTCAGAGCCAGCAGAGAGCCCCCACTGACGGATATTATACTGTAGCTGTGCCGCAAGCGTCAAACTAACCTAATATTAGATCGATCGACCTCTTTGCTTTATGTAGGACTTGTCAATACACAGTCGATAAAGGGTACGGTGTCAAGCTGTTCGATCTCAGTCGATCTCTTAGAAAAAGAATGTCACTGATTTGAAAAGACTCAATTAAAGTAGAATTCCACCCAGGCCATTTTCAACATTTACTATGTCAATAATATACCTTAGGTATAGAGAGAGGTTGTGTTGAAATAATAAACCCCCCCCCATTCTGTGATTCATAGGGGCCTTTTATCTTTTATTGTTTCCACACAGCATAATGACATGGATTGTTGAAAAGACTCCCGCTTTAAGGGCAGTCCTATAGGCTCTTTAGATTTGATAAAAAATAAATAACATGTCTATCCTTCAAGACTGTCACTGCACAGTAGATGTAGGCCTATTTCATATTTCTTTTTTCTTTTCTTTTGAAAACATCAAGTCAGGCTGTAAAAAGCATTGTTTTTGATGCTATTAGCTAGCATCTGTCTATAAATTGACTCCAGCTCCAGATGGCAGTATGAATGGCCTCGGTGTTGGCCCTACAAGAAAATTGTATGCCATTAGAATACTACAGTATGACTGCTGCTGGGTAATTACTGTCTAATGTGGGGGCACAGAACATCCTAGAGGATGCAGTTGTTATTCTGAGGATAAGGATGCAATCGAAGGCAAGCATTCGATCTGAGAGAGTGCAGAACAGGCGGGAGGTTAGGCAACAAGAAGTAAAAAACACCAACAATGAGATATCAATCAAAGAATAAAGCCTGAAGTCCCAGGTTGCTCCCCCAGATGTCCCATACTCCCATGCTCCATTCAGCACCAGGGAGTGGGGACAGTACCAGTGGACATATCTCTTCAGCACCGTGGACAGCAGCCATGCACACAGGTTCCAAGGCTTTGCGCAATAATTGGCATGGAACAACAGGCATAATGACTCCTTTCTTTCTCTTATTTACTTCCCTTGGCTTATTGAGTGAATGAAACGCCCCCAACTGCCCGACTGGCTGCTCCTGCCGCTCTCTCTCGTGCAACTGGCGTTCCCTTTCTCTGATCTCTGCAAGCTGTGAACGCTCACACCCTCACAATCTGTTGCTCTCTCTGTCTCCGGAAGTGCCCCTTTTTTCTACCTTAATTCAGGAACGTGAGTCGGAGTGATTCATGGTTGTTGAATGCAGTGTTGAATGGCCCTTCCCCCCATGCGAGACCTCTCTGTCCCTCTTGTGTGTGCATGTGTGTCTGTGTGTGTACAGTAAATGTACTGTATAGGCACGCAGTCACAGCGTCATTGGATTTTAAGAGACAGAGAAGTGATGATCATTCATTAGCTCCCCTGTCTGTCCCCATTTGCCTGCCAAGTACATTAATGACAGGCCCTGCTGAATTCTCAGCCTCAGCACGCATATGCTTCATTAACTGTCTTTGTGCTCTGATGCTGGCTGTGTAGTTATTATTTTCTAAACCCTGTATTTACCCAGTGTACTGTATGTTTGCTAAGATCTCTTTTTCCTTTTGCCTTGCTTCATGCTCACACAGACACACAGACATGCACACACAAACACACCACAGTCCTATTGCATACTGTTGCCCATCAAGCAGCTCCACCTATAGGCTAAGTAAATTGTGTGCTGTGTACTAGGTATCAGCCTTATACTGTATGTAACTGTAGACTCCCTAAACAAAGGCAGACAAAAGAAAGGCCTTGAATGTAACTTGCCATCAAAAACACACAATTATTGGGACTACCTGATTTGATCAAACTGTTGTGTAGAGCGGTATTTACAGTAGGTTGTGTGTTCCTGGTGGGGTTGCACGCTGTGTGGAAATTGTGCTGAGAGCGCATCACATACACCCATTTCGTGCATTGCCGACACACATTGTTATATCATAGAACCCGGCCATCGGAACATTGGCCGGGTTGGACCTTCGGAACATCGGGTCGTCCTCGGAACACGTGGCCGGGCAGAATTATGCTGGTGGACCCCGTTTAGAACAGCAACTGTGTGTGTGTGTGTGTGTGCGTGTGTGTGTGCGTGCGTGCGCATGTGTGTGTGTGTGGTTAGTACCTTCAGGGTGACGCTGCAGGCATTACCTACTCAGCAACACATTTCTAAACAGTGCCATGTGCTTTAGCCACTGCAGCTCATAAAGTGTCCTATTGTGCACCCTTTTGTACTCAAGTACTTTTTGATTTTACTGGACTTTATGTATGTATGTATGAGTATGTATTTTATTTGTTGGCATATGAAATGTCACTTTGCAAATCAGTCTGGCCAGAGCCTGCGTGACTCGAATTTCCCTGACATCACCTGTTACGTAGCCACGGTGTTTCTGATTGGAGGTTGTTCCAACGAAACTAAACTAGTGTTTTGTTTTGTTTTTCCCGAACAAATCACAGACTAATCAGTAGGCTCCTGGCCAGACTGTTTTGCAAAGTGACATTTCAGATGCGCAGAACGGAGCGAATCGGGCTGGAACTCAGGCTAACTTTGACTTAAGAGAATATGAATATGCCTTAAAACATTATACTTGCCCTCTGTAACTAAAACCACACTAATTATATTATACAGGGACCGCTCCTGTCGAGGTTGATCCATCTCTATGGAATGTATGAAATGCATATGCTAACAAAAAACAACATAATACTTTCTAACTTTATTACGAGCATAAAAGCAATATGTTCAATAAAATGTTTTAAATATTTTGTATCAGCATGTGCATTTCACATATTCCATAGTAGGACATGATCCGCATGTGACAGGACAAGAGCAGTCCCTATCGAGTGAAAGAATCTATTTATGGAAGAAATAAGATATTGAAGGTGTTTTTATCTTTACATTTTACTTATAAAAGGTAAAGTGTTTTTTATGGCACATTTGTCTCTTTAGCCAGGGATCCTTTGAAGTAAAAATGAGAGTCCTTGTTCCACCACTGCTCACGCCCCTGTGATCTTTGGCAATCCCCCAAGGAGGGTCCTGCCCCCAAAGCTTAATGTGTGTTGAGAGACAAATGTGCTGTTGGAGGTTGATGGACAGGTGCTTTTATCTAGAGTTTTGTGAGGGTCTGAAAATTGGGGACAGAGATAAGTAGATAATAGGGTAACAGGTGAACTGTGTGTGCGCGCGCGTGCACGTGTGTGTTATGGGCCATTGGCCCTTTTCTTGCATAGTATACCTGTGTATACTACATTGCCTGCTGTATATAATACTGTAAAATTAGATGGCAGCCACTGAAGAAAATGCTGCTTGTGTATAATTATGATTATGTGCATGTGTGCATGCACTGATGCTCGCTTTTCTTTTTGCACCTTTTTTGCAATATTTAAATGGCTCCATTTTTGTCACACGCTAAAGCCCTTATCCCAAATGCCTTATCCACTTTTTACAATTTTGAAAAAGTTTTTTTGAATAGTTCTATTATATCTATTAATCTATTAACAGATTGTGAGCTTCTAAGCTGGCCATTTTAACTATTGAAAAGTGGTGACGAAAATCTAGGAGAAGGTCTTTTTTGATTAGTATTTTTGTTGTTTTCATTACGTATGCTGAAGCACAACAATTAGAATTTAGGCATTTAGCGGGCACTCTTAACCCAATCTTTGTTTTTTGGACGCAGGGTAAAAAAATAAACCAATATTTTGGCATGTCTTCTTCACTCCTTAAAGCCACCTCCTTGTCTCTTGAAAACTAAGATTTAAATGACTCTGCCTTGGGCCGGTAGTGTTGCAACGACTTTGGTGATTTGTGTGGCATTCCTAAGCATAAGATAAGTCGTTATACCGCGCTTATTTATGCAGTATCAAAAATGAGGGATGAAGTGCAGTCACAGGAGATTTCTGTGAGATTTTGACGGCGCAATCTAGTGCTCACAGCTTGTGCCTCTCAGCAGTTAGTTACTATGGAAGGCCAGAAGCCAGCCCTGGCATAATGATGCCTGCATGTGTGACAGCAATGATGAGTCAGCCAATAATACTACTCTCTGATGTGTTGTATTTCCAAGGCTGTGTTCCCTTGCACAAAGAATTTTAATTACGCTGCAAACGAGCAAATGGTTGCTGCTATGTCTTGCATCTTGTCATGAAGACAAGATGTGGTTCTTCAGCACCTCTCAAAAACCTAGACTTTGCAGCTTGAGGAAAACCCTTCAAAAGCTCTCTGCTCTCGTCCACCTCGTGTTACTTATAGCCACTCTGAATTGGCCGTGTGGGAACCGCCGGAAGGCTGGTTTAATTTCCTCAGCCGTTTCTCCTGCGGATTTCATTTATTTATTTATTTATTTATCTTCTCTTTACTTCACTCTTACTGTGAGGAAAGCCATGAGGGAGTGTTGTGTCTTTTCCAGTTTGAAAGCTCTGGAGTATAGAGGAGCCAGACTTGGAAATGAAGGTCTTTGTTTACTGGTGAGGCATAACATAATTATGATGATCGTGGCAGACACGCTTCCAAACAAAATATGACACGTTAAAGCAGCAGCGATGCTGGCCTTAACACGTTTACTGACAGCATTGTTTCAGTCTGTGTCCATTCCAGTGCCAGAGATATTTTCAGTTAGGTGCCTTATTGAAGGGCCCAAAATTACCCCGGGCCTTAAAGGAGAATTCCACCCTAGAAGGCTTTCTTATCTTTATTTGAGGTTGATTTATTTCCCACCATAACTGTGTGCCCCCCCCACTCCCCCTTGGGACGGCTGAACCTAAAATAAAAGTGAGAAAATTCAAGAAAATGATGCCTTTCTGAGCGATGTAAATCGGTGAATTTGAACAACACTCCATAGCCCATTTTAAGCTTATGGTATGGAAATAAGGAGTTTATTTTTCTCCACAAAATACTGGAACACTTTTTTGGGAAGAAAGGGTTGGAATTCTTCAAGGCTAACACAAGTCAAGTTCTGCTACACACAAACACACACAAACTGATAACTGTGTAAACGCAGAGCATGACATTGACAATGGATAGACTATCTGTTTGTGCCCGCAGGTCTTACTTAGTACTTACGGCACACTTGCCCTAGGGCTGACAAGGTTCTCCAGTCCGCAGAGAATAAAGGATGTCAATTCAACTGTAACAAAGGTCTTGAAAGACTCTGCCTGTCTTTTACTACAGCGGTATGATGTCAGGTAGGGTATGCATGATGCAAGGAGCGTGCTCCCCTGAAATGCTTGTGTGATAGCGCCCTTTTCGCCAGAAACCAGAGCACTCACTCGTTTTGTTGACAAAAAGACATACTGTATCGTGTATGACCTGCATTTTGCCAGGGAACTATGTCAATTTGGGGGCAGGGGGTGACTGGGACATGTTTGTATGCTTTCCAGCTGTTGAAACATGCTCCAGACAGTGAGAGGCCACTGCCAGTGTTGGGTAACATAATCCACTGGGGAGGTCTAGCTGGCCGTGGCACCAGACACCGGGGGAGCCTGCTTTCACTCTCGTTCTCTCCCTGCTTTTGTTCTTCCTCTTTCCATGCAGTGGAGAGGCTGTTGTTTATAGCTAATGGAAAGGAATCTGCTGTATTGTAGAATATGCACACATTTTTGAATATGCGTGCGTGCGAGCCGCACAAGAACGCACAGTCATCGACACCTCTGGTTTTGTTGTGAAAGGCTGGCAGGCTTGTTCAAACTTAGTTGCTGTGTGCTATATTTTGTTATAGGTTGGTCAAGTTTTTACTGTATTGAAAGGGAATATTAGTTCAGGGTTGACACACTTCGGCTCAGAATAAGATTGACCATAGACCATTTATTGCAAAGCTTTTGCATGTTTGTATGGCGGCATGGCTCTTGCTCATGTGATATCAGACGATCTATGAACTGAGTCATAGGTCTGATATCACATTTGATATCTCCTATTATCTGTGCATCAAGACACAGCTTGAGATATCAACAACCCCCCTGAGCAGAGCCAAGGTACAGTAAAATACAAGACATTAACACGTGAGCATTGTATCCAGTGCAGACTGACATGAGACATTACAACATTTATCCAAAAATGCATGAACTACATGGATACTGAAAATATCATAGTCCACAGTAAACACGGATACCATAACAGAATTAGATACCACAATAGTTACAACCCTTAAATCATGATTAATCAGAGACTCATGCACTCGGAACTGGTGCCACAGGGAGGAGGCCGGGGAGGTGGAGGAAATTTGAACACATATCTGATCAACAGGACAGAGTCAGCTTAGCAGGAAGAGAGAGAGAGAGAGGAGAGAGAGACTGCTTATATAGAGCACATGATTGAATGTGGGTGTGACTGACTAGCTGACAGCCAATGACAGTGAGGGGAGTTGACATGGGGACAGCCAATGAGAGTGAGGGGAGTAGACATGGAGAGACTGCAGATTTAAAGGAACAGAATGAATTACTGATTGAAAATAAGGGGAATTAAATAAACCTTCTGCCCTCCGTGCCTCAATGAACTAACGCTTCGCTGGATTTCATTGACACACTTCGGCTCAGAATAAGATTGACCATAGACCATTTATTGCAAAGCTTTTGCATGTTTGTATGGCGGCATGGCTCTTGCTCATGTGATATCAGACGATCTATGAACTGAGTCATAGGTCTGATATCACATTTGATATCTCCTATTATCTGTGCATCAAGACACAGCTTGAGATATCAACAACCCCCCCAACACACGCTCACGGCAGTGAGCCAACATCGGAGCCACAACTAACTAGCTATATGGGAATGGAATGATAGTCAGTGAAAGCACCGCAGCGGCATGGTGCAATTTCATTTAAATCCACGAACCCCATAATAAGACGGGGAAGGCACGACCACGTAACCTCGATTTAAATGAAATATCCTACATGAAATTAACTATGTGAATTTCCATTACAAACCACTTGGAGCAACCGGGACCTTCTCATCCATTGCCAATATTCTGCACGGCAGCGACGAATAGATGAACATGTGGCATGCAACAGAAATATCCTATAAATTGACATTTAATTATGTGATTTTCAATCATAGATGGCCGCTGACCACACGATGAAAGAAATATACTATACTAGTGTACTAATTATGTGTAAATCCTTCTACATGCAAGTCGCTGGTTCCAGGTAGTGACCTGACATAGAAGGATATATCCTATTTAGTGAGAAGCTGAACTAGCCGCCATACCAACTAGATGTGACAGGGCACGCCAAACCAAACCCCACCGACCCGCGCTCCGGCAAGAATCAGATGACCATAGACCATGTTGCAAAGCTCTTGCATGATTGTATGGCGGCATGGCTCCGCTCATGCAATATCAGACGATCTATGCACTGAGTCATAGGTCTGATATCGCATTTGATATCTCCGATTATCTGCACACCAAGGCACAGCTCTGATATCAACAACCCCCCCAACACACGCTCACGGCAGTGAGCCACCTGGAGCCATGCAACGGGTGCGACTATATGAGACTGGAGTGTTAGTCAGTTGAATGCACCGCACGATGCAATTCCATTTAAATCCCCGCATTAAGCGCGCGCAAAATGCGACCCTCATTTTAGAAAAATACCTCTGGGACTGGGTGATGAGGAAGGCACGGCCCACGTAACCTTGATTTAAATGAAATATTCTACATGGATTTAGCTTATGTGAGCATTTCCGAAACATGCCATTAATGCAACCTGGCCCTCACATCCAATACCAAATCTGTGCCGCAGTACCAATTAGATGAACTGGAAGCAATTAAGAGGGCTGATGCAACGGAAATATACTATAAAATGTGAAATAATTATGTGAATGAATTTCGATCATAAGGAAGTTAAGGGGCTACTGGAACCGGAGCAGTCAGATCCTGATATGAACGAAATATACTAACTGATTGAGCTAGCCATGTGTAATTCCCTCCCCTGCACCATAGAAGGAATATCCTATTTAGTGGGACCGAACTAACCGCCATACCATCATGAGCTTTTGACCGGGGCAAATGAACGACAGCCCCCCCCCCTCCAAGGGTGAACTAACCAGGAGTCTAGTAAACCAAGAGTCGAACCACCATGGTACACCAAATCGTCTGAGAATGAAATATACCACCACAAATCATAATGCACATCGCTGATGAGGTGCAACCACTACTGAATACAAGAATAGTTAACATAAACACACAAGCTTTATCTGAAGACTCACATCCGCATTTAGCGGATACAACTCCAGCAGCAGGTGTCCAACACGGCTTCAATGTAGATCCTTGAACACGGGACCCCACTGAAATTGCTGCACCGATCCAAGTGAGGACTGGGCTCATCACCTGGCAGCAGACCAAAACTTGACACGGCTCGTTATGAAGAGCTCCCTTCCACCAGAGTGACGCCGTCGTGCAGGACATGGGACATAGGAGAGATGGGAGAGAATGCGGCATCAGATCTTAAAATGAATACGATATACCAAAAGAATGCTCAGAACAACCACCGATGCAGCATGCAAAGCAGCCTTGACACCTGGAATATGACAATGTGATCAACAAAGCCCTATGGACAATTAGTAACCCGCTTAAGTCCCCCTGGCCTGATGTGAGATGATTAAAACGTAAATCTTATGCCTACCCAAGATGTGTATGTGAACGAATGTGGTGTAATCTCAGTTGCACTGTGAGAGAGGGTGACTGGTAACGACATTTGGGCAAAATAAGGTTCAATCGAATGAGCCACCCGGACCCTTATAAATCAAACAATGGCATTTAGGTGTAAAAGTATGAGTGCAGGAGAGGACACTGAGCTCGAGGGAATGAGTTGTAGAGCTATTCATGCAAGGTTAAAGTGATAAGTCATCACTTATGTGATTGTACAGTTCCAATCAGTGGCACACCCTGGCTCAGTAGACTTGACCAGATTGAGTTGATGCAGAAACAGTTGGGATAATGGATAACCTGCCTCTGGCCTCAGAAGTAGATCCAGGTGAACCACCAAGGTGTGCTTGAGCATGGTCGGCAATGATGCGGGACCGGGATCAGACGAAGTCTGGCAGCAATGCAAGAGGACCTTGCAGTAACCACGATAGGCAGGAAATCCACGCTGAATCACCATGGAGAGCTACGAGAAGAACTTGCAGCAACCGTGATGGGCAGAAGGACAACCACGCTGGATCACCATAGAGGGCGGGATCTCGATCATGAAATAGAAACAGAAGCAGTAAGAGCTCGAGCAGTGAGATCTTCAAAATGCGAATCTGAAGATAAAATACGAGTTGATTTGGCACCTAGGAATCCGCACCCTCCCACTGAGCCAAGACACTGAACACCGCAGCAATGCTTAATGCCATCCACTGCGCCATAAAAATGCACCCCACTGAAGCAACACCACAACTCACAAGCTTTTGACCCCCAAAACTAGACTATGTGATCTCCTTCCAGAATGCCCTGACTGAATAGTTAACTTCTAGATTCAGAGTCTTCTAGGTTAAAAGTCACCGTGGAAACGGCTACTTTACCCACCCCCCTGAAATGTATAAACATGATTCAAGTCTCATGATCACGACGAAATGAAGCTTAGCCCCGGAACAACCAGCCTACAGTATAAAGATGTCGTACTGATCATCATGGAAACACTTGATCTGCAGTATAATTACGAGTCAAATTAGGACAACGCCTTCTTCTGAAACAGATTCAGTGATCAACAACTCCACAAAAATGTCACCTTAACATGGCTATAGATATTAGGGTTGAGACTAGTGCCCTTATAAGTACAAACTGCAGTACCATCCAGAAGCCACAAGAATAACTAATTCAATGGAGAGTTAGGACCATATCATGCATAAAATGTCCCTATGCCACACAAATTGAAATGGTGGGCATAGACATTCCCATAGAGGAATGATGCGCATCGACCGCAGGGCAAATCATCCTAATGATTGGTCCACGTAGGGTAAACTTTAGCTCTGACTGAGCATGGGGAGACATCAGCCATATATCCATATCATAGACTGGATATGTATACTTGAAATATGCTCATTTTCCCATCTGAATGACGAGTAGAGCTTGAACAACTGGACCGGTGACATAAGAAAACAGTTACCTAGAAATAAATTCAAAATGGTCTGAATTATATGAGATTATATCTATAAAGTAAAAGTTATTTACAACTGTGGCCAATAGCCAACAGAGTTAGCATCCGGCTACTGCAACCACCATGTGGCCCTGGGCAGACAGTTAGCATTTGGCTATGCTACTCAAACAACACCATGTGGCCAATGGCAGTCAGTACTTTATACTCAATAGCATGGTGCAAGTTGCAACACAACATGAATCTCAAAACTCCTAGTCAAATGCATGAATATGGGGGACCGGCTGCCTGTACAGAAGGGAGCTTCCTATCATCTTACCATAATAGGAACTTAGGAACAACACCACTAGAACAAAAAAATGCCCTGACTGAGTGACATTACAGATCCCCAGAAACATAGTATACGCTACTTGCTTCTGACCAATCTAAGACTGGGACCTGGGCCTGCATACATGTTAATTTCATTCCCCAAGAAAGAACCTATACCAAGGAACTTATACCATCCCACCAACAACTAACATTAAGCTACCTTTGTCTGTAATCCCATTGGCAAGTAAAATAAAACTTCAGTCCTCCTAATGCAGTTAGTTGGGTTGCCTAGACTACAGTACCCATGATGCATGTGAGAGACTTCCTGGATTTCCCCACATGGCAAACAAACAATTAGCCTGAAGATGCTAATAATATCTAACCAGTTATTGATCAGACAATGACAAAATCAATCACATATTTAGAACAAGGCATCACCTGGCATAATAGGTCCTTGAAGAGAAACAGGAATCACTGATTGATGGGCTGGGATGCAAACAATCCATGATGAGTAGTAAGATGACAAGAAACCCAGGATACATTGTGGATTTAGGCAGCCAGACTCCCAACCAACAACTACTCATCAGAAAGACAACTCAAAAACCAATCCAAGGCTACTGGTGAGTTACACATGTGGTGAAAGATTAGCATGAAGAGCACAGACCAACCGATGCAAATTTGAACACATATCTGATCAACAGGACAGAGTCAGCTTAGCAGGAAGAGAGAGAGAGAGAGGAGAGAGAGACTGCTTATATAGAGCACATGATTGAATGTGGGTGTGACTGACTAGCTGACAGCCAATGACAGTGAGGGGAGTTGACATGGGGACAGCCAATGAGAGTGAGGGGAGTAGACATGGAGAGACTGCAGATTTAAAGGAACAGAATGAATTACTGATTGAAAATAAGGGGAATTAAATAAACCTTCTGCCCTCCGTGCCTCAATGAACTAACGCTTCGCTGGATTTGAGGGTGGGTACAGGAATAAAGCTTGAAGATAAACCTTCAGAGAAAGACAGACGGCTCCCTCTGGATCGTTTTAGTCTCGTGTTGTGCAGAGCATGGTCACCTGCAGGCAGTACGGTGAGAATAATTTGTCTGGAAGCTCGTTGTGTCGGCCAGAAAACCTCCTATCTCCACATTTTAACCTTTTTTTTTTAGTAACCGTTGTGGACATACGATGTTTCCACCCGGCCATATGCAGGTATAGCGCCTGAATCGATGTTCAAGTGGATTACGCTCTGACATATCTGATTCAACATACCTGCAGGAACATTCTTCCTAGAGCGGGAACGAGGGGCTTTGCTTAAGCACGTATACATGGAAACACGGCATGACGCACGCACACACACACACATTGGACTGAGAGAGAGGATATGTGTCTGTCTGACAGCTAGATCAAGTTATTTGACTGCTCTGGTGGTGATGGAACAATGCTAATTCTATCTATACGCAGTGTAATGCTTATGAATCGTGTTCTTGAACCAATCAGAGCTTCAGTGGATATCGTACGTCATCTTCTGATGTTGTACGGACGAACTGGGTAGAGACTGGTAGTCCATTTGCCATAATGTGATTGTGAACCCTGGCATGAGTACACCAAGGTTTAATGTTAGAAATGGTTAGTAGTGCTCCCCAGCATGTAGAAACTTCCGGATGCTAACTTACATATGTTGAGCAATTTTCATAATTGTCATAATAATGGTCACATATTATGCCAATTATGAAAATTGCTCAACATATGTAAGTGACCATACCATTAACACCTGTAGAATGAAAAATAAGACCTTGTGCTTTAAGTAGCCTGTTATATGTCTAACTAGGGTGTTTTCATGATGCTGTGTTGCTCAAAAAACAGCCGTTGGGCTAAAAATGGCAATACCAGTCATCAAAAATGTGCCTAGTCAGCACATTTGAGCAAGTGCTGTGGCCGAGTGATTTTTTTTTTTTTTGTTGCAAAACTAGTGCTTGGAATGGATTCAGCATCATGAAACCCCCTTATCATATCACATGCGACATAAAGCATTTTGACTTTTCCCCCCATCTATAGGTTGTTAATGGTATGGTATGGTCACATAATATGCCAATTATGAAAATTGGCATGATACGAAAATATATACAATATCATCTAGCAGTTTTTACATGCTGGGGACCCCTACTCAGCATTTCTAACATAAAAGTGATAAAACCTTGGTGTCTGGGTTCACAATGGGGCAAGTAGGGAAAGCAAATCCTATGGTATCTTGTTCAGCAGCCAACAAGCATTAAATGAACAGTATGTAGTAGCGTAGCGTTTCGCACTCTGGTGGTAGGACACCGGCTCTTCACCCAATGTGGGAACTTCTCACTGATGTAAGTACGATAAATAGCATGCAGCGATGACACAGCTAATCCATTTTGACCTGGCACTAGATTCTACAAAATGTCTTATAAATCCTTAGGGTTCCTGAAAATCTTCATGTTTCTGTATCAGCGTTCCACAATATTTCATTTCAAGGATCCCCAAAACAATTTGTCTGACTGCTGACCCCCATCTGAAAATATATAGTTCCAGGGACCCCCCAGAAGCAAAGCATTTGAGTTAAAAATGCTCGCTGTGACTATGAATATTCAAAAATGTGCACCACATTTTAAATAAATAAATAGCAGAAGTTCATAGTGCACCACTCCCTTTTCTCGCTTTGAGCTTGTAGATATGATACTTTTCAATAGCTAAAGCATAATGCTTAGAACATATCCGTGACTAAAAACTGTCATGAACTTTCACTTCCTTCCAGGGCTACAAAGACAAGGAGGATAATTGTACTAAAGCATTGTGGGCATTGTAGGAATACAATGCAATTTTCTATTTGTGTTACTGTTATATACAAATACCATTAACAGAAAATTCTTGTGCCCCACACACATTAAAGTGTCGGTTTAATATGTGTGGTGTGCACTTTTGGCATTAAAGACTAACTTGGGGGAGGAAAAGACGTGATGCAATTGATATTTGAATTTCTTTGCAAATTACCACAGGGTAAGATGCTGTTAATGTGGCTTCCATGAATGATCCCTAGCCTCGCTTTCCTCATACATGATTTAATAGTTTTTTTCTTGTAAATATTGTTACTTTGCTGTCTCATCGGCGTGATACCAGGGGTTCAAAGCGTGCTCAGAGATGATCTTTTTTTTAGACTGCACTATTTGTATTCACATTGAAGCCACATCATTCTGTTGTCATACACACTGTGGTACATTGGTACTACACTGTACAACGCACATACAGTATGATAAAGCAACCATGCTTAAGCTGACATTTAAAATGAAATGCCTTGAATGGATGCTATGCCATTATGCCATTCAAAGCTGTTATCAGTTCTGGGGGGTATACTGTAGGAGTGCATACAGTCTTGATGCCCTGTGCTTTGTTCTACAGTGCAGTATGTCTGTCAAGACTGTTCACAGATGTGCCAAATTGCAGTGAATCTCATTAGAATTCAGGCTGAGGCACAGGGAAAGCTTGTCCACTCCAGCAGCAGCACCCAGGCTGTCAGTGTTGTCTAAATGCCTGTGATGAAAGACCAGAGTCGGTGCCTCTTTCGAGAATATCTTAATAAATCTCTCTGGCTGGAGTTCCTCCTGCGTGTGCTTGATATGTAGCGAGTGTTGCAAGCATGCAGCAGGACGACATTGAGCTTTTCTTTGGTACAGTATACCACCCCCACTTTGCATTGATTTGCAAACAACTAACAGTAGCTGCCAGGTAACATGGAGGAAATTTTAATTGTTGCTGTTGTGCTTTGGGAACCCTCAGCTGCTGAAAATAAATGGTAAATGTTGCATTTATATAGCACCTTTATCCAAGGTGCTTTACATAGTGCATTACATTTACCCATTCACACACACAAATTCATACACCGATTTTGGTGGAAATCATGAGTAACACGAGTGATAATGCGTTTGGAGAGCTAGTTATTTTGACCAAAGAGTGGTTTTACAGGCTCTACATGCAGGCATGGTTAATATGCTGTAAATCTCCATCTCCCCAGATTCAAATAGAGGCTTTCTTCCTGGGGTCAAGTCAAATACCCTAGGTAGGGTTTGATATGTTTTTTTTGTTTTTGTTTTTTGTTTTTTTGCAGCAATTGTTACACATCTTTTAACCTCTGCACAGTGAAATGTTCACATGCTGTAATAACAAATTATACGGTGAGATTTTCACTGTCCTCTAGAGGATGGAAGATGGTTGCAGTCTGGGCATATGACAAAAGACCTACAGTATACTTGCATTGGTGTACTATATATTGTAGTACTTGTAACACTTTTGGTATATCAGACTAAGTATAAGTATCTTGGTTTTCTTGCATGCTACTTTATGACACCAGGAGTGCAAACCCTACAGCTCCTTAATATGATGCCTGAAATACTTGTTCTATATCCTATTACTGTATGTCAGATATGTCTGATTTATGCCATTTCGACCGTCGTCTTGATGGTGACATTGACCTTTCCAACCCAAAGGTTAACCACCTCTAAACCAGATCTATACCAGCCTGTTTACATATTGACTGCCACTGAAACAGATTTATGTCTTCTAAAAAACGGACAGCATATCATCTGGATTTTTTTCTTTTTTTTTCTTCAGTTTTGTTTCAATTTTGACTGCACAAATCGTTCTAAAATTAGGCTTAAAATCATTGACATTGTCTACCGGCCTTAAGCAGACTGCCAACCATGCTGTATGGCCTGTTTAGAAGCCTAGGACAGAGATGATGAATCTCTGACATTACACAAAAGAAGATCCTAGATATGAGTTCGATTTTTCCAATTGTATGGCTATGATGAAAATTTGCAGGCCCTGTGTGTAGGTATAGTCCAGCCTGGTGGAGAGCTGTGCTCCGAGCAGCACACATTCCTAGTTCAGGTTGTTTTCACAGTCACACATCTTTCCATTAATTCATTTTCAAACCACGGGACAAAGAGAACGGTGTGTCATAAGCACTATTTAATGTCGCATTGACAAGATTTACATAGATTGATTCATATTCTCTGTGTTCTACTGTTTGAATTCCTGCCAATCCTGGCTCACCATGATGAGATCTTTTGAATAGCAGCACTCGAAATAGTTTGCTCTGTAGAGTGAATAGAAATGACTGTCCCACCAGTGAGAATGTCAACGTCAAATTACTTTTTCATCAAACGATTCACAGCAACGGAAATGGAACTAAGCCATGCTTCCAAGCAGTAATTGTAAGTCTCTTTTCAAAGTATTCATAATTTCATTCCAAAATATTTGAATTTGTATTTTTTTTCCCACGCCTCAGTTTTCATTTATCTGGATATATCTGCACACTTAATTGATTTCCCTCCATTCATCACCCGAAATAATAAATGAGACGACAATAGGGATCACTAAAGCAGACCTTTGGGTGCAATTGCTGATTCCTTCAATGGATATTTTGTTAAAAAGTGCCAGGCAGCTGTCTGTCTGTCTGTCTGTCTGTCTGTCTGTCTGTCTGTCTGTCTGTCTGTCTGTCTGTCTGTCTGTCTGTCTGTCTGTCTGTCTGTCTGTCTGTCTAATGGACCAGATCAAGAACAACAGAAAATGCATATTCTTTCTTAATGGTGCATTTATTTATTTATTTATTTTCTAAAATGTCTTTCCCAGATTCCGCGTGACCTTATAACCGTGCACAGCTTTTGTGAGTGCATCCCCCTTGCTTATTTAAGACGAGGAGATTTATTCAAGAGCCCATTATACAAGATAAGCTGCGACGGCACAGTGCTACACGGAGAGCCTATTTGTAAACCCCTTTCACTGTCTGGCTTTTAAGTGCCTGGCTAAGAGATGTGTCCGGTATATGGGCGATGATGAAGCTGTCATTTTGAACTGTGGATATATAAAAGGTGATAAATGATGTGGCCTCGAAATGATCTCATCACACAGTGGAGGGCACAATGTGGAGCTTTTTATTAAGCTCATCTAAAAGTGACCATGCTTCTGTCAGTTCGGTGGGAGTGGAAAATGGATGGGCCGTTGTCTCAGCCTAGGATATTAAACCAGGGAAGATCAACTTCTATGGTTTTCCATTTTTTTCCTCAACTCCTCAAGGGACAATATTCCACAGAGTCCATGGGCAAAGCTGGCTGTGTTTTGGATCAATCTTGGATCAAACCTTATTTGTACATCATTTAGTGTATACTGGCACTGTCAGATGAAACTCTTTTTAAGCATAAAAATTGAGTGAATTGTGTTTATTTCAAAATACCACATCACTTTTGCACTGTTGTAACCACTTTGGGACCATGGAATCATCTGTGCATTGGAGAGCAACCATTGTACCAGTTGTCAGATTATGGAGTGTTCTAGACAAAATAACCAAATCCTCACCGGGCACAACACAACCTCGGGTCACCAGCTATACACATACCACATTTTGTAGTTGATTGGTCAGACAGAATCAGGGGAATGACAAAGATCCCCACAGCAGTGCTCACTGAGTCGCCACTTGCCAGGGCCTGTTACATGAAATGGACTCTCAGGAGCCCAGTTGTAAGGCTGTAAGCTGGGTTGTGAAAACAGAATTACATGAAAATATGCCTTTCAGTGGTTCTTGCAACCTCAATTGCTAATTCTGCCATCACAGTTTATTTTGTATATTTTTATTAGTAGTTTTACTACATATAATTGTTTGTTCCCTTGACATGTTCAACAGGCACAAAATAACCGCATTGGAATGTAACCTGTGTGTGCTCACCGTATCAACATTAGAATTGGTCTATATAACAATTCTAGTATAACATAATAAGTATCAGGAAATGTCAGTCGTAGGGCAAGTCATAATAAAGATGCCAAATAAATGCCCGGTTTTAGGCTTTGAGGCATCTGCACTCTCTCTGGACCAAGAAAATGGTATCTCCAACAGGTTTCCCTGGCCTCCATCCTCTCCGACATTCTTGACTTTAATTGAGAAAGGCCTTGAAGCGTACTGCCAATCTTCACAGTAGATGAAGGGAAACCTCCAGGGACCGCCCACAGTGCAACATTGAACTAGAGAAAAAATGGTTGGTCATTATTCATTCAGCATCCATGAATTTGTCATCTTTATTTATTCAGGGAAGTCAATTGAGAACCATGGCTGTCTTTTACAATGAAGCCCTGATTACACGGCAACATCGCATACAAACGCATGATTGGTTGGCCGTGGACAATTGGAAAAAGGAAACACAGCCATCCGCTTCTCATTTCTGCAGCGTTTTAATTTAACACGGACGTTGTGGGATCATTTTTGATGTTATCTTGTGTCAAGGTTAATATTAACGCTTCTTAATATAAATAGACGTTATTAGATAGACTGAGTTACAGTATGGCAGACTTCGCAAAAGGAATCTGCAAAAGCTGGGTTGAAAATGCAGAGGTGAAGTGAGTGACGTAGTGTATGAGCACAGGCACAGCACAGGCGTAAATGGCAATTTTGCAAACTCTGTGTACGTTATCACTGTGACTGCCCACCTGATGGTGAACGCAAAATGTGATCAGATGTGAGCTGTCTCTCTCAATTGCAGGCTAATCTAAGATTGTTATTCTGATCAGCATTGCCATGCTATCTCTCCTATGGTACCACATCAGCACGGCTGTTGACAAAATCTTATCCGACATCATCATGGGTCTGATGAGAGGCTGAATCTCATTATGCTTGTTCTGTGGCTCAAATACGGAATAAAAAATAGACCCTTGATATGAAAAACATAGCTGTGTTTGAGGACTATCGGCCGCATTGCCTCCCCCTCCCCTTGATGTAGTCATCATAACATATGGAGTTATGCATAGGAGGCTCTTGTACTGTACCATGGTTTGTGGAACGTCCATGCGCTGGAGAGAGGCAGGGCCCTCAAACTCTGCCACTTTTCATTTCACGCTTGGTGAGCATAGCCCCCCACCCCTCCCCCCCGAGAGGGCGACATTTACATGGCGCTCTACACCACTTGCCAGTGACTGTAGGCCCACGGCACTGGGCTAAATCGGGCGGCGAGGGCTATATAGTGAAGGAGGAGGAGACGCGGCGTAGAGTGGAGAAGACAGAGCGGCATGCCTGAAGAGAGACGAGGCAGAGATGAAGAGAGAGCGATAGGTGTTTAGAATCAGCTGTGCTGAAGCACCGCCGTAATCCTTCTTGAAAAGAACCTTTCCTTCAGAATGATGAGCAGCGACACAAGAATACCTGCGACAGGCTTGTGGAGTGGGGCGGCAGGAAAAGTAACTAAGTGCCTTTACTTAGTACTCTAAGTACAATTTGTACTTGAGTCATTCCAATTTCCAATACTCAACTCCACTACTACATCTCAGACCCAAATACTGTACGTTTGTACTTCTCTTTCTGTTATCTTATCTTCGTTACTATACTTTCTACATACTTTATACTTTAGATTTTCATTGGTATTTCAAAACTTGCATTACTCGATTCAACCGTACATTTCAGGCCATTTGAAAATAGCCCATTTACAATCTCACAATGTGTCGCATGGCAATGCATTGTGATCTCGGGATATTTTCCATGCATACAGTATGTGTTTGCAAACTTGAAATGGGACTTTTTGCGTAATAAGTAATTAATACCGTTGGCATTTAAATAGATTTTTATGCCAATGCTTTTTGCACTTTTGCTCAATTACATTTTCAATTCTGGACCTTTACTTGTAAAAGAGTATTTGTAGTGCAGAACATTACATAATTTTACATAATTTTTACTTGTGTATAAGTACTTTTTCCTAGCACTCGCGACAGCATTAGCTCCTGGCGTGTGTGTTTGTGCTTTTTTACAGGTTCTTGCACGCCAGGTTTTTTCCCTCTACATCAGGAAGGCTAATGTGATGCAAAATACCAAATTATGCAGTGACAATTTATCACCCATACCCCCCGCCACCGTTATCATCATTGATGATACTTAGCACAGATCCGGTGTACTTGGGAGCAATAATTTCCAACCTCTGCTTTATGAGTGTTTACTACAACACCATTTAGGAGGAACGAACTCCCACCGAACACATTAAGGCCCGATTTTATTCATTACGGTCACAAACTCATTAGATTACCATAACGCCTCTGCTGGCGTAATGTGTGCTACTATGCGCGCGTAGTAGCAGGAGGAGATTGTTGTGTGTCCTTTAAGCTTTCCCAGGGATTATCAGCTCCAAAGACCAAATGGCCAAAAGGTTATTAGGCTGTTTTGCTGCCTTAATTCTTACCCTGGCTGCATGCCTGGCCTCGCCTACAGCCGTGCTAACACTTACTAATCTGATTGGGGCCCACACCTCTGGGATCTTATTATTCTAGCCCGGACCTCTTGTCAAAAGGTCACTGCATGCTTACACATGCAATACTGTAAGTATGGAACCTTAAGTGGTCCATTTTCTTTACACGTTCAGAGCTAAATGAACTCTTAGGATTTCTTGTGGTGTAGCTTCTGTATTAGCTCCTTGTTCTGTGGTTTCACCCCCCCAGGAAATGTCCGCACAAGGTTAAAAAAACAACATACTGTAGCTCATATAAAGGTCTATGCCTCAAAGGCAAATTGTTTCTGCTTCTCCGGCTATTATATAAAACCATGTAGTGTAGACGTGCACTGCCTCTAACACAGGTCTTCCAATGAGCTTTAATGAGGGAAACGGTGCACAAACGCACGGTAACACATACAGTAATAATAGCGAGTGGTGCCACGTTGGCTGTGAACTACCTCCTCTGTGTCCAGCTCTCTAAGGGAATAATTGGCTGTGTTGTCATTTTGGCACATGTACCGCAAGTCTCGAAATGCATGAATGATTGCGTATGTATTCTATATGGTGTTATGTATAGGGGGCTCTTGTACTGTAACATGGTTTGCGGAAAGTCCACAGTCTAAAGTCTAGATCAGGGGTGCCCACACCTTTTTGACTTGAGAGCTACTTTCAAAATGATCGGCTGAACAAGATCTATGCATCAGAAATGTGATTGTTCCATTACTGAAAATCCATTTCAAGGCCCATTTAATGACTGTCATGTGATCTATACCTGCACAGCCTGTATGGTCTACTGATAGATCACAATCTATCTTTTTTGCACCCCTGGTTTAGATGATCTCTCCCCTAAAATAACAATACTACAACAGATTGTTTTGAAGAACTAAACTGATTGGTAGAAACATGTCACATTCAGTCACATTATTAAACCAGCACTCAGTAATGCCTAATCAGTACAACGATATCAGGTGTGTTTTTCTCTTAGAGCGCAGCAGACTTGGTGGCTAGTCTACCTAGTTTCTTGAGACACTGAAAAAAGCAAAACTGAGCTGCACTACATGCCATGCATGACATGTATGTAATTGAACTGCATGAGGAGTAGAGAAGACAGATGGAGATGCCGAAGACCGTATAGCTGGCGAGGAGGAGGAGGCGGAGGTCAGTGTGTGTTGATCCCAGCCGCTCTCTTCATCTCGATCGGTCCGTTCGTCATGTTTGCTGCGGTGACTCAATTCAACCAACAAGCTGATCACTGTGCTGTCCAGCAGCCGGCATGCATCTCAGGGGCGGATGTAACATGTCCCATTTGGGGGCAAGAGAACATGTTGGAGGGGCAAGAGAAAATGGTATGGGGACGGCTTCATCGCACCCATACCATTTTCGGTTACAGGACTTTTATTAGTCAAGTAAAGCATCAATAATAACATCAGTTGACGTTGAAGTTGCAACCGACATGCAGCATGCATAAAGCTAAAGGTCTGACTCAGAGAGTTTTCTGTTTTCAATGATGAAATGCTGTTGGTTTAGTGGTGACACAACTGTAGTTAGTTAGTAGCAGTAGTAGTGTTTGAAATCATTTTAAATATAAGCACTTTAATTTGAAATATCTTGGGTTGTTTTGCATGGCATCGTGTTTGGGGGGGCAGACTGGGTATTTAGGGGGGCATTGCCCCCCCATGCCCATGCCTAGATCCGCCCCTGATGCATCTACACAATGTGGTTAAGCCACGGGAATGGCCTTTGGTGTTTTTAAGCGCTAGCTATGGAAAACTATCAGCTCTAGGTTTCCTTTAAAATGTGAAAATCTTTCAGAGCGAACTTTTTAACTGGAATATTTGCTTCTGGGAGGTCACTGGAACAGCCACAGGTCAAGATGGATTAATCTTTACGCACACAGACACAGTGGAGCTCACTATAACCAGCGTAACGAGGGAGATAACGAAGTTACGGAACCATTAGTGAACGTATGTCTTGGCTGCACACAGAGATTGAGAGAGAGAGAGAAAGAGAGAGAGGGAGAGAAAGGGAGAGAGAGAGAGATACACAGAGTGTGAGAGAGAGGGAGAGAAAGAGAGAGAGAGAGAGAGAGAGAGAGAGCTGGGGGAGGTTGCGGTTTGACAGATGGTGGCTGGCTGTGCTTGCACGTGTGTGTGTGCGCGCGCGCAGTGAGTGAGTGAGTGGCTGATATGGTGGCTTGTTTGTGTACAGTCAGTGAGCTGAGAGAGTGTATAGAGGAATAATTACTCAATTTAACTGAAGCACATCATATGGCGGCAGCATCTGACCCTGGTTTGCACAACAACGTTAACAATGTATAGACCTGTGTGTGCCGGATGTATTCCGGGGGTGTAAATCGGGACACATGAATAGGTTTATTATTTCTTGTTCACCATTTAATTTGGATCTGGATTTCCATTTAGTATTTTTTTTTTCATTTAGTGTCTTATTTCGCAGTGAATTGAGTTTCTTCCCCCATAATGATGTTAGACTATGTAACAGGTGACAGTTGACATGTTTTGTTTTGTTTGCTTTATCCACATTCATTTCTATTTTTCATTTAGGTACTGGTATGTTGTATAATCTATCCTTTACTTAATGTCATCTAGTTTAAGGATTCCTAATCAGCCACAATTTGCTTAGGCAATGATTCTCTCGAAACAATAATTCAGTAATGAATAATTCAAATGGAACTAGACCAAATGTCATGTTTGCCTCCATTCCAGGATTATCTCTAGGTTTGCAGAGACAATCATTTGTCAAATTAATTCCATAAGGATTACAGTGCCGTCAGTGGATAATTCAACATGCCATTTCCATTGTTAGGGCTGTCACCGTCATGAAATTTAACTTGACAATTTATTCTCTTAAACAAGTAATTATGATTAACATTTTGATTGTATTATTGGATTTCAACTTTGTAAATACAATTCTCTTCGCCTATTTAGGCTTGTAAGCTAAGCCTGCACACTGCAGATGTGAAAATGCCCTCAATATACAAAGAAATGACTAAACATGACCTGTACCAATATACCAATAATAGTAGTGCTATATGGCTTAATTATACCGTATAATAATTTTATACTTTTCATATAAATTAAATAGTTGAAATAGCTGATCTACAAGATCACAGGGGTCTACAGATCCATGTACATAAAGTTGTTCCTTACTTAGATTACATTTGTGACATGAGCTATGCTATGAAAAGCTACATTTTGAAAATGTATGAAAACCAGATGAAATTACACAGATGAATGAAAATTATTATGACAGTTAGGTACACTAATTGTGATTAGCTCAAATAATTGCGAACAGGCCATTATTATGTAATACATGTGGCAGCCAGGCATTGCAATTATTTGATAATTTCTGGGTTTTCACAAAGGAAAAAGAGTGAGATAATAAGGTGGGAATGAATAAAGAGTAAAAGTAAAACAAACACACGTCCCTGTGTGTGCTGTGCCATAAATCACTCCATGTGGTGTTGTGAGCTGAATGGAGTGTGAGGTGTGGGGGATGGAGTGTGTATGTACAGTATGTGTGGGTTTGTGTACATGTGGTTGTGTGTGTGTGTGTGGGGGGGGGGGGGGCAGGTGGCTTGGGGTCTGTAACAAGGGTACAAAGCCAAAACAATGTTGATGCCAAGGTGACCGGCCAGGCAACAAAGTACATGTAACAGCAAGAGGTGAAGGAGAGGGATACCGGTCATCACTGAGAATCCAACACTTCTCCATGAAACGTTGAGAAGAAAAATGTTATTATTAGTAATGTATTATGTCTTATATTAAAGGTAGTCAGTGTAGTTTGTCAAAGCCAGATATGGAATAGTAAATCCACCAGTGCTGGTTGCAACGTGGTTGCGACCAGTTTCTTACTAGTCACGACTACTTTACTGGTCGCGATTGAGGTGCTTCTAGGCTTGTAGGTGCTTGTGGTCACGACTACGTGTTTGTGGTGGCAACTTCTTTATTGGTGGAGAAGACCGGTGGTCCAGGGACCACCATGTGGTCCTCGAGATGGTTCCAGGTGCTCCCCACGCTAAGTTGGTTAACCAGATGAAAGATCTTGAGAGCATAAAAATGAAACCAAATGGACCCGCATTTCATGTTTACGTTCTCAAGCGTTAAAATATTCATGATCTGAATTAGCCCAAGTCTACACTAGAAGTTTAATGGTCATTTTGATCTTTATTTTTGCCTGTTTTGTTTCCCAAATTTGTGAACAAAAGCAAAAGAAATCTTTGGTTTTGGGGGTCTGTGGGCGCTGAAATGTCGCCAAATGGTGGTCCGTGGCTCAAATGCTGAATAAATAGTGGGCCCTGGTATCAAAAAGGTTGAAAGCCAATGAACTAAAGCCCTAAACATAACAGCAAGTACGGACCATGACGAATTACTAACCCTATTTTTAACCCTAAGCCTAAATTTCTTATATAGATCCTGCTTGCAGTATAAGAATCCAGATTTCTAAAAGTCACATATACTCCCTTAGTAGAAGTCTTGTTATGCTTAACATTGCATCACTCCCTATTTCTTTCCTAACTGCAGAGGTCGGTAAGGGAGTGAATCAGCATAGTTGTCCATCCACGTCGCTTACGTTTTGACTCTCGTTCTCCTGACCTCCATCCATGGTGCGCTGGTGTCCAGATTTATTAGTGATTTCATGTACAGGGTCATGGGCGCGAGTGTGTGTGTGTGTGTGTGCGTATGTGCGTGCATGTGTGTGTGTGTCCGATAGAAGAGAGACAGAAACAGAGTTGCTAATTGAGCAAAAAATGTGCAGACAGCCCCGAGGTCATGGCATGAGTCTGGCTGCTGTAAATTCATTGTTTTTGTTCCAAACCGACGTTTTTAAGGTCACTAAAACTCACATTGTAGCCCCCTACTTTAGCAGGAACCTTTACCTCTGTGGAGATATAATTGAGTCAAGGTTTTTGTGCGTGCATGCAGTGCATGCCTGTGTGTGTGTGTGTGTGTGTGTGTGTGTGTGTGTGGTGTGTGGGTGTGGGTGTGGGTGTGGGTGTGGGTGTGTGTGGGTGTGGGTGTGGGTGTCTACGATGCATGCATGAGCCTGCATGCATGTGTTTATGTTATGATTTCTGCATAATGTATGTAGTAGAGAAAGGGAGAGAATGAGATCAGCAGAATCAATGTGCCTGCATGCATTGAAGGATTGACTACAGAATCAAGGCCACTTACTGCACACTGACATGCACCAATGTGGTGAATGCCTGAACAGGCTCTCAGGCTGCAAAAGGAAATGTAATTCAGCAGCGGTTTATTTAAATGAGTAGTACAGGTACCTGTTTGATCTCCTATACAGACCTTGTTTGCTCCCTTTGATATTTATAAAATGTACAGATGGTGTGTTAATTTCACTGTGCCAGGAGTATAGTATGTACTCATGTCTGGAGCTAAAATGTGTTGTACGCAGGTCTTTAACATATTTATATCAGGTCAAATACACATTAACCTTTTGATGTTGTTTTTGTTGTTTATAAAGTAAGTCAGGCTTTGATATGATTTCATAATGAGGTGGGCTATGAAAGCTTTGTAGCTTCAGGTTTGTAGCTTCAGGTAGCCAACCTGAAAATGACTTCCCTGTGTCTTTTTTTGTTAGTTAGTTCATGTGCGCTATAGTAAGAATTTTGGTTCACAGAAATCTCAGTTTGAGTTGACATGATGTCGACTTGTCACTGAATATTAATTTCCATCCCTCTGTGCTTCACTGTGCATTTTGAGACACGCTTCCTATTGGATGTCACACTCTGTGAAAGACACTTTGGCCTAGATGAATACATTTGTTTTCCACGTCAAGCAGAAGAATGAGCGGAAAACACAGAGAGGCACCTTAAGTATTTACACACTCATTTGAGATCGGCAAGCAAATCAATTAATGCCACCGTCCCAGTTTGGAAGGAAATGTATCCAATGCATTATGAATGGCAGAGCGTGTCTGTGTGGCATAATTAGCAACTTGTCGAGAAGAGGGTGCTTTCTTCTTCTTTCTCCCTTTTGCTTTCCAAATGCTTTCTGCGCTGCCTGGTTGACAGACAAACGAAAGCCTGCGTGTCGAATGCATGAAATACTGGCATCTGTGTTGACACCCAAATCTACTGAGCAGAGCTGGCATATGGAGAGGCAGAGGCGAGGGGCACAGGCAGCAGAAAATGGCTTAGTCAGGGTCATCTCTAGTCGATAGCTTTAGATTACGGTGATGTACCACGGCTGTTTCTCAGGCTCCAGTAAGCTCATTTTGGGGAGACCTCTTTGATTAAAAAGGGCATCTCCCCGACATCCAAGTTGGTTCATATTAGGATGCCAATGTTGCCCAAGATTTGCATGGAGGCCTCTCTGATGATATTGAATGAATGCGGACGCTTCTCCAACAAGAGCAGCTACATCATTAGAGGATGAAACCTAGTGTTTGGCTGATGGCTTAATGCTCACGTAGTGTTTTCATTTTAAAGGTACTGCCTGGATGCTCCTGAGGAGATTTGTACAAGCATGCATGCTGTTTTAAGTGGAGGAGAAAAATGTGCATGCATGCGTTGCTGTTAAATGCATTGACCTGCAGGGGAACAACAGATGCATACCTCAATATCAACAACATGCACGCAAACCATGTCTCAAAGGGCTGCATGCCATGCATTATTGACTGGGAAAGCAACTGTATCGTTTCCACTATAGAACTACTGGTATAAGGCGTTTGTGAAATCAGATTGGAGTCGTAATCACAATGGGCAAGATCTTTATGCTATAGAGTACATGAACACAAGTGCTGGAATTTGATGGAAGTAGGCTCTGCTGCTCAAGGAAATGACGTTGACAGAACAGTACTTAACAAACCTGTTTAGATTCTCGGTGAATGAAACAAGTGTTGTGATTGGTCGAAACATATCGTATCTGGGGGAAATACATCTGACAGATGCGATATGACCCGACACTTCCGGCTATGGGCTCTCTGCCTTACATCGTGACCAGGCCTTTTCTCTTTGCAGATGAGTAAGGCTGGGACCAAAGCTAGGTCTTAACACATGCATCACTGAAGCTAGGCCACCCACGACACAAGCTGAATTCAGGTCAAAAAGACATGTTTTTTTCCTGTGATGTTATCATGTTATTGGGTATGTTGCCACGGAACAGTAAGCAGCATCACGTCATTACGTCAAGTTATGGCATATATACAGTAGGAGGAACAGTGTCGAGTGTTTATATATTTTATACTGCCAGTAATTATTTAGAATAACATCAGAAGGAAGTATGTCGCTAGTAACTAGTTTCACAGCAACCACCATGCACCTAAGGTAACATACAGTCAATCTAAAGGCCTTTGCCAAGAAAAGGTTCCCTTTTTATTTATACACTATAATTACACCCTCCTGTAACTACAGGATTTCTCATTTACAGGCTATATCTACAGATGCTACAGAGGGCCAAGGTCTTTTAACTTGAACATTCTGCTGGCTGAACGTGTGAAGGCAGGGGTCAAAAGCAAATTGGTAAAATGTTCCCGATGAAAAATTCAGAGATGATTTGAATCGAATATTTTGGAATAGTCATGGAAGGCAAACCTCCTGAGAGCTTTGTGGGCAATCAACTTCAAAATCTCCAAATGGGTTAGAAAGACCTCACAAAACGGCATGGCAAAAGGAGTGTGTCTCTTCTCTTCCTCTGTTCAGCTGCGGTTATACACTTTTTGTTCCTGTGTTGTTTTTACAAATGGAGCCGAGCGTTCCCCCACTTTTTGAGCGCTTTCATATGCATGGACAAACACTTGCATGCACACTTGCAGGACACACACATACACACACACACACACACACACACACACACACACACACACACACACACACACACACACACACACACACACACACACACACACACACACACACACACACACACTTTCATGTACAAACCAACACATGACAATACAGTATGTGAGCTACTCTGCAGGCAACGTGCATGTATGTGCACACACGCATACAAACGTTTATGTACAAAATCGCGCGTGCAAAACCTGAGTCGATCACGCACGCACGCACACACACACACACACACACACACACACACACACACACACACACACACACACACACACACACACACACACACACACACACACACACACACACACACACACACACACACACACACACACACACACGCGCACACACACACACACACACACACACACACAGTGATGTCACTGGTATAATGTGATGGAATCTGGGCCAGCGCTGACGAGGAGACAGCCAGCGGCATGAACAGTCCCTGTCACAATGAATGGGAGCGTGCGTGGGAGGGACAGCAGAGCAGGAAGCCTTCTTCACATCTCATCTGAGCATATGTGTCACACACACACACACACACACACACACACACACACACACACACACACACACACACACACACACACACACACACACACACACACACACACACATAAAGATTGTCAACGGCTATACTGTGTGATGAATCAATCAAATCAGATTGTTACTGTATGTCATTGCTTCCATCTCCAAAACTGTTCCCTGTTCCTGCTATCTTCAATAATATGCTGGAAAACAGGCCGATCTACAAGCTCACAATGCCTTGCAATGACAATCGTTGTGAGCTTGTAGATCATCAGTTTGTACTACTTTGTTGTGACACTCTTGTGCTAAAGAATACATAAGTGCTTGGAGATAATTAGTTTTATGCCTGACAGGCGGCAACAATGATGTATATATTATACATTTTAATGCAGTGTATGTGTCTATGGAAAATAGCCTTTTAAATCTCAGTAATAATGTGCGTGCATGTGTGCATGTATGCAGCCACGCGCGCGGCCAGCGTGAGTGCGTACGAGAAAGATATGGAGAGGGATATTGGGAGAGAGAGAACACAACACCTGTGTTTATACTATAACCGTGTGGTCAATGCTTGCTGGTAGTAAGCCATTAGTGATTTATCACTGGACAATCTGACCAGTTAAGGTGAGGGTAGTTTGGCCTAACGTGAAATGATTTTGGCCTAGGAGGGGCAGGGTGCAGTGATCTCACCAACGTGTTGTCATCCCCGACCCCTCCCCCACATCATTTGGAGCTACGCTCACCCTGAAAGGTTGACTCCCCCCTGGCCACTGTGGGTAACAAATTAGTCCAGGCTTTCCGTTTTCACGCAACGCGGACAAAAATGAAAGCCTGGGTGTCGAGGCTAAGGTGAGGGAAGCAATCTAACATTAATATCTCCCATGACTGGCTGGGACAGTCAAATAAACAAACACAAAAACAACAACTGCCGATTAATATTTAGGATTTGTGCAGCTTAACAGCTTTACACCCAGCTGTGTTAGATGGAATATCCAGACATTCAATTTAAAACATTTTTACTTTGAGGTTTTCCAGTAGTTTGCCTTATTTGGTCGATTTAGTGTTGGTTTTAGAATAATAATACTGTGATGTACTGTCATATTATACCCACCATGAGTTTCTGGTCGCATGATGAAACATTCTCCACTCTGGGCTTCTTTAAATGTTCTGGAAAGATTTTTGTGTACTTTTTGCCTTGTGTAACAGCTGGTAACAGTGACTTTGGCTGGTGATTCAAGTTCCTAGCTGTTATGAAATGCAATGAAGCAAAATTGTTTGAGTTAGTAACTACAGTATATAGAGGGGAAATTATTAAAACATTCTGACCACGATCGCACCAAAGATGTGTAAAACCAACGGTCGGTCAAGCAAATTAGGGCGGTCACAACTATTAATCGAAGTGTTAAAAAGTCTTTTGTTATGTGTTGAGACTATATGCTCACGCTTTCGTTTGTGTTATTCGTCCTTAATTAGCGGAAAACAAACCTAATTTACACATTATGGAAAGACCCCGAAAACCTCATGACCTGTGAAAAGTACTCCTGCAGCAATTATACTGGCGTAATTGGATAGTCAACGATCAATGTGTGTCCATATTGATTCATACACAGGGCAGTCCCAATACAAACTAGACCACGGCACGCAGTACTAGCAACGCGCCAACACCTACTGATTACCCCCAAGCAGAAGTCAATAACGATGATCTAGTGTGCGTGTTCGTGGGTGTGGGTGTGAGGATGGGTGGGTGTGCCTGCATGCACCGGGGGGGTTGACAGTTCGTGGCACTAATAGACAGATATGGCTGCAATATCCTGCGTATAAGACCACCGCTGCTCTGATTTATCTTCAAGCTCTGAGATGAATATGCTTTCAGCGTGTCATATGGAGGGATTATTTCATTGATACTGGCAGGTTAAAGTCCTCTTTAGCTTTCAACGAGGGCTCTAATTGATTTGACAAGCTCCATGTTTCCTTTCCTGACATATGTAGAGCAGGGCAACCACTGCCCCATTTAAATGACCAGACAGTTACAGTACTTCCTGCAGTTGACAGGGGCAGTCTTTTGTCACGCAGCAGCACAGTTGAAGATTTCCTGTGTTTTGCCTTCTTTTTGTTTAATCTTACACGTTGGAAGACCTAAATCTCAGTTAAACAATAGCTTCTTTCAATTCAATTAATTTAGAATTTGATATCCTTCTATCACAGCAGCTGAAAAATCTTGCTGCTGTGTGTGCACATTGTTGTACTTGTCCAGCAGATATGGGGTGGGACGTTTAAAATCTCTGTGCATGATTGTAATCTGTGGGAAGTATGTGAGTCTGCTGCCTTGGTACAATGGAGAGATGCTTAGGAAGTGTAGCTCGGTTTCCAATTTGTTTTGTGGGCATTGGGTGCATTTGTGTGTACGGTCTCAGTTTGGTGTTTATCACATTTTTCAAGATCATGGTTTGCTAATGGTCCCCAGATGTCACAACAACATTAATGGGCTCATGCAGGCCTTATCATGGTGATTTTCTCATCCGAGAGACCGAGACATCCCTGTTTTCTTATAAATGTAATGTTTTATCTGTGTTTACACAATATACACAACAGGTGACACGAGTTGAGGAATTATTTTGGGAGCTCAATATAACATTACACCCATGTGAAGTGAAGGACGCTCTTATCATCATACATCATCACATTTCAGCCAGTCATAAATGGCCTCCTCAAAATTTTGTCATCACATTTTATCCTCGACACAACAGCGATTGTGCATGCCTTTTCAATATTCCCAGCCTGCTGCTTCTTTTCAAATTTAATTGTTGTTTTTTATTATACTGCTGTCTTTATCATAGTCTTATGGTACTTTAATAGTTCAGTCTAGTGTTATAAAATATTTTAGATGAGTGGACGATTTACAATCGTGTCTACATTTCCATTGTAATGCAATTTCAGAGACGTCACTGCTACACGCTAGAATTGTAACTCACTCACAAACAGGGAAAAATCATAATATTGCACCCACCCCCTGACCCCTGAACTTACTCAGTACTCTTCTGGGCATAGGACAGGTCTCCACCAGGAAAATAGCATTTATTAATCCCTGCAGCTTTCCGCGATCACAGATTTTTTTCACGGAAATCAAAGCCGTCCGCAGGAATCAACGCAGCCCGCGGAAAACAACGCAGCTCGTGGAATAGTAGAAAAGTTTGTCTCTCCACTTACTGGGAGGGACATACAGTATTTCCCTGGCCACAGCGCAGTCAGAAACCACGCAGCAACCTGGAAAAAACGTCCACAGAGAGTCCATAAAACATGACAAAGTTGCTTATAGACCTAGTAAGCAGTAATATGCTAGGTATTATAATAAGGATTTATACTTGTGGTGTCTAACAAGTTCACAATGCCTTATGCAGGGATAAATCCTCTCAGCGTCTTCTGGAAGAAATGTCCCCCTAGTAAGATTCTTGAAACTGATGACAAATTGACAATGCTATTAAAACCAGGAAAAAATAAATATTACACCCTCATTAAGTAGGTAGGCCTATCTAAACTTTAATAGTAACAAAAAAACACCGTTAAGCTGTGGAATGCCGCAGCATCAATAATTCTCCACCGCAGATTCAAGAAATGTGCTCTGCGGAATATTGACCTTTTTCTTATTCTTGCGGGGACTAATTTGTGATGTTGAACATGTGACTATAGAGGTTTTTCCTTTCCCTCTAGGGAGTGTGATGATGCTAATTTGTGTTAAAATGTTTAGGTGGCATTTCTTCCTCTGCCCAATGGGAATATGCATGCATATTTGCATGGAAACCGCATGCCGTGGTACTGTTGTGAGACATTTTGTTCAAAACGGACTTTGGAAGGCAATCTTAGCTAATGAGAACTGTAATATTCGGAAGCAGACAGATCAGTTTTCCACATTCCAAAAAACTTTTTTTTTTCATTGTATGGTCTACTCTGTCTCATGTGAACACCCCAGACAATTTATAAGTTACTCCATTCAGTATTTAGATATTTGATGTTCATTTTAGTGCATCCGTCTCCTTCCTATCCAAACCCATTATACTGTAACTTAAAACTTCATTTTAACTATTATTAACTAACTAACTATTATTTTTAAAATATTGTTTTATTCATTTGGGTGGATATGGAGTTTTAAGTTATAATGGGTTTGTATAGGAAGGAGCTGGAGGCACGAACATGAACATCAAATATCTATACTGAATGGAGTAACTTAAATTGTCTGGTGTGTTCACATGTGACTGAGTAGACCATAAAATGACCAAAAGTTTTTTTGAAAGTGGAATATCCCTTTAACCTAGTGCAATAGTATCGTGTCTTTTACCTGTCTGTCTGTTTGTCTGTCTGTCCATCTATGTCCCCATGCTAATCTCACTAAGTGCTTTACCATGTCAGCAGCAACATTTTGTGCATGCTGCCAGTCGGCCTAAAAAAGACACTACTGTTATTTTTTGTGAATGCATTACCTCATGCTCACAATCCCTCCAGTACAATAGGAAGTGCCTCTATTGGTTACACATACAGTACAGTAGGCACAGGTCTGTGGATGGTGTGTGTGTCACGCGCATTCGCTTTGGCATATTTCCAGTGCAAGATGTGTATGAGAGTGGGCGTAAGTAATAGCAGGCTTTGTGCTTGATTTAGACTGACATGCTGTTACGCGAGGCAGGGGTGTGGGGTAAATCTTGGCATGCTTGCCAGCGTGCTCTTCCTGGGTGCGGGCTCCCTGTCAACAGAATCTCCTCAGGTGGCCATGCCGCAAGTCCTGGCTTGTGGTGTAACACACGGCGCCGGCTGCCATCCAAAACGACAACTACAGGGCCTATTTCCCTGGACAGAAAGTGGTAGCAATGTCGCATAGGTGTGTGGGAAAACGGCCTCTTTCTGCGCATAGGTGTGATCAAGGAGATTATTAATATTTTTTGTGCACAGGCAGAGGTTTACTACCCACTCCTTTTTCATGATTTTTGGACTTTTTTATGTACCTAGTCTATTTTTACACTCCCATGAATTGTTTTTTTTTTTAAAGCAGTCAGACCTAGATGTAAGTCCAAAGAACACATTTTAATTAGCCTGATTATCAGACTCGAGTTCAGCTTCCTGATAGTCTGACATTGTCCACTGTTTGAGAGATTTCAAGGGGGATGGGTTGTTGTCAATCATGTGATTAATAGGATGGCCTGTTTGCTAACCAAACAACCACGGCCAACGAGCGCTACTAGCATGTGAACAAAAGCAGTGAAATATGTTTATACCAGGGGTTTTCAACCTTTTTGATACCAGGGCCCACCAATTATACAGCATTTAAGCCGTGGACCACCATTTGAGGACATTTTAGACCCACTTTTTTGCTTTTGTTTTTGTCCACAATTCCAGGCTGGAGGTGGGAAACAAAACAGGCAAACATACAAACCAAAATGACCATTAATCTTCTAGTTGTGTAGACTTGAGGTAATTCACAATTTCAAATGATGAATATTTTAACTCTTGAGAGTGTAAAAATGTCCATTTTTACGTTCTCAAGAGTTACATCTGGTTAACCATCTTAGCTGGGGACCAGCTAAGATGGTTACTCTTGAGAGCGTAAAAATGACACCAAATGGACTCGCAAGGGTCCATTTGGTTTCATTTTTACGTTCTCAAGAGTTACATCTGGTTAACCATCTTAGCTGCGGACCACCTTCAATCCTCTCAGGGACCACTGGTGGTTCCCGGACCACTGGTTGACAACCCCTGGTTTATACAATCCGACGCTTCTCTAAATAAACTATTTTTCATAGGTCGGTTCAATGGACAGATTGATACGCTGCAATTTACCGCAGGTCAATGGTCAATGGTCAGTTCAATGGTCTCCTAACACCACCCCTCCCACTGAGACCGGGGTGGGCGGGGATAAGTGGTGAGGAGGGCAGGGAGCAAGGGTGCCCCTCAGGTTTGTACATTTGTGTTACTGCAGCTAAAATGGCTGAATTGGAATAGCATCCTGAGAGAGGATGAAAATGACTCATCTGAGTGGTTGTTTAGGCTTCAGTGGGTATAAAGTGGTATTAAAGAGACAATTTTTACTGTATAATAAATTTGATTTTAAATTCATTGCGGAGCCCCTTTCAACGAGGCACCAGTGGATGATTGCTGCCTTCAAGTACCTCACGCATACAGTACAGACAGTACAGTCTGGTGCAGACTTAGGCGTTATTACACATCACCGGAGGCCAAATATGTCGCTTTTGGCCTGTGAAAGGTTAGTTCATAGAAATGAGAGAATAAAAGGTACTTTGTATTTTTTGGTGTCCCGCTGTGAATTTTCAGGCAGGTGACAACTTGTTACAATTCCGTGTCACTGTCACTCCTCAAACACGTCTGTGTCAAAAAGGAAATGTGGAAGCTGAATGCAGAGGTTTCAACACGACATGAGCCACTAACCATTTACTGCTTTTTATATAGATAACCTGATTAATAGAAGTCAGAGAAAGGAAAGGCAGCAGGAAGGAGATCAGATAAAGAAAGGTTGTACTTGGGGAAATGGTTGTCGTGTCAGCACACACACACTAATGGTGTGGTACTTTATCAGATTGCCATTATATACAGCCAGCAACTGATTCTCCAATCTCCACTGAAGAAGAAGTATGCAGGGACACCACTTCATCAGCAAGACACTCATATCTAACATTGCTTTCATGATAACTTGTGGAACATGGTCATCATTTATACAGAACCTTTATTAAACAAAGCTCTTTTCAGTGTATACTCTCTAAGGCTAAGTAAGAGGTTCAGTCAGTGCATTGCTCAAGGACAATTGTGAATGTGTATGTGTGAGAGTATGAGCATGAGTGTGTGTGTGAGTGCGTGTGCGTGCGTGTTTGGCACTGGGAGTCTCCAGTGTGTAAGGCAATGTGTTAAGCTCTGCGTTGTCTGGCGTGTGTTATCCCTTTAAATCCCCCACTGATAAACCAACTCCTGTACCTTCACTTCACATTAGCAAGAGCTGAGATCAGGGAACGTTCCTCACACCACTATATGGAACCTTGCCAGCAGGGCACACCTTATGAATAAAGCAATGCTCTAATGCACTGGTTTTCAAACAGTGGTCCTCGTTGAGTGTAAAAATGAAACCAAATGGACCCATCTCATTTTATACTCTCAAGAGATATAATATTCATCCCCAAGTCTACACTACTAGAGAATGTAGATTGTAGATTAATGGTAATTTTGGTCTGTATGTTTGCCTGTTTTGTTTCCAAAATCCAGACTGGAATTGTGGACAAAAGCAAAAGAAGTCTTTAGTTTTTGGATCTGTGGTGGTAAAATGTCCTCAAATGGTGGTCTGTGGCTCTAGTACTGAATACATAATGGGCCCTGGTATCAAAAAAGGCTGAGAACCACTGCTCCACCATCATGAACACCATGAAAAAAAAAACAGCTTTTATTGGTATCTCACTTGAGATTGACACAGACACGTGCTTCCGAATATAATTACATTAATTAGGGCAAGCCACAGGTTTTGGGGGAGGAGCAGTTGGAACTCTGGAAGGGAGCGGGGGTGGGGGACTCTCATTCTTTGATTAGCTCAGGCTGAACAGCCAAAAAGAGAGCTTTCTCCTCGTTTAACCTCTCATCACCAGGATTTTGCAGTGGATTCGTTCAGTTATTCAAACGGTGCCATCTGCTTTTAATTTACAGTTCAGCTATTGCTAAACCGTAGCCGCTAATACACCACTCAGATGTGCACTCACACAGGCCCTTTATACTGTAGACAGAGGATCAGTTTGCTTTGCCAATTTGGCTAACCGTTCTATAGTGCTGTAGTTCTTCAGTCTCAAGACAAAACAAAAACAAAACAACAAAATTTTTGTTGTCTTGGTCTTGTTTTTGTCTCACCATCGAATGTCTTGGTCTTTTCTCGGTCTTGCTGCATTGGACTTCATTTGTCTCGTGGTCTTGTCTTGGTCTCGCCCTCAATTTGTCCTCGTCTTGTCATGATCTCGGAGCAAATGTCTCGTGTATTTTTCGGCACCGAGACCACTCAACCACTCATAAAGGCAGCTATCTTATACAGAGCACAGCGCTGCATGACACGCATATCACTAGCAGTCCGCAAACCGACAGTTAGTATTGTACAGTAACAAATAAAGTCCCTGCAATGTGTTATGTTGTACTATTACATTGTACTACAGAACAATAAAAATTGGCCTTTTGACCTCGACCTCCCTAGGTCTTGGCCTCTGCCTCGGTCTCGACCCCTCTAGGTCTTGTTCTCCCCTCTAGGTCTTGTTCTCGACCTCTCGATCGTTCTATAGGGAGGATGCTCCTCACCTGGCACCAATTCAACTTGTGCTTGATGCAGCTAGGCCAGCATCGAGTACAAATGTACAATGATACTTTCTCACAAATGGCTGTTAGCCTGCCATAAACACATTGACTTTTGGCAAGACATCATCAATATAATGATCCATTGATTACGTTGTACGTTCCAATAATGGCTCTTTGTTTACCTAAACTGCATAGTGAAATATATTTCAAATGAATGTACACAAAGCACATTTAATCTGGGGGACAAAAAATCTGGGGGAATTCATACCTTCAAACGGCTAAATCAAGTTGATACTCATAAAAAAAAAATCCTCCATCCCAGAAAATAGGCACTGTGTGCCTATTGTCAGCCACATGCGCATTGGGAAATCTTTTTTTTGTCTATTGACACCGTTTTGACTGGGGGCATACGATTGTTGCCTCCACTATAATATCCTGCCTTGTTAAAAGCTAGGTTGTGTTGTGTTGTGTTGTGTTATGTGGAGAAAACAGGCTTCTACTCACAGTGGGTTGAGTTGAGGCCTGGGACGGAAGGCTGCTGCATGGGGTCATGTCAGATCTTGGTGTGTGACTGCGGAGGTGGTGGGTGTTTTGTTGTGGTTGTAATGAACAGGTTACCATCTCCCAGAGGAAAGCTTCAGCACCTGGTGGCTGCTGGCTGATATGAGCTGGGTCTGATCAAATGCCAGCACATCTTGGTTTCTCTCCTTTGCAAAGAGCAACTGTCAATTTTCCTCACGTGATCTCATTTGAACTTGATTTTTTTTTGTTCTTTGTTCTCGTAAATTTAGTTAGTCCAGTGGTTTTCAACCAGTGGTCCAGGGACCACCAGAGGGATCCAGGTGGTCTAATTGACCCTTGTGGGTCCATTTGGGTTCATTTTACACTCTCAAGAGTTAAAATATTCATCGTCTGAATTAGCCCAATTCTACACAATTAGAGAATGTAGATGTAGAATTTTGATCTATGTTTGCCTGTTTTGTTTCCAAAATCCAACCTGGAATTGTGGACAAATACAAAAGAAATCTTCATTTTTTTGTGGTCTGTGGGGCTAAAATGTCATCAAATGGTGGTCCGTGGCTCACCACTGAGTTAGTACCTTGTTTTAATGGTCAACTTTTTTTTGTACTGTAATCGGATTATGCCTTTATAAGTACTATTATAGAGGTGATATTCAAATACTGAGTTTTGCTTTTAAATGCAAAATTTGGCCATTGGTGGTATGGGTGACTATGTCCATTGTTATGTGCTGTACAGTAGGTCCTATAGAGACCATTGTGGTGACTTAATACTGCATTTATGCATTTTGATAATACTGCATTTATGCATTTTGATGTTTGACAGGATAATTTCAGTGCCTGCCAGGCAATTATAGTGAACCAGCTTTCATTTAGAGAAAACAGGAAGTACAGTACACATAACACATTTCACTGTGTTATATATGGGTCCCTGGCACAAAGCATCTTTGTTAACATGGTGAAGTGTTTCCATGTGAAGGGTTTTAGTTGTTTTGTGGAGAGATAGAGAATCACACACAATTGAGTGACTGGAATCTAATATTGATGTGACTGACAAAATCTACTCAAAACTCAGACATAATAGCTACACGTAAAAAGCACATCGTTGTGAGATTAGACCAATTAGTGATTTTGTTTGTTAGCATAATTGTCATGTTACTGTTTTCCTTCAATATCTTTTCTACATGTGCTATAGATATGTTGCACTTGATCAAAAATATTTCAAGCAGCAGAGCTTAATTTGCAATTTTACTGTAGTCTGTGGTTGTGTTTGTTTAGTTTAGAGATTTATGTGTGACAGAAAGAGCTCAAATTGATCATTTTTGTAATTGTGGCTTCATCGCCCGTGTTGCTTCGCGCCACGGGCGATGAAGTTGCACCCATGCAGTAAGTATCAATAATAACATCAGTTGTTGTTGACGTGGCAACAGGCACGCAGCATGCATAAAGCTAAGGTCTGACTCAGTTGTGTTGTGTTTTGAATGATCAAATGGCGTTGGTTTAGTGGTGACACAATTGTACTTGGTTAGTAGCAGTATAAACACTTTAATTTGAACTACTGTATATTTGAAAATTTGGTTTGCATGCCATCATGTTTGGTGGGGCAGTCAGGACATTTAGTGGGGCATTGCCCTCCCATGCCCATGCTTAGATCCGGCCCTGATTTGTTGTCTATTTTGACATCATGGTATTTTTTATTTTTATTTAGATTTGTGGGATTTTGGGCCTTTTGGGTTTATTGATAGTGAAGCCAGACCGTCAGGAAGGAGGTACACACACAGCATACATACATACTGTACATACAGCAAAGGTCATCATGAACAGGACCCGAACACGCAACACGTTGTCAGGTCAGAACCTATATTATGTGTACCATGCGCCTGGACCGTTGGGCCAGCAGGCAGCCCGTGACATCCGTCATTGAAAGACAGTGAGACTATTGCCAGTTAACAGTGTACATGACATGAAAGATTGCTGCAGCAAAACGGACAGTGATAGACACGATAGCTGTGATGGATGGGCGTTAGCCAAACTCAAACAGTACAGCATGATGGATGACCATATAGTGACTGATCCGTGACTGAGATCTCAGGCTGTCTTGTCATGAGTCATGACAGCTCATGTTGACAGATCGGACATGGTGACGTCTCTAGCAGGGTTAAACGAAAGCTAGAATTTAAAAAAAAAAACATTTCAGTTAACAGAAACTAATAAAACCTATAAAAATGATAACTAAACTGAAACTCTATTGTTTGTTCACAAAACTAATTAAAACCACCTGAAATCATAGATATTTTTGATATTTATTATATTAACCTTTTAAATGTGTCTAGGTTAGTGACCAGCATGACAAGGAGATGCTACTAAGCCATTCAAAACAAGGGTTGGATACCAACCATTTTCCATTTAGACACATTCATGGAGGCACCACGCACATGCGCACACACACACACACACACACGTTCATTCCACAATTCAATAGCCTCTTCATCATGTTCAAAAGAGCACCTTTACTTTTGGAAAACAGATTAGCTTTGTTGGGAAAAGTGTTTCTTTCTATTATTATTTTAAGTCAGACTTTAACTCTCTCATATTGGAAATGGCAATTCATACCTTTATATCCTCGCAACTGGGGTGTAGTCATCACTTGCAATTAGTTCAAAGCACAACATGTCGCCTCTTTAATAAGTGCACAAAGAGGTCCCAGGCGGATAGCTCAAGCATAACTAGGCTGGCTGACGGTGTGCCACGGGTTCGACTCCCGAGCCCGACGGCCTTTGCCGAATGTCACTTCCCATCTCTTTCCCTCTTTCCTGTCTACATAATGCATTGAAGCCCCAAAACAAATCTTTAAAAATAATAATAAGTGCGCAAAGAACTTTGGCTGTAATTCATTTGGCTCACCGCCAGCATCAGAATACATTTGAAGGGGCTTGTATTTGTTCTCTACATGGGCTGGTCCTGCATATCTATCTGAACTTTTAGATACTCCAGACAGCACATTGAGGTCTGACAAACAAGCTCCTCTTGGCTACAACTAGGTTGCAGGGGAGTAGGTAGCTTTCATTTGCAGCCCCTGCACTGAATAGCCTGCCCTTTACCATCAGAAGTCCACAGTCTATTGAGGCTTTTTTAAGTCTCAAGAGACCTTTCTTTTCAATGGCCTTTGATCACACATCTGAGGTTATTGTACTTATTTCACTTCCATTCTGTATTTGATGTTACTGTATGTGAGTGCACTGTACATATGCATAATGTGTTTGTTGTTTCTTTGATGTTACTGTGTACAATCAGAAAGCGGTCTAAAGAATACCAGACATCTCACCTGTTTACCAACTTGCCGCAGAGAAAATTCTTCATCAATGTCTGTGTCGTTATGCTAACATGCTGTCTTCATCAGTGTAGTATGTCAACTCCACAGATGTTACACCGTAGTTTATTTCCAGTGATCAAGTTACTTTTGTGCAACATGGTCAGTTATGTAAAAAATACCAACTACTGTTGTTCTAGCATTTCAAGATTATTACACAGGTTTGGTACTTTAGCATTTAAACTTTTCGCATTCCTACTTCATCTTGTTGTAGGAATAATGTCGGAACAGTGGTGCGATGTATAGAAACCTGAACCTCTAGTAATTAAACGATGGTGTCCATGGCGTGTCAGTGTTCAGTTAATAGAGCTGGGAGCCATGGGGCTGATCCCCAGCCCATCCTCATCTGCCGAAACTTCAAAGGGACTCTGACAGGCTTTAAATCGCCATCTCCTCTCCATTTCTTTCTTGGTGCAAGGGTCAAGCTCACACTCATCTTTTATTTATAGCTTACTTGCATTGATTGCGGATCAAACTGATTCTCCGGTACAGTGGGACCCAATTCTGTGTGCATCTCTCTCTCTCTCTCTCTCTCTCTCTCTCTCTCTCTCTCTCTCTCTCTCTCTCTCTCTCTCTCTCTCTCTCTCTCTCTCTCTCTCTCTCTCTCTCTCTCTCTCTCTCTCTCTCTCAGTATGTCTCTTTCTCAGTATGTGCTGGTAGTGCTTCTGACACTAGTATGGGATTGTAGGGCTAAGTGAAGGTATGCAAAGGAACTGCTCTGCCCTCCCAAATTGTATATCGTATATTTATCGGTGGAGCTATGATTATCCATGGTTGTGGCAGTTTGCATACGTGGCTTTCCATTTTTGGCCATCTCTTTCCTAATTTGTTTATTTAGCAAAGGTCCCTGGCTGGTACGGTTGGCTAGGCTAGGCTCATCAATGTTCTGATGGCTGACTATGGCTGACTAAGGCAGGCGTCTTGATAATGATTCACTTTTGCAGCAGCTAATCATTAGCTGCTAATGGGTGATGTTCTTTCACATGTGAATAGAGATTTTACTTTCTTGCGGCAAACCTCGTCCACAAACTCATTCCATGCCAACGACGTCATTTGACACGTTTTTCCCCCCAAATCCCACCCTGGCCATTCTGTATTTCTATGCCTTCAGTTGTTACGCTAGATGGCGTTAATTTACTAACCTGTGAGTCCTTGTTTGAGTCTCATCAATAGCAGGAACCAGGAAATCACATGACCACAAAAACACTCCCAAGATTCCACGACCGAATCCACCAGCATGACATTTCAGGCAGACAGACAGTGATTGTAACAGGGTGGTGATTGATTGTAATTGTGAGATTTCCCCAATTAACCATAGTTTTCCCTGTGTTAAGTGTAACAAAATCCACCCATTTTCAACATTTTATTGTCATTAATTAATTGACTGCACTTGCACTTGTGTGGACACGATAAAACAGTTCCCCCCCATTCTGTGTTTTCTAGAAGTAGAGGTCTGAAAGAAATCATTAACTTGGTGAAACACGGATTGATTACATCATCAAGTTGTGTTGCACCATGTTAGTGATTTTTCTTTTAGGACCCTTTTTTGTAAGTGGGTGGTATCCCCCTTTAAGGCATAAGATTAATCGATCGATCAGTTAAATAATCGGCCAATGAATCGATTATGAAATTAATACGTTGTAGTTAGTTGCAGCCCTAGAGCTTTGACTACACACACTGTTACAAGGCTGCACTACTTCTTTTCAGACTCTGGTGCTCACTGTACTTAGTCTGAATGCCAGATCACTGAGATCAGCAGCCCTTTGAAATGCACACAATATTCAGTTTGTCTCCAATCTCCCGTTCCGTATTCTCTCTCCTCGTCCCTGGTCCCTCGCTGCAGATCTGTCTGCTCTCGTCTCAGTTCTACTACCGCTCTGACCCCGAGGCTGAGCCTTCCCTCTATAACCCATCTCACTATAGCGCTCTATAGGCACTCATTAAACCTCGCTCTGCTTATCTACAGATATGACATGACGGGAGCACACACGCACGCACGCACGCACGCACGCACGCACGCACACACACACACACACAAAACCCATACTGCTACATGCACACATAAGTCACATACTGTAAGTCCCTCTACTCTCTCTTATCCATGTGGGAGCGCATACCAACAGCATGTGGTTCTGGTTGCTGCACTTGGACTGTAGCAGATAGAGCTCTGCACACTTACTGGCTGTGTAATGGGATATATCTGCTATCTGCTCCCTTCGTTTGTGCACAATATGCAGTAATGTGTAGAGTGGGCAAAGTGTGGCAACTTCAGCTGGATGACATCTACAGTATCTGCTGTATTTGGTTTTGCTTTGCTCTTGTTATTTGTATGTGCAGGCTATTCATTGTCGAGCTGTGTGTGTGTGTGTGTGTGTGTGTGTGTGTGTGTGTGTGTGTGTGTGTGTGTGTGTGTGTGTGAGTGTGAGTGTGAGTGTGAGTGTGAGTGTGAGTGTGAGTGTGAGTGTGAGTGTGAGTGTGAGTGTGAGCGTGAGTGTGAGTGTGCGTGCCTGTATGCGAGCGAGCATGGCTGAGTCAGTGCGTGTATCCGAGTTGAGCGTCATGATCTTGTTCAAAGACACAGAAACATTGAATTATTCAATAACAGTAAAAGTAAAAGCTTTTCTAAGAGAATATTAATGAATTATGCTAGGGTTATGCCAGCGGTTTTATGGATTAAAAGGATTTAGCTGTTTTCAATTGACTGCGCTGCTTAAAAGTGGCACAACTCAAAACATCAAGACACTCAACATTTGCGGGAATGGGAAGGTCACCTGGTCCCTGGGCTCTGTATTAACAGGACCCCTGCTTGACTTCTCCTAATCCATTTTATTTATAAACCTCTTTCCAGCGAAGGACCCCCAAATGTATTTGCTCTCAGATGTGTGTTGTGCCACGGAACCCCCAGAAGAGAAGATTTGTTTAAAAAAAAGAGGAAAAAACCCACAGCATGGCACGAAGTGATGCAATGTGAGCTTGTATAATCTGCTATTTTTGAGAACCTAAACCCAGGCTACTACAGTACGTCAGTTGTCCCCTCGTCAGGACAAAACGTTTTTGCAGATCTCAAGGCCCTTTTTCATACCAGGGCCCACTATTTATTCAGAATTTGAGCCACGGACCACCATTTGATGACATTTTAGCCACACAGACCCCAACACTAAAGATTTATTTTGCTTTTGTCCACAATTCCAGGCTGGATTTCAGAGAAAGCAAAACAGGCAAACAATAGATCAAAATGAGCATTAATACATTCTAGTTGTGTAGACTAGAATGTATACTATGCTTTTACACACCCTTAAGAGTGTAAAAATGAAACCAAATGGACCCGCAAGTGTCCATTTGGTTTCATTTCTACACTCTCAAAGAGTTACATCTGGTTAACCAACTTTCCATCATTTATCCTGGGGACCACCTAGAATCCTCTCAGGGACCACTGGTGGTCCCCGGACCACCTGTTGAAAACCCCTGACGTATAAGATCAGAGGCATAGTACTGAGTTGCCAGCCTGTTCTGAGATTTGAAAACAAACAAACAATAAAATCTTAAAATTGACTCTGTAATGAACAGTGGAGAGAGTGGCTCCATGCTTGTGTGGGTTCCAATGCGGAGCGCAAACATTTTTGGATAAATGAACTCTGAGAAATACCCCAACAACAACTAAAGGGATTTATAGACTTTAGTGATGCACCGATATTATCGGTCCACATATCGGTTGGGCGATATTTGCCGTTATCAGCCAAAGTCGGTATCAGCAAATAAAACTGGCATCGACAAATGGCAGTAGCCGATGTTTATCTGTTGTTGATAAGCATAGATTTGGCATTAACTATGTTGGCATGGTTGGTATGCTAATCTGTAGTTTACCAAGCTATAGATTCTGGACATTTATTTCTTGTATTGAATATGTATATTTTCGTTGGCACAAAAGGAGGAGATAAAAAACACAAAAACTAAACACATACCGGTATTGATATTGATTATCGGTTAAAGCTTTTTCATTGAATTGTCTGTCTGCGTCATTACACATAGGCATCAAATAGGCAGACATGTCTTCATCTCATGAAGGCCAACAGTGGCCGAAACGTTGAACGATATCACATTTCTGTGCGAAACACACAGAGGAGCAGTGCTGATGTGTGGACTTTTTATTCTTTTTGAACTCTCACTCTCCAGTGTCCAGCAGTAACAAAATGGATGTGTGTAACCCGCTGTGCTGAAATGGTGCAATGTTATGCAATATGCATTCGGCATGCGCGTACTGCACACGTGCGTGTGCGCTCTTGATTATTTGAGCAAAGCGCTATTATATCAGAGTGGGGAAGGAGAAGAGGTTCATCAAGGTGGAGAAAAGGTGTCCACACCCTCATCACTGTCCTTATTACCTCTCCATTTCTCCTTAGAATATGCAAAGAGTAGGAGGATTGGAAGTCCCATAGGGGTGCATTTTAAGTCTGACCCTTAATCAGAGACGTGCCTGAGAGAGAGAGATAGAGAGAGAGGGCGAAAGAAAACTCATAACTGTATTCTCTCATTCACGTGGCTGAAGTGCAGGAGTTTCAATCAATGTTCTCGTGTCACGACCCAAAAGAGAAAGAAATTCAATTAGGTCTTGCGCGTTGAACCACAGTTTTCTAATTGGCACTGGATTAGTTCACATTGATTGGTGCCTGATTGAACCCCACTAGCTCGTGTTTCCACTTAATCATTGAGCATTCCTTACTCTTCAAAACGCTATTCCGCATCCTATATGTTAACTGCTGCTTGTGTCCAGATAGATTGGGTGTGGGGTGAAGAACAACAGGCACAACTAAAACGCCTCTCTACTTTCTCAGGTGACTGAAGAAGTTTGTCATGCCCCCAAGGTCAGGCCTTCTAAAGGTACCATCCTTGGTACTGGCCGAGTCACAGCCTGGTATTGGAGCTGTACGGACCTCATTCAACTGCAATTGTGCTGGCAGCCTTATAGAGCGCATCAGTCGATAGGATCTCCCACCTCCATCCAACATGATTCTGTGTACTCTGTACAACAGAGTGAGGGCAAGTGTAGCAGGGGCGGATCTAGGCATGGGGGGGGGGGCACGTGGGGGGGGCAATGCCCCCTAAATACCCAGTCTGCCCCCCCAAACACGATGCCATGCAAAACAACCCAAGATATTTCAAATCAAAGGGCTTATATTTAAAATGATTTGAAACACTGCTACTGCTACTAACTACAATTTTGGCACCACTACACCAACAGCATTTCATCATTGAAAACAGAAAACTCTTATGCATGCTGCGTGTCTGTTGCAACTTCAACAACAACTGATGTTATTATTGATGCTTATACTTGACTAATAAAAGTCCTGTAACCGAAAATGGTATGGGTGCAGCCCCCATACCGCCCCCATACCATTTTCTCTTGCCCATCCAACATGTTCTCTTGCCACCCCAAATGGGACATGTTACATCCGCCCCTGAAGTGTAGACAGACGCACAGTCCGGTGTATGTCAGGGGGACTCCAGGCAGGAGGCAAACCATAGTCCCAGAGATCTTTCATGGATGCCTGGCCTGCAGTCACCCAAAAACACACAGGCGGGGTTCTGTCTCGAGAGATGGTGCCCTGGGTGCAATGGTCACTGCATTGTGGTCAGCAGTGGTTTGCTGCACCTGGCTGGCAGGACACTGACTTACAGTAGTTGACAGTAGTTGTAGTTGTTGCTGGTCGCACCTTGGTGATAGCTGCGTGCGGATTTGTCTACAGCTTGAAGCTTTGGAGGAGAGTGGGCCGATCACTGCTAACTGGTTGAGAGTTGAAACACTAGATTTTGAACAGTTCTAGACAACCTGATGACCTCTCTTCATCTATTAGAAATTGCTTATACCGTAATCGCAACTCTGATGTATTTGCAAACTGTGAGCAATGCATCATCAATTATTGTAGTCTCATAAGGTCACCATAAGGTCACTCGCAAATAGACTGCTATAGAGCAGTTTAACAGCATTATAACGAGCTTGCCAACCACAGTAAAGACTAAATAGGCCTGTGAAACGAGGAGACTGAGGAGCAGAGCAAAAATAAATTGTGCTCTCCTGTACTGGTACACCAGATGCAAAAAAAAAACAGTATGTGTGCAATTATTACAACATGGAGCAGATACAGACACAGAAGGAATTCAAGGAAAAGAAAGCAACTGATTCACCATCAGGTCTAAAGGAAATTGCCCTCTGTTTACAGCAGAAGTGATAGATTTCTATTATTTTGAGTATAGAGGAGAGAGACGAAGAAGGAGGAAGGGTGAGGGAGCCAGTGTCGGTGGGGGAAAGCGACGGCACACAGGCAGACAGATTGCGCACACGAGGTAGTAATAGAGTGGGATCGGAAATAGGGTAGAGCGAGGGAATAATACACTCAGGGAAAGGTGCGGTGGAGAGAGAAGATACGAGAGAGAAAGAAAGAAAGAGAGGCGTTTATGAATGGAGAGGTTGGAGACATTCGTCCATTAAACGCTACACCGTTCCTGCTCCCCAGAAACCTCTCAGTGCACTGCAGGCCTCCAAGATGAGACTGGTTGTGCCGTGGGGGGTAAAAAAATAAATCCCATTTATAAAGAATACGCCATCGCTGCTCATCCGGCGGAACGTGCACACATATCGTTTCAACCCAAATTTTCGCAAATTACGGCTTCGGCATCTTTTTTTTTGTTGTTGTTGTTGCCGCGTGTTGCCCCTGGGAGCTTTCAGGAGGAACCAGCCAGGGTGTAAATGAGCTGAGCTGCGTAATGTAACCAATCAGCAAAGGCAGTCGTCATGCAGGAATTTTGCCCCAATGCTGCCGTGTTACTCTCATCTCTCGTCTTTGTGATTACACACACACATCATAAGCTATTAAAATGTTATGTTTCCATTACATGCATGCCTTGTGCTGGGCATGCGTGTGTGTATGCACCTGAATGCCCTTTGCCGCTGCTATGACTGAGAATAATTACACTCAGATAGTTACACATTATGAGTCTCTAGAGACAGACTTAGTCTGTCCCAGCCATGAGGTGGCTGAAGATAGCAATTATATTCAACATGTCCGTTGGGTACAAGTGTGTTCAGTGTCTCTTTAGGTATTGGAATCCAAATCCAGACAGTGAAAGTTGCTGCAACACAGTCTTGTAATGTCATGTATAATAATGCGTTTTGCTGTTTCTTCACACTCTACTATCTATATCTACCTGGATTTAGACCCATCTGTTTCCACTTGTCCTGTGAAATCTCCACCTTTTTGAGCCATCCCAGCAAGTGGACAAATTAGTGATTGCATCGATTGGGGCCAATCAATCAATCAATCAATCAATCAATCAATCAATCAATCAATCAATCAATCAATCAAACCAAGATTAGATCTGGCCCAGAAAATATCACCTAATTTCAAACAACGTAAATTTTGCTCACTAAGACAGATGTCCCAGAGCCCGAGAGTGGCCAGAGCAACAAAGGTCATATCATTCCAGTAGCTGGTCAGATCTGGCCCAGAATACTATTATTATTATTTCGATTGGCGAAGAGATCCTGGAAATGGCGTAAAGGTCATTATAAAATCCTGCCCCACAGGTCACACGGCCTGAGCACAGTGTGAAGCTCAACAGCTTCCATGTTGTCACCTGTTGGTACTCTAACATAGACATAGGGAGTCAGGGACAGTCACAGACATTGCTGTTCCTTGGAGTGGCTGCATCACAAAATCTGTGCACTGACCACCACTTTTACACAAACACACGCACGCACGCACGCACGCGCGCGCGCACACACACACACACACACACACACACACACACACACACACACACACACACACAGACGCACAGATACCGTACTCTGAATGCCTACAGCTGTCATGACTGTGCGTTCCTCCTACTGAGCTGTGAATTCATTAAGTATGCCCTCTGGAGGTCTGCCCTGCAAGGTAAGGGCGCTATCAACAGCCTGCCTCCAAATAACACGCTCACACAGCGAACCATAATGGGCTGGTCACGCGAGCAAACATGGAGGATTGAAAAACATACCGGCATATTGAAACATACTCTATATATATACACACACACACACACACACACACGCACACACTTCGCATGCACACTCTTCGTATGCACACACATGCACATGCAGCGCACAGGAGGCACCGTTTCAGCAGTGCCTCCTGCTTGACACGACTCCAGTGTTCTCCTTCTTCTAGCCCTCAGGCATACAGATACAACAGTAGGCTTCCATTCTGTCTGTTCCTCAGCTGGTCCTCGGTACAAAGTCGCTGCTACTTCTTTTCACCACCATGATCTGGCCTTCCTTTGTCTCACAGGGCACCCGACCCTTAGATTATTCTCCTCCTAGACTGTTAGTTGAATTGCACGTGATTTTCATCCTGAATTCAAAATGATATTTCGACCTCTGGAGTCATTTTAAACAAACGTTATGAATTCATGTTATACATGCATGAGTTAACGTATGAGATTTCATTCATGTATTGTACTTGTGTGACTTGGCTTGTAGGTCGATCATTTTTGCTATGCATTATGTGGTTAAGTGGATTACTAATTGATTTAGTCAATTAACAAATTGACAATTTCCCTCCCAAACAGGGGTTACACAAGTCATGTTTAATTTGTTTTCTTGGCCATTTTTGATAACTTATAAGACATGCACGTTTTTCTCACCTAGACAAGCCGATTAGAGGTTCTAATGTCAGTTTCGATATATTTCTGGTTAAATGCCCATCCCTTCAATCGTGTATGGTTGACTGGATGTAGAATACAGACTGGCTAGGGTTGTACCAGGGGGATACGTCCTAAGAAGAAAGCACAGTTTACAGTCACTGAAAAGGAAAAGAAGAAACAAAAAAATCAATCTACCGAAGACAACGTGGGCACAGAATGTCAATGCCAATGAAACTGCATGATTCTGATTCAGAAAACAAATTTATACAATATACCTTGTGGTGTGCTTGCCTTACTGCACTAAAGGAAAGGCCATTGGGTTCAGCCTGATTATGAGATATCTCATGTGCAAATTTCCCTTTGTGGCATAAGTGTGTCACTAGAGACAATGTCATGAGGTCCCTCACATAGCTATGGTGCCTCTATTGTGCACAGAAGAAAAAACACTGAAATAGTGGTCCATTCTCCACGGAGCAGGGAGCTGCACAGCAAATTCAATGACAATCCAAATAATCAGGAACGGGTGGTGAGACGGACTGACTAACAATGTCAACTCAGTTTGTGATGTTTGGTTGTTTTCCATCTTCTTATTTCTTCTGGGGGGTATAGAGTTAAAATCTAAATCTCCCTTTTTCTGTCAATAAGTCTGTGCTTTCTCACAGCCTCACTAATCCCTTTTCTGATGCGACTTCCCCAGCCTGCCCCAAATAACACTGCGAAGGTCCAGCAAAAACCACATACCTCCACTTACATCTCATCTTTTTGTTTATCCATTCTGACCTTTTGAAAGTCTTCACATTATTGCCCAAAACGGGGAAGCCAAGTTGTCTGTCTTATGAATATTACAGCCGTCAGTTTTTTCTTTCTATGCCCATACAGTATATGGAGACTCCTGTTATCAGTATATATGCCCACGCTGCATGTTGGTTGGATCGATGGTTGAGGATGACTGGATATCCAAACTACTTGACGCACGCGTCGAATAATGAAGTCAGCCTCATATTTATGACCGCATGTCCAAAATTGTGATGCCAAGTTCTCCGTCTGTGGGCTTAATGGATATTGACCATGAAAGTATTATGAAGCTCTTGTTACTAAGTCGATAGCCTGGCCTAACTTGAAATGATTTTGGACTGGGGGAGGTGCCATCTGTTTTTACACGGCAGATGAGCTCATCTGATTTGATCTCACCAACGTGTCGTCATCCCCCGCCCCTCCACTGCTGCGCTACGTCACAGTTGGAGCTACACCCACCCTGAAAGCTTGACTCCCACTTCTAGGCCACAGTAGCTAACAAACTAGTCCAGGCTTTCCTTTTTTGCGCAACCCGGGCAAAAATGAAAGCCTGGATGTCGAGGCTAAGTCGGCAACAATGGAACTCAGCTTAGTTTTTTCCCCATTGCCTGAAAAGTAACGGCCTCAGACTTAGACATACAAGGTTCCCAACCCGACATCGATGTTTTCTTAGAGGTATGGGTCATCGCGTGTATGTGTGTGCTGTGCATGCAAGTGTGTGTTAGTGTGCAAGTTGCACAAAAGTACCTCCCTCCTCATCCCTCTTGAACGAATGAACATCTCCATCCATCCGTATATATATTGTACTCTCGCCTGCATTCATTGTACCGTCGCCGATTCAGGGCCAGTGTGATATAAAGTTATGCCACTGTGAAAGCTGCAATAAAGTGCTGCGATAATAATGGACAATGTTTGAATAGCGGTTCTCGAGTAACGGGGCCTGGGGAGGGGACTGTGTGCAGCAGCGGGGAGGAGATTATGCATGCCAGTGGCCAGGCAGCCTGCTATACCGCCGCTTGCTGACTCAGTGCTAGCTGATTGTGAGCTGTGGATCCTAAGGGGGGCTAATGCCGCGGCCAGGCCAACGGGGCTGATCCTCAGCCCATCCTCATCTGCCAAATAAAAACTTCAAAGGGACTCTTGACGGGGGTTTTAAATCGCCGATCGCCTCTGCGTTTCACAGCCCCCGCCCCCAAACACCCTCCCACCCCCCTCCGGTTGCACAGGTCAAGCTCTCACACTCATCTTTTATTTATCGCTGGCTTGCATTGATTTTGGCTCAAGGAGCTTGATTCTCCAGTATACAGCAGTGGCCGCGGCCCAATTCCATATCACCGCCCTGCATATGGTGTGTGTATTTTTTTTTTTTTTTTCAAAGGCTGATTTTTGGGACTTTTATATAAAGCTTAGCCTCTCTCCTGCTCTCTAGCTCTCTCTCTCCCTCTCTCTCTCTCGCTTTCATTTTGCATAGAAGGTCACAGTCATTTTCCCACTTGACAAGCTTCTTGTTTCCACTTTCTTGCATTTCCTTCCTTTTTACCCCCCCATACTGATGAATTATTCAAACCTCAGCCCCTGTAGTCGTACAGCTGTAGTCAACTTACAGGAGGAGAAAAAAAGCCTCAAAGACCTCAACCTCCTCCATGCAATCAGTCAGTCAGTCAGTCAGTCAGTCAGTCAGTCCACACAGACTTGGAGCTGCAGGCAGGGTTTCGATGACAGCTGTTCTGCAGACTGTCTCTTATAGTCTCAAAAGCATCCTAAACCGCTGCACACACAGCATAAAAACTGACTGGGGCACATGCTTGCAGTGTACTAGACAAAATAAAGGATGTGTATGGTGCCATACACGCACCCAACACATTGATTTTTAATGATCCACGGGCCGCTGCTTACAGTACATCTAAGCATCCCGCTTTTGCCTCAGAACAAGGCAAGGCTGCCGCAGGTATAATGTTGCATAACGTTTTACCAGTGATGCCGGTAGGCAAAACGTAGAATCACAAGTTCTGTTTGTTTATATGTTGATAAATACATCCTGAATGTAGATCTGTTTGATCTGAAGCAGCCTATAGAGCTGAGCAGTCCCACCCCTTATGACGTCGTTCCAGAAATGGATTACCCTCTTCTTTTTTTGTCATAGACTTTTTGAAATGATTCGTATAAAGACGATTACGCCGCAGACAAAGCCAACTCGGGTTGTGACAAATCATGACAACACACACAATGATTTGGGACAATCAAATCATTTCTAAGAAAAAAAAAAACTTGCCGTTGTTTTGTTCTTGCTAATTACATATTACTTGATAATATTGTGATTGTTGTAATGATTTGTCGCAACCCCCAGTTGGCTTTGTCCACGGCGTAATCGTCTTTATATTAACCATTTTTGAAAAGTCTAAAAGTCTAAATGAATGAGGATTCCTTTTCTGGATCACAGGCAACGTCATGAAAGGAGTGGGACTGCAAGCCTTTATTTTTTCAAGTCCCACCGTGTCTCCCTTTCTGTAGGCTATACCTGTGTTTAAGGTGTGTGTGCGTGTGCGTGTGCGTGTGCGTGTGTGTGTGTGTGTGTGTGTGTGTGTGTGTGTGTGTGCGTGTGTGCGTGTGTGCGTGTGTGCATGCAGTACGCGCACCAACAGAGGGTGAAATTGAAATCCTCTCCTATGGTGACCTCATGATTGACAGAGTATAGAGGACACGGGAGATGAGAAATCTCATCTGTTCCTCAAGCTGTCTTCAGCCCCTCCGCCCGTATAACACTGAAGTGGTTCCTTCACGCACACATTCATCACTGCGACCCGTAGCGATATGGAAGTGTGCTTCAAAATGCTAAAAGTTGTCCACAGGTTTTCATGGATTCTTGTAGTGTTTCTTTAAGAAGAAAGGTTTTATCCTCCTGTCCGCCGGCTGGGGACCGGGAGCCAGGTAAGGGTTTGGGTTAGAGCAGGGGTGCCCACACTTTCTTGACTTGAGAGCTACTTTCAAAATGAGCGGCTCAACAAAATCTACACATCAAAAATGTGATTGTTACACTACTGAAAATCCACTTCAAGGACCCTAGAAAGTTTGAGCTTTGAAATAGTGGTGATGGTGTTACTTACTGTTATAGTGTTTAAGAATAATGCACTTACAATGAAAAATAGAGGGGGAGAATTGGAAGGTTTTCCTGTATATGCTATTACTGACGTTTGAAAACAGTATTTGAAGTTTGAGGTGACGGTTTGTGATCTTGAGTTTAGTTTCTCACACCCAAAACTAAGAACTTTCATGTTTTTGTCCACAATTGGGAAAGAGAACTGGCAAAACTTTGTTCAAAATAACAATTATTCTCCACTTTCTAATTGTGTGGACCCTTGAAAATTACGTGATTCAGATGTTTAAATATAATTTAACTGCTAACCTGCTAACTCGTGGGAAGGTGTTAAATTTCTCTGGGGGGGGAGTTCACTCTCTAGCACCCCCCTCCCTGCTCCCCCTTTATTTTATCAACTACCAAACAACCACCCGATCAGTGGCTGACCCTATAATACCTCAAGAAACACCTCCATGGTCAAAAGTGTCTCCATGCGAGACACGGTTGTAGAATGAAGGATCCATTAGGGCTCAGAGCGATGACTCAGTGCGCCCTAGCTGTTATCATGGTCAGAGCATTACAGCAGTCCCAGTAGGAAACCAATTAAACGTAGCAGAGCCACAGCTCTAACGTAATGTGATTTGATGGGTAATTACGAGTTATATGTTCATGAAAGCTTGATGTCTCTGTGACCATGTGAGGGACAAAATACTACTAACAATATGACAGGAAATTGTTGTGGGAATGGTACGTTTCTTAGTGGTTGTTGTCATGTTGCTGTCCCACTTATCTTTCATCACTCGATCTGAATGATTCTCACGCTGTTTCATATAGCGGAGGAATAACACATTGTTTTGCTTTGATCTGAAGCAAAGTTGTAGCTTTGCCTTGAGACATTCACTGACGTCAGTCTCCGCCGATGCGTCTCAAGGACTTATCGCGCAGATTAGATACAGATACATCGGGAGAATCACAAATAGGCCTAAAATGAAATCCCTCCTCTTATCTTTTTATTCCGTGCACACTAGACCTCTGATCTCTGCTCCACGGCCATATCACGTACAAGCACTCCAATAAAACCTTAAGGCAAACACAACCGGTCGATGAAATGTTTTCCTTTAGACATACCTGCTGCTGCAGCCGGGGTTGCTTTGACATGTTAATTATTTTCTCTCTCCAAGGAGAGTGGGCGGCGTGCGCATCCTAAAGCATTTTCACAAGCAAAATGCATAAACAAGCAGCGGAAAGGCCACAGACAGGACAGCCGTGATCGCATGAAAGTAAAGGGGTTGATACACTCGGTTGCTCACTGTGTCATCATGCACCGGAAAACAGGACTTCATGCAGTTCGGCTATTATCTGTTGGCAACAGGACGCAGCTAAGTAGGAATCTGTCTGGATGGCCAGTTGAGTTAAAGGTCTGGGCCCAATATTGTACTTCTTTACTCCACTACAATTGTTTGTAGTGTAATACATGGTAAACGGTGCCTTTACATTATATAGCACCTTTATCCAAGGCACTTTACAGAGATTGTGATTACATTCGAATCATTCACACACACCAATACCGGAGGAAACCATGCAAGGCAACAACCTGTACATTGGGGGCAATTTAGGGTTCAGAGTCTTGCTGAAGGACACTTCGACTCTTGAGGAACCCAGCAATAGAAGGGGCAAGAGAAAGCTTGTAGATCTACTATTTCCCAAAGATTTCTATACATTTTTATAAAACTTGTAAAATGTTCATACTTTTGGCACCATACATTATTTTGATGCTGACAGTACACTCAAGTGAAGGGAGAATTTAGAATTCTAGACTTTTACTTCTGACAGAGTATTTCTAATTTGTAGTAACTTTTACGTAAAAAATAAATCACACCTGTGTGAAGTGAGGGGCACTCTAATCATCACATTCTGTACGGTATGGTATTAACACCTTCCAGCCAATCACAATTGTCTTCCTGACTTTTCACTTTCAATTCCAATCCGGCATCACATTACTTCTCAAATTTTGCTCCCAATTTTATGTCTTCACTTTTGTTCCTCAAACGTACAGTGCTCAGCCAATCCAATCATTGTTATGTGGTGCACACAAACACACAAAGCTGAGAGCAGATTGTGCTGATTGTCCCCACTCAAAAATGTTAGTACTTCTGCCAACACTGCTCTCAACCATGTTTTCTCACTTATTCTTTCAGCGAGGGGGAGCTAGGACCTGTGCATGCATGGAGGATCCAAGAGTTAAACACAAGAGAGAAAAGATGCCCAACAGAGGACAATAAAGACGGTGGGTAGTCTTTTTTTTTTTTTTTTTTAGTTATAATACACTGCACCTTATACCGTACCGTATATGGATTTCAGAGTATCAACGCCTGGCATTGAGTTGCATGGTTTGTAATGCAGATCACAGTGCAGGAGGCAGTCGATGAGATACTACGTGCGTAGAAGGAATGATTGACGTGTGCTCTCTCTAGAAGTATACTGTGGTTCTGCTGGCCAAATGCAATCAGCCTTCCTTCTGCCATAAAGCCAGCTCAGTCAAGGCCACCCATGTGCTACTATCGATATTCAGACACCTACTGTATATTTCCTGACTGCCCTACTTTGCAATTAAACTTTGACATTTTAGCTGCAACCTTGTACCGTAGTAAACCCTCATCAAAAAGGCACAAGTCAGTCATACCGGTACAATGGATTGACAGTGTCAGAGAGAAATGCGTCAGAGACTGAAATGTGCGTAAAGGCACAAGGATGAGAGGTATGAGAAGAGAGGATGAGGCGAGAAGCTTAGCAGAATCACCTGAGAATACATTCCTTGTACCAATACAATTTATTTGCCACTTCCAGCAGCCAGCTACTGCTGTAAGTTGTCAAAATGTGTACAATTCTGCTGAACAAGTAGCATGCGAGCGGTCAAATAGGTGTTTTTGATTTGCACAAAAAATACTCCTCGGATTAGTAATGTTTTTTGTGCTAAACAAATGCTTGCATTGCATTCAGAATCATGGAAAAACACAGATTGGGCGTTTTTATGCTAATATTAGTGTGTGTGTGTGTGCGTGTGCGTGTGCGTGTGTGCGTGCGTGCGTGCGTGCGTGCGTGCATACTTTTTGACAGAGCAGATGGTACTGGTAGAGATTAATAATGTATAAAGGTAGGGGGGAAGTGTTTGATAATAATAAACAAGTGCTGATGTTTACGTTTTGCAAAAGTAGAGTTCAGAAAAAGTTGAAGCAATATTCCAAGTTTCCAACACAGATTTTTTGACTTTTGACTTTCCCCTGTCACAGCCTGGGCAGATATGAAAGTACTTTTGGAGTTGTGCTCAACATGTGATTGGTTTTGATTTGGTGTTGCATTCATGATGGTCATTTTTGTGTTATTGTTGTTCCATGTTGTTTCTCTGTGAATGTTGTGTCTGTGTATATTCTTGGACCATTACGTTTTTTTCCTGTTTTTGGCTTTTTGCCTTAGTTCATTGATAGTTATTTGTGAAGACAGACAGGAAAGAGAGAAATGTAGCAGAGGTCATCACGAGTGGGACTCGAACACGCAACATGCTAGTCACGCTAGAGCCTATATGTGGCATACGCCCCAACCACTTGGGGCCAGCGGCACTCCCACTCACAACTTGTTACCATCTCAAAACTCGTGTTTCTGTGGCTTTTATATAGCACACACACACACACACACACACACACACACACACACACACACACACACACACACACACACACACACACACACACACACACACACACACACACACACACACACACACACACACACACGTGAGGGAGATAAGGCAGCCAGATGGAACAGACTGGACGGCCAACTGAACATTACACACATGACTGACCATCCAGTGGACACCTGTGACAACTGCTCTCGGTAGCAAACACCCTCCACTGTCTGATGCACGTCACCCCCAATGTTCCTAAACAGTTCCTAAGTACTGTAGCATATCTACAAGTTCACATTGTGTCGCAACACAGGACTGGAAACTAATTCAAGTCCACACAAATACGACAAAAAATGTTGTCTCTCAGATCCCAAACTAAAGAATATATTTTTTTGTCATTGAATATAATTGTGTCCACAATTCCATTCCGTTTATCAAAAATAACAATTCTACCTACAGTAATTCTCTAATTGTACATGTAAAACTATTGCAAATGTAATGGCGGAATAACATGAAAACCAACTTTTTTGTGTTTTGAGTGTTTTGGTGCTCCCTTGTGTGTTTTCTTTCCCGACAAATAACAATCAGGCTTTCATATCATATACAGTAGGAGATTTAATCAAAATTGCTCTCAGAAACGGCTTGTTTGATTTTGTTATTGTGATGATGTCATCAATCCGCCCTACTTTCTATACCCCTTCCACTTCTTCAGTCTTGAGTTCCAACTTCGCATGTCCACTTTGGAACTTTACAATGTCCAATGTTGAAACTGGCATGGGATGTTTTTATCTAGCATCAGTTTTATGGCTCAAATATTAAATAATCTGCATATCACCACCTCAGGGCATTGTGGTACTGCAGCTAAACTGCTTCCCAAGTCCAGAAAGAAATGATAAGACTGGTTATATCAGAGTGGCGATTGAGGTACAACAAACCATTAGAAATATGCTTGAGGGCTATCAAATCAAATGGACCAGTACAGGTCGATTTGATTTCATTTTACGTTCCAACTCTCCAATCATTAAGCCTGGGGACCACCCCCCAGGAATCCTTGGTGGTCCCTGGACCACTGGGATGAAAACTACTGCTTTAAAGTATGAATAAGTAATACAGTACATATTTTCTTTCTTTCTTTTTCTAAGATGATTTTTAGATCACTTCCTGAAAATATCTCGTATCTATGATAAGTTGATAACCATAGGAGCTGCAGTGGCCCTTTAAAAGCTCAGCGAGGCACTTCCTGATTGGCTAACATAATAGTCCCGATGGGACTATTCCTCCAACCAATGATTTTTTTAGAGACCTACTGCAGCCCCATCTAATTAAAGGACGACTTTATGAAAAACACACACAAATGTAATTTGGACCATATAATTACATATAGGAGCTTTAAAAGTAAAATAAGATAATAATACCAATTCTCATCTAATTTAATTTCCTTTCTGATCATTGCTTCTGTAAACCACATGTACTTCTAATAGGAGTTAGAATGTGGGGGAAGCATATTCCAGCGTGCGATGGCTGTGCACATCACGGCCACAGCGTTAATAGGGGCCTGTCTTGCCTCATAACCATGTCTATCATTTTACCCCTGGTAATAGCTGTAAAAGCAAACCAAAGGGTAATAGAAAAAGATGTTATTCAAAGTGTGAGGACGTGTGTCCTGATGCGGTACCAGGATACCACTTCCCTCGCTTTGCTTCCCAGCACGGCTCAGGTCCTCCGAGAGGATGTAACTTCTAATGCAGTCTGGCATTTCCATTAAAAAGGACAGCTCTGCTTGGCAGCTAGATCTACATCATATATGAGTGCTACTGATCGTACAAAGCAAACTACTGTATAAACATACAAGGCAGTTCATTTTGCAATAGATTATTTTAGTAGAGTGCACTTGGCATTTAAATGACTGCATAAAAAACATAAATCATTAAAGGTGTGGTATGTTAACTTGTGTTAAAAATGGACCTAGTCCCTTCTTGTTTTTTTTTTTTCTCCTTCCGCCAAAATCACTGACGACAATGATTCTGGTATCCGTGATCTGTCTCCTGAAACAGTTATTGTTGTGTTAGGGTTAGAGTAGCCTCGACACCCAGGCTTTCATTTTCGTTCGCGTTGCGCGAAAACGGAAAGCCTGGACTAACTTGTTACACATAGTGGCCTTGAGGGGGGTGTCAACCTTCCGGGGTGGGCGTCGCTCTAAATGATGTGACGTAGAACAGCAGTGGACGGGCGCGGGAGGGGCCGGGGATGACGACACGTTCATGAGATCAAATCAGATCAGCTCGATCTGCCGTGTGGATCCCACGGCACCCCGCCCCCCCAAAGCCAAAATCATTGAGGGTTAGGCCAGGCTAGGGTTAGAGCATCCGAGTTAGAGGATCTGCTATCAATCACGGAAATCCGATGAAAAACAATAATTATCATGATTGATGATTAACGAAAGGGGTTCATCCACAATAGTTGATTAAATGTAGCAAAGTACAGTACATACAGGTATTGAGGATAAAGGTGAGGGCAGAAAGCCTACGACTGTAATTGTGATTGGCCAGAATGAGAGAATGAGGATGATTGTGGTTTTACTAGCCACCATTTTTTATACCTCTTTACCGAAACCTGGGCTATGCATAGGCCTTAAATTGAATCTATTATCTACACCAAATCAACAGCCTCGGAGCAAAACTAATCTACCACAGCTGTCACAGTTTCCAATTACACCAATCAACCAAAAGGAATAAACCAAAGTTCCAGACCAATATCTCTGTTATTGGTCTGTAGTCTCTAAAACTCACAGCACATTGCATTCAATGCATTGGGAGCCTGTCTGCTATTCACAGTAGTGTCTGTCCATATTTACCAAATGTTATGCCCTAAAATTGACCTTTTCCTCCTTCCAAAGCTTAAAGTTGTAGACTGTTTAAATTGAATTAGCATGTTAATGTAGCTGCACTGTTCTAAAGGTTATTGTTGACTCAGCATGCCACTAACACCAGACCCTGTCATATCTGTGTGCAGCTCAGCAAATATATTAAAATTGAAAACAAACTCAAGTTGCTTATTTAACAGTGCATTTCACACTCAATTTGTCTTTTCTGTGGAGCACTCGCTGCAACAATGAGCCACATTATGCCCCCCACATTTCAAATCAGAATAAATTAGTTGGCTGGCAAATGGGGTAAATAATTCTACTGGTTCGTGTGTTGTTTTCATCTATGCCCAGGCCTACAACAAAATATTCAATAGTTAACAAATACAATTAGGTTAAAGTGGTTCAACAAATTTGAATGCTGTATATTATTCAGCTGTGGAACCATGTCAAGGACTACTGGGGGTCCCTGGAACTCTTTGAGAACTATACAGACAGGAAATTGGGAGTCAGGGAATGACACACAGCAGAGGTGTGCCAAACCATTTGGGTGTAATTAGTTTCTCTGCTACAATAATTTATATGTCGTCAATGACGGATTTTATTCTTCAAATAGCTAAGCCGGATTCTTACCGAATAGACTGGATCAAGTCTGTTGAATTAAATTAAATTGGACTATATTTCAAAAGCAGGAAATGTAGATATATGCATGCGGCCCACACATGCACGGATGTACGCATGCACACATACACTCAAACTCACACAAAAACACAGACGCACACACCAAATGTGTGTATTTAAACCCACATGCGATTTTAAGTGCACATTTTAGGTTCCAGTGTTGTTAATTGCTGTGAATAATAAACAAAAGCTATAGCCAAGTACAGATCCACAGACTCTATACTTAAGTATAAAACTCGAGTAGGCCTACATTTACTCAGTAACTGTCTGATTGACTGCAGGGGCGTGTATTCCTATATTTTACTTAAGTAAAAGTATCAATATTGCAATGTACATATCGTTGTAAATGTCCAATATTCAAAATGTACTTGAGTAAAGGTCAAAAGATATTGCCATCAAAATATACTTAAAGGATCAAAAGCAAGTACTCATTTTGCAGAATGGCTTTTTTTTGATTGCCAACAATCAATGTGCATTGTGGCTGAAATGTCTGGGTATAGTATAGTGGTTAAAGTATGTTATTGTTTTCTAATAGTAATCTAAATATACATGTACTTAACTGGGTAACTTAGGTATTCAAATATTTTTGTAGAGTAAGAAAGTATAGTATTTGCTTCTGAGATGAAGTGAAGTAAAAGTACTGAAAATTGGAAATACTGCAGTATGCAAGTAAGTAGCCTAATTCAAAATTGTACTTTAGTACACAACTTGATTTTAATGCTATCTGAATGAAAGCAGTAACCTTTTGCAAGCAAGACGCAAAATGCAACCAGAAGTTACCATAAACCATTCATGTCATGTTCATAACTGTAGTCCTCTAAGATGAATCCCATAATCATTCTCATCATACAGGTAGACGCTGACCAGCATCCCAATTAGTACATATAGGTAGATGGTGATGTCCCTCTAATCCCAAATGGACATAACTGCAGGGCTGTGTGCAAAGCTGCACATAGAAATCACACATCTCACACAGAGAATTTTGGCCAAATAGTTCTGTGTAGAACTTTGAACTTCTGAGAGCTGATCGACTACAGCCTAATTTTGCCAGGATGAAGTCATATCTATAAGAGAACAGGTTTATCAGAATAAACGGACAGCATCATAGCAAGCTTTTTTCTCTCGCTATATTTCCAAAGTGAACATGATATTTACAAATCTGTTATCACAGTGAGCTGTCATCACGGTTGCCATGGCTACCCATGACGAGAACAAGAAGTTTACAAAATGCAAAAATATCAAAAATGATGTAAGAATATACTGGATGAAACTGGAGACTGTGAGGCTAGGCTACTAGTCACGTCTCTGGCTACAGAAATCTCATACAATGACTGCATTGTGACACAATATTGTGGCTAGGAGACAAACAGATAATGAAACGGATGAAAGATTTTTTTGTGAATAATGCATAATCTCATATACAGTATCTCTATATATGAGATATACAGTATAAGTACTGCAGAATACTAATGAGCATTTCAAGTTCATATATTCTTTCGATAAATATTCGTTGAGAACAAGCAGTCAGACTATACTTCCACACTCGCGGCTCGTTGACAGCTCTTCCTCTGGATTTATTTAATCGTTTCGATGTACGTACAGTATCTAATCTAGTTGTCTGTACACTTGTCTATGTCTGTTCCTCCGTGTCTCCCTCTGACTCTCACATTCAATATATATACTGTATATGTGCTCTCTCTCTCTCTCTCTCTCAGTCTCTCTCTTGTCTGCCCACCACCCCCTCTCCATCCCACTCCACTTCCATTATAATTTGGTGTGTTATGCATTAAGGATTCTATGCTACGCCACCTGCATACTAAAGTGTCATGTTGGGTTGACCACTGACTGCCACACTGACTCCAACAGTCAGAACATGACCAATGAATTGTTTTTGCATGGCAAAATACAACTGTGACTCAGTTAAATTCACCCGCGACAAATGTTTCATCAACCGTTAATCACCGGTATTTTCTTCTCAAGACTATGCAATGCAGGCAGTACTGACATTTCCACATACTGCCTACCACAAGTAGAAGAAGACTAGGAAATGCGCTGCCGCCAAAGCAAAAACATTGTGAAACCGACTTAAAATTGTTAAAATTGTGATTATTATTAAGGTTAGAAGGTTAGATTTAGCCGAGGCCAACGCATTGAACGGTGTTAATAAAGGAATGATGACAAGGATAAAATCATCTGATAGTATCAAAACCCATCACTCATCCTCATCATCGCCTTCCTTTTTATCTCATCCTGACGCTTGTGTTTTGTGTCAATCGAAGTCATCAATGTGACATTGCAAAGACGCGACGATGTAATGTAGCGGCTCCAAATCAACTCTCAAGTTCGTGTCTTTGCATCGTTTCGTTTGCCCAGCTAACACACACCACTATCCTCATTCTCGTCCTTGTCTTTAAATCCACGTCCTTAATCCCTGTCCCCCATCCTTGTCTTCCTAAAGACCTGTTCATTCTTATTTCAATTTTAGATGATAAGGCTTAGGTGACCACTACAATGTGACGTTATGCCATCCGTGGTGATAAACGATTTGCTCACATAAACACATCTCTCTGTTTTCACTGAGCACCGTTTCAGTGGTCTGCACCTCACCCACGCCCTTCACCTCCTTCCTAATCCTCATCCTGGCCCTCCTACCTCCTCATCTCAAACCTCATACTCGTCCTCCAGAATTCAGGAGAGATTTCTTTTCCTTTTACCTTCTGTACGTCACTATCGTCAGCTTGAGCCCGGCGGCCATGCTGACAGGAGACATAAGTCCATTCTGATGACATAAGCCACGCCGCGGGTGCGTGATGTGGTTGAGAATTTTTCAGCCGACGGCGATTTATATGCGAGGTCAGCCGAGGAGCCTGGCCGCTGACTGTCAATGCGTGGCACTCGCCTCGGTCTGACACCTGCTCTCTGCGCAGGCAGCATGTTCAGCTCAGGCGCAAATCTCTATACGGTGTTCAAGAAGAGTTGGAAGGCTGCCTCCCGTATGTGGGGGGACTAGTGGTGTGCACACGTGCATGCATGGTGCGTGCATTTGTGTGTGTGCAAAGACGACATGCTTTGCAGAGATGGATTTCTACACAGGGGTGGATGTAACATTTCCCAATTTGGGGAAGGTTACTAGGGGGGGGGCAAGTAAATCATCAATAATAACATCAGTTGTTGTTGAAGTTGCAACAGGCACGCAGCATGCATAAAGCTAAAGGTCTGACTCAGAGAGTTTTCTGCTTTCCATGATGAAATGCTGTTCGTTTAGTGCTGCCACAATTGGTGCTTAGGTTAGTGACACTAGTAGTGTTTCAAATCATTTTAATTATAAGCACTTTAATTGGACATTTGGGTTGTTTACATGCCATCGTGTTTGGTGGGGCAGTCAGGGGGGCATTTAGGGGGGCACTGCCCCCCATGCCCAGGCCTAGATCCGCCACTGTTTCTGTGTGAGTGTGAATAGAGGGGTTCTATGTGTGTGTAACGCCTGGGATTCGAACCCGGGTCTCCCACGTGAAAGTCCAACACCAAGAGGACATCCCCTTGGTCCCGGGGCAGATATTGGTTTTTCGAGGCCATCACGGCAGAGACTGTAACCACCTGCTACACTCACCTCCCTTTTGACCTCCTTCCACGGGGAAACCCGATCCGGGTCACGGCACCAATGTAACGCCCGGCAACGTTCGGCACGGCAATTCTCTCGGCTAGCACCTCACTCAGTGGTGCTTCACAGTGTTCAAGTTCGGCAGAGGCGCCATCACTCCGTAATGGTCAGTGGTCAGTATATTCAGTATGAACGGACTTATTTCAGTATACTATGAACAGAATTTTGGTTCAATTCGTAGGTTACCTACGGAAAGTGGCTCCCATTATTCATATCTCTTGGGGTGAGACTGTGTTGAGGGGTGTTTCTTAGGCCCAAGGACCCCTTACATGAACCCCCTCAGAGGAACCCCCTCACTTCCAGTGCACCTGGTTGAGTCATAACCTGAAATCTGGTCCAACCGCTCCCAGTTGACAAGCAAACGCAGATACTGCCGGTCGGCTGTGGGCAGGTGGTTTAAAAAATGGCCAGAGATCAAAGAGGAAGGCCTATTTATGACGAAAGCAATTTACATCACAACAGAGACCCAAGGAGAAGGCCTATGATGATCAAAGCATTTAACATCACATCCAAGTGATCATTGTTTTGTTTATATAAACTGTTTTAGGGTTTATTATTTTACAGAGAGACCAATGTCTCTCTGTAAAAAGATATCTGGAAAGGTGTTTGGAATATTTCCACTCTGTGTACGAATAAGCCATGTATGCAAGTTGGCCCTCAACAGAGTGCAGTTCCATTTCTAAAAAAAGAAATCAACACTTGCGCAGGCCCAGGTTTGAACCCTGGGTGAGGAGGTCTTAATGCCCTTTTACCGTCGGTGTGGAGAGATGAGGTAGTGACAGACATAACATAATTATGCAAGAATGTTTTTTTCACAAATTCATTCAATTCCAGATCAACCTGTCCCTCCACATTAACCCTTGATGGTCAATATACCCTATTGACCATCAATGTGTTCGGTGAGCCATCTGAACCCGTTCCCGTAACCCTGTCTCTTCCACACACTGCACATGAAAACCTCTAGTGGCCCTTGATGGGCCCTGGTCCGATTCCCGTAAAGGGCAAACATTTCTCTGAGATCGTGCTCACTGATGGCCTCTGGGCGATCTATCTTGTTCCCCAGGATGAGCACTGGGACGGCGGTTTCAATGGTCAGCAGGCCATCGAGTTCAGCTTTAGCCTCTCCTAGCCGCGCATGGTCGGCGCAGTCCACCATGTAGACGATGCCATCGATGGCATGGAGGTAGTCTTTCCAGATCCTTCTCGCTTGCATGTGACCGCCGAGATCGAAGGTCTTAAAACATCTTCCGGCAATAGTCAGCTCCTCTGATGTCGGATAGCCTGTGGGCTCGTGTTGACCGTGGCTGTTATCTTTGAGCATTCGCAGTAACGTTGTTTTCCCAGCATTGTCGAGACCAAGAAACACAAGGTTAAGAGTTTTGTTTAACCCCAATGCCTGCAAGACACTCTTATAGAACCAGTGAAACAAGTGATACATGTCTCCAGGCATAAGGACATAGGGTTATGTCAGTAGCAGATCTGTCACTCTTTGGACCTAGTTTGGAGTCTCAGTTTATGGGTACGACAATCTCTTTACTCTGTGAAGCCTTTATAAATGAGAATGGTTGTGTAGATGTCACCAGTGACATCACCAATCGTGCTCGAATGATGTTGACACTGGCTCGGAGTACATCGCCATGGTAACCAAGGTCAGCTTGCGTAACGTTTACTTCATCACACTTTAGAAAGTGTGTGTAATCACTTTGCTAAATGTCACAGGAGTGCTGGTGCAGGCAGGTGCATAATGATGTTGAAACCTCCTTCGTTTTTTGCATGACACGAGCCCACGCAGTTAACTTTCAGCAGCAGGAACTGCACATTTTCACGTTTTGTTAAGCTGTTCCTCCCCGGGGCAGATCTGAAGCATCTGTTGATGTGACCCTAATAATGCAACAGGCTGACATTGATGAGGACATATGATCCAGGTCCCGCTCTCATCTCTTTAACGGAGCACCTGCCCTCAGCCAGCTGGCAACCTCTGACTAGTGACCTGCAAAGTGAATGATAGCCCAGCACTATTCTTTTTTGAATGGACACTGAATGCTGAACACTTACTGAAGTTGTCCCGATCTCTCTCTCTCTCTCTCTCTCTGCATTTCTTTCTCTCACAGCCATGTTTAATTACACTGTTAAATACAATGTATTTACTATTAGAAACCCCATAGGGGCCATTTTTAGTAAGGCCATTTTATAGTAATTAAGGCCAGGCCAGGCGCCAGGCCCGGATGTAACATTTCCCAATTGGGCGGGGCAGGCGAAAATGGTATGGGGGTGGTTTCATCGCCCGTGTCGCTTCGCCCCACGGGTGAGGAAGCCGCACCCATACCATTTTCAGTTCCATGACTTTTATTAGGCAAGTAAAGCATCAATGATAAATAGCATCAGTTCATCAGTGTAAGTTGCAACAGACACGCAGCATGCATAAAGCTAAAGGTCTGACTCTGAGTTTTCTGTTTTGAACAGTGTTGGGGAAGTTACTTTTAAAAAGTAAGGGAATTACAGTTATAGTTACCTCGCTGAAAAAGTAACTAGTTACTTTATTCCTTACTAAATTATGAAAGTAAGGGCGTTACTTTACTTTACTTTACTTTTTTTTTTTAGTATGAAAAGGGGTCTGTCTCACATTAAGAAATATGTAGTGGAACAATAAAACATGTTCAGACGTTTTGACAGGCATCTTTATTCAGCCTTATAGCCTCAAAAAAGGCAGTGCAATATGAAAGGTACTAACAATACCAACAAAATAACAATGTCTCTGGAAAGCCCCCCAGTAACAGGATGTGCACATGTACACACTCTACAGTTGGGGGGAAGTGCAACAGGCAAACAGCACATATACCAACTCGATCCTGAATGGAGAAAGGCCCCTCTCATCCTGATAGGACGAAAGGCTTTTCTCCCAAAGTCCAAACTGAAAAGTCCAAAGACCAAACAAAGTTATATTTTCACCCCAGGGGCTCACAGGGAGGAACTCCTTATATTTTCCCTCACGACACTCTGTAGAAGGGAGGATTAGCAAAATACCCAAACTGCAAAGTCCAAACTGAAAAGTCCAAAGACCAAACAAAGTTATATTTTCACCCCAGGGGCTCACAGGGAGGAACTCCTTATATTTTCCCTCACCACACTCTGTAGAAGGGAGGATTAGCAAAATACCCAAACTGAAAAGTCCAAACTGAAAAGTCCAAAGACCAAACAAAGTTATATTTTCACCCCAGGGGCTCACAGGGAGGAACTCCTTATATTTTCCCTCACCACACTCTGTAGAAGGGAGGATTAGCAAAATACCCAAACTGAAAAGTCCAAACTGAAAAGTCCAATGACCAAACTTAATTTTCACGCCAGGGGCTCACAGGGAGGAACTCCTTATATGGTCACTCACCACCACACTCTATGGTAGGGAGGATTAGCAAAAACATAAATAAACTAAGTATTTCCTTTAACCAAAACAAACACAAATGGCCTCCTTTCTAGCTCTCAAACCAATGGTTGAATCGCATGAGGAGAAGCTTCTCAAACTTCTCATCCGCAAGCCGGTTCCTTTTTGGAGATAGTACCTGGCTACCCAGGCTAAATAGTCTTTCTACTGGGGCACTGGATGGAGTGGCTGAATTATATTTAAGAGATATTTTCTTTATCAAAGGATATTTGTTAAGCACGTCCATCCCTGTCGCTCCTGATTTGAGATAATCCTCTACTTCAGTTTCAGCAGGGGCAGAGCTGTCCTCATCGTCTGAAAAGGCAAAGAAGTCGCCCTCTTTTCCAGACCGGGTCTGCTCTGGTGTTGGGTTTGATGGTTGAGTCTCCTGCTCAAGGACCTGTTGTCGGCATTCTGACAGAAGCCTTGCCTTCACCTGAATGAATTGATAGATGAAAACTGTGAATTACAGTACTAGTCAATTACACATGATAACAACAACAACTGATAACAGCTTGGAGAATTAGTATAATTTAAAGTGTAAAGTACAACTAATCTAAAAAAAAAAACATTGTGAGACATTTTGAGATGTACAAAATTATGAATAGCAAAGCAAATCATAGTAGAGGTAAAAAAGGAAAAAGAAAAATATACAAAGATATATACGAAGATGGGAAAGGGAGTGGGTGGGGGTATTACATTTGTATATTGCTGCTACAGCAGCCAACCAATAGATTGGTTTTGAAGGAGTCAATGGATTCACATGTCTTAATGACTGTTGCTAGTACCTGGTCTTTCCTGTCCCTGTCACGCAACCAGCGGAGCTTGAACTTTGGCAGTGTCACTGCAGCCAGGACAGCATCTTCACTCTCAAGAACAGTGGCAAATCTTGTCTTGATTGCCTGGAATGTGTGTATATAAAAAGACAAAAACAAAACATTACTCAATCATTAGTACTTATTAATTCAGGGACACACAATATGTAGGCCCGCTTAACCTATAGTGTACATTTACACTTAAGAGCTAAAATGCTTTGCAGATTTCATTTTGCATGCAGACACACATGCAGGCTGTCAACCTGTCATAGGCTCACAGCCTGTATAGACTCATAAATACATTTCAGTGCATTCATAAAAATGCACTCATATTCATATAACATGAAATAAAAATACAAAAGATACAATCACAGTTCTCACCTGCACAACTGCGTCCGGTAGGCCAGCAAGGATTTGCAGTCCATTCTTCATTTCCAGAGTCACAGACATCAGTCTTTGCAGTGTGGGTAGGAGTGTGCCATAATAACAATTCTCCTCTCCCTGAAGAATGTCCAGTGCGTTACAAAGTGGCTTCATCACAGTACAGTACTCTCTCAGAAATAGATGTTCCCTTTCGTTGATACACTTCAGCTGTAGCCTGGAGGAGAGGGTGTTCAACTCCACCAGCGGTATCCCAGAGATTCGAGCCACGGCCTCGTAAAACGAATTCCACCTGGTTGTGCAAGGTACCAGAAGCTTCTTTGCGATGATGTCCTCCAGGACCTCCGAGGCCACTGTTGATCGACTGGTCTTGTTCCACAACCCTGCACACTTCGTGGTCGCGCTTCTGTAGACAGCTTTTGTTTCAGGTGTTTGCAGCAACCACTTATCCACATCAGTACAGGAGATGAGGTTCAAAGTGTGTGATGCACATCTCACATGTGGGGGTAAAGCAACCACATCATCTACTTCATCATCATCAGTAGTGCCATTCAGCAGTATATCTCCAATGTTTGTAAAGGTAACCTCTTCATCCTCTGCATCATCTTCCTCCTCCTCATCATTATGTGGTCTGTACATTTTAAAGGCCTTGACAAAATTTGAGCCATTATCTGTAACAGTTGCTGTAATTTTTTGTGATATGCCATGGGATGAGTGAATATTGTCAAGCTCAGTTGCAATGCTATCATATGTATGTCTACCTTTGAATCTTCTGCATGCCAGTGCTGCTTTCCCACGTTGCATGTTCTGTGGATTTATCCAATGTGCAGTTACACCAAGAAAGCTTTTATTTTGTGCAGTCCATATATCTGCCGTGGTAGAGAGATATTCTAGTGTGTCAAATGTATTTTTGAGCTCCTCTTTCATTTTACAATATTCACTGTCCAGGTATTTGGAAAACGTCTTTCTACACATTGGCACTGACCGACCTGATCTCACTGGTATTTTGCTGACCAGTTCTCTAAATGGAACAGACTCCACTGTTGAGAGGGGAAGCACATCCTCAACAACATACCTGCCAATCATTTTATCGAGTTGACTCTTGGTCACGTACTCAGCATGTGGCGATTTAAAATCTAATTTGGCCTGTTTAGGCGGTGTTGGTTTATCTGAGGCAGAGGCAGTGGTGCTATTCGTGGTGGTGGTGGTGGTGGTCGCAGTCGGGTCTTTGGCCACTAATTTTGATCCAGCATGGACGGTATCAAGATGCTTTTTTAGATTGGCATTGGTCTTCTTTGACGACGACAACGATTTCTGTCCTCCACATAATGTACACTTCACCTCAATGTTGTCGCCCTTGTCCTTGACTCGCAGGAATGTAAAATAGTGTTTATATTTCCACAATGCAAAGGCTCCGCTGTCGTTCTCATTTTCCATGGCTGTTTCGCTTCGTCGCGTGTTGTTGTTGTTGTTGTTGCAGCCACAGCTGATTCATTCATTCATTCGCTCTGTCGGCTTTCGCAAGTTAGGGAATGCATTGGAGTCTATAGGCTTATGCGAGTGTATGTGTGCTCTTTTCTGCCCCCTCAATGTCGCAACTGTTCTACTGGTTCTGCTCTGCTAGAGAGACCCCGCAATAAGACCGTCTCTGATTGGCTTGATGTGAAACGTTTCCTCGTGTTAGCCAATCAATAGCCTCGATACGATCTCTTCTGTGTTGGTGACGTGTTGGGATGCCAGATAGAGAAAAAATATGCTTGACTGAGAACCCAGACGGTCAACACAGTGCAGCGTGTCCTGCCGCGGCATAACGCTAGTAACGATGGCACAATAATCATAACGCCGGTATGGATTTGGGAAATGTAAGGAGTTACGTTAGAAGTTACTGAAAAAAGTAGTCCCTTACTGTAAGGGCGTTACAAGTAATGGCGTTAGTTACAACACTGGTTTTGAATGATGAAATGATGTTGGTTTAGTGGCGCCACAATCGTAGTTAGTAGCAGTAGTGGTGTTTCAAATCATTTCAGTTATAAGCACTTTAATTTGAAATACAGTATCTTTGAAATTTGGGTTTTTCTGCATGGCATCATGTTTGGTGGGGCTGTTAGGGCATTTATGAGGGCATTGCCCCCCCCCATACCTAGATCCGGCCCTGCCAGGCGCAGGCCAGTCATGTGACCAAATGACGTTGGTGTTTTTTCCTTGAACAGATAGTGTTCTGAGTGCTTACACAGCCCAGGCTGCAGTGGCTACTGGCTAGGCAACCCAGCCTGGTGGAGATTTGCTCTCCATAATGGAGCAACCCTTTCTACTGTTGTATGTGTGTAGAGAGCTCCAGGGACCAACTAGCGGTGGAATTAGATTTCTTTGCAAATCTAGAGAAGAGTTTGTGATCATTTATTATTCTGCAAGAGAAAAGTCTCTGTTATTTTTGTTTGCCTGTGTTTCTCAGCTAAATTACCCCTGTATACTAAGGGTTTGGGTGTAGTTGTGTGTCCTGCTTTTTCTGTACTGTATGTAATAATCTCCTTTGTTTCTTTGGAGTTAAGGCTTTCGTTGCTTGAAGCTCATTACGGACAACTGATCTGAATTCCAATGAGATAATACATATTCATAATATGAAACAGTCATCCCCCATTCACTATATGTACTGTATATACTCCATCACATCGCAGAGGAAAATACTGTACATATTACTACACTAATACATATTGTGTGTGTTGTACAACCACCTGTAGCCTACATCTACAAGCATTTACTTTGATAATCTCCGTACATTTTAAATACAAATTTTATTATATCTATATACAAATATAATTTTTATAGTATGGTCGTATTACACAGTATATATATATATATATATATATATATATATATATATATATATATATATATATATATATATATATATATATATATATATAAATTCTCCCACCAGTTCCTCTGCAGCTGCACAGGAACTCAATTCAATTTGTTTCCATGGCGATGCTGCACTCCCTCCTCCTCTGGCCTGTTATTTATGGACTGCTTTATTGTACTTTATTAAAGAAGCTGGGGGGGGGGCTCTTCACAGTAATGGGAGGATTGTGGATGGTACGGCAAGACTCATGCCTGGGTTAAGGTGATAATGGTAGCTTCAATGAACCCAAGGACGCTTTACCGGAAAAGTAATGGACTGTATAGTACCTACAGTACAGACAAACATCAGACAAACAATAACAAACAACTACAGTATATGCCTAGGTTTAGAGCATAAACCCCTGGTTTATTGTATTTAGCTGCTTGTAGATGTTACACACTGGAAATAGATAATCCACAAGCTCACAACGTTTGTCAGTGTGGCATTTTTGTAGATCTACTTTTGCTGTGCAACGCCAGTGGCACAACCTGTAATAAATCACACTAAATTGTGACTCTTTGGTTTAAAAATATATATATATATATATATATATATATCTTATACACTTGTGTGAAAAATAAGAAAAACTGCCTCAAGGTGGCACTATAAAAAGTGGTTCTAGAAAATGTGGCATCCAGGCATCCAGGAAGTGTGTGTGCAAAGGTTTGGCATAGATCAGATTAATGGTGCCGGAGATTAGCTTTCAACGCGCGCGCGCACACACACACACACACACACACACACACACACACACACACACACACACACACACACACACACACACACACACACACTCTTTTCATCATGACTTCGGCCTGGTGGAGGTAACAACACTATACACGTTACAGGAGTTGTCAACACATTCACTCTGAGGAGCGCCAAATCTCTCTTGAAAGATCCCCTCTGACAATGTATTTTCTATGCATCACGCAGTTCCGCCACTGGTCACTTGGGGTTCTTCACCAAGCCCACATTATGCTTGTTCTTCACATACGCTGTTTGGAGTGTTGGGAACGCAGGGGCTGCGAGAGCAGCGGGCTGACAGCTCTGGCAGAGACAAACAGCGGCTGCAAGCTTTCTTTCCAGACCAGACTTAATGCTGCTGTTAATATATTTACCTTGATCAAACAGCCCCCCGTCAAGGAATTTGTCTCCGAGAAGTGTTTGGTGGTTCCCCATACGATAACTCACCCTAGTCACTGCATTTGTCCACGAGAGCTCTGACAGTCAGCCTAATTAGTTTGCTGGTGACAAAAGAGCTGTCACCAGGAAACTGGGAACTCCAGATCCATTCCATATAGAGTCGTGAGTTTTCATAATGCAAGGAACAGCGCCTATACTATACTAGTATAGTATAGGCGCCTATACTATACTATGTATGCTGCATTGCAACATTGGACATTCGTGATCTGTATTAGAGAGACGGTGAATGTATTAGAGCTACGTCTAGAGTTGGAGGAACCGCGGTGCCATTTAGCAATGCTTTGGTAATATAATTGTAATCATTATACCTCCATCAAAGCCCTCTATTATCAGCCTGGCATGTAAAAGACACATTTGGTTTTATTATATTTTTTAATGTTGTGTTTTTGCAACCCATTTGTTTTCATCGATGAGTGCCAATTACCTAATGTGATCCTGGACTCCACGTGCAGTCGTGCCCCCCCCCCCCCCCCCCCACTGGGGAGGCAGCGGGCGGGCCTCATGCTTCCTTCAATGCATGAGGAGTCTGGCTGCCTTCTTTTCATCTGACAGGGGGGGGGTTCTCTGGTTGGACATACAGTAGAGTGGGTCAAACATGCTGTTCCAACCCGTTCCTTTCCCCTCCATCAGGTGCCCCTTCTGGCCACGGGGAGGCAGTCTGGAGACCAGGATCACTGCATTTTTTTTGTGAGGGTACATGGGGAAAACATGCAAACTCCACACAGAAAGGGCTTTTGCATCCCAACTCTAGTATGGGCACTGATGAGGAGACACTTAACCAACACCCACAGCGTCCCTAGGAATCGAACCGAGAAACTTCCCTAGGAATCGGACCCAGAAACTAGCTGTGAGGCGACAGCACTACCACTGTGCCACCGTACCCCCCAGGTGCATTTGTAAGCTTATTTGTGATATTGGAAAGATACATACCGCCCCTCTTCTCGTCCTACATGTACATTTTAATAAGAAAACACCTCCTGCATGTCAAAGTGTCTACTATAGATTGAATAGCCCCAGGATGAAAAATGATGGAATAGTACGATCTTCTCTAATCCCTTCCCATCAATTTCTCATATTTTCTGGTTTGCTCTGTGCGATATTGCTTTTGAAGACTATGACAAACTTCAAGCATGCATATTCTACAAAGGATGTTGCATATATTTTTAATGTATACCTCTATAAGGAAAAGAGTCCGAAGCCAGAGGAGAGAGAGAGAGATCTGTCTTTTAATACGTAAAAGTGCATTCATCCCTCAGAGATTGAACCGATATATTTAAAGACGTCACCAACACCAAAGAAAAATATAGCTGCAAGCAGCAATAAAACGGGATCAAGCAAGCAGCAATAAGGAGTAAGAACAATACGCACAAATAAGCCATAGAAACATGGGAGCCTGAACTTCAGAAATACATCAGGTAATTATGTGTGAGACTGACTCACATTGTAATCTGGTGTGACTGAGTGAATGATTGGTGAGCTGTGAGTGAGTGGTGAACTGAGCTATGAACTGTCATTAGTGACAACATGGCCGAATAGTGACAGTCAAACAGCCTTGCCCAGCCATGAGGCCCATAGGGCAGGTGCCTATCTCCTGTTTCTGTAGCATGAGGCAGCTTGATGTACAAGTACACCCTCTGGACATGACGCTAGTATGACACAGGGTCTTACCCCCAATCCATCCCTTGATGCTGAGTGCCAAGCAGGGAGGCATTGGATCCCGTTTTTAGAGCCTTTGGTATGACCCGGCCGGGAATCGAACCCCGGCCTCCCAGTCTCAGGGCGGACACTCTAACCACAAGGCCACTGATTTGGTGAATGAGTAAATGATTGGTGAGCTGTGAGTGAGTGGTGAACTGAGCTGTGAACTGTCATTAGTGACAACATGGCCGAATAGTGACAAAACACAACATGGCCGAATGGTGACAACCACCATTACATTGAGTTTTACCCTGGGTTACACATAGAACCATGAACTTAGATGTAGAAGACCACATGAGATTGTGCATGATTGACTCATATTACTAGGTGTCCGTGCCGGGATTTGAACCCAGGAACTCTCATTTCCAAGTCATGCGCTCTACCAATGAGGCTACCCAACAGACACAAGATGTACTGGAAACAACACACACATTCAGTGGACTGCTTGGTAAATGGTAAATGGTGCATTTATATAGCGCCTTTATCCAAGGCGCTTTACATAGATTGTGCATCACATTCACCCATTCACACACACATTCATACACTGATGGCAGTGGGACAGGGACACATCGACACTAACTCTGCAGGAGCCCGGGATCGAACCGGCAACCTTGTGGTTACCATCCGGTTACTCTACCTCTGAGCCACTACCGCTCCTTAAATATGCACAAATAAGCCATAGAAACATGGAAGAAATACATCATGTGATTGTGGAAACACAGCAGGGTTTTTGGAGACTCAGACTTTGTATTGTCAGCAGTGGGACTTGAACCCTCAATCTTGTGTTCCGAAGTCAGGCACCCTACCGACTGAGCTATCCTGGCACAATGATTTGCTTAGTTGTTGTCATCAATGAAACAACCCAACAACACGCCACCAAGCAGTAAGCAATATGAACAATATGCACAATTCAGCAGTCAGAGGGTGGAGCTTAGTGGTCAAAGTGACAAATGGAAACTAGAATATTCGCAATTTAAAAATTGCAAAGTGTGGTTGCCGTTGTCGCTTGCCCCCCGCAGCTCCCCCCCATATTGTCACTTGCCCCCCGCAGCCCCCCCCATACTGCACACTGCGGTGCAGTATGCCCCCCCCCCCCCATACTGCAGTACAGTATGCCCCCCCCCCCATACTGCAGTACAGTATGCCCCCCCCCATACTGCAGTACAGTATGCCCCCCCCATACTGCACACTGCGGTGCAGTATGGCCCCCCCACACTGCACACTGCACACTGCGGTGCAGTATGGCCCCCCACACTGCACAGTGCGGTGCAGTATGGCCCCCCATACTGCACATTGCGGTGCAGTATGGCCCCCCCATACTGCACACTGCGATGCAGTATGGGCTTCAGCCAGCAGGCGCCCTCGTTTCGTCCAACTCCCGAGCCCGTTGGCAACTACACCATGGTACATAGCGTTGTACAAAACGGTTTTCAGACCTGCTTGTATAGCAAGCACCATGCAGCTCTAATGAGTGCTCCATCTCTGGTGTGTGTGTGTGTCTACATCAGTTCCCATTGTTGTACAACCAGAGGAATATAATTAAAATAGAGCTTGGAATTGAAATGATAGTTTAATAATCTCTAATTAAAAGTGGAACGATACAGCTTAAAATTGGAACGATACAGTTTAATAATCTCTGACTAATATTGGAATGATACAGTTTGAAATTGTCGCAATACAGTTTACTAATCTAAAAATGGAACGATACAGTTTGTAATTGAAACAATATAGTGTACTATTCTCTGACTAAAATTGGAACGATACATCTTAAAATTGAAATGATAGTTTAATAATCTCTCACTAATATTGGAACAATACAGCTTGAAATTGGAACGATGTAGTTTACTACTCTCTGAGTAAAATTGGAATGATACAGTGTGAAATTAGAACAATACAGTTTACTAATCTCAGACTAAAAATGGAACGATACAGTTTGAAATTGGAATGATACAGCTAAATTGTTCGAATTTCAGTCAGAAAAGATTAGAACGATGCAGTGCTTTGTGCTTTATAGCAGTGGTTTCCAACCTTTTTGAAACCACGGCCCACGACCTAAAGGACCCACAATGCAATGCAATCTAGCTAGCCTGAAAAAAAACCCCACATATATTTATATATATTAAAGGTGTTGGCGTTAACACGTTAATGCGTTAACGCATTAATGCATTAATCTCGTGTTAACACAGCCGTGCGTTAATGGCGTCAAAAAAATTAACGCGAGATTAACACACTGACGATGGCTGTCCTCGGTGCGGCAGGCCACAGAAGTACTTTACGTCCACACACAAACACAGTGATGGTGTGTACAAAAAATGCAAACCGGCTTGTACAACAAACATTTGTTGTGCAAATCAAAAATCCAGCCAGAAAATCAGGCATGAGCATTTTTCAAACTGCTTAAAATGGCAGACACTCTGGGGGTGGAGCTTACCGGTCAATGTTACAGATGTGTTCCACATGAATCAAGGAACATGTAGAAACAAGTCCCATGATTTTTGACCAAACGAGGCCCGAGTTATGGTTTTTCAAATGTTTCAGTTTCAAAGAATTGTTATAGCGCCCCCATTTGAGCAATTGGAGTAAGACTGGTTTTGCTGCTATTTGGCATCCCCCTCTACCAAACTGTAAAATCTCATAAACAGATTACTTTGCATGTGTAGATTAGGGATAATAGAAGAATTTTCACAAACAAGCAATTTTCATTGGCTCGTAAAAACATCATTTTTTTCACTGAAAACAAAATTCACACCCATGTCATGTTTGTATGGCTTCAAAGTTCATGTGTAGGTCATTGTTATGCATTTTGATCAAAGATTGTAGGAGAAGAGACATTTTAACTGTTTTACATATAATTCAAGATGGCGGTTCATCTAAAGGTCAGAGGTCAAAAGTAAGAATACAAAAGTTGTTCGGCATAAGCAGACGCATAAGTGAATATAAGTTACATTTCTGAGAGTCGAGCAGTTCATGAGTTATGAGTGTTTAAAGTTTGCAATTTCAGTTGAGTGCTATAGCGCCACCATTTGACCAGTGGTCACAGGCTTCGCATCATCACCGTTTGGCATCACCCTCTACCAGATTACCAATTTTCGCGAAAACCGACTGCACGGTTCAGCCAGAACAGCTATTTCTGGTGGAAGGAGGAAAAAAGAGACAAAAACAAGAAGGGATCAAGGTCCACTTCGTGGACTGCTTGATCCCTTAATAATCACTCAAAGACTGTTTTGGGCCCCATGCCGGCGTTAAAATGTTACATAATCCCGTCCAGTATTTCTTGATTCCCCATCCCCCCGCATTTGAAAATGGAAAGAAAAGATGTGTGAAAAAAGTAAAAAAAAAAATAATCAATTTTTTTAAAACTAACACTCTCCATATTGAGAACCGTAGAGAATGTTGATTACAGAGGCCTCATGAACCATTTCCACAAAATCAAATGCAATTTTGATTGGTTGGTTTCAAATGTAGTGTCTGCGGTTTGAATTGGATTCGATTTTACATGTTGAAAGCAGACGCTTCCTGGGGGGCAGTGGCACAGTCAGGGTCGGACTGGTATAACACGTATGCACAGGCTTATATTATTTATGTTGTGGTGTAAAAGTGGCAGTGTTAGGGCTTGTTTCCTTGTGTGTGAGCTGAAGAGTTTCTGCTATCTGCACGCTGGTTGTGATGGGCCGGTCTGGGCCAAATTCACACAAAAATGGCCGAATTTTTGTCCCAATCCAGCCCTGGGCACAGTGGTATAGTGCTGTCGCCTCACAGATAGAAGATCCTGGGTACGATTCCCACCAGTGACGCTGTGGGTGCTGGTTGCGTGTTCTCCCTGTGTCCCTTAGGGAGCGTAGTCTCACAAAAACATGCAGTAATCCTGGTCTCTAGGCTGCCTCCCCCTGGCCAGCCGGGGCACCTGATGAAGGGGAAAGGAAATGGTTGAAATAACGTGTTCCTTACACACGCTATACATACAACCTCACCCACCCCAGAATCACATTAGGTAATTCTAGTGTTTCTCTAAGCTCTGATGGAGGCTCTTAGCAAAAATGTATAAAAAGTGGAAATGTAGGTGTACTTTTTACTCTTTTTAAGTTAGGGCGGTGCTTTTTTGCAATTCCTATTCTTGATATGCATGCTGGATTTTGGGTCTACCACTCCACTCTTATAAAGTTTGTCCTAAAGTTGTTCCCTATTTGCTTTTGTATGTACTTTGTAAATTAGGCGTGTGTTTGTAAAAACATAGGCGTGCATGCACCTCCACACATAACACGCAAGTGTTGGAGATATAACTTACCTCTAGAAAATGTATCAACTGTGGGTCTGTGCACCACAGTAGATAATGTTATCATCAATGGGGTGAGGGGGGTACTTGTTATCTCTGCCCGGCCACAGGCCAAGAAGGGGACGGGGCGACCTTAGTGGTGTCCCCAATTAAAATATTGACATTTCAATTTGGGGGTGGGAGAGTGGGAGCTGGGTGCTGTGGGGTATTGCAAAGTGATTGCCCTATGAATTAATCCAGCTTCCTTACCATTGTGACAAAACTCTGTCTCACATTAGGAGTCTTTGTTTATTTGACTTGGTGCAAGGCGTTGCTGTTCGGCTGAAACCTTGTATCTCCATAAAGGGCTTTTCACACAGGGAGTAATAAATCGTGCTTCTAGTTCATATTCAACTGGACTGGTGTTTTGTGCTTAGAAAACGCTGTGCGATAAAGCAGGCGTGTGATGCAAGGCGTTCTCGCACGGCGCCCAGTGTTGTGCTCGTTATATGCATACGCCTGCATCTGATTTTAGACCACAATTATCTGAGCTTTTTTTTCACACTGAGCGATTATCGCCCAGTCATCAGGTGAGGGGCACAGCGGAATCACCTCGATAATGCAGGCGTTTATCACTCCCCGTCTGTTATGTCATATTATAGTACTTCATCATTGGCACAAACGTAGAAACATTTTGAATTTTGTTTTGTTTTATAAATTTGTTTATTGGTTTTTCACAGAAGCATTAATTACGATCTTGTTATTAAAAAAATAAAAACAATGGCTTCTCTTCATAAACCCGAGCAGTAAAGAAGATTAAAAATTCAACATTGGCACAAACGTAGAAACATTTTGAAAGTGGTAATAGGTCTGTCCATGTATGAAAATCAAAAGAGTGTGTGACTAACTACATTGGATTCAACGCAGGTAATATTTTCCCTGTTTAATGAAAAAGTTACAAGGTTTCCCACCCAACAGCAGTGTTAGGAAAACATTGCAAATTTGCAGTGGCATGAATTGGAAAGTGAAGATTAGTCCTGGCGGCAGCTGCAAAGCTCAGCCCCATAGACCTTACCTTACAGAGGATGATGATGGAGGCGTCTGTTTTCCATTTCCTTCCTATCGCTTTTCTTTTTCTTTTTCTTTTTTTTTGTTCTGCTGATAAGTGAATCTCAATCTTGTCCAAACAAGCGTGGCTGCAGCGAGAGGTGCTGCTGGATATAACTTATATACTGTACATACAGTATAGCATTGACTCATTTTATTTACTGCCCCACCCCCCATTGGAACATACAATCACTAAACCATACCTGGGCATTATGCGGCCCTTTGACTGACTCTGACCGGCCTGGGGACCACCAGTGGTCCTTAGAGAGTTCCAAGTTAAATATGGAAAGTTGGCTAACCAGATGTAACTCTTTTAGAGTGTATAAATGGAACCAAATGGACCCTTGCGGGTCCATTTGGTTTCATTTTTACACTCTCAAGAGTTAAAATATTCATCATCTGAATTAGCCCAAAGCAAGAGAATGGTCATTTTTGTTATCCTGTTTTGTTTCCCAAATCCAGCCTGGAATTGTGGACAAAAACAAAAGAAATCTTGAAGAAAGTCTTGGCATCTGTGGGGCTCAAATATTGAATAAATAGTGGGCTCTGGTGTCAAAATGGTTGCCGTGTCTTACTCTTACTTTTATCTTGAAATTAAATTAATATTGCGCAGACTTTACTTCAGCCTTTAGTCTTGGTCCTCCACAATATTTTATGTATCTCATTTGGCCCCTTGGGAAAAATAATTGCCCACCCCTGCACTAAACAAAAGTTGCTCAGATGTACTGTACTGTAATTATTTTTTTTGTCGTATTTTCATTTTTACCGGGAACTGACAGCTAATGAAAGGAATACTCGCTCATTGTTTTAGTATTAGTATACCTACAGTAGTTTACAAACAATAGAGGAGCTTGGTGGACAATATTGAGGATATGGAGAGATTGATATTTGGAATACAAGTGAGAAATGACTTGTACCGGTACGACAGTTGTTTCTTATACAATTCTGATACCAGGTATATGGGACAGTCAGCCACTGTATACCGTAATACCTCTAATAGAGCGCTGCAGCCCCACTCACTCGCCATTTCCATAAGTGAATTCTCCCTTCATTTTCGTCATAGACTTTTCAAAAATGATTTATATAAAGACGATATAAAGGCCAATATTGTCTTCTTACTATTTGATGGGTCATCATGATCATGAATTGTCACAATGCAGGTTGGCTTTGTCTCGGCTTTGAAAATGGATGGGGAATTTATTTCTGGAAACGGGCACACTGTTTAGAACTCAGTGTCAGTGCAGAGCTCTATAGAAGAGCCACACAGCAGCTGTCTATGAGCTATGCTGTTGTCCCTGACAGTGTGTACGTCCCACGATACATCGCTGCTACAGTATATCACACCTCACAAGCTGTGCATGGCAGCATCAGAATTTCAACACTGGAAACCCCCAAATCATTGCAAACCAGCCAGGGGGATATGCATGGGAATGTACTTGTGCTTATGGACACGGCTGTGTCTGTTGTGTGTGTGTGTGTGCGTGTGTGTGCACGTGCGTGTGAGTGTGTCGCTAGCAGGCAGCCAGCCAATACGACCCAACTGCAGCTTTTTAGCTTCAGTGCCGGTCTGTGGCCAGCTGTGGACTGCCGCGAGGATCTTTTTATTCAGGTCACATACTGCGCTTCAATGGCCAAGTGAAGAAAACCTCTGTCAATTGACTGCAATGAATACCTTTAGCTGGACATGGTCCAGTTTTTAAGTGTCTGTGTGCGTGCGTGCGTGCGTGCATGTGCGTGCGTGCGTGCGTGATAAGGACATTTCTGTCCTTATCTTTTCATGCACTACGTTCACTCTTGTGCGCAATGTGCCGGGTTGGGGGATTGGCAGTATTGGATTCCATTTTCAGTCTCACAATACGGGACACAATACTACGACAAACAGGCCCTAATTCTCTCCCTGGCAGGGGGGGATTGTATCCGGCGGATTTTCCGTAGATAGCGAAATGTCATGAATATTTCCCCGGCGCGTCTATTTATTCCCCCCGACATTCACTCGAATTCATTCAGATACCAGGGGCGGATGTAACATTTCCTAACTGGGGGGGCAGGAGAAAACTTACAGTATATTAGGCAATTAAACATCAATAATAACACCAGTTGCTGTGAAGTTGCAACAGCATAAAGCTAAAGGTCTGACTCAGAGAGTTTTCTGTTTTCAATGATGAAATGCTGTTGGTTTAGTGGTGCCACAGCTGTAGTTAGTAGCAGTAGTAGTGTTTGACAAATCTTTTTAAATATACTGTAAGCACTTTAATTTGAAATATCTTTGAAATTTGGGTTGTTTGCATGCCATCATGTTTGGTGGGGCAGTGGGGCAGTCTGGACATTTAGCGGGGCATTGCCCCCCCATGCCCATGCCTAGATCCACCCCTGTCAGATATGTGTGTGCCCCGCAATGGGCCTTGCACATTTTATCCCTCCCTGCTATGTAACAAATCGAATTTCATGTTCTTTCGCTACCTTTGCTCTTTCCCCCTTAGTTTCCTCTCATTATGACTCCAGTTGCTCCCCTCCTCCTGCTCCTTTTTTTCTCTCCACTCTTTACATTTAGTTACCACACTGGCCCCTATTTGTTGGCACTCGGTACATAACCGTAATGAATTTCCCGTGTTGAATTGAGCCCCAGCGCTGTCAGAACCGAGCAGCCGGGGTTGCATGGGGCTCTGGTTATTGTCTCGTTAGCTTTACCTCCATTCCAGCGGAGCGCGGTGGGGGTTAAGCAGCCGTACAGCCAGCACAGCCCCGGACGGGGCACGGGGGGTCGGCTGTTAAAGGGGCTCTGATGGATGCCATTGTTTTCGTGTCACCACGGAAAAGGGAAAGGTCGTTTATAGCCGGTTGCCTTGCTTGGCCCGGGAGCTGTCGGATTGGATTTTACTGGCCAATTAGTCTGCCCTTAAGAAGCAACACTAGAGGGCTAGAGGGATTCGGCAGCACCAGGATGTGATCATTTCTGTGCGCATGCTTCTGTTTTGCACTTCGCAATGCAGGGCTAAAATGGTAAATGGTAAGTAGCGCAGTTATCAGCCATTCACACACCAACTGTGGCAGAAACCATGCAAGGTAGTCACCACCGTGCATGCATACACATGCACACAGACGCTGGACTAACAACTACCCACTACCTCATACACACGCACGCACACACACATGCACATGCATGCACTCACACATGCACAAACACGTATACAACTAAAGCACTGTATCGAACTGTTGCTATCCTATCCTCTTGCACCTCATATAGTAGGCTGTATGTTGTTTTTGTTTAGTTGTAGCTTTAGTCTCGTAGTATTTAGATTCATAGTTGTAGTTTCTAGTTGTAGTATATACAGTATATATACTGTATGTCCTGTAGCTTCACACTACTGCCACTTTATCACACCTGGTTAGCTTAGCAACTTCACCTCAAGTTAGGTGTACAGTTAGCACTTTACTGGTCTGTTGCACTATTGTTTGTCTCGTCTATATTTTGTTTCGACTCTGTCTTATTGCACTGTCTATTGTCTTATTTCATCCCTGTATGTCCTGACTTACACTGGAGTGACAAATAAAAATCCTTGAACCATCTTGTTCAGGGAACATCAACGCTTACTCTGGGGGATCTGAACTGGCAACCTTGTGGTTACCATCCAGCCACTCTAACCCTGAGCCACCACTCTTACCAGTGATGGGCAAGTTACTGGGAAAATGTAGTAAGCTACACTACTTGTTATTCTCGAAAAAATGTAGCTAAGCTACACTACAAGCTAACCTCAGAAAAATGTAGCAAGCTACACTACAAGCTACACGACAAAAGTAGCTTGGTACATCAACACTACATACTGAATATATAAATATATACAGTATCTCAACTTAATCTACAACTTTCTAAATAATAATCATAATAATAAAATAATATAAATACAAATCATAATAATAATCTAGGGGTGGGTTTGAACCTAGGATGGTGGCATGTCTAAGTTTTGGGATGTACATATATTAGAGGTTTTCTACCCATTAAAAATGGGCGGAATTCAAAAATGTGTGTAGGAAAATGTAAGCGACACTCCTTGTTACTCAAAAAAAGTAGTGTAGCTTCACTACAAGCTATTTCCAGAACAAATGTAGCAAGCTACACTACAAACTACTTGTAACAAGTTACTGCCCATCACTGACTCTTACTAAAAGTAAATGCTCTTGCACTCTGCAAGAGTTCTTGCATGGCCCTCTCTGTTGCCTCCTCTGGAGGATGCTGTGATCGGGTTCTATAAAAATGAGGCTAAAGGCCTCACCTATTCAATTATATATGTATATAATGTTTATTTTTCATATTCATTTTCATATTGATGCTTCTTTGACATCACTACGCATGGATAAATATAGCTTACACTCGAGTTGGAAATAGATGAGAGGGTTCTCCAGTTTCCACTTCCTCCTTTGTTACCCTCCTTAAGATCCTGTGACACTTTCTTTCTTTCCCCCGTGCTTTTCCTTTGTAATGCGTACTCTAATCTACCGATGCAAACCGAGAAGTTGAAGCTTGAGAGAATTGATCTGCATTGTCAGGGAATGCATGCCAAGTGTGTGCTATATTTAGAGGAACATTCTTCGGGAGTTTTTGAAGGACAAAAGAAAAAACAATCCCAAGTTATACAGAACGGGCACAACTTCTGTCGGCATCAAAAATGTCTCCCGCGCTCTCAGAGCAGCTGCCAGAAAAAAAAAAACAAGTCTCCTTCAAACCAGAGCATATGGACCGTGCAAAGTGATTGTATGCAAATGCAAAGTGTTTCATTTCATAATCATCTCTGTGTGTCTGTCTCTCCGTCGCAGAGCTCCCCCATTAGCAGCCGGATGTGTGCGTCGCTGTCAGCCCGTCATCGTCCACAACAATGACCATGAAGGGCCTTTCCGGCAGCCGCGGTCACGCCCACCACGCGGTGGCCACCTGCGACCCGTCCTCCTCCATGACCCTGGGGCACCCGGGGGAGCGCACCGCCCGGCCGTACTTCCTCAACCCCGGGGACACGCACCCGGCGGACCACCCTTACTACGCCCAGCGCAGCTCCTTCCAGTCCGAGTGTGGCCCCAGCTTGTACCCGGACCTGGCCAGCTGCACCTTCCCCCGCCGGCACTGCAGCGCCGCCGCCCATCACGAGTCCAAGGAGGACCCCTTGTGCAGCGCCCTGGTGCCCTACACCGGCGGCGGCGGGGCGGCGGCACCGGCGGGCGCCAAAGGAGGAGGAGGAGGAAACAACAACAACCGCGTCGCCAACAACCACCTGGCGCAGTTCGAGCGGCAGGCGCCGGTGCAGGTGCAGCGCGACGGCTACCACACGCTGCAGTACAAGCGCACGGCGGCGGCGGAGCAGCACCAGCGCAGCGACAGCCCCGGGCGCATCCGGCACCTGGTCCACTCGGTCCAGAAGCTCTTCACCAAGTCCCACTCCCTGGAGGGGCCCTCCCCGGGGGGGCCCGGTGGCGGGACGGCCAAGGTGAACGGCGGCACTGGGGGTGGCAAGGCCAGCCCCGACAACGACCCCCAGTCGTCGTCGTCGTGCTCGGGGACCCTGAAGCTCAGCAAGCGCGGCAAGAGCAAAGACCGTTCCAAGTCGGAACCCAAGATGCGCACGGCCATCTCGGGCTACTGGAGCTCGGACGACACACTGGATCGCGACTTCTGCAACTACCACCACCATCACCACCACCACCACCATCGGCCGGCGCCGTCGGGGGTGATGACCATGGGGCGGCACCCGGACAAGTCGCAGTCGCAGTACTTCATGGAGTCCTACAACACCATCAGCGCCTACAACACGCTCAAGACGTCGCGCAGCAACAACGACGTGAAGTGCTCGACGTGCTCGGCGGCCGCCGCCGCAGCGGGCGGCTGTGGCCTCTCTGGATCGGGATCCTCGGCGTTGGCGCTGCAGCAGCCGCTGGCGAGGGCGCTGCAGGACGGCGGAGCGCAGCAGCAGCAGCTGCAGCTGAAGAAGAGCTCGTGGTCGTCCACGCTGACGGTGAGCAGAGCCAGGGAGGTCTACCAGAAGGTCAACCTAGATAAGGCGCTAGTGAAAGCCGAGCAGCAGGGACGCACCTGCCACTTCCTGCAGGTAGGACAACCGTACCGCTCTGTAACCTGGTGTCTCTGGCATGCTGTGGGATCTCCGTTGCATGCTGTGGTGGATCTCCGTTGCATGCTGAGGTGGGTCTCCGTTGCATGCTGAGGTGGGTCCCCATCGCATGCTGCTTGCCTCGGGCTTTATGTACATCCAAGCCCTTCATCCTCTCACTGTTATGACCAGAGTCAGCTGTTGCATGTTCCCTCATCATCATCATCATCATCATCGTTTCATCATTCAACATCACTGTTCATCGGTGCATGAAGTGAGCGGAGTGTGTAAAGTGAGTGAGATAATGAAAAGCTGCATGAAACCCGACAAACTCTGCAGAGGCAACAACTGTACTTTTCATGTGCATGAACATAGATGTGTTGTCACCACTGCTGTATCACTGTTCTACTGTATGTTGCGCACTGTAGACGAAGAATCCCGCAGTTATCCTCCGCATATTGGATTGGTAAAAAAAAAAAAAAAAGCCAGTTTCACTGTGTGTTTCACTGGTTATCCCATCACGGGAGAAGCGCTTTGCATTAAGCCTGCATTTGTCCTCAAATAGAAGATCAGATAGAGACTGTGCAGCTCTGATCCATCTTCAAAGCCCAAGATGTGGACATGGCCAGTGCAGTTCCATCTCTCTCTGTAGCTACTATAGCTGCTGTGGTAGCTACTAATGCCCTGGGTGTGAGCATGCATGTATGTGTCTGTCTTTCCGTTTTCTACCATGCGTTCGTCTCCCCAGCAGAACTAGAGGTGCTGCTGGCAGGGATCAGAAGGAAGCCGGAGGGTATAATAACATAAACCCGTATTTCGGAGGAGGGGAACAGCAGCATGCATCCTCCCTCAGCTCCCACGGTACCACCTCACTCCCTCCCTTCCCCTCTCTCTTCCCTGGAAGAAGATAAAAGAGGAAGACATTCCGCCTGATGCATCCCTCTCCTCTCTCTCAACCTCTCTCTGCACGACCACATGCATGCGCTGCGAACATATGCCCCGAGCTGGAGAGAGATGGATGAGACATAACGGGCTGACGCAGAGACGGGGACAGCGTACACAAGTCGTCGCATGCAGGGGGGAGTGGTTGGGGGTTGGGGGACCAACAGAGAGCAGGAGGGGAGGGGAAGGGAAGGGAGGGGAGGGGGAGACGAGTCTCTGTGGCCGTGCATTTTAACAGCCCTGGGAAGACAGCGGAGGGAGACGAAGGAGGGATGTTGTGTATGCATGGCCACACGTTTACCCCCGCCGGGAGGAAACTGCATGCTTTTACATAACAGTTTCCCAAGGCTCCCGCCGTTCCCTGTTTTTACCTTCACATACAGTACACACACACACTCATGTGCGCGGTACTTGCACGGCGTTGACGCACGCGGACCCCCACGCAAACGTTTGCAGAACCTAAAGCTGCCATGTCTAAAGTGAACATTAAGTCCCGAGCACCCCCCTCTCCAGTGGCGTTTTTAAGCAATTTGGAGCCCTAGGCTCCAGGGAAAATCTCCTGTAAAATGGCGCCCCCAAGGGTTAAAATATGAACTGCTTTTAAACTAAAGAACATATTATGTGTTTTAAATGTTCAATTCTACAGTGTTATAGAGGATAAGTATCATGTATTTAGCCATATTAACCGGCTATCCTTTTAAAGCATATCTGGAGGTCGCCCTCGCCCCCTCCCCTCATGGCACCCTAGGCAATTGCCTAGTCTGCCTAATGGCAAAAACCTCCCACCGCCCCTGCCCCTCTCCCACACACATGCACACACACCCTTCTTCTCCTTCCTGCACCTTGGTGAAAGAAAACCCAAGGTTAACAGAATTTGTCGAGCGTCTTGAAAGATTTCAGACCACGCCACTAGAACGCCGGCCCAGGGGGTCACGCTGCACAATTGTTGTGCGTGTCATTATTCCCATGCATGCCCCCGCTCTTCTGTTCAGGTCTGTACAGATGTTGACGTCACTACCGGGTTCTCTAGCTACAGTATATACTCTGTTTGACACGCAGGTCTTGTCCTTGGCTCTGTTTCAATGTAGTTATACCCACTGCTTCCTGCTCAGTGACTGTCACGCATCATTCATTTATTCAGTCAGTCAGCCTTTCTCTCTCTTTCTCTCTCTCTTTCTTTCGCTCTCTCTCTCTCTTTCTCTCACACTGTATCTCTTTTCTTCTTTCACCTCATAGCCGGTGCCCTAAAAGCCACTCACGTTGGGACCACAGTGGTTTCTACAGAACAAAACCTTCTTTGTTTTGCTAGCACTTTTACTCCCCCCCCACACACACACACCAACCCCCCCACCTCCCACCCCCCCTCGCCAACCACAACTCTCTCTGTCTCTGTCTCTCGCGCTCACTTAGACCAAGAACTCCTAGATAGCCTTGGCTCCTTTTATTTTCCTTTTTCCCCTCTTTCCTTTCGTTTCTTTTTTTTTAACACATTCATTCGAAGTGTGTGTGAAAAGTCCCAAAAGTGGACCGGAGGAGGGGTAGGCGGGGAGGGAGGGGGGCCAGAGTGCTGCAACGCTGTGTCTAGGACAATTTATCTGGCTGCATTCGAGATGCCGCATGCGTCACAGGAAAGACACACAGAGGCCTCCGGTGCATGCTGCACACTTGTTATGGTACGCCTCATTGGGTTTTCTTCCTTACTTGCTTCTTGCTTACTATTTGCCTTACTTGTTGACGGCTGATCCTTCACAGCATGATGGGTAAAATCAATGTCACTGGATGGATGGTGAGCCGGTAGGTGTTGTTTTGTTGTGTTTTTCGTAAGAGGGATATTTTAGGACAAGAAAGGACATCCTTCTCTTTTGTGTCTGCCCGTTTTCTCACGTAAGTCTATTTGAAGGTCTCTCCTGTCCCGTCGCCGTCGCCTGCAACGTTTTAATTCAGTCCTCATCCTCCAGCCATTCATTCATTCATCATCATCATCTCTACAGGTGCCCCAGGATGAGTGGAACGCTTTCTCCCCGCTGGGTGGTGGTAAGGACGACGAGATCCCGTGCAGGAGGATGCGCAGCGGCAGCTACATCAAGGCCATGGCGGACGAGGACAGCGGCGACTCGGACTGCAGCCCCAAACCCTCGCCCAAGGTCCAGGCGCGGCGGGCCAGCTACCTGAAGGCCACCCAGCCGTCCCTCACAGAGATGACCACGCTACAGTGAGTAACATGAACACCGTGCACAATGGCAGCGTGGATGTTTTCTATCTAAGAGTCCCAGGATGTAGGAGAAGGTCTTTTTAGAGGGGTCCCACTTCAGCGGTGTTCATTGTATATGGTTATAATGTGGTTATTTTCATGCAAAATGGCCTCAATTTCAAATGTGAAAGCATTATTTGCAAGAGATTTTTTGCAAAGAACAGTGCAACGTATGCAAACAGAACAGTAAATAAAATAAATCCATAGTTCAGGGTGCTATCTGTATAGCACGTATTGCTGCTGATGTTACTGGCAGCATCAAAAGTACTCACATTTTTATTGAACATTCAGTACAACTAATGCTTCCCATGGACGCATTGGTTGTTGTTGTTGCTTAACTGCATCCATTAAGTGTGAATTGCATTGTTGGATGCAGGATGCAGACATCACAGACATGTCACTAGCATGTGGTCTTCCTAATCTAGCCCTTTGTGCAATATGAAATCCCAGGTCTCAAATGTTTGTTGTTTGTTGGTTGATGTCTGTCGTGTGCACATGTGCTTGCGTCTGCTTTGCGCACAGCCTTCTTACATGCGTCTGTGCATGTCTGGGTGCACCGGTGCACCATGTGTATCTGAATGAGGCGTGTAAAGCCCTCATGGGCGTGTTAACATTTTGGCTCCTTCTGCGCTGTGAAGTTCAAGAGAGTGCGGAAAGTGTAATGAGCACTCCAGATCTTGCTGCGTGTTTAGCTTGCTTATTATGTAGACGTGACGCTTGACTGACTGAAACCAATGGAAAGATACTGCGCCAGAAAGACTATGGGGGGGAAGAGTCAGAGTGAGACAGAGAAAGATTAATGTGAGAGAGCGTAACAGATAAAGAGAAAGTATTACACTATCATATTTTTAAGCACTATTAATGAATTAATTAACCAATTAAATGTGGTATAGACAACAGCCTTTTCCCCTCTATCAGCCTCTATATATTTATTATGCTGGGATGTTTTCCTGCAGAAAGACACATCCCTCTGGCTGTATTTTGGTTTTATTCCAATGGTTATGTTGACGTTCATTCCTTGGCGGGGGACTTTTGGCTTAAATGTTGTCTATAACGTCTAAATCTCTGTCTACTTTGGCTGGAATCCCCCGTAGATTAAGGGCTCACCAAAGTATTCGCTCTGCGTGTCTTCGGTGAAAATAGCCGATCCATGCGTTTGATGTTGAATGCTGTTTATCCCAGAATAACACAACAGGCTTGACTCTAGGGTTCATGTGGTTAATTTATCTGTGCGAGACGAACAGCGTGCATAGTGTGCACGTGAATCGGAGGGAAGGACGATCGCAGGGAGAGATAGGGGAGGCGGGGGTAATGTGTGATCACGTTGCATCTTTCTGTTTGTGTGTCAATACCCTGACTCTCAGTGGCCCAGTTTTAATTACCTGTTCCCTGTGTGCACCTCAGATAAACACTGCTATCTTCACAGTCGGCCTCTGTCTGTGTATCTCCCACTCTCGGGCCCCAAACATCCACAGCTCTCTGCCTACATGATAAAAAACAAATAGATGACACCTCAAGGGGCGTGCAGATAGCCTTGTTGTGGCGCAGGAGTAAAGTTCCTGCCCGCCTCCGTGCATGGAGAGAATGGGGTTTCATTCCTCCACAGTGCCTCTGGGCTTGGCTGGCCGCTCCGACCAGCACAATTGGCTTTGCTGTTCGCAGGTGGGAAGCTGGCAGGACCAGGCGATCTCTATCGCTGAATTATCGCAGCTAGACACTGCTAGTTCAGGATGTACCCGGTAGTAAGGGCATTTTATCAAGAATCTGACTAATCTGGGAACTAAATCGTTACCAAGACATTTTCTTCACCAATATGTTTATATTGGTGATTAATAGCATGTACTAAAATATTGAAATTTAACTCCAGTGGGAAACTTCATAAAAAAAACACTGCAAATTCAGAGTACTATAGTCATAACCTATAAGGCAAAACGAACAAAATGTTTGTTTTTTATGTACCATGTCTAACTAGGGAGTTGTCATGATGCTGAATCCATTTCAAGCATTAGTTATTTTTGCAAAAAAAAAACATTCATTGGGGTAAATAAATTCCATAGTGCTTGGCCAAATGTGCGGTGATTTATGATGACTGTATGGCTGTTTTTAGCTGAAGGAGTGTTTTCTGAGCAAAACTAGTACTTGGAATGGAATCTACATCATTATTTCTGCTCTCTATAGGTTGTGAATAATACCCTGACTTGTTTTTTATGAGGTTTTCCTCAGGAGTTGAATTTCAATCTGTTAATCTGTTAATCTGTTAATGTGTTAATAATGTGTTGTATTAATGTGTTGGTAATAAATGCTTTTGCATTTATTACATTTTGTTACTAATCAGGGACAATCTTTCTTGTCCCTTAGTACCTACTGTAGTGCTTTCTCTACAGTCTGACTCTGATCTAAAGGAGCAAAACGAGCACTCTCTCTCCGTCCACAATGCAGAATAGATTGTCATAGGGCTTCATGATCTTGCCTAAAAATTTCTATAAAATCTCAATTTCGATTTTCTGGTGTAAAACTACAATAAAGGCAATTATTTAAAACATTATTATGTTTTTATTTGATTGTCCTCCTCCAACAGAGAATATTTTATTTATAGAACACTTTTTATGGTAAGGTAGGCTGTGAGTTCTGTGTGACACAGTTCTACCGTAAATGCAATAAATGTAACATGAACTTGTGAGGAGTGCAGGCTCACTCCTTTTCAGTCTATTGTCTACCCCTACCGGGACTATACCCAACAATGCACACAGCAATGCACAGTAAGGTCTTAGTTCGTAGATTGTCTATTTTCTGGTATACCCCGATCTAACTTGGCCCCGCTGAAAGTAAAGAATGATCTGGCCCCAAATACCTACGAATTTAGTTTACTGTAGCTTTGGTAACAGCCCAGGTTTAATTATATTAAATCACTTTATTTTAGACTGTTTTGTAGATGTAGATTTAGTTCAGGGTTCTCAAACTGGCGGCCTGTGGGCCATTCGTGGCCCCCGAGATGATGTGGCGCCTTAATATGAAAGTTTATTATTAGTGCGACACGTGAATTTCTCCCACAAATGCCGACCCCGTGGGCAAAAGGTGGAAATTGGGAGAACGGTGTGTTCTATCACATTACATGAAATCATTTTCAGCGGGTTCTGCTGCATGAGTATAGTTTATCAGCTGACAGACAGTGGACCAGTTGCTGAGGGGAGTAATATTCTGGCAATGCTGAGGTGAATCAGCATGCAACGAATCTGTGACTGTCCACAGTCACTCTGAAGCAGAGCTCTGTCTGTTCTTTAGCGATCCACAGCAATGTTATTTGCAACGTAATGCTGGCTTGGTTTCCTCCGTGGCAACAAGTGCTTTCATGACTTAAGAATTAGTCAGACCCACAGACAGACGGATGGATGGATCATGGAAACTCGGGGTATTTGATGCTGCCATTCTTTAGTAAACAATTATCACAGGCAACCCAACACACAACCCTAATCTCAAGTGATTTTAGACGACGCTACTGTAAAAATTATATGAAACTGTAAAAATCGCACTATCCTATTCCCTACCGTTCATTTCCATTATAAGCGTGATCTTTCGCATGATCTTTCACCGCAAGGATGGCCAGTGGTCCTGAATGATGGAGAGTTTATACCAGATCTAAATTGAACATTACGGCTGGATAAGAGAAAAGTGACATACATTACAAATTCTCAGTTATTTTAATACATCACCACATAACCAGCAAAGACCCCGACACATCATGCGTTTTTTATCCATACCATAGAGAGTTCTCTCGAGTTATTCAGCTTTTAATTCGACGTTATAATGGAGGTGAACAGCAGTGCGCATGTGCAATGCGGTCATAGATATTTGAGGCATACCATGAAAAGACCTTTATTTTGACAGCCGGTAGAGCAGAAAAAGAGAACATAAAATCCAAGCTGCAGACCGCTTCTTCTTTTTGATGCCTGCTACCAAAACCACAGTTGCAACAAGACACATCCGTGTGTCAGTGACACATTCCCAAATGCAACGATGCATGAAATTGATCTTGCATGTAGCTTGAAGCATACAGTACATTCATAGAGCATGTTTGAGTCTTTGTTGCCATGCAGCATACAGGCATGCACACACGCACGCATGCAACACACAACACAAAGAAATAATGTTGAAAGGAAATTATTGTTGATATAAAATGAATATTGGCATAAAGAGGGGCAGATTGATCCTCCCTAACATTTGCCCTAACTCCATATCCATCTATACCAGTGGTTTCAACCGGTGATGCGGAGTCCTTGAGAGGGTTCCAGGTGGTCCCCAGGCTAAACCATCTATACCAGTGGTTTTAAACCGGTGGTCCGGGGTCCTTGAGAGGGTTCCAGGTGGTCCCCAGGCTGGAAGTTGGCTAACCAGATGTAACTCTTTGAGAGCGTAAAAATGAAACAAATTGGCCCCACAAGGGTCTATACAACAAGTCTATACAACTAGAAAACGACGAATAGTTGTTTTTGATCCATGTTTGTCTGTTTTGTTTTCCGAAATCCAGCATGGAATTGTGGAGAAAAACGAAATCTTTAGTTTTGGGGTCTGTGGGGCTAAAATGTCCTAAAATGGTGGTCCGTGGCTCAAATGCAGAACAAATAGTGCACCCTGTTATCAAAAAGGTTGAAAACCCCTGATATACGCCCTATACGTGCATGTACTGTAAGCCTCTATGCAGATGAGGGCTTCACAGTGCAGAGCCGGAGAGGATCACTTTCATCATTCATAGAGAGGCATGGGGAGACGCATCACACACAGATCAAGTGCCACAGCTTGAAGCTTACTAATTACTTTCATTTTTTCTGGCCAGGGAAAAAATATCACTATCATCATCATCATCATCAGCTGATGGAATCATCATCATCATCATCAGCTGATGGAATGAAGGGGCAGATGTAGACATGGGCATGGGTGGGCAATACCCCCCCTAAATGCCCAGATTGCCCCACCAAACATGATGGCATGCAAAACATCCCAAGATATTTCAAATTAAAGTGCCGTATTTAAAATGATTTGAAACACTACTACTGATACTAACTAACTACAATTGTGGCACCACTAGACCAACAGCATTTCATCATTGAAAACAGAAAACTCTCTCAGTCAGACATTTAGCTTTATGCATGCTGCATGTTTGTTGCAACTTCAACAACAACTGATGTTATTATTGATGCTTACTTGCCTAATAAAAGTCCTGTAATTGAAAATCGTATGGGTGCGGCTTCATCGCCCGTAGGCGCGAAGCGACACGGGCGATGAAGCCGCCCCCATACTATTTTCTCCTGCCCCCGCCAATTGGGAAAGGTTACATCCGCCCCTGATGGAATGTGTTGAACAAACACAACTGCGGTGCTGTCTAGATGATAAAGAGCGCTTATACAATAACAATTCAGTTGTCATTGATCATTGATACTGTAAGTGCTTAATTTCTCCACAATATCACTATTTAGCACTAAATATTATAGCATAATGTCCTATACCAGGTCATTTGATTTGAACGATTCATTCATTATTGAATCAGTCCTGCAGGCCTCCAGCCTTCAGACCTTCTTTTCATCCTCTCTCGCATTCATCAAATATTATATTGTAAAATCTATTTTATGGGTGTCTAGATTGGTTGTCTGTCTGTCTTTGTATTCCTTGAAGTCTTCATACCACGATTTTGTAAGCCATTTTTTTCATCCAGTGCCAATTACCTGACTAGGGGATGGCAGTCTAGAGCCCAGGGTTACTGCATGTTTCTGTGAAGGTACCTACCCTATAGGGGACACAGGGGGAACATGCAAACTCCACACAGAAAGCCCCTTTCGCTAACCCTGCCTCGAGTATGGGCACTGATGACGCGGAGGAGGAAACACCCCGCCAGCACCCACAGCATCCCTAGCAGGAATCGAACCCAGGACCTTCTAGCTGTGAGGCGACAGCACTACGACTGTGCCATCCTGTGCCACCCTGCCCCCTTGTTGCCATTTTTGAGTGTTGCACCCACTCCAAGGCCTGGCTTCTTTGTCCCTATGTTCACCCACGTGACATCTGTGTGTTTACCGTACCATCAGGGTGCTGTTTCATCAATACCAAGACTACACACAACACCACTCAGTTCACACATTTGGTGGGATTTTTTTTTATTTACTGGTCAGTTTACAAGACATCCAGGAAAAAACATTGAAATGAATTCAATTAAAAGAATGGGACGTGTAGGACCATCAGTAGTTAATGCAAGATGTCATCTTCCTAATTCATAATTATTGATTTTAAAGCTGGATTTTGGTCAATAATATAAACAAACTGAATAGCTGATGGGGTCCTCATTGCCTGAAAAAGATATAAACCACTATACCAGTATTCCCTATAGGTACATCCAGGTTCTATTTGTTTTCATACAGATTTTTGCCATCTGTTTTGGGCTCTGGATTCCACCCTGTCAACAATCCACATCCAGCTTCTAAACCTGATCACTTTCAACAGTGGGTTCAGGTCCGTTCTCCTGTGAAGGTCTCTCTCATTTGAGACTGTCAAATGAGAGTGTAAAAATGAAACCAAATGGACCCTGGCGGGTCCATTTGGTTTCATTTTCACACTCTCAAGAGTTAAAATATTCATCTTCTGAAGGTTCAAGGTTCAAGGTTTTTATTTGTCACTCCAGTGTATGTCAGGACATATACAGGGATGAAATAGCGTTTCCATTCTCCACAGTGCAATAGACAAGACAGTGCAATAGACAAAGTCAAGACAATAGACAGTGCAATAGACGAGACAGTGCAATAGACAATAGTCAAGACAATAGACAGTGCAAAAGACAAGGTCGAGACAATAGACGAGACAAACAATAGTGCAGCAGACCAGTAAGGTGCGAACAGTACACCTAACTTAAGGTGAAGGTGCTTGGCTAACCAGGTGTGATAAAGTGGCAGTAGTGTGAAGCTAACAGACTATAGACAGGACATATACAACTACTAGAAACTACTACTAGAAACTACAGTATACTACAACTAAAAAAATCTAAAGCTATATACGAGACTACAGTACATAGCATATAGCTTCCTATGAGGTGAGGTATACATGTGCAAGATAGGATAGGATAGGATGGCAGCAGTTCGATCCAGTCCTTCAGTTGTATGTGTGTTTGACCATGTGTGAGTGCGTGCATGTGCGTGAGTGTGTGTGCATGTGTAAGGGGCAGTGGGTGGTTGAAAGTTCAGCGTCCGTGTGCATGTGTGTGTAGGGAGTTCAGCGTGTGCGTGTGTGCGCGTGCACCCCCACCGTGGGAGGGGGGAGGAGTGGCAGCATGGGGGGGTGCGGGGTGGGAGCGTGCACAGTGGCGTGCGCGGTGCGAGGGAGTGGGAGGGAGTTCAGCATCCTGACGGCTTGGTGAACGAAGCTATCGTTCAACCTGCTGGTCCTTGCCCGGAGGCTCCTCAATCTCTTCCCTGATGGGAGGAGGTTGAAGAAGCCGTGCGTAGGGTGGGTGGTGGTCTGAATCTGAATTAGCACCACTTAATTAAGAAGTTTACACTGTTGTGTTGGCAAAATACAGCCTGGAATTGTGGACAAAATCAAAAGAATTCTTTAATTTTAGGTCTTTGGGGTGAAATGTCCTCAAATGGTGGTCCGTGGCTCAAATGCTGAATAAATGGTGGGCCCGGGGATGAAAAAAGTTGAAAACCCCTGCCATAAAGTATTGAAGTTGAAGCTGGTAATAAGAAAAAAAAAAAAAAAAAAAAAAAAAAAAAAAAAACAGGTAGCAGAAAATGAAAATGAGCTCCCACCAGGAGGGCACTGCACCTCCAGTGTACTTCCATTTCACATTTCCTTTCCACTGGCATGCGCCTGCATCCCACAGTGATAAAAGACCATCCTCCATGTCCAGCACCCCCTCACCCCTTCCTCCCTGAACATGACCACTTGAGCTTTATATCGACGTCCAGATGAAAAACAAAACACTAGAATATGTACTGTATTCAAACATGGTGGACAGGTCGCTTTTTGCCCCATGTGCCACCAGAATGGCATATTTTTTCCCCTTTAGTAATAGCTCAATTAATCCCAAGGCTCTGAAAAGCCCAGAAAGCCTTTTACATGGCAGCAGAGACAGACAGGGTAGATTATTAGTAACTATGGCCACATGTGCGTCACACTTCTGTCACCATTGCCCCTGACTGCAACAGTTTTAATTCACCCACTGTTGAAATTCACAATTTAGTTCTAAAGCCATTTTCGAAAACAGAAAGTGCTCCGTCTATGTTGTACGACCTTCGTCTGTCCATTCAGTTTTGGACAGACCGCGCTACAAACAGCAAGTGCCCATGTGTGTTTGTTTGGTCACCAGAAACCACCACTCTGTAGACCAGGGGTGGGCCATTATTTATTTATTATTATTTATAAGTTAAAAGTAAGAGTAAGACCAACCATTTTGAAACCAGGGCCCACTATTTATTCAGTATTTGAGCCATGGACCACCATTTGATGACATTTTAGCCCCACAGACCCAAAACTAAAGATTTCTTTTGTTCTTTTGTTCACAATACCAGGCTGGGTTTTACAAACAAAACAGGATAACATGGATGAAAAATGACCATTCTTTTACGTCCTGATGAATATTTTAACTCTTGAGAGTGTAAACATGAAACCAAATGGACCCGCACGGGTCCATTTGGTTTCATGTTTACGCTTTCATGTTTACGCCGTTTGGTTTTCATGTTTACGCTGTTTCATTTTTACGCTCTCAAAGAGTTACATCTGGTTAACCAACTTTCCATATTTAACTGGAACTCTCTCAAGGACCACTGGTGGTCCCCGGGGCCGGTCAGAGTCAGCCAAAGGCCCCCGGGCCGCATAATGCCCAAGTATGCTGTAGACGTTCATAACTCCATCATGGGTGATAATGCTGTTAAGCGCGAAAGCCATCAAACCTCAGATTGGTAGTAGAGCAGTGTGTGCGAGCACTACAGTAGCACAGCACACAGACAGCAGAGAAGAGATGAAAATGACACTTGACGAAATTGACTGCATTCATGACTAGTCATGAGTATTTCACTGACAATTCAGCACTACTATTACCCTGTAGGGTCCTCAGAGTTCATTTTGTACTAATAACTTACATATTCAGCATATCTTCTAATTGAAGCTTTCAAGTAATTATAGTGGAGTAAAAAGTACAATATTTTCCTCCCAGTTGTAGACTAAGTGATTAAAAAAAGAAATAAGTATAAAAAGAATAAGGCAGGCAAAAATGTCAAACTTTCCTTTTACATCTCTTTGTACCTGGACAAATGCCAGATGGACTGGATCAAACATGATTCATACCTACTTAAAATTTTACTTGCAGCAAAAAGCTAAATTCCAAGAAATTGGTTACAAAATAAATTTCTTACTGTTGAACTATTTATGACATTGTGAAACAACTACATCTCCTATAGATGACTTACTCTTTAATACTGCAAAATGAGCTGGTTGAAAGAAGATGGGAGAAATGGATAATTTGTCTGTTGCTGTATTTTATTTTATTATTATTTATTTTGTTTATTTTTCGTTTTTTTATGTTGTTTGTGTTTTGTGCCTTGTGTGCCCTTTGTTAAATCCAAAATCCATAAATAAGCTACAGTATTTACGTGAGTAAATGGACTGGTTGCTTTCCACCTGCCTGCAGGTGCGTCATCAGTCAGAAGACCAGACGCCGGCAGAATGGAGTAGACCTTGTCAGAACTTTTGTACAACCTCATTCTACCAGTACCTACCTGCCAGAAATGAAATTGAGGGTGTTTTTGTTGTTGCATGTTGCCATGCGCTATCTCATAGTTGCCCTCGAATTTCATTTCTGGTGGGTTAGTTAAGTTAAAATGTGAGAAAATGTTGCAGCTAGGAGCTGGCTAGAGCTGAGCAAGCAGAGGCAGAACTTTTTTTTCTTAGATAGCTTTGATAAGACTCTTCCATATTCAGTAGTCTAGCCTTGAGGGGCATTTTGTGCTTTTTTTTACCGAGACGGATTCTTAGATGTACAGTCCATGACATGTACAGGAGTCTGCACTTCCCCTGTTCCAATCTCACAGCACATCTGATCTTGCACTCTGGCCGATCTTGTACCCTTCTTCCATCCACCCGAGCCCTAAGTTATACTTTGTCCCCTTATCCAACAGCCAAGAATGACTAATCTGTCTCGCTTTGCTGCGCTAGCCGCGCTCTATTTTGAGGAGAACATGCATAATTAATGCAGGCTGGACCTGAAGGGATATAGTCATATAAAGTGTGTGTGTGTGTGTGTGTGTGTGTGTGTGTGTGTGTGTGTGTGTGCGTGCGCGTGCGCGCGTGCGTGCGTGCGTGCGTGCCCCCACGTCTACGCTTGTGAATGTCTGTCTGTCTCTGTCTGTCTGTCTAAATGCATGTGGGTGGCCGTGTTCACGTTTTGGACATGGGCTCAGGGAGATAAAAAGCTGTTAGTTCATGTTCATGTCAAGAATAGAGCAGACTAGTAGAATTGGTTGTAACCGTGCTCTTCTCTTCTGTTCTCTGTGTGCGCACACACACTTCTGCTGTTAGTGTAGCAGGCTGCCGAGTTCATGGAGAGGAAAGCCTTTTTAAGTTAAGCTTACCCTGATTAATGAAATGTTTTGCTTGCATTCACACGCTCCCAATGCCACATAGATAGATAGCACACACACACACAGGTGCAGAGGTGCTCTGCACTCCCCTCCAACTGCAGGTGAAAGGTACAGCTAATGAGATACCTATTCATCTTTTACGGAGAGAAGAGCAGAGTGTGTGCGTGCATGTCATATGTGGCATTGGGACTGAATGAAAAACATCTCTCACTCTCTCTCACTCTCTCTGTATGGATGATGTCTACCACCTACAATACTGTATTGACCTGTAACAACCTTCTCTTCATAAAATTGGTCCTCACTAATGCTCATGATATATTGTATATGAGTACCATATTTTTCTACTCGGTCTGTGTCTTACCAGTGACAAACATCATCATTAGGCAGGCATAGATAACCTAACATCAAAACACAACAGCAAATCACAGCAAGCACATCAAACAAAGGGATGGAATAGAGCAGGGCTACTCAACTTTAGATGGCTCAGGGCCCCCTCAGCAAAATACGAAATGCCCAATTAACATTGGATTTGTCGAATGGAACCTCATCGAAATACCATCATGACATGGAATGAGGCAAAATACGAGGAGATAACCTGGAGATGGAGATGCAAATGTAGAAAAATGTTAAAAAGTAGTAAAAAAAAGATGCTCCTGGTTCAAACGGGGTAAAACATGTAGAAAAAAGTGTAGATCTGGGCACACAAAAATATAAAAACATGTTCATATATTCATATTGAGTTCAATAGTTTCTTCCTTTTTATGAGTAACAAAATGAGTAACAAAATTAAATTATAATATGAGGCTGTTATTCACAAAATGTGAAGCGAAAACATGAACAGATTGCTGTTGCAAATAAATCAAACATCAGAGGTAGGTAAGAGGACAATGCATGCTGCTACTGAAATGAAGTGGATATAATGAAAGAGAGAGCCCAGAGATGGAGAGAACATTACTTACAGCGGAAGGATTGAATCAGAAAGCTGCAGTTTGGATATGCCGGATGATAATGTCATTGTTTTTAAAGCTCCAGTGAAATGAAAAAGTACTTTTTTCACACTTTTCGACCTCAATCTGTGGTCATTATATGGCCGTACCCAAATGGGAACATTTTCTCTTTGTGTATTTAAAAAAATAAATCAAAATCCAATTTGAATTATTTCTTGGAAACCAAAAAAGTAGTTTGTGATGACATTGGGAGTCCTGCATCAATAAAAGCCAATAGAATAGTAGTCCCATCACTGTGTTGTCTTCCAAAACACAGCTGATTTTAATTAAAGCCAAGTCTGTTTTTATACCCCCTTCAATATGACATCCAGACATTGTTTTACTCAGTTTAAACTTGTATTAGTCATCACGCTAAAATATGCCTATGCGTTGTGTATAGGTTGAAATAATCGCCTGGCGTTGTTCCCCATCTGTCTGTCACTTTGTTTACAAACGAAAGTAGGCTACATGTGGATCACATGGGTGTCATGAGGCTGAAGTGACGCAGCGGTAAAATGGCAGAAATGACATTTCCACAGTAAACCGAAAGGAACAAAAATATGTATATTAGTATAGAGTATATTTACCGGTATATTAATACTGTCACAGGTTTAATACCGCTGGAATTGAGAGTGCAAGAAAGAGCAAAATAAAATGATTAAAAAAAGGCAAAGCAACCAATAAAGGTCATATTATCTTATTATCTCATGTCTTTCTCTCTCTCTCTCTCTCTTGTGACAGGATCTCCACGGAGCACTCTCCCAAGCTGCAGATCCGGAGCCACAGTTACCTGCGGGCGGTGAGCGAGGTTTCCATCAATAGGAGTCTGGACAGCTTGGACCCAGCAGGGCTGCTGGCCTCGCCAAAATTCCGCTCGCGGAACGAGAGCTACATGAGAGCCATGAGCACCATCAGCCAGGTTGGTTGGACCCTCGGGAGGCTCCGCGCCACACTGTTGTCACAGAGCCATATACGTCTCCCTCTGTCCCCTCTCCCTGGCCTGCCCTAACCCCAACACAGGCTGTGCTTTCTGGGAAGTGGGATGGATGGACGGGAACCGCCGGGTGTCGTCAGCCAAATGTGTTAATACTGCATAAAAAAAACCACTGTTTAACCACTTTAATCCTGTATTCTTTGTTATTTTATTATTTGAAAATCAGCAGCAGCCAAAAACACAAAATTAAAAAGTTGAATTTAATGTTTAATGTCCACTATATTTACATCGGGATGAATGCCCGACTGGAAAGTGTACAACCCATGGCTGTGTGTCCAACCTTAGACACTGGGGAGAGGGTGGGGCTTACTGCAAGGTCTGTTGGGCTTGTTTGGAGGAGGGATTATGGGGGCTAAGTCCAGTGGTGAAAGTGGGGGAAACTTTGGCTCCCGGAGCCAAAGTGCTATTGGAGGGTTTGACCCTCCAATAAGGGCTATTGGAGGGTTTGACCCTCCAATAAGGGCTATTGGAGGGTTTGACCCTCCAATAAGGGCTATTGGAGGGTTTGACCTCCCCCAAATTTTCCACAAGGGTGTCACAACCACTCATTTCCAATAGAACTCCAAACCACTTTCACCATCACAACTGGCTAAGCCTCCAGGCTGAAGCCCCCCTCCTTGTCCCCCCTGGTGCTGTTGTTGTTGAAAATAGCTGAAGGGCAAACTCACAATGTGTCACATCCGTACACGCTGTGAACATGTAGGAAAATATGAAACCTTTTGACTACAACACAAACGTAGATCCCCGGGACAAGATCTTTTCAGATGGCAGGTCCGCTGCCAGAGATACATATTAATTTGAAGGTGCTTGACTTTAATTAGGTGCTTGACATTAACTCTCAAATTAAAATTTGAGGAGGCATGTGGTTGAAGATATTCCTTATGCCCTAACATTAAACAATGTACACATATACACACACATGCTACCACTGGGTTTCAGCTGGGCATTTTATTATTCCAGACAGGTGTCAGCCATAATTTAATACATATCACGTGCAGGTTACGTGAGTGTGCACCACCCAACAGATTGCTACAGCTGAGAATCGCAGCATGCTTTTTTTCCCAGCCACAGATGCACTGCCCTCAGCTGTGCTGTTCCTGCATCGCTTCACAGTTTCAAACAAACATGTAGTTCTGTAGTTGAGACGTACAAGCGCTCTCTACAGGCGACATCAAAACATCTGCTGTAATATTACAGAACAAACAAACTGGAACACGTTTCATAGCAGGCCATGCATCTTGACCGTGTTTAACTGAAGCTTGAATGAGGTTGTATGACCTTTTGATTAGGTAGGCTAGTAGTCACATACAGTACTGTACCGTACCGGTAAACTTACGACAAAGCATGTACAGGTGCTGGTCAACGAATTAGAATAATCTGAACAGTGCAATCGTTAAATTCTTTGAATGCATTTCTTGTGCAGAAAACAAATCGGGTGTTTACCGCGCCTGTCCTACTGGTTAGAGTAATCACAGAACTCGTAACCTATAAAAAATTTGCTCAGCTGAGCTTTCCAAAAGGCCCATTTAGGCAATTTAACTGTGACACTGTTGTTTCATTGAATTAGAATAATGGAGAAACCGTTTCATTGAATTAGAATATTTTTTATTATAATTAGAATCATCACTTTCTCAGTATTTTGTGGCTGCCCCCTTGGCTTGTATGACTGCCTGAAGTCTCCGTGCAGGGGTTGACACTAAGGTCTCCGAGGCACTTGCCCATCGGGCAAGTGCAATCAGGTTCTACTTGCCCTCAGGTCATGGTCACTTGCCCCCCCAAAAATATATTGTAAATTTTGCTTTTAAGTTTACTTCCTACTTGGGTGCTTTCAACAGGTGGTCCAGGGACCACCAGTGGTCCTGGAGAGGGTTCCAGGTGGTCCCTAGCTATGTTGGTTAACCAGATGTAACTCTTGAGAGCGTAAAAATGAAACCAAATGGACCCGCAAGGGTCCATTTGGTTTCATTTTTACGCTCTCAAGAGTTAAAAAATCATCATCTTAATTAGCCCATAGTGGTCACAGACCCAGTGGTCCCTGACCCCAGCAAAATGATAGTTTGGAACCAAATGAACCTGGGAGAGAGATAGGTAGAGATGGAAAGCAGGGAAAGACACAGAGGCAGAGTGCCATGACTGCCTTCAAGACAAATCTATCTTGTGTTGTGTTATAGTGCACTAAGTTGCACACTTGCCCGATCGGGCAACCAGGTAGCAGTCTTCACTTGCCCCACCATTTTTTACTTGCCCCGGGCAAGCGGGCAAGTGTTACTGTCAAGCCCTGTCCGTGGCATCGATTTGAAGAACTAGCTATCTCTACCTATCTCTCTCCCAGGTCCACTTGGTTCCAAACTATCATTTTGCTGCAGTCAGGGACCACTGGGTCTGTGACCACTATGGGCTGATTAAGATGATGAATTTTAACTCTTGAGAGTGTAAAAATGAAACCAAATTGATCCGCAAGGGTCGATTTGGCTGAGGGCAAGTAGAACCTGATTTGCACTTGCCCGATGGGCAAGTACCTCGGAGACCTTAGTGTCAACCCCTGCACGGAGACTTCAGGCAGTCATACAAGCCAAGGGGGCAGCCACAAAATACTGAGAAAGTGATGATTCTAATTATAATAAAAAATATTCTAATTCAATGAAACGGTTTCTCCATTATTCTAATTCAATGAAACAACAGTGTCACAGTTAAATGGCCTAAATGGGCCTTTTGGAAAGCTCAGCTGAGCAATTTTTTCACAGGTAACGAGTTCTGTGATTACTCTAACCAGTAGGACAGGCGCGGTGAACACCTGATTTGTTTTCTGCACAAGAAATGCATTCAAAGAATTTAACGATTGCACTGTTCAAATTATTCTAATTCGTTGACCAGCACCTGTATATGCATGTATTGCAAGGAGCTGCGCCAAAAGGCAAGGGATTGTTGAACAACTTGAACATGTAGTCTATGTGTTAAATTGTGCATTTATATAGCGCCTTTTTCCAAGGCGCTTTACATTCACACACACACATTCATACACTGATGGCAGCTGAAACCATGCAAGGCACAACCAACACATCAGGAGCAATTCGGGGTTCAGTATCTTTCTCAAGGACACTGTCTGCTGCGGGAGCCAGGATTTGAACTGGCAACCTTGTGGTTACCATCCGGCCACTGTACTCCTGAGCCACCACCACCTTGTTTTTTTTTTAATACAATTATTGAGCAAGGCACCCAGCCAATGTAGCCATCGTTTTATTTACCGGCCAATTGGCGAGTATATCGTTACTGGCTAACAGAAAACTTGCCCACTATTGTACACGTATCAATAGCTTATTAAGTCCAACCACCTCTGATATCTATTCACGTATCTTTCTTGAGCTAGGCTGATTAGAGGCTTATTCAGAAAGTCTAATTAGACAGTAGGAATTGCAGCCCCACGCACCCATTAGCCACATGCATAGTGAGTGTTGTTTATGCACACACATAACTAAGAGTCATATCAATGGACCAAATTCAATTGGCCTTTCATGACCAAAACTGTTACTTTTGAAATGACTTAGCATTGCTACAATTGCATGTAGAGAACTGTTTTATATCGCACTCCTTGCCAGATTTTGTAAAATATTCATATCCTCAATCAAACCCTCATAAATAATATGCACAGGTGCATGAGAGGTCCATGAGAGATCGAAATAAAAGCAGGTAAAAAAAATACAATACATATAAACCATAGTCCAGACTATTATTGATAAAAGCTTGCACTTAATTGGCATGGAAGAGAAATAGGCTCACTGGCAATATTGTTTGAAATTGGTATATACGGATTCGGTCATATCCCTTTTGTTTGCACCAAAAATACAATTATATTCTATGATGACAGCTAGGTTTTCCTTTTTCGACTATATTTCTTTTTTCTCACTCTCACATAGAAAGGAATTTAAGAGGAAAAACTAAAAAAAGAGAGAGAGAAACACTTCTCAACAACATACAGAAGCAGCATGGGGCTCATCGCCTGGGGCTATAAAGGCTATAAAAAGTTAACTGAAGGTTATTTAGACTTGTTTCAGGTTGTCGGTGTACATCTAATGAGCATTAATGAACATTTATTATAGATAATTGCTGTATTATTAACCCATTCTGGACAGGAACCAGGGCTGCCATTCTTCCAGCCCACCCTAGTATGCTAAATCCGCTGGCTATATCCGGCCCTGCGGTCTGGGCATTTGGGGGGCATTTTCCCTCCCCATGCCGATGCCTAGATCTGGCCCTGCACTGAGCCGTGGTGCTATAACTCCCTCCTCACCCTGCCCCGTGTGCTGCAGGTGAGCGAGGTGGAGGTGAACGGGCAGATCGAGGCGGTGTGCGAGGCGGTGTTCAGTGAGATGGAGTCGCAGGCGGTGGACGCCCTGGACCTGCCCATGCCAGGCGGCGGCTGCTTCCGCATGCGCAGCCACAGCTACGTGCGCGCCATCGAGAAGGGCTGCTCCCAGGACGAGGAGGACGGTGCGGCGGGCAACGCGGTGACCCTCAGGGCCCCCCTCTCGCCCCCCCGGACCACCACCACCACGGTCAGGACCATCCAGAGCAGCACAGGTCAGTGGACACGCCGCGCACTTTATGGCCGCTTGCATTATTCTTATTTTGCGATTAGGAAGCTCCTATGCTCCCGATCCAATCGTTTTTTCTTTAAGTATCTGCTGACACTAAAAAATAAAACACTAAAAGACACAGATTTTGCATATTCTCACCACCGGGTGTCACAGTTGTACTGCTGACTTCGCACTGGTGCGATTTTATAGAATACATATTACTACAATATCCCAAATCACAGACACAATCGTATTTTTTTCTTCATTTGAAGATGACTTATGTGATCGGCCCCAATTTCCAATCATCTGATCGGCTTCAACATCATAAGTCATACAAGGTTGTCCCAATCCAATCAGATGGTTTCACATACAGTATGAGCTTTCTAGCTGAAAACAGCCAATCTATAAGCTTGCACAGCGTCTCAGTGCAACACGATTTGAGCTTATAGACCGCCCATGTTCAGTGGGTGACACTGACACGCAATTAAAAATAACAAAGGCCCCTCAACTGTCTTTTTTTCTTTCTTTCTTTTAACCAGAAAACAACATTTCTCAAATTCTATTTGCATAATTGTAATTATTGTACACACACACACACACACACACACACACACACACACACACACACACACACACACACACACACACACACACACACACATAAACATACCCACAGGCATGTAAGAACCCATATGCACATTACTGTACTCTGGCCTTACAGATGCATATGTGAGTATGGCATATAGGGAGGATGTATAATAGATGTGCAATGTGTGTAGGTCATGCATTATACACACCGTCACGTCCAACATCAGCATGGAATCGTACTAATGAGTAATACGTCGTGTATATACACTCCCGCAGGCTGTTTTAAGTGTCTTCCGCCCTACAGTGGCTCGGCTGTAGTCTTTGTCAGTTGCACAGTGCAGAAACAATGGTGCTCAGGTTAAAGCTGGCCGGGGAGTTAGTTTCACTATGCCCGGGATGACTGAAACTCTCCACATTGTGATTCATCTGACCCACTTTCTGGCTCACATGCAGTGTGACGAACACACAACCCACACACTAACACACACCCACTGCCTTCTGCACCTGGACAGTCCTGGAGCCAACTTCCAACCTGGCGTGGCGTCACTGTGGATCATTGATTGACTTATTGATTCTTTCTTTCTTTCTTTCTTTCTTTCTTTCTTTCTTTCTTTCTTTCTTTCTTTCTTTCTTTCTTTCTTTCTTTCTTTCTTTCTTTCTTTCTTTCTTTCTTTCTTTCTTTCTTTCTTTCTTTCTTTCTTTCTTTCTTTCTTTCTTTCTTATTGATTCTTTCTTTCTTTCTTTACTATTCTTTTTAAAGGGGAATTCCAACCATTTTCAATATTTTACGATGTCATTAATACACCTTAGAGATGTTGTATGGATATGATAAAAAAGCTCCCCCCATTCTGTGCTTCCTAGAAATGGAGGTGTGAAAAAAACATTAACATGATGAAACACAACTTGATGACATTATCAAGTTGTGTTTCACCATGTTAATGATTTTTATTTTAGGACCATTTTTCTGAGAGTGTACAAATGTGACCCAAATGGAGATGTTAGGGTCCATTTGGTCGCTCTCACGAAAATTGTGAAAATGGGTGGAATTCCCCTTTAAATAGTGCCGGTAATAGTAGAAGGGTAAATTCTACTTATTTACGGTATTATTATTACTAGTTGTTTTTGGCTTTTCGCTTATATTGATAGTAATCAGTGAAGACAGACAGGAAAGTGGGAAGCAGAGAAGGGTAGAGAGTTGCAGCAAAGGTCGTCATAAATGGGACTCGAACACGCTACACGCTGTCAGGGCAAAACCTACATAATAGCATGCGCCTGGACCACTTCTTGGCCAGCAGGCATGCCAAGTGTTTTCAATAAATCGAACATGGTTCAAATAGAATCAGAGAGAATTAGCAAAGGTGCCCCTCGGGACACAGCTCTCCACCAGACGGCACTGAGAGGCTGCCTGGGGAGCACACAGTGGACTTGGTAAGGTGACATACAGGAGGAGGCCTGAGTCCATGCTGACTAGACCCTAAACCAGCCCTCATCTGATTGGCTGCTCGTTAAAAACTAGATTGTCTGGTCGCTAAACCAGCTCTTGTCTGATTGGCTGGTTGCGAAACCAGCCCTTGACTGATTGGCGGGGCTCTCCTGGGCACCACCAGGAGGATGGAAATGTTTGAGTGATTTTGGAAAAATCTTTTACTCTACAAGTAATTTAAACATTTTTTTTTCTACTACAACAAACCAGTCATTCAAGCATTGGAAGTCGAGTGATTCGTGATTTAGGATTTAATATTGGAAATGGTGCAGATCTGTGTTGGTCACTTGTCTATAGAGATAGTGTATACTGAAATGTGTACTAGTATTGTACAGAATTGTGTTTTGCCATTATGGAATCCATCCAGGGAGTGTGTGCAGTTTGGCATAGTCCTGCCAACGGTGCTAGAGTTTAATAGGTAACGGATGGACGGATGGATGGGCGGCTGGATGGACGGAGGGATGGATGGATGGATGGATGGATGGATGGATGGATGGATGGATGGGTGGATTGGATGGACGGATGGATGGGCGGCTGGATGGATGGATGGATGGTAGCCTGATGGAAACAATAATGCCTTGTCATGTCACCCCCTGCCTGTCAAGTGCAGCAGTATATATTATTATTGTTATTGTGGTAATCTCTCCTGAAGTGCCTATTCTCCCTGCGCTCTAAAACAGTGGAACACATTTGTCGATTCTGCTTTAAGAGGATAACGGGTCCGACTATTGATGCTTGGAGAGATAGGATTTGCCTGACTAGCCCTTTATATTTAGCCCCCTCGTGTACCCTGTCATCTATGAGCAACACCATGTAAAAGCTTAAATTGACATTTCACCACTGACAGTAACTGCAGCTACTCAATGTTAATAGTATTTGTATTAGATAACAGGAGCACAATTTGAAATTTGCACCCAATGGCCAGAAAAATAATGAAGTCTGTTTGACTAGCGTTTGAATGGATTGCTAATTTCTTACTGGCTGTCATTTAATTCTCTCCTCAAAAAAGGAAAGTGGCTTGAGTTATGGTGTTGTCGAGGAAGGAATACTTGTAAATACATACTTGTTGTAAAGGTGAAATCAAGGAAATAGATTGTATTGTATCGTAGTATTAGCCTGTTATGTTATAACTAGTATCTTCTGTTGTGTTCTGACGTGTGGGCTGCTGTTTATTGTACGGTAACTAATAGGGGAGGGTGATTCATGTTTGTTCAATCACTTGGGGAGGGTACCTTTATTATATTTAAATCCACAGGGAGGGGCTGACTTTTTATTGCAGTTCACACAGATTTCCTCCAGGGGGGCCCCGAGTTAAATTGCGACCAGTCCCTTAGTACTTATAGCAAAGACTTTCACCTAGAGCTCCATACAGAATTATGGGGACAAGCTGTATCCACATGGGTGATAACCTGCACTGACATCATACAAACCTGGGTATGAGATACGTCAGGGGTGCCCACACTTTTTTGACTTGTGAGCTACTTTCAAAATGACCGACTCAACAAGATCTACACATCAATATTGTGATTGTTCCATTACTGAAAATCCATTTCAAGACCCCCTAGAAAGTTTGAGCTTTGAAATAGTGGTGATGGTGTTACTTACTGTCATAGTGTTTAAGAATAATGCACTTATAATGTAAAAAAGAGAATTGGAAGGTTTTCTTGTATATGCTACTATACTGACTGAAAACCGTATTTGAGGTTTGAGTTGGCAGTTTCTGATCTTGAGTTTAGTTTCTTGCACCCAAAACTAAGAACTTTCACGTTTTTTGTCTACAATTGGGAAAGAGAACTGGCAAAACTTTGGTCAAAATAACAATTATTCTGCATTTTCTACATTTGTGGACACTTGAAAATTACGTAATTCAGATATAATTTAACTCTTGAGAGTGTAAAATGAAACCAAATGGACCCGTAAGGGTCCATTTGGTTTCATTTTAACGCTCTCAAGAGTTACAGATCTATTACGGTGTTAATGTGCTGGGGGGACTGTCATGTGATCTACCTGCACAGCCTGTGTGATCTACTGGTAGATCACGATCTACCTTTTGGGCATACTGGAGATACGTCATGGTGATACAACACTGGTGTGAATATCCCTGAGCAATTATCAATTATCATGCGTCACATCTGTTGATGATGAGTCAGTCGGTCTCACAGCTATTGATGATGAGTCAGCCAAATAGAATAGTAACGCCTGCACAGGTTTCAGTTGAGTGTTCCATTGTGTAGTGCTTGTGCTTGGTCATTTCCATTGTGTCGCACTAGCTAATATTGATCTAAAAAGGGGGACTTTTCAGAGACTCCCCCTGGGGAGGGGGCCATATAATGAAGACCATTTATCAGCTGAAGTGTCACTAGGAACAGGACCCATGCTGTAGGGTAGACACTCTGTACTTCTGAGACCTAGACCCATGAAAAAGTGGGTCTGTCTATATCAGTACTGTAGATCAGTGGTTTTCAACCTTTTTCATCCCAGGACCCACCATTTATTCAGCATTTGAGCCAGGGACCATTAATCTTCTAGTTGGATGATGGATATTTTAACTCTTGAGAGTGTAAAATTGAAACCAAATGGACCCTAGCGGGTCCATTTGGTTTCATTTTTACGTTCTGAAGAGTTACATTCGGTTAAACAACTTAGCTGGGGACCACAAGGAAACCTCTCAGGAGCCACTGGTGGTCCCCGGACCACCTGTTGAAAACCCCTGCTGTAGATGTCTGCCATACCTTGAAGTACTGTAGGTGTGTAGAAATAATAATTTGTGCTATCATTATACTTGTGAAAAAGATATCTTAAATGGTCCGTACTTTTCCATTCCATATACGGTAGCTACACTGCTGTGGGTTTGTCCATACAGTATGTGATACTGCTGTTGGCCTTGATTAAATATAGAACGTAAACACTCATAGCTACAAATTTCAATTTAAAAAGAGGAAATCAACGTTTCAACCAAGTGGCATTTTCTTCAGAGAATTCCTCATGCGTTCCTGTTTCAGGGAGTGCTGTTTTTATGTATATATATTTTTAAAATATTTATATTTATTGATAGCTGACAGTAGATAGACAGGAAAGGGGGAGAGATGGGGAGTGACACGCGGCAAAGGTCGTCGGGTTCGGGAGTCGAACGCACGGCACGCTGTCAGGCTGGCTTGGCAGCCTAGGTGCCCAGACGTTATACTCCATCGTGCCATTAGCAGCTGCGAGATGGAATGCAAAATTGGCCTTGATGGGCTGGAGCTGCTTGAGCAAAAACAACTCCAGTCCCGCAAAAACTGCATCTGAAGGTTTGATGGAGAATTTATACACATGAGCCAGGGATCTAGGCATGGGCATGGGGGGGGCAGTGCCCTCCTAAATGCCCAGACTGCCCCATCAAGCTTGATGGCATGCAAACAACCCAAATTTCAAAGATATTTCAAATTAAAGTGCTTATATTTAAAATGATTTGAAACACTACTGCTGCTACTGATTAACTAGTCGTGGCACCACTAAACCAACAGCATTTCATCATTGAAAACAGAAAACTCTCTGAGTCAGACCTTTAGCATGCTGCGTGTCTGTTGCAACTTCAACAACAACTGATGTTATTGTCTCCACCGTAAGGGGGTGACTATGACGGATGGATGAACGGACAGACAGACAGGGGGTGAACCCTGTCTGTCTGTCCGTTCATCCGTCCGTCCGTGCAGCTGTTACATCACCGCAGGCTGACGTAACAGTTGCCTGCAGGGGTGAAACATACAGTGACTGTTACGTCACCCTCCGAGGGTGGCGTGACCTGAGCCGGTGGGGGCACAAATCTAGTTATTGATGCTTTACTTGCCTAATAAAAGTCCTGCAACAGAAAATGGTATGGGTGCGGATTAATTAATGAAGCCGCCCCCATACCATTTTCACCTCGCCCCCCCAATTGGGAAAGTTTACATCTGTCCCTGACGTGAGCGCAGTGACCACTTTTCCTTTACATCTTATGAGTGATGGGGTTCATGTGCTGCCGGTCTGCAGGTGCATTCTTGTGCTTATCGGTGTGACCTAGTCTGTGTGACCTCCTCTATGGTGAGTCACTCGTGCAACACAGCACTGTTTCCACTCTATAGTGCTAAAAACAGTCCTCTGATTGGCTTGTGTATAAGGCTCATATAGTGTTTTGATTGGCCACGTTTCTCTCTGTGGGACCCTTGACCCTGAATCCTCTGCCACCTTTGTTGGGCCCTGCAATCAATCACAGCCGTGCCACAGGTGAGTTCTAAGGAGAGAAAGAGAGAGGGCAGCCCTGAGTCCGATATCTGAGAGAGAGGGAGAGAGAGAGAGAGAGAGAGAGAGAGAGAGAGAGAAAGGGAGAGGGAGAGAGAGAGAGAAAGGGGGAGAGAGAGAGGGAGAGAGAGAGAAGCAGTGGTGGACTATATCTAAGTACATTTGCTAAGTACGGTATGAGGCAATCTTGTGGTAAGAGGTTGGTTGAACTCGGACAGTCAGGGGTCTGAAATGTCGCCCTTTGCTGCCCTCTCTGTTGCACAGAAGAATTGATTCAGATATAGTCATTCATTGGAGGGAAATGTGCTGTGTCTCTCTCTCACTCTCACTCTCTCTCTGGCTCACACACAAACAACACAAACACACACAACACACGTGTGGGCGCTCGGCTAATTAATGCACACTAATTAATTAATATGTGGGTGTTCATTAATTTGTTAATCTAGAGATGACAGTGTAAAGGTTGACCCAAATTTAACCTTGCATATTTGACAGATTTATACTGGAGGATTTTAACCTGCATGATGCAGTTTAATCAGGTCCTGAGGCTGCAACTCACAACTTATTTAGAGGTAAATAAGTTGTGGGATTGATCCAGAACAATGCACAATCTTGTGCAAGGGAAAATGTTTAATACATAAAAAATGATCAATAATATGTGTGTGTGTGTGTGTGTGCGTGTGCGTGTGTGTGTGTGTGTGTGTGTCATAGGCCTGTCATAAATATGATAAACGATATTTCACTATATATCTGAATTACTTTGATACCATATAGATGTTATAAAATTGTTGTTGAATCAAGTTATTTGGAATGATTATGTACTCAATGCACTCTCACGTAGCAAAACATGTATGCATGAATATGCATCATTTTATTTCTTTGTTTTCTTCCATGATCTAAGTCTGTTTGAAGGAGCGAACATGATAGATGCATGTGCACACTGCTCAGGCACCCAAATACGGATTTTGCACGCGACTACAGGAAGGTTCGGGAGTGCAGAAATGAAAAAAAAAAAAAAAATCACAGCTTGTTTTATTTAGTAATGATACTTGAGTATTTGTGGCTTTTACTTGGGCCTGTCTCTCCGTCCACCTTGGCGGGCTGCTGCTGCTGATGTTGCGGACAGCCAGTCCATTACTATTGATGATCGTTTTAATCGTGGGGAAGGTGAGAGCTGAAAGGAGGATATGGTGCTTTGATCTTCTCCCTTTGAACATCAAGTAACTGGCTGCTATCTCGTCGTCTTTCAATCCCCCCACCACACACACAGACAAACACACAGACACACGCACATGCACAGTCACGCGCGCACACACACACACACACACACACACACACACACACACACACACACACACACACACACACACACACACACACACACACACACATACACGAATAGATTAGCTTCCAAGAACAGGCTACTCTGATAGATTTCTTTAAAGGTGTATAGTATCAGACTTTGATATGCATTGCTGATGCATGCACACATGCATGTGTGTGCCTACTGTAGTGCATGTACACACAGGTGCACATTCACGTGTCGCATTGCAACTTATTGTAAGCTTGTAAGAATAGGTGATGCTGTAGGGCAGTGGTTTTCAGCCAGTGGTCCTTGAGAGAGTTCCAGGTGGTCCCCAGCTAAATGATGGAAAGTTGGTTAACCAGATGTAACTCTTTGAGAGTGTAAAAATGAAACCAAATGGACCCGCAGGGGTCCATTTGGTTTCATGTTTACACTCTCAAGAGTTAAAATATTCATCATGTGAATTAGTCCAAGTCTACACAACTAGAGAATATATGAGATTAATGGTATTTTATGATCTGTATGTTTGTCTGTTTTGTTTTCCAAATCCAGCCTGGAATTGTGGACAAAGGCAAAATAAATCTTTAGTTTTGGGGTCTGTGGGGCTCAAATGTCGTCAAATGGTGGTCTGTGGCTCAAATTCTGAATAGTGGACCCTGGGATCAAAAAGGTTGAAAACCATTGCTGTAGGCTTCAAGCGGTTAACAGAAACTGTTTTTAAAAAACTGGAGCAGGTCAAGTTTATAAAGTTCCAGAAAATCAACAATAGTCGGGTTAATGTGAGTGCATGTTCCATTGCGCTGAGCTCTGAGAACTATTTCAAAACAACGTCTAGATCAATCACATTGCCCGAGGCGAGTCTTGGTGACCACCATTTCAGTGGTGAATAAAAACAGAGAAGAGCTGGGGAGAGCGGTGGTTTGCTCTTCACTGCAGTTCAGTTACATCATGTTGTAGTGCACCCTTAACTATAAATAGGCCTTAAGGGGTCCATTTGAGGAGTTGAATTATTGTTAAGCACATCCGCATCACTTCATGGTATCTTAAAGAAGTCTACACAATTAGAGAAGCTAGAAGAATTGTTATTTTGATCAATGTTAGTCTGATATGTCTTCTAATGTGACCACGTCAACACAGCATGGGATTGTGGACATAAATAAATAAATAAATAAATAAATAATGGACTTGTCATGAAAAAGGTTAGGAAAATCACTGCTCTAATGCTACATCTACACTTTGATGTTTTTGTTTGAACACATACACTGCAGTACCTTTTGATGTGTTTTTGCACCCATTCTGCGCATAAATAATTGGCAAAATTTGAGAAATTGCTGACCATGTTTTGTTTTGAAAACTCCAGTCCCAGCTCTTTTTCCACCCTCTATTATGATTATTTTGTAAGCCTATGCCTACACATGCGCACACATACACACACGTGCACGCGCGCACACACACACACGCACGCATGCACACACGCGCGCACACACACACACACACACACACCCTGTGTATGCTATGCATATTGCGTGTATGTGTGTGAGTGTGGCGGGGCATACAAAGGGTCATGGCCAGACAGATCTCCTATACGGGCATGAAAAGGACAGACAGACAGACAGACAGACAGACAGACAGACAGACAGACAGACGGCCAGATGGACTGGTATAACGGAATACAACTGGTATTGCATAAGAGTGTGGGGGCCTGCATTAGAGCCCTGCCCAGGGCTGATTAAAATGATCAAATTGTTGAGACTAGACTAGAGCCAGCCCTACATTGTTTTTTTCAACTGCTTCTGACAGAATACAAAGTCTAGACAACACTGCCCCTAGGGGCTGAACGCAACACTGCACAAGTCTGTGCTGTCCTCTATGTGAGAATGAATGGATGAACTATGAACACAACAGGCACACTGCATGATATTGATCATTATGATCATTGCATCATCATTGCATTGTGTTATTCATATTTGAAGGACTGGTTTGCCTGTGAAGGATGATGTGAACTTTTTGGGGTAGAGGTTGGTCCTGCTCTGGCTTCAGGGGAGTGTACACAGACAAGAAACATACTGTAAGAAATAGTCTTGGCCATGACTTCGGCTGAGATACTTCCAACAAAGTTATATCCATACCTTTTTAGTGACTTAACGACATATAGCATAGATTATGGTTTTCATTGCACTTCCTCCATCACATCAAAGAGAGAATTATCCATCTCCATTGCTCTAGCTGCAGTATGTTTTACCTTGATTGTAGCTTTTCCGTCACAGCTGCCCCAAAGTCATGGCCTATGATTCATTCAATCTCTCAATAGCATCCAGAGCTGAATGGGGGACTAACACTCATTTGATGATTCATGAAAGCAAGATGTATTTTCTATTATGTTATCATTCCAAACACACCTTGAGATCTCGCGTTTTACATAACCGTCACGTAGCAGAGCTCAAACATCATTCATACAAACATGAAAACACTTTTATCTTCCCAGAATGCCTCTATTAGGCCTATTCTTCACAGACGCATCCATGCCAGCTGGGACGCAATCACACACACACACACACACACACACACACACACACACACACACACACACACACACACACACACACACACACACACACACACACACACACACACACACACACACACACACACACACACACACACACACAGATTTTATTCATTTCTAAATCAAAGCCCTACAGTGATCCTATCACAAACAAACTTTTTACTTTTTACTGTATGAATCATTATGACCAAGGGAAACTTTTAATCCAGATCTGATCAAATCAGATTTGGATTTTGGGGGGTTCAAAACCAAATATCTGGGTTAGGACCACTCTAGTCCATCAACAATGTAATCTGGATCAAATTATTAAAATGGGTAGTTCAAACAAAAACATGTGATTGGGACCAGTTTGAGATCATAGCCTACTTGTGTTGTGACACCTAAACCAGCCAGTCGGAGTCCACTGAGGGATGGTTGACCTCTTTTTAACATTATAACCAAAACCATAAAAGAAATGAATATTCAACGTGCTATACTAGTGTCCACATCATTTTACTTTACTATTAATTCATATCCACTGCACTGGGCTAAAGCCACCCAGCCCGGTTGGGCTGGCGGCATCCTCCCAGACTCAGCAGCGCCAGCAGCAGAGCAACTTCGTAGTTGAATGTATCTTTCTTGGTGTATGACAGACAGTGCTGCTGCGTGGCATTATTATTAGGCTAACTACCGGCGTCGCGGCGCGCTAGCTTCGCTAGATAAGAAGAGAAGCAAAGAAGCAGGAGTTGTGAATCGAGATCCGAGGACGGCTGGCTGCTGGCTGGGCTGGGCGGGGAGAGAAAGCGCGTCCGTGGACGACGCGCACATCCTGAAATAAGATCAAATGTCGTCAGAGAGACTGGTGGGGAGAGAGACGAAGGGAAAGCGAGAGCCGCGAGTGCAATCATATGACCAAGAAACGCGTATGCTACTCGAGAACGTGGCGTTTATGTGACATTTGCTACCGTATTATTTATTTTTACACAGTAGACTGCCCAACATGTGCGACTACTGGATCCGCCTTTGTGAGTAGCTCCATCAGCTCAGCTGTCTTTGTGAAAACGCGGTGTTGTGTTTCTTCTCTCTCCGTGGTCGGTGGTGTGTTGTGCCCAGAGCCTTAGAGCATAGACAGAGTTACGACATCTCCGTTCACTCCCATGGAAAGGTTTAATGGCGGCTGCTGTACATAGACCTCAATTGAGCATGGGGACAGCGAACTCTGACAAGTCCTGGACCGATAGTAGGCACAAATGCGTTGGACTGCATTGGCAACTGCCCAGCTTTAATGATCTGAAATCCCTTTGTTTTAAGATCGTTTTAAGAACACGATCTTTAGTCGTTGCTGTACAATAGTTTACTACAGTCGTCACGATGCACATACATGTCTAAAATAACTTATTTGCGCCGCCCTCGTTGGAAACAATGTATTTCCAACTCCAGTTTGTCACAGTGAAAAGCTGCATGAACTGCGAGCGAGCGCTGTTTTCTGCCCCCTCAATGTCGCAACTCTTCTACTGGTTGGCTCTGGTTTGTTGTGCGCCTGTTGGCCAGAGGGGATGGCATAATGATGACTCGTGCCCATCCCAGTGTTTCTGCTTATTCATGCCCCAGGCAGAGGCAGACCTGCTGCTACATCGAGGAAAAACTGCATTTCGAAGTTGAATGTGTACCACTAGGCTAAGCATTATGCCTTCAAAACGAAGATCACCATATCAAATATCTTAGCCTAGTCCTTGAAGTAGCTTATAGCCTACTATGAAACAAAAAGTTATTTATTTGGGATAATTGAGAGCCAGTGACTCCATAAACATTGTAACCACTGAAGATGACCATACAAAGTAAATTCAAGTTAGTTAATTTTTTCTTTCAATATAGCATTTCTAGCATATCAAACAAAAGCTATACAGATTTTCATATTCATATATTTTCTGTTTATATACTGACACTTCCCTTCACCTGTTTAAGATAAGATAGATTATGTTTACTGTCATTGTATGAAACAATTTATGCACCCACAAACAGCATCAACAGAGAAATACAGATAGAGCAAGTTATGCCACTGAGATGCTGTGTGTGTGTGTGTGTGTGTGTGTGTGTGTGTGTGTGTGTGTGTGTGTGTGTGTGTGTGTGTGTGTGTGTGTGTGTGTGTGTGTGTGTGTGTGTGTGTGTGTGTGTGTGTGTGTGTGTGTGTGTGTGTGTGCGCGTGCGTGCGTGCGCGAGAGAGAACAAGGGGAGACCATGAGATATAGCCCATATAGTTAGGCACACAATTTATCTTCCACAGCAAAATTTTCAGTATATTTTTCAGTCATTTTTTCTTCTCCATTAATAACTACTTAACACAATGGGTTTCACTACATAGGCACAGTTTTCCAGTGTCATGATGTGTATCCAACACAGTGGCCAGATGCTTGCCGTTGCCCTCCAGTGAGTCATGGTAGTTCATTTGGCCAGTGCTTCCGACCACCTTCCGGCTACCGGTCTATTTCTGAGTATGGCCTTTTGATGTGATACAGCAGGTGCAGGTGAGACTTAAATTGCTTTCAGCCTGACTGGCAGGGCATCACAACATCAACAAAGGTCCCTGCGGAGTGGCGGGCATTTTAGGCTGGCTTACAGGGGCTGCTCTGCTGCTGTATAGTTAGTTCACACAGGGTTCACTTCAGGCTTGTGTTAGTGAACTTGAAGGAGTTTGTGTAGCAGCCACAGAGAGAGAGAATGAGAGAGAGAGACGGGCTCTCGCCTGCCTTCTGGGAAGTCCTATCAGAGGTGTCAGATACTGTTTCTCAGTGCATGACAGCATAAGAGCAGGGTCCCTAATTCCCGGTAGCGTGTTGGTTAGATGAGAGGTCGTTGACCGCTCTTCAGTGGGGCTATCTGTGCTGTGAATGCGTCACACTTCCACCGTTCAGCTGGTGCTTTAATGCCGATGCTAGCTATGTGCGGCTACACTTGGCACAGAGCCGTTCACCTGTACTCATTTCCCCTCTCTGCTATTTTCAGACAGGCTCATCATGAGACCCTCCACACACTCGCACCCACCCACAGAGAAGTCATGCCTGTGCATGCTAGTAAAGTACAGCACACACTCTGGCGCATCAAACTAGGCCATAGTAACATGAGGCACGTCATTGCTATCTATATGCTGGAGCCTGTCCTCCAGAGTATGTGTGGCGTGGTATGACATTCAGCGAGAGGTTCAGATGTTGACACCTTCCTCTCAGAAGGTCTGAGTCATAGCTGCCCTCATTTATCAAGCTCTTAAATAAACGCAATAAAATCAAAACCTCATCAAGAGATAATACCACGGTTGGTTAGTCAGTGAAATACTCACACAGTGGCCATTTTGCTCTCGTGTAAGACATGAAAACTAAATTTATGTTCCAGGGAGACAGCTGAGGATGTTAAATCATATAATGTCTCTTTTAGAGTTCCGTCACATAATGTATTTCATAATTTTAGCACAGCGTGATTAATAGGAGCTGGTTTTATTAACATTGAAATGTATCCTGGCTTAGTCGTCCAAAGGTCGTGTGAATTCACATTCACATGTGCAATCACGCGGCTAGGGTGGTTTGCTAGGCTAACAAACCAACAACATCAACATCTGTGGCTGTGCCTCCGAGGCGAGCTCAGATAAACTAGCAGACACAAAGTTGCCAGATTGCCAGCCATGATGGTTTTAGCAACTTGGGAAAACACATCTGTTCCCTGCCAGATGATGCATTTCTCTTTATAGCAGCTGGCCGAGTTGAGCTCTCAAGGCACAGGCGCTTATGGAAGTTGTTTGTCTGATTTTTACATCCTCCTTCCATCCGATTCATGTTGTATGTCAATCCCTTAATTGTTTATCCCTGCTTCACACACCCCGTGTGTAAAGCAGGGATAAAACCATAATATGGCTTGTGTTCTCCTTCTGTCCTCTATCTTTCTACCTACTACTTACCTACCGCCTCTATTCTCTAAATAATATAGTCCACAAGCTCAGGTGTAGATCAAATATTTTGGCTGATGTTCCTCTCAGAATGAGGATGCTATATAGGGCTCAAGTAGCCCCTGCTGTAGTACCCAGATGGTGTATATCTCTTTTCTAGTGTACATCCAGCCAATTAGCTGATGTCTCTATCCACACAGTCCCCTTGGTCCCTAGGGTCTAGTATAGACGTCTGTCTGCAGCCACAGGCATGTACGCGCACACAGTGTATTAGTGTATGAATGTGTGTGCAAATGGGTAAATGGGCATTATTCACTGTGTTGGTTTCATTTTGAACGATATGTGGCATGGTGAGTTGATGCTCTTTATAATAGCAGAGGAGTTGTGAAACACATTCTCAAATCTTTCACTTGAGTAATACTAGCAGTATCATGTAAAGTAAAAGTACAGTATAGACTTGAGTAATGTTTACTCAAGTAAAGTATATACTTAAGTATATACGTACTTACTCAAAGGTAAAAGTAGTCTCAAGGGCATTCCAGGCGGGAAGTGATAATCATACGCATTATCACATAGATGGCCCACAATGTCTACATAAACACAATCGCTTGCCACATAAAAAATCTCACTCAGCAGAATTGAAATCAGACACGGGTGTGTGCACAAAACAAGCAGGCGTGCAAGAAACAACACGGGGCTCGGTGAGATGATGCACCGTGCCACATGCTTGCTTTATCGCACAGTGTCTTCTCAGCACAAAACGCTGGTCCTGTTGAAAATGAACTAGAGGCGTGATTTATTACTTCCCGTGTGAAAAGCCCTTTAGAAAGTTATTGTGCTAATTAATTACTGGTCTTTAGCTGTATTTTATACGCTTGCTTTTTGGAAACTACTGATTGGCTGCAAGCTTACACTGCATGACGATGTGGCATGATGTAAGCTTGTAGATGGGTGCTATTTTTGATTAGTATTAGTATTAGTAATTGATAACCACTAAGACACCCTGAGGGCCAGAAGCAAAAGGGCGAGGCCCACATACTGTACGTCTAGGTGACTGATGCTTTGGTATGGGGGGACCAGACCAACATAGTTATGAAATGAACTCTGTACTGGCCATATATTGAGCATTTCTTGAGCATACAGGCACCGGTTTTGATGAGGTCAGAACAACATATAGGATGTCAGAACAGGTCAGCTCCATAGATCTAAATGTGGCAGCGGGACAGTGTCTTCTTGAGTGTAGACTACAGGGTTTGATGAGGTATGGCCATATGTGGAGCGTGTCTTGAGCATGTAGGGTTTGATGAGGGCAGATAAACATATGGGATGCCCATGAACCATTCCTCTTCCACTGTATAGCAGTGGTTTTCTACCTTTTTCATACCAGGGCCCACTATTTATTCTGCATTTTAGCCACGGACCACTATTTGATGTTGAGTTTAGTCTCTCAGACCCAAAAGCAAGGATTTTCAAGTTTGTGTCCACAATTTAGGAGAGATAAGTGGCAAAACGTTGGTCAAAATAACAATTCTTCTACATTTTCTAAATGTGTACATTCTGTAAAATTAAGTAATTCAGATGTTTAAATATACTTTAAAATGAAGCCAAATGGACCCATATGGGTCCATTTGGTATAATTTTACAATCTCAAGAGTTGCAGATCTGTAAGGGTCCATTTTGGTACCAACTGTCCATCATTTAGCTGGGGACCACCTGGAATCCTCTCAGGGATCACTGGTGGTCCCCGGACCACTGGTTGAAAACCACTAATGTATAGCTATCCAGGATTTTTGATGAGGTCATTGTTGTGATCTTCATCGGCCTATATGGAGATGGCCTATGTCTTTTAATGGGGTCTGCAGGGCTAATAATTAGTGTCAATTTCGTGGTCCTTGAAATGAAAAAGGTTTGGGAATCCGTGCTGTAAAGTGATTGCTGATTAGTGCCTTTTCAAAAAGATCTCCCATCTCTATGTAATTTTCAGTTTCCCGTTTTCACCACTAGATGGTGCTGCTCTCCTTCCGTTGAGTGTGAGTTCAGTGAGCTTGCATCAAACAGGCAGGCCATGCGGCATGCTTTCCCATGGCCCACCACACCACAGCACTTTAAAGTCTTACCTCAGCCTTACCTCATATGAAACAAATGCTCTAGTTATTAAATTTAGCTCACGCTATGGATTTGCAATTCCAATATGTATTACTCTGACCGCACACACACTACATATGTACGTTTTGTGTTACTGTAGGTGTGAGAGAACATGATGTCCTCTCCTGGTCCTGCATGTGTTTATGAAACGGAGCGAGGGAGGGGAGTTCAAACAGCACAAAGAGCTGGCTCTGGAATGCTCCTTAGAAGCACCATCAATCCCTCATGCCATGTCTATACTCTCAACGCGCGCGCGCGCACACACACACACACACACACACACACACACACACACACACACACACACACACACACAGCTAGAAATCTGTTAGTCCTCTGTTTCCTGGGCTGAAAGTTAATTACAGGGACTGATAAAGCTCTGCCTAAGCATGAATGTGCACGCGCGAGCGTGCATGCACACACACACACACACACACACATACACACACAAAATCCACCTGTATGTCAAGTGGATCAAAGGTGCCATCCTCAAGGGTGGAATTATTATTCAAAGGGTGGGTGTAAATTAAACACTAGTGAATGTCAAATGTCTGTCTGTTCATCTGTCTGCCTGTCTGTCTCTCTCTGTCTTTGTATGGGCACAGATACACGTGCATGTGAGCGCGCGAACACAGACACACACACCTGCATAATGCTGTCATTCTGTAAGCTTTGAAGGTGTGAGAAGGTGTGTTTGACAGGAAACGAGGGCTGGGTTGAGGCATGTGGTGACACCGACTAGCACAATTAGCGCACACACATGCACACGTGCACGTACAGAGCACTAAACGAGAGGAAGATGCTGTTTTCCTGATGTGTGTGACAGTCAGATATCAATACTACCTCAATGCAAAGTTAATGTAAAACTGTGTTTGTGTGTGAGGATTGTGTCTCGCATGCATGACTGCCACAACAACATACATGCGTATGCGTGTGCACCACACACCCGTCCACATGAGTGTGTGTATACTGTATGTGCGTGCATGCACGTTCGTGCACGCTGCCCGGACATGCACACACAGTGAAGTGTCTATCTGTGTGGCTTCTCCTCGCTCAGTGTTGCCAACTTGGCACATTTGTTGCTATATTTGCCTTTTTTCTTTCTTTTTTTTTCAGACTCCCCCCTACCGCTAAAGTTAGTGAAAAGCTCCTGGTGGAAAATCTAGTGCTTTTTGGTCGGTGAGTTTGGGCGAAATTGGTTGACAGGTGCCAAAGATAAAACCCTCATTTTTCACAATTTTTTCCTCCTATGACAGAAATTTTGCAACCAAATCCATTTGGTTTCATTTTTACGCTCTCAAAAGTTAAAATATTCATGTGAATTAGCCCACAAGTTTACACAACTAGAGAATGTAAAAGATTAAAGGTCATTTTTCTTTTATCTGTATCAAAACCCTAACCCTTCCAGGGCAATATAGCGCATTTTAAGTGCAATTTGGAAGTGCCACTACTAGTGCATTTTGGACTGATTGTGCAGTTGGCAACACTGCTTCTCTGCTTGCAGCTGTGCATGGGATCAAGCCCCGACTGGGAGCTCCATGTGGGTAAACTGTGATTTGGCTATCTCCCTTCCTGGAGGAGATAAATTCTACCCATGCTGGTGTTGTCAAGCCCGACTCAGTAATTACTTAGCGCTGTCACGACCGTCTGAGAATGCGAGCCAGTGGGAACTTGCACTGTCGCGCTCAACATGGCACGCGGGAGCGTGGGTTGGCGGCGTCTCTCTCTCTCTCTCTTTCATATCGCCCTGCTGCCATGTACAGTATGTGTGTTCTGTTTGTTTGTTGGCATCGCCCATCTTCTGAACGATTTTTCTGTTCTTTCTTTCTTCTTCCCGCCCCCAGGTTAAACATTCTACACACATGTCTTGTCGGCAGCGGGTTTGACTTTTTTGTGTGTGTGTGTGTGACATGTCAGCTGGGGCTGCACTGCTCTGCACAGCGTGTCCGTGAAGATTTCCATGAATGTGTTGCAAACTTGGTACTTGGTAACGGCTGATGCTTTTTATTCATGGCAAGTTACAGTGCGTTTGTGTGGTCTTTGCTACATACAGGACTCAGTGGTGGTGTCGGACATGGTTTGGGCCTTGGCGCCACGGATTAAGAAGTAGAAACAAGAGCCTGTGCATAAATACCGGTAATACGCCATGGATCGATTTGGAAATTGGAACAGAGGTTATTTTTGTTCCATCCCCTGAAAAGTAACAGTTTCAAACATGCAAGATTTGCACCCAACATTGGTAATATCAGTGAAAGATTGCCGGGACTTGAAACTCCCTGCAACTACAAACATGATCCCCTCCCAAATGTAGCAGCAAGGAGTAGCATTGATGTGTGGGGCCAGCCTATGAGAAAGAGAATAGTGGGAGCATTCCTCTGCAATATTAAACTTGACACTAGAAGTCATTGTAGAGTCGGATCCTTAAGAGTGTAAATGTACCGAAGTCGTGGGACCTGCAAAAACTGGCACCTAATATTATACAACATTAAGCACACATGTACAATAAATTCCACCTCTGGTTTGCCAATCGTGGAAGAATGCAAACACAAGTTTGCCGCATCCTAACAACTGTGCAACATGTGCACGACACATTACCTGACATTACTCTAATGACCCGATTCGACCAGACATTTCCTGGCCTTATACAACATGCTCCTCTGGAAACAGAATGCCAGGAAGTCAGTCAGTAGGAATTAGGACACAACTTCATGGCCAGCTAGAGCTTTACTTTGCGGCCCACGAGGTGTTGTTTATGTTTACTTCAACGACTTAATTGGGCCCTAGTTGTTTGTGCGCGGGAATGTCTTTGATTCCAGGCACTTGTACCGGCGGAGGGAAGAGCATGGCGTTTGGATATCTCTCTTCACACAGGAAGCACAGGGACGAGAATGCCACTCACCCCCTCTCTTCCTTTCCAGACAGAGAAAGACAAACACGCTCGTGCACGCACACACACACACACACACACACACGGAGACAGACAGAGAAGGGAAAGGCAGAGACATGGGAGGAGATGACAGGCCTATGGTAAAGTCAGTGCTGATACAGAGCATGGTCATGACAGCCCCAACCCCCCCACTGTGTCTACTGCATTCTTTTTTCCCTCCCTTTCTTTCCCTCTGTCTGTTTTTCCCCTTTATCTGCATATCTCTCTCTCCCTCTCTCTTGCTCTCTCACTCTTTTCGAAACACACACCACACTTTGTGTGTGTGTGTGTGTGTGTGTGTGTGTGTGTGTGTGTGTGTGTGTGTGTGTGTGTGTGTGTGTGTGTGTGTGTGTGTGTGTGTGTGTCTGTCTCTGACAGTCGGATATACACAGAACACATGGGAGTGATTTCCCATGGAGATGGAGAAATCAGTACCACATTTTCAATAAACGTTCCCTCTGAGGAGAACTGTCACGACGACTAGACCCCTGGAAGCCGAGTAGCGAAGGCAGTCCAACGTTTGTGTAGTAGGGCGGTGGTGTGTGTGTGTGGGTGGGGGGTGGGGGGGGGTGTAGGAGGAGGTTAATAATTCGGTAGCCGTCGTGCTCAGGTGGGCCGTCCTTCCTGTAAAGAAGGAAAAAAAACGTCCCCTCCTTCTCCGCCTCCTCCTTTCTCGGCGCTGCTTCCTGTCGGCAATGTTTTGGCATCGAGAGAGAGAGAGAGAGAGAGGGACCAAAGTAAATGCAAAAAGCAAAAAAAGCCCCCGGAGGATTTCCTCGCCGTCGACTGTTGCTGATCCCCGTGGCTCCTGCGTGCTGAGGCTAAGGCATGGGGCAGGGCCGGGCCCGCAGACTTCACGTCCCGGGGGTATGAAGATGAAGAGACACAAGAGAGAGCTATACCCCCTCCCTCTCCTCCCCTCCCCTCCCTTCCCTACCACACACACACACACACACACACACACACGTACCCTCGGGCTAGCTGAGCGTATTTAGTTCTGCAGGAAAAAGTTCATACAAGTGTAAAACAACCCACAGTACTGCAGCTCTTGAAACGGCAAAGCAAACTGTCCTAGTTTTTCTTTTACTTTGTCCGGCATGTAATGTAGCTTTTACCACCGTGTGGTGGGGAGAAAAAAGGGGGCGGCGATGCGGGCAGCAAAAGTCAACTTGTCCAGTGTAGCATAACCCCCCGCCCCCCCTCCCCAACAACCCCCCACACACACACACACACACACACACACACACACACACACACACACACACACACACCACTCTCCTAGTTGCACACAGACCCAGGAATGGTGCAGAGCGGCGGCTGGAAGTGGGTGGTTTTGGCTGTGCATTGTGGGAGGCCAGGCCAATCCCTGGCGCAAATTAAAGACTTCTCTGTGAAAGTTCCAGACTCAGTTACAGGCAGTTTGCGCGCACGTCGCGCACGCATGTGTGTGTATGTGTGTGTGTAATGTGTATCTGCAAGAGGGGAAAGACCCAGCCTTCTACTTTTCTTTTTTTTTTTTTTTCAACCAGTCATTAAAAATAAGCCAGCGCTCGCCTCTGCTTCATACTGGGAGACAGAAAAGAATGCATCCTAATAGTCTTTTCTTTCAGCCTTGCTGCTTGCTTCACTGACCAAGGAGAGAGGGGAGGAGGTTGTGCTCGGGGGCACAGATTTTAGCCTGTCTTGCGTGCGCACGCACACATACACACACACACACGCACGCACACACACCTCCCCTTGTAAAGATTAGTTGGCAGTTTATTCCGTCCATCAAGAGAGAGAGAGAAAGGGATGAATGGGGAGCGGAATGCAGGAGACAAACAAGCTCTCTCAGCAGGACTGCAGGAATGCTGAGAGACTATTGTCATCCCCCTCCCCTAACCCCCTTAAAAAGACAGAAAGAAAGACACCCCCACCCACCTCAACAAGAGGGTTTGAGTGGATGTAAACAACTCTGTCAGGAGAAGGAAGGGAAAAACATAATCACATAATCACACCTGAAAGAATTAGCGTGAACTTTCATAACTATATCTGCCCCCCCATCCCCTCCCTGGCCCTCCCCACTAGTCCGCCCCAGACTACACATTTTCTGCACATAGTCTATGAGTATGCAGTCAGCTCTGCACACACTTTGCACAGGCAGCATAACATACCAAGCTGCCATCTTGCCTTTTCCCCCTTATCCCCCCTTACACAGGATGTATAGGGTCAAGGGTCACCGGCGGAGACCACAAAAGAATTATGCTTCAGTGTGGCCTGGAAAGGAGTCTTGTTTCAGCTCTCTGTCTCTCCCTCCCTCCTTCTCTCTCTCCCTCTCTCTAAAATATACACAGACCTGACGTTTGGTTTTGGGCCCAGATGGCTTTAGCCAGCCCCTCTTAAGCCTGGCTGAGGCTTAAGAGACTGCCAGTGTCTCCTTTCGCCTCCCATGTGCAAGTTGGTCAGGACAAAGAACGTCAAACAGGAGGGAGAGATAGAGGGAGAGAGAGGAGGAGGGTGGGGTAGAGTGGGCAGGAATGTGAGGGATATATTAAAAAAAAAGAAAAACCTCAGCACCGTGAAACGACACCCGACACTGACGTTTCGCGGCATTCCTAACCAGAAACCCCGTATAAACACAAGTGTCCAGCTTTTTTTTGTTTTTGGCTCCGAGAGCAAGTTTTTTTTTGCTCTCTCTTTTTTCCTTCTTTGAAAGCCGTGTGGGTCTTTTGTGCGAGACGACAAGTGAACTTTTGACCATGCGGTTGTGCATTTGTATGTAGATTGCAGCTGCAAGCAAGCCACGATCCTTCATGTAATGACATGACATGGGCATTGTGTTTCACGCTAAAAAACACTGAAGTTGGGCTGACTCTGCCTGTGTGTGCTTGTCGGTGTGTGTGTGTGTGTGTGTGTGTGTGTCTTTTGTCTGCCTTGACTGGCAGCGTTAAAGTTATAGTCAGTGATTTAATTTTATTCAAATATCACTTTTCTTTTGTTGTGATAATCCTCCATACTAGAGTTTTCTTGACCATATAAGGAGCTCCTCCCTGCAGAACTGCAGTTCAGTGGCTTAATTGGCAGACAAAGCAATCATCCAGTCAGGAAAGAGGAGAGGAGGGCTTCCTCCAATCAGGATCGAGTGGGGACGGGCCTTGGTGCACATGCCGTTAGCGTGTTGGGTGTGACTCCACTGTAGAGCATGTGCATGTGCATATCTTGTCACAAGGGGGGGTCCAAATCACCCAAATCACTGAATGCTCCTTTAATAGGAAAAGTCCCTGTTCTTGCATAAAGTATTGTATGTGGTACTCTGGCTAATAGGCTTGTGGACACTCTGTAACTCTACAGACATTGAGTTCTTTACTTGACAACCAGAGTGTGATGTTCTTTCTTATCAAGTACACTGGTACTGGTGACACGGCTGTAAAAAACAAAAAAAGGAAAGAAAAAAAAAGGCCTGTGCGATGGTGTATTTCTAGTTGTCCTCCTGTATTTAATCACAAACAAAACATGAGGGCATAGAACCTCGAGGTAGAAAACCCAGTGTAGCTATAAAAATGCTTTGTTAAAAGGTAGGTCTTTAGTGCACTCTGAAAAGAGCCAATAACCCAACCGGCTGTGCTGTGGTGCTTGCAGGCTTTTTATGGTCCCAGTCACTGTGCAGGAACACTGGCATTACAGTAAGTGGAATCCTGACTGAGTGCTCATTAAACACTGACAGACTTGTAGAAGGGCCTCCCTGTAGACCCCTGCGGGTCCTTTTCCACATGTTCGGGGCTAAAAGAAACACTCAGCATTTTGCAGTTGTACAGCAATCTCTTTAAACAAAGACGGTGTTATGACTTATGAGTAACTTGAACCCCTCTACACGACTGTCCTTAGGTATGCTATGACTCCGTACAGTTGCTGTCATTTCCAAACAGCACTGCTGCAGCCTGTGTGTGTGTGTGTGTGTGTGTGTGTCACCCTAAACACCTTAGCCAGCCTTACTCAGGGCTCAGTCAGCCAACCAGCCCAGTCAGACCCTGGGAAATGAGTTCAGTGAAAGCATGCGTGTGATGCATGCGTGGGTGTGTTAGCTTTAGCATTATAGGGCTAACGCTCAGGTTTTTATGCCCCACAAAGCAGCTGGAATGTTAATACAGGAACTGAAGTAAACGGCACGGCAAATCTATCCTGTTTTATCATCTCACTCGCTCACTCTCTCTCCCCCTCTCCTGTTTCTCAGTTTCCCTCCATCTCGCTTTCTCTCTCTCTCTCTTTTCCTTGCTCTCTTACCCTCCTCCCCTCCTTCCATCCTATTATCCTTCCTCCCTCCTTATGTTGAGTCAGGGGCGGATGTAATACCCAATTGGGGGGGGGGGCAGAAGAAAATGGTAAGGGGGTAGCTTCATCGCTGAAGCCGCCCCCATACGATTTTCAGTAGTGTTTCAAATACTTTTAAATAGAAGCACTGAAATATCATGGTTTGTTTTGCATGCCATCATGTTTGGTGGGGCAGACTGGGCATTTAGGGGGGCATTGCCCCCCCCCCCCCCCCCCCTCCCATGCCTATGCCTAGATCCGCCCCTGTGTGAGTCATGTATTATGTCCTCACTGTTTTACCTCCCTGTGGGCAAGTCCCTTTTTTTCAGTTTTTTTTTATTTTTTTCGGCAGTGGTAGAAACAAAAGGAGTGATGTGATCGTTGCCTCTTCATGTGGTCATGCGGAGTACTAGCCAGGGTTTAAGCCCCACATGGGTGAGGAAACTCTTAGAGAACAATGACACAGAGCCCAGCTAGGACCCCCTCAGGGCCCGGTCTAATGAGACTCCCCACCACCACCACTGCCTCCTTCCATGATTGAACCACTAACTGAGCAAACTCACAAAGCCCCCAAGCAGCGGCAGACTACAGCCCCCATGTTTCAGTAAGAACCAATGACGGTTACTTACTAAGCGTTTAGAACGTGTGTGTGTGTGTGTGTGTGTGTGTGTGTGTGTGTGTGTGTGTGTGTGTGTGTGTGTGTGTGTGTGTGTGTGTGTGTGTGTGTGTGTGTGTGTGTGTGTGTGTGTGTGTGTGTGTGTCACGTTTCCACTATTTACAACTGCTGAATGGCATGTAGTCACTAATAGCGTGAATAAGCGCGTGTTATTCAGACTCAGAGTCACTAATAGCGTTATTCGCCGTGTTTTGGTCATAAAACGGTCTGTCACATTATATAAATAATGAGTTCATAAACTGTTACTGCTGTTACTAGGAGTATAAACTATAGATACAAGCATAAACATGGATCAACTGTTCCCTTACCTGCCCTGCATGCTCATGTTTTGTCTCTCTAGCCCTCATGCATGTCTGTCCCTGCCTGTCACTGATTGACGAGCCGCCGCTAGCCCAGCGCGGGGCCTATAAACTAGGAATGCAGGTAACTAGGCTTCCCTATTTGAACTTGGAGCACATAGAAAGTGGGTTAAGTGGATTGAATCTATTGCCTAACAGGGAGCAGCTGCCCCGCCAGATTTAGCATTGGCTGACAGTTGTAAACACTCTTATCAGGTGAAGCAGAGTACGGCGTGCTAGCTCCGGAGAGCAACACACACACACACACACACACACACACACACACACACTCGAGAGTTACACAATGTGTTGACACTGGTTCCTGCCGTCTGTCATGCAGTGAGCACATGCGCGCCATGTAGCACTGTTTTGGCTAAGGGGGTCGTGTCTATCTGAGGCGTATTGTTTACAAATGTTTTGTGTTGATAGGCACGCTTGCAGAACGACAGATTTGGAAGTCAGTCGGAAACCGTGTGCACCGGCCGGCCGCTAACAGGACTTGAGCGTGCGATAGAAAGCCGTTGCATCAAGGCGAGTGAAGCATTTGAAGGGGAATGCCCTGTTATTTTTTTTTTTTGTTTCCTCAATTTTGTGTTTAATCATTATTATTTTAAGCAATTTACCAAAAAGACCCCCCCCCCCCCAATTGTTATTTGTTATATGTTTAATAGTACAAAACAATTTTAAAATAATTCCATGAACAAATATAACAGAAAATAACAAAAAATGTTGTGATTGACTATTTTAATTTAGCGAATTAACTAAAACTCACTACTTCAAACACACACGCACCCACACACACACACACACACACACACACACACACACACACACACACACACGCACACAGGCCCAGAGCTCCTAACACACACTCCTGCACACACAGAGTGAGCTATTGTGTCTGAGTGGCCAGGCATCTGGAGAGCTGCAACGCTCTGTGGTGACCTGTGACCTCTGGTTGGCTGGGAGCTGCAGATTGACACCAGAGCCCCATAAGAGACCTTCAGGTGACTCAGAGGGCTGTCAGTGGGACTCTTAAAGGGCCATTGTATATGTCCTTTTTTTTGGTAGAGGTTTGTTTTGTGGCCGTACTGTTATAGTCGCTCACCGCTGAAAAGTTCTAAGCAATTAAAAAACTTTGCAGTGTGGTCCTTTCAATCTGGATGGGAGGGAGGGAGGGAGGGCGGGGCTTTGTTGTGATTTCAGCTAGCTCTCTTTGTGTGTGGGGTGGATGAGTACTGTATGGAAGCCTATTACCGCCCCTGAATAAAAAGCACATGGTTTAAATTGTGAGGGTTTTTTTTCCTTCTTCCTGGCAATCCCAACTTTTCTTTTACAGCACGTTTGCAAAGCTACATGAGTTTAGTCTTGCAAATCCAACTTTACTGACGTTGTGGCCCCAATGTAGATGTCATGTGACATACTGTAGATGTCATCTCCATGACATCTACATTATGTCACATGCCATCCAAATTTGCTGAAGGTTTCAGCCCAGTCAATTCAATCACTTCAATAATAGCATTTCAGTTAAATGTGGGGTTGTGAGATTGTCTTTGGACACAGGCATAAATCACACACACGTACACACACACACATGCATGTGCACGTGCACACACACACACACCACCACACACACACACACACACACACACACACACACACACACACACTCTAGATGGCTAGACTTCTCCAATGCTGTTCCTAAATCAAAATTCTGATAGATACACTTCGTGGCACAAATGGACTGATAAAAGTGACTGAAATGTTCATGTGCTATATTCATATCATCCATATATTCAAAAACACAATGCATAGTTTTTTTGTCGAGATTTTCTTTGTAGTCATCCTGAAATAAATACTTAACGGTTTAGGATGGGGCCTTTTTGGTAGGCCTATCATGTGCATGTATATAATGGTTAACGTTGTATTGCGTTTCACAAGAACAGTGCAACGTCACGCGGTGCGAAACCTCCCGGTTATTGTCACCACATTGTCCCAGAAACCCATTGACGACAGGGCTATTATTGACGGAAGATAAACTGGTCGGTACGGTTTGTCATTTATAGCTGTAAACAGTGCCAACGCCAGCACTTCGCTGCCGCAGGCTATTAACTCTCAGAGATATTCAGCTCGCATTTTGGCTACTTGACGGCTCACTCTATGCTAAAACAACCCTGGTGTTTTGTTTTGTTTGGCACGCCTTCCTTGTTATGCCGGCTGGCCACTGCGTCCCCATTGTGCGCAAGAGCCAGTGTGGTTTTTCGGTGGCCAAAAACGAGCGCTTGTTTGACTGTTTATCGATGCAGCTGCAGCGCCGACCGTATACCACCGCCGACATCAACAACGTAAACAAAACGGGTCCCCACGACAGAAGCTTTCCCCCTCTGGGTCTACCGCTGCTGTTCAAACGGCCAAACCTTAAAACTTGGTGTTGCTGCGTGTCGCCATGGTGACGCTATCACAAAGGAGGACTCCAGCTGGCATTGTGTGTGCGTGTGTGCGTGTGTGTGTGTGTGTGTGTGTGTGTGTGTGTGTGTGTGTGTGTGTGTGTGTGTGTGTGTGTGTGTGTGTGTGTGTGTGTGTGTGTGTGTGTGTGTGTGTGTGTGTGTGAGAGAGAGAAATGGAGAGGGGACAGACAGAGAGAGAGAGAGAGCAGACGGAGCCAGGCAGCAGCGCTCTGGTCTCTCTCCCTGGCCTCCCACCCCTTCGCCTCCTCTCTCTCTCGCCCCAACCTCAGCGCAGCCCCCATGTGCCCCCCCAACACCCCCCCCCCCCCCCCCCCCCCCCCGCTCTTCCCCTTCTTGTCTGTCTGCTTTTCTCTCTCTCTCTCTCTCTGGCCTCTCCCCCCTCTGGCCAACAACCCTCATCAGCCTCAAACACGGTGCAGCTGGGCTCAGCTGTCAGTGTTCCCCATACCGACCGACCAACCAACCGACCGACCATGCATGCACCGCCCCTCCCTCCCACCCCCTCCTTCATCTCCTTCCCCTGCTCTTTGTGCTGGCTGCTGGTCTGCTGCCTGCCTGCCTGCCTGCATGGCCCTGCCTGGTGGGTTTGCCTTTGGCCCCCGGCCGCGCGGGGGAGCCCAACCAACGCTGCTGCTGCTCACTGGCTCGTTAAAGCCTCTATAGCAGGCTCTGGCTGCATGGCTCCCCCTTTGATGTGGCCTGCTCTGTATCACAAACCCCAAGATCCACCGATCCATCGCAGATTACAAGGCCGTCCGTCCGCCCCGCACCCTCCTGCTTTCAATCAGTCCATGCAGGAGTAACATGAACTTATAAAGAGATACAGTGCACGACACACACTTCCGTGTACTTACTATATAAAGGGATACCATGCGCACACACACACTGTTCAAATGACTCACTCTGATCAGTGCAGCCCCAGTGATGTGTATAGATCAGTGTTTCCAAAATAGTGGGTCGGATCCAATTGTTCGTAAAAGAGAAGGGGGGAAAAATCAAACGAAGTTTGTACATTTTCAATGAATCAATACAAATTCGTAGTAAAGAAATGTCAGATCTGCAAGTTCTCACTGCAAGTGTTGGAAGAGCTGTGCTAATCGCTGTAGTTTGGGGCCCCGGGGCCGGGGCGTATAGAAGAACATCAAAGTTTTCTGGGGGAACCACCGGTCTGGAGAGTCTGTTCTCATTCCGAGTGCTAGAGAGAGAAATGAATGGAGAGACTCCTCTTTTTGTTTGTGTGGAGGGAGGAGAGGTCTCTTTTCTTTTGATATTGTGTCCTATCCCCGAGCAGGAAGAAGTGGAAGAGGGGAGGAGGAGGGAGGGTCTCCCTCTCCCTCGCCCGGGAGAGCTATTCACACCGACCTGTCGGCATGGGACTTTTGAAGCATCTTGTCAAAAGGAGGATTTGGCCCAGTGCCAGAGAGAGAGAGGGAGATTTTTTTTGTCATTCACAAAATCGTGGGCTCCTCAGAAAGACAATGGACCTACAGCCAGGCTGCGGCGTATACCTCTGTGAGGGAGAAAGGAAATGAAATTCCAGACACAGTAGTGGTCCCGTCCCGTCCCTCCTGTTTCACTTGGCTTCTTTAATTAGATTCCATGGCGTCCAAAACGGAATCAATTTAGGACTACAGTATGAGCAGGAAGAAGCACGTAGTGCACTGCTGCTAACTAAATAAAACTTTGTTCTTCGCTTGCGACAAAAAAAGGGGAATTTCGCGTCACCATGTGGCGCCAACTAGTGAAAATAGCAGATCTACAAGCTTGTATTTACTGTATAAGGTATCTACAAGGCTACACATGCTGGGCCGTGTGTGTGTGTGCGCACGCGTGTATATTTAAATGCTTGCATGGCTGCATGCATGTGTGTGTGGCAGATAGAAAGGGTTTCTAACATTCCCTCCAAAAGACTGTGGAGGAATCCAGTGGCACATTCCTCCTTCTGAGTTCTATCTATCTGAGTGTGTGTGTGTGTGTTGTGTGTGTGTGTGTGTGTGTGTGTGTGTGTGTGTGTGTGTGTGTGTGTGTGTGTGTGTGTGTGTGTGTGTGTGTGTGTGTGTGTGTGTGTGTGTGTGTGTGTGTGTGTGTGGTGCAGAGTGTGTGGCAGTATGAACATGAAACCCTTTTCCACCCCCTGTGGAAACTTGGCCTGTGCCTTATCTAAAAAGACAATTAGTTCCATACATATTTTTCCCTTCATTGCTGTGATGGTTATGAAAAAAAAAAAAAAAAAAAAAAAGACAGGAAGATTTAAGTTGTTTATTTATTTATTTTTATTTGGCAGGAGCTCAAATGACGTGACTGCAAACCTTGTGTGAGCTCTTTATGCTCTGTATGTTTGATGGAATGGAACACGCCTCCACATGCACATGCACGCAGGGATTATATGCGCACACACACACACACACACACACACACACACACACACACACACACACACACACACACACACACACACACACACACACACACACACACACAGCCCCTGATTTGTCCCAGGTCATCAGTGACAAGGGTTTTCTGATGGATGGGGCCCATATCAGTGGCAGGAAGTCTGTGGCTTGCCTTGATGTGGTCATGAGAATTTGAAATGTTTAGCTGGGCTGCGTCATGTGTGTGTGTGTGTGTGTGTGTGTGTGTGTGTGTGTGTGTGTGTGTGTGTGTGTGTGTGTGTGTGTGTGTGTGTGTGTGTGTGTGTGTGTGTGTTGTGTGTGTGGTGTGTGTGTGTGCGTGTGTGCATGCGCATGCACGCTGTGCTCCAACCCCTGAGTCTGTTTACTTAACCTGTGTTGTTGGGGCGTCTGGCAGTGACAGCGAGGAGAACCATGCTGCTCCTTCTCCCATTTCATACGCTGAACACGTGCACACGCGCATGCACAGCCACACACACACACACACCCACACACACACACACACACACACACACACACACACACACACACACACACACACACACACACCAGTATACATGACGGGTGACTTTCAAGATGACTTCATGGTATAGTGGCTCTGAAAGGGCTGACAGCCTGACACTCAATGCTTATTGAAGCTCTTTGCCCCCTATTTTCCTTCCCCATGTAAAAGCCTGTGGGTGTATATACGGTGGTGGTGTTGCCCTCCTTTCTGCAGGTCTGTGACCTGTGAAGATCATTCCTCCCAAAACGTGGGACAGTTATGTTTCCATGATCATCCGTGACTGTGCTACACGTGACCTGTGAGCCCTTAGTCTGAATATAGAGCCTAACCGCCCGCTGCTGTATTTGTGGGACAGATGTCTCTCTCAATGTTCCGATTATTACCAATGTTTCAATTACTTACGGCAGGGGTTTTCAATCTTTTTCATACCCACTATTCGTTCAGAATTTGAGCCACGGACCAACATTTGATGATATTTTAGCCCCACGCACAGACCCAAAACTAAGGATCTATTTTGCTTTTGTCCACATTTCCAGGCTGGAATTGAGAAACAAAACAGTCAAACATAGGTCAAAATGACCATTAATATTCTACATTCTCTAGTTGTGTAGATTTGAGAGTGTAAAAATGAACCTAAATAGACCCTTGCGGGTCCATTTGGTTTCATGTTTACACTCTCAAGAGTTACATCTGGTTAACCAATTTTCCATCATTGAGGCTGGGGACCACCTGGAATCCTCTCAGGGACCACTGGTGGTCCCCGGACCACCTGTTGGAACACCCCTGAGTTGTGATTTTGAAAATGATTATAAATTGCAAATGGTGATTGTTGATGTCATCCAAAAGGTCAACTATTGGCTGGGCTCATGTATCAGATATATCAGCCATTGTTTGCCAGCATTGTGTGCTCCTCTTCTAAGCATTCTGTACATACTGTACATGTTCAGCTGATCCTTGCCTGTGGCTTTTGACAGTAATTACCGTACCCCCCCGCTCCATCCCATCCCATATATCATCAGAAAAGTATTTACACAATAATGTAGCCTATAGTAGCACAATCACACTACAAATAATGTACTACACCAAAGCGACACAGTAATTACTAGACACAGATGAGAGTTGATACCAATAGAAGAATGTGTGTTGGGTCATAAATCATCTTTTCTTTTCCTTTGTGGCATGTTCTTCGCCAGCAAAGCGGTGATCTTTATCTCGGGCACAATCTTCCCCCTTCTTTTTTTTTTTTAGCGCTTTCCGACTTGTCAAAACCTGACTCGAGCGAGACACCGTCTGGGACTCCGATGATCCATTCACTTCATTCGCAGAGGAGGAGATGTAGGTGTTAGCTGACACTGACAGGACAAGTAGATGAAGACCTGTCATCTCTCAGTTTAGTTCACCTTCCACTCCTACCGTGTGTTGAGGCCTCTGTTAGCTGTCAGTGCGACGGCAACACAAAGAAGAGGAAGAAAAAAAAATGAGAGCAGACTTAATGGTTTTATACGTGACTTGTCTTGCCGGGTTGCGGTTGGCAGCATGCAGAGTCTTAGCTCCCAGGCAGCAGCAGCAGCACACGCACGAAAGCGACAGTCCTCTCCTCACTGGCGCGGTATAGGATGTTTGCCTTTTGCAGGGATTAAAAAGGAACCCAGGAAACTCCTCTCTCTCTCTCTGTCCTAGTTTTTTTCCTGCGGGGCGGGTGGGAGAACGACCTAGTTTTTGACGAGAGCCACCGGCCGGGCTCTTCCGGCCCGGCAGGGGATTCCAATGAAAGCATAATGCAGTTAGTGGCTGGGTCCATGTTGTGCTTCTTTTAGATTAGAGCTCCACCAATACATAACAGGCCGTCATGGTCATATCGGCCCCCGATATGACCATATAAGGCCCTATTTAATCTTATTGTATCGGTGAAACCGATATGAATTATGAATAGTGTCCGCCCAAGCATTTTTTCCTTGCTTTTTTTTAATGTTCTGACAACAGAAAACTGTGCCATAATAATCATGGCAGCAGCATCGTACTGCCACAGTGCACAATGCTCACCTGTTTTTACTCGAGTTAAAAAATAAACACTATCAGTTGCAAATATACCTCAAGTACACCTCTATCACCTATTGGTTGTCGCATCGCTCTCCTTCGTTCCATATCGGTCGGCCTCTATTCTAGATGTACAGTACCTTCTTCTTGTCATACTCTGTTACTCTCGTCTAGTCGAAACAAAAGGTTCTCTGATTTGATGTTGTGAGCTTGTAGATCAACTGTTTTCTTTTGCCAGAGTGGTAGTATTAGTTATTGAATGCATTGCTCCTCCAGAGACCTCAAGGTGCACCTCGCTCTCCTGCCCTGTCATGCAACCAGTATGTTCAACTGTGGCGATTACACTTCATTATGCATGCAAACAACATCAATGCTGACAGACACACACACACATACAGGGCTATATTTAGCCGTGGGAGGTTTTTAACTGTCTAGATCAGTGGGTCAAGCGGTTAGCATGCTAATCCCTTTACCAGCATAGCTCAGATTTGTCAACGGCGGGCCTATAATCTACTGTCCATTTCAACGCTCTGGGTTTTGGGGCCTTCCGGCTGAATTACGTAACCGCCAGCAGTGCATCGCAGGCAAATGCTGAAGCAATACAGCTTGACCATGTGATGATTTAACTCATCTCTACAGAAAAGCCTTTAAAAAGCTGCAGGATAGTAGCCATTGCAAGTTTCAGTCAAACAACTCTTGGACTGAATGAACATATTTAATGCCATGTGGGCAAAGATACATAACCTTGCCATGGAGACAAAGGTCCGTTTTAGTAGGAGCTTTGGTCCCTCGGCCACTGTGCATCAAACAAACTGCCCTGCCCATGGTTCTGTATACAGTGTACACTGTACATGTATGATGGGATGGTTTGATATACAGTCTTGGTGTGATGTGCTATGTGTTGTTTTGATGTTGATGTTTGAACAGACTGTGAATCCAAGTATTCTTCGGGACAATAAAGATTGTTATTATTATTATGATTATTATTATACAGTAAGCGACAAAATATATCTTCCAGGGAATAGACCCCCATAAGGGAGTCATAGATACAGACAGAGCCCACAGGTGGATGCTGGGGTGGTGTTGGGAGCACAGAAATAACGTCCCAGAGCAGAGCACAGTGTGGCAGCAGTGCAGCAGCCAAAACAAGTGTTAAAACCCCTGTCCTCTGCCATGTCTCCTCTCTCTCCTCCTGCAGTGTCATCATGCATCACCACCTACAAGAAGACGCCCCCTCCGGTCCCGCCGCGGACCACGCCGTCCAAGCCCTTCATCTCCATCACGGCGCAGAGCAGCACCGAGTCGGCCCAGGACGCCTACATGGACGGGGGCAGCGGCTCGCGGGGCGCCGGGGGCATCGGGGGTCAGCAGCCTGGCCTGTCCAACTCCACTGAGAGCATCGACAGCATGAAGGCCCTGACGGCCGCCATCGAGGCCGCCAATGCCCAGGTCAGATCACCTTCAGCCCCAGTGTTTATATGATGTTTTGCATAGTAGTGTGTATAATACTATACACACTACTATACCTACTGTGTAGATCAGTGGTTTTCAACCTTTTTCATACCAGGGCCCGCTATTTATTCAGTATTTGAGCCACCGACCACCATTTGATGACATTTTAGACAGACAGACAGACCCCAAAACTAAAGATTTCTTTTGCTTTTGTCCACAATTCCAGGCTGGATTTTGGAAACAACACAGGCAAACAATAGATAAAAAATGACCATTGATCTTCTACATTCTCTAGTTGTGTAGACTTGGGCTAATTCACATGATGAATATTTTAACTCTAAGAGCTGGAGACCACCTCTGGACCCGTAAGGGTCCATTGGTCGTTTCAGTTATCGCTCTCAAGAGTTAAATTATATTTAAACATCTGCATAGCTTAATTTTCAAGAATCTACAGTTATACACAATTAGAAAATGTATAAGAATTGTTATTTTGACCCACATTTTGCCTAAATTTTGGACAAAAACTAGAAAATCCTTGGTTCACCATACAGTAGGTTTAAAGGAGAATTCCGGCCCAAAAGTTTTTTTGTATCTTTATTTGCAGTTAATTTTTTTGAGAAAAGTGGTCCAGGTGTTATTTTGTGAAAATACTCCTTTATGGCTGTTTCCCCTACCCCAAAATAAGCTTATAATGGGGCCAATGGGCGTTGTGCAAGTTCACCTATATACAACGCTCCAAAATGCAATTTTTTGCTATATATTGTGTCTCCACAATGTCAGTAGTGAGTTAACACTCACACTTTCACTTTCACTTTTGATTCAGCAGTGATCCAGCTGTCTCAAAAGCTGGGGGCGTGGCACATGGTTTATGGCTGAACCACTGCTGAAACAAAAGTGAAAGTGAAAGTGTGAGTGTTAACACACTACTGACATGGTGGAGACACAATATATAGCAAAAAATTGCATTTTGGAGCGATGTATATAGGTGAACTTGCACAACGCCCATTGGCCCCATTATAAGCTTATTTTGGGGTAGGGGAAACAGCCATAAAGGAGTATTTTCACAAAATAACACCTGGACCACTTTTTTTTAAAAAAAATAACTGCAAATAAAGATACAAAAAAAACTTTTGGGCCGGAATTCTCCTTTAAGAGACTAAACTCATCATCAAATGGTGGTCCGTGGTTAGTTAAAATGCAGAATAAATAGTGGGCCCTGGTATGAAAAAGGTTGAAAACCACTGCCGTACCGAAAGCTGCAAAATCTTTTTGCACCTGTGGTAACATTGGGCTCGCTGGGCTGCCCGTAGAAAGGTTAATAACCAACCACCAGAGCCTCCTGGTAGGCCAGAAGGGATGAAATACTGGACCATAGCTGTGGGAACGCTGATAAAAAAAGCACCTTGTAAAAAAACAAAAACAAAACAAAACAAAACAAAACAATAATATGCCATTCTCATTATTGCATTACTGTGTTGCACTTTGGTCAGACGCCACTGTTCATTTCATTGTCAAAGTATTTGTATACTCTGAGCAGTGACAATAAATTGAATCTGATCTGAACTGATCTGATCTGATCTGATCTGCTTGCTTCTGTGAACTGTTAATGAAATATTTAATCGACTGTCAATCAACCAGGTGCACGGCCCCGCCAGCCAGCACGTCACCAACAGCACCACAGGCATCACCGCCACCGTCTCCACCGCCACCTCCGCCACCGATAGCAAGGCGCGGAGGGACGCGCTCCGCAAGTGCCTCTCCATCGGGATCCAGGTAAGATTGGGCCCCACACTGTGCCAGCTGTGTTGTTTATTAATAAAACAATATTTATTTTACCTGTCCCGTTAAAACTGGGAAAGCATCTGTGTCATTTCAGCCTTTTACCACCATTTTGTAATACTTTGACTATTCAGTAATAGCAGACATAATTAGAACGTGTAACGTGATGCTTTTGGGGGTCCCTGGAACACAAATGCATATAATCTTAGGGTTGGTCCTTGACGAGCACCACTGATATAGCAGAATAAATGATTTACATTAGCGGTACATTACAAAGCTGGCGTACCGCAGGGGTTTTCAACAGGTGGTACGGGGACCACCAGTGGTCCCTGAAAGGATTCCAGGTGGTCCCCAGCTAATGATGGACAGTTGGTAACCTAATAGACCCTTATAGACCTGTAACTCTTGAGATTGTAAAATGAAACCAAAGTTAAAGTATATTTAAACATCTGAATTGCTTAATTATCAAGAAAATGTTGAAGAATTATTATTTTGACCAACGTTTCGTATCACATGATGCTTCTGGGGGTCCCTGGAACACAAATGCATATAATCTTGGGTTGGTCCTTGTCGAGGACCACTTATATAGCAACATAACTTGTGATTTACATTACCGGTACATTACAAATCTGACTTAGTGACATCATGGTCAGAATGATGTTCCCTCCTCCCTGTCCCAGGTGGAACCGGAGGAGGAACCGTCCTCCTCACACACAGAGGACCAGTCCAAGTTCCAGTCCATCGGTATCCAGGTGGAGGACGACAGAGGGTGAGTGTCACAGGGAAAGACTAGCAAGAATGAGGCTTTATTCCTCGCTAGTGAAATGAGGAACAACATCAACTAAATGAAGACAACAAAACATACGACAGCAATATGCAGAACACAATTGGATCATTGTTTAACTCCTTGACAAATTTTCCACGACTTGTGGAGTGACTGATTTACAACTGTTGTGCTTATCACTTCAAAAGTTGTTTGGGCTTTTTTATGTATAAGCTTTGATTAACTCACCAGAGTCACCACACACTGTCTCATGAGTCATTTAAGTGTTGATTGCACTACAATACCCAGAAAACCCCTTGCACACTTTACAAATGAAAGGATAGCCTAAATGATAATGACTTAAAATGCATTCATCTCTGAACGAGTTCTGAACAATTCCAATTTGACAAAACAGGCTGTTTTGTCAAATGTACTTAAAAAAAACCTGAAACATATCATCATGTATTTTTTTCCATAAAGTAGACACCTTACGCTGTCTTTGGATATCATTTGTTTGCACAGAAATTCAAAACAGGATTTTCTCTAAATGATTTCATTAGTATTGAGCCTCAGGGGAACAAGCCTACCAAC
>CM076982.1:24980653-24990653 GCA_039105355.1 Benthosema pterotum
ACATATAGGCCAGGATAAAGGAACACTGTTTGCATTTGAGCTAGATATTTTCTCTACTACTGCTTATTTATTTGAAGTTCACTTCATAGTGTGCAAGAGCATATGCGACATGTTGTTGTCGTGAAGCCGGGGACCCGATCAATTTCTGATTTATTTCCGAGTGATTCCCGCGCCAGAATATTCCGGATGTCTCGTCATCTTCATCCAACTTGAGGTTAGCCATTTTCTTTGTTTAGTGCTCAACATATGGCATTGCCGTCACGAGGGTCAGCGGAATGTTCCATGTGGTCTTAGTGACTAAACCATATGAAGGACCGCTGTCCTAATGAACCGTCTTCAAGTCAACCTTCTTAAAGGGGAACTCCACCCATTTTCAACATTTTAATATGTCATTAATATACCTTAGAGATGTTGTGTGGACATGATAAAAAAAAAGTTCCCCCAATTCTGGATTTCCTAAAAATGGAGGTCTGAAACAAATCATTAACATGGCGAAATACATCTGATGACATCATCAAGATGTATTTCACCATTTTAATGATTTTTCTTTCAGACCCCTTTTTGAAAATGGTTGGAATTCCCCTTTAACCAGTTAAAAAATTATAAAATTATAAAATGTAGAACCAACATTTTGCCAGTTACTCTCCTAAATTGTGGACATAATCTTGAAAACCAACAAAGCAATACTTTTTATCAAATATTACTTGCTTCTGTTGAGTCTCTGGAACATATTATGTTGAAATGGAGGGCCAGATACATATAATTTTGGGTCCAGTCCTTGATATGGGAAGGTTTTGAGCCTCAATGATGCATCAAACGTGTTTTTTTTATCAGCCACGGGTCTTAAAGAGTTAAAACCACCTTCAAAAAAAGAAAGGGAAAAAAAGGTAAGTCAAGTGAACGACAGTGAGACCTCCCAGGGTTTTTTATGGCCCGGTGGCTCGTATGGTTTAGAGAGCCGAGTCATTGCTGGGATGAGACCCAACTCCTCCACACTGAAAGGTCTTGGGAATGTGCCACTTGACAACAGACAGGGTGGTTAATAATACATGGAGGAAGTTGTTTTCCCCAGGTCCCACTTCTTTTTTCACTTTCTTTTCCCCCTTCTCCTCAGCCCATCTCCAGAGTTATTATTATTGTGCGTCCCGTTATATTCAGGGGCGGATATAACATTTCCCAATTGGGGGGGGGGCAGGAGAAAATGGCATGGGGGTGGCTACATCGCCCTTGACGCTTCGGGCCACGGCCGATGAAGTCGCACCCATACCATTTTCGGATGCAGGACTTTTATTAGGCCATTAGGCTATAAGTATAAGCGTCAATAATAACATCAGTTGTTGTTGAAATCGCAACAGACACGCAGCATGCATAAAGCTAAAGGTCTGACTCAGATTTTTCTGTTTTCAATGATGAAATGCTGTTGGTTTAGAGTGGTGCCACAACTGTATAGTTAGTTAGTAGCACTAGTAGGGTTTTAAATCATTTTAAATATAGGCACTTTAAGTTGAAATATCTTGGGTTGTTTTGCATGCCATCGTGTTTGGTGGGGCAGACTGGGCCTTTGAGGGGGCATCGCCCCCTCCCATACCCATGCCTAGATCCGCCCCTGGTTATATTCCTGGCCTTTGGGGTTTTTCGCTGCCTGCCTGCATGTGTAGGCGTAGGGGGAATATCAGAACACTGAATCCTCAGAGATTCAGGACAGCATATGAGCTTCACTGTCAGGTGGGAATCTGCAGGGTTCTGATGTGGTTGTTATTAGTCACAAGCTCTTGTTAATATTTCCCATTGGTTAAATATTTATAAACCCCACTGGAAGACTTAAAGGAGAATTCCGTCCTAGAAGGCTTTCTTACCTATTTCCATCGCTCCAAAATGCATTTTATTTGGTATGTACCATCTCTCCATAATGCAAGTGTGAAGCACACTTTACATTATTGAAAAAAGTCTTACAAATTACCATTTGTAAATAATATTTACATATCATTTACAAATGTGTCATGCAGTGTCATGATCAGTAAGTAGGCTATCATGTTATACATAAATAATGCAAAGAGCCGCACGAGTCCATGCAGGCCCACCCACTCCTGGCCAAGCCCACCCAAAACTGAAGTTCTGGCTCCTTCCTTGCTTCGTGTACTACTGTAGTCTGCAAATCTGCATGCCTCAGATGTGATTTACACTGCACCCAGCTCCATGATGACACTCCACATGAACGGTACAAAAAAACATCCCTCAGTCCCTCTTCTCCTTCTTCTGCTTCTAGATTTCTGCTGCTCGCCTCCCTTTAATCTCTCTCTCTCTCTCTGGGCTATGTTTGGCCTTGTTCTGTCTCGGCCGCCCTGCAGGAAGTCGTTAAGCAGGGCCTGATAGAAAGCAGACTGACGTCATTAGGCTGGAACACCTGCTTAAGAGGAGTTACTCTTTAACTGCTGTGCACACACGCGCACGCGTGCGCACAGCACGCACACAAACACAACAACACACATGCGTGCGCACACGCACAGTGTAGCTGTCCATACGGGGTCTCTCTTTCTCACTCACACACCCACTCGTTCAGCCGCAATCTGTTTGATCTACCCGAAGCGCCCTCTCAGTCTCTCTCTCTCTCTCTCAGTCTCTCTCTCTCACTCAGTCTCTCTCTCAGTCTCTCTCAGTCTCTCTCTCTCCATGGAAGAAGAGGAAAGATGAATGAGGAAAAAGGGAGGTGGAGATGAATGGGGCAGAGTGGTGTAGGAGTACTGAGTGACCGGAGATGGGGTGAGACAGATGGGCGGGGTCAAAAAAAGGTTTGTGTGTGTGTGTGTGTGTGTGCGCGCACTTGCACGCACACGTGTGTTTATGTTTGCAGGATAGCATAAACACCAGCAATGTCAACGTTCTTAGTTGACGATGAACTGCGTCTGACTCGACACTTTTCCTTAATATAATCTCAATCAGTAGTCCTCAAAGTTTTTTTTACAAAATGTTTTTCACTTTTATTTATTTTTCTTTTTTTTTTTTCAAAAGTGTCATGCTGTAAGTTTGTAATGTGTGTCTGCAGCTATTTGAATAGCCGCCGCAAAAATGTACGGAATACAAAATAACATCGATATGATCTCACATGGCATTTTAGCAGCAATATAAAAGTTATGCAAGTAGTGCAATAGTAAAAGTAGTGCAATCCAGGGCCCACGCGATGCTGCTTTTGTCTGCTATCGTCCGCGTGTGAAAGAAAGAGAGAAGAGGACGGGCGTCGTGCTCTCCTATGTGCTGCCGTTAAGTACAAGATGTTCTAATCTATAGCAATGTGCGAGCGCACGCGCGCGTGTGTGTGTGTGTGCACACACTGCTGTCTGCTCACTGTGCAGACTTTTGGCCCGTCTTGCACTCCCCTCCCTTCTGGCCTCCCATTCATCACTGTGGTGGTGGTGAGCCGCTCTAAAGAATAGGACAAGCATGTCTGTCTGTCTGTCTGTCTGTCTGTCTGTCTGTCTGTCTGTCTTGGCACAGTCTGTCTGTCTGTCTGTCTGTCTGTCTGTCTGTCTGTCTGTCTGTCTGTCTGTCTGTCTGTCTGTCTGTCTGTCTGTCTGTCTGTCTGTCTTGGCACATACTGTAGCTGCAGGACTTGAGACTTTTGACACAGACCGTCAGACTCACAAAGCCGCTAGATTCGACAAAATGTCACATACCGCCGGCATTAGGACATAAGAACCGACTCCCCAGGTGTGTGCATGTACACATGCGTGTGTGTGTGTGCCAGTGGTGAATGGAAGGGTAGGTGGGTGGTGCACACATGCATCAGGGCCCAGAGTGGTGGCTCCCGGGTGACAGATGAATGCACACTCCATTGCCTCTGAATTACCCAGGTGACAAGAAACACACACACGGGCGGCCTCACACAGGCATGGACACACTCAGGCAACGCACGCATGCATGTGCGCACACACACACACACACACACACACACACACACACACACACACACGCACACACACACACACACACACACACACACACACAAACCCCCACTCTTGTCTCCAAAACAAAGCTTTCAAATATGGGCTCTGTGTGTGGTCTCTCTCTATTAGAAACAGAGTCCAGAGGGAAGTGCATCGTACAGTAGTACTGTACATCCTGATCCCCCCCAAAAGATGGCTCTCTCTTGCTCTCTCCACTGACACTACTTTAGTTTCTTCTTCACTAGCTTTGATACAAAACAATTTAATTTCAAGTATAGTGTACCTGTCTGTCTATCTCTCCATCGTTATACACGTTGTCATACAGCTGTGCACCCATAAGGTTTCTCACCTGACAACCCAAACGCTAAATGGCCATAAGACTAATGGCCATAAGACTGGGGTGTAAAGCAGTGGTTCCTAGACTTTTTCATGTCAAGGACCCCCACATTGAAACTAACTAGCCCGTGCCCCCCCCCCCAATGGAAGAGATAAACCAGGGTGGAGATTTCTACAGCTCTAGCAGTGATTTTTTTTTATTTTCATGGACCCTCAGTTTTTCATGCAATAGGCCAATTGTACACTCTCAGAGTTATGGACTAACTGGTTATAAACTCATTTAGCTGGGGATCCCCTGGAACTGCCCCAAGGACTCCATTTTGGGAACTACTGGTGTAAAGCAAGCACTGTACTTAATTACAATGTGCAATTAATTTACTTGAGTCCAATTGTACATCCATTCCACCAAATCTCTGATCCAAATATTGTATGCTACACTTATTTTAACACTTTAGTTACTAGATACCTCAAAGATTTGGATTATTATTACAAAACATACATCATACCTTATACACATCCCTAAAGGCTATACATTTTGGCAAGCCTACAGTGTGTCACAAGTTATTTTCAAAGGGTTTGTATTGGCTTACCTTTCAGTACTTTAGTTTAGGGGTTTTCACCACCAGTGGTCCTTAAATGATGGAAAGTTTGTTAAACAGATGTAACTCTTGGGAGCTTAAAAATTAAACCAAATGGATCCTTGCAGGTCCATTTGTTTTCATGTTTACACTCTCAAGAGTTAAAATGAATCTGAATCAATCTACACAACTAGAGAATGTAGAACATTAATGGCTTGGTATTGTGGACAAAAGCAAAATAAATCTTTAGTTTTGTTTGGGGTCTGTGGGGGGTGAAGATGTCGTGATCAAATGGTGCTCCATGGCTCAAATGCTGAATAAATAGTGGGCCCTGGTATGAAAAAGGTATGAAAACCACTGTGCTAACTCCCTCCTGATCCTCCTCCTCCTCCTCAGCTATCGGCGCATGACGCGCTCCAACAGCGTGACCACGGCCGTGCAGGCCGACCTGGACGACCCGGCCGACTGCCCGCCGCCGCGCCACTGTGCCACCATGCCGCGCCAGCATTCCCGCGACGCCTCCTCCTCCACCTCCACCACCGCCGCCACCAACACGACGACGGTGCCCACCGTCAGCATCCAGGGCTCGGGGAACCACTACCACGCCTGCGCCGCCGACGAGTACAGCGAGGCGGCGGGGGGCTTCGACCCGTCCATCCTGCCCCCGCCGGACCCCTGGATGGACAGCGTCGCCGAGGACGAGCCCCAAGCGGACGCAGGCGGCGCCGGAGCCGTCGGCGTGGCCAGGACCGCCCGTTCAGGCTCCGTGTGCTCCAGAGACGGCCGCTGGTTCCTCAAGCTGCTGGCAGCCGAGGCCGAGCGCATGGAGGGATGGTGCAGACAGATGCACCAGGACCAGGAGGAGAACACACTGCCCGATGAGAGTGAGTAGTGGAGAGTCAGCCGTTTTCAATCAACCAGGGGTCTGGGGAGCACCAGTGGTCCTCAAGAGGATTCCAGGTGGTCCCCAGGCTAAATGATGAAGAGTTACTAACCAAAGTGGACCCGGGAGGGTCCATTTTGGTTTCATTTTACGCTCTCGAGAGTTAGACGTAAGCATCTGAATTACTTAATTTTCAAGAATGTACACAATTAACTGAACAACGTTTTTTTTTGCCAGTTATCTCTCCTGAATTGTGGACAAAATCTCTTGGTTTTAGGTCTGAGACCTAAAACTCAACATAAAATGGTTGTCTGTGGCTAAAATGCAGAATAAATAGTGGGCCCTGTTATGAAAAAGGTTGAAAAGCGCTGATCTAAACAACACACCAATGCAAATCATCAAGTTGCGATGATATATGTTATTTCATTAGCATACAGTATATGTTTTCACAAAATCGGAGAAATGTCCCTTTAATATCAAAACTTGAACACAAAGGCATGGAATCCTCGTAATGGACACGGTCATGGAGGTCACATTTTCCATGGCCATGTACCAACAGTTCACTAAATAAAAACGAAGCTATGGTACTAAAACAATGAAAACTGATACAGTATGTGCTGACATAGTGACCATTTTCTCCAACACAAATGTCTGTCAAAATTATCTTGATTATTCGTATGAATTATTCACAAGACATCACTGTCACACATGTGACCCAGGAGGGACATTGCTGTTTTCTCTGCGTTGTTGAGTCAGACTCCACTCCACTCTGTTCCCTTTTTACTCCTTCTCAACATCCAATCATGGTATTCATGGCATTGTATTACAATAGCTGTGCTTGTCCTATCCCAGTCAGACCCTCTGGGCTCCACACAGTCCACAGACATGCTGTTCATTCTAATCAAACAGTCAGTGGTCACACATCTAGATATACTGTATAATGACCTCTCACTCTATACCACTCAATTCACCCGACCCAGTTTGATCTCAATGTAACACACACACACGCACACACACACAACACACACACACACACACACACACACACACACACACACACACACACACACACACACACACACACACACACACACACACACACACACACACACACACACACACACACACACACACACACACACACACTTATTTATATCCATTGCCTTGTTCTTTGAATGGTCTTGCCGGAGGCATTTTTGTCTATATTTTATCACACAGCTGATTTGTGTATTGCACTAAGAATACATCACAGACTGTGTTACTGTAAGTATGTACCAGTGTGTGCAGTAATTGAGACTAGAAGCCATGTCCCAGAAAAGTGCAGAATAGAGTTGTGCTTCAACATTGTGCCCCCGGGCCATTAGACGCAACACACACACACACACACACACACACACACACACACACACACACACACACACACACACACACACACACACACACACACACACACACACACACACACACACACACACACACACACACACACACACACACACACACACACACACACACACAGAGAGAGAGAGAGACAGAGACATACACGGAGAAGCACTTAATTGAGGGCTGGAGACTTGATTAATGTTCGTAGAGATAGAGAAAAGATTACCAAACTTACCGTATATATGTATCTGCCATGTTGATGCAATGAATCGTATCATATTGGTTGTGGGTTACTGGTTACATTAGAGGTTTCTTCTTCTTTTTACTTGAAGAACAACATCTCAGCCACTTTACCACTGGCTGCCCTACTTTGGTTCATGTCATTACTCATTATAGATAGAGAGCTAATTTGTATTGTATTCTAGTGGCTTTTAATTTGTTTTATTTTTAGGATTTGTGAAAGTTTTCATAAATCTGGACAATGTCAATAAGCAATGAGAATCAATAAGGAGGAGGTGAGTGAGTGCATAGTGTGTGTTGTTCTAAATACTCTCATCCCTGCAGGGCACAGATAAAAAAGGGAGTCTTCTTCTCTGCACTCTGTGCTATTATGTTACATTGTACAAATGCACCTTCCCTCTCTTGGCTGTCAGATACAGCACGCCTGCAGTGCGCTGCTACTACAGTATGCAGCTCTGTGAATAATTGCATCTGTTGTGTGTGTGTGTGTGCGTGCGCGCGCTGCGTTGCGCCTGTCTTTCTGCAGTCCTGGGGAAGATCCGCAGTGCAGTGGGGAGCGCCCAGCTGCTGATGTCCCAGAAGTTCCAGCAGTTCCGGGAGCTGTGTGAGGAGAATCTGGTATGTGCTGTCACCTCATCCACCGCATGCCCCCCCCTCCCCTTCCCCATCCCCACCCTCTCCCCCCTCCCCAACCCCGTCTCCATCTCCTCCCACCACACACTGACTGACACACACACAGTATCCTCCGTTCCCACTCCCCTCCTCTCCCCTCCCCCAACACACTGACATCATCATACTGCACAAATCACACTGACAGGTCGATGTCGGCTCTCGTTTGCTGAGCCTGTAGACTGGACATGATACGCACTGCCTGTCTCTCACATGAATGAACAAAAAGCCTGGGGAAAGGGAAAGGAAAGGACAAAATATGGGTTAAAGCAGGTTGAAATTGACTGTCTTCGTGTGTGTGTGTGTGTGTGTGTGTGTGTGTGTGTGTGTGTGTGTGTGTGTGTGTGTGTGTGTGTGTGTGTGTGTGTGCGTGTGTGTGTGTGTGTGTGTGCCTGTTTATCTAGAACCCCAATGCCCATCCACGGCCCAGCTCACAGGACCTGGCAGGATTCTGGGATATGCTCCAGTTGTCCATTGAGAACATTAGCCTGAAGTTCGACGAGCTCCATCAGCTCAAAGCCAACAGCTGGAAGCCTCTGGACCCTCCGGTGATCCAGGTGCACCACATGAGACAAAATGTATCGCTTTCATCCTCATCACCATCTCGCAGCTTCAGTTCACACTGATTAGAATTCATCTCTTTTTTTTTTGTTCTGTTGTTGGTAACCTGCTCACGCTCAACCACAATTAATTTTGTCATTTGTATTGTAAAGCTCAAGTAGAGTAGCGAAGTCTGATACGATTCACACGTCCTACCTGGGTCACGGTTTTGTTTGCCCATTTTTTCCTATAGATGTGGTTTAATATCACGGAATATAATAATATACTGCAAGAACTGTGTTCCAAAAAGAAACAAAGAAGCCTGGTAGTTTCACTCATAAAGTTATAAAGCGTTAACTGATTGCAAGAAAGCGAAAAATTAATAACCTTTCCCCCTGAAACAAAATGTATTAAATATGAGTGACTGATGCAGAGACACCTCCCGGATGGTATCATTTATTTATTTTTCTACTATGAATTGTCATTTCGTTTCACTTCATTACTCAGCTTGAAGTCCCTCTCCACCACGGCAGTTTCTGGGATGGACGTTATCAAAGCGATAGTCTTCGTGGTGATTGGTTCATACCAACCCATGAGAATATTGGGAAAGCAGACAACGTTGTTTTTTATGTGGCTAGCCCGGTTGCTAACCAAACAAACACAGAAGACAAGTGTTACTAGCAAGTGAACAAAAGCAGTAAAATATGTTGGATGATGATGTTTATAAAACCCGATGCTTCTTTAAAGAATCACTGAAGGAGCCGACACTGTTAAGTGACAGGGCTGTCGGCCAATCAGCTGCTGTAGTTGGATTTTCAACTAATACTAACAACACCAGTCCTTGAATCGCAGGGGGGAAAAATGAGGTAGTATTTTTTAAGTTGGCAATTTAGGGCTGGAACCAGTCTAGAAGAATGGGGAAACAAAACCGTGGCCAGGCGATGAGCGAGTGACGTCGCGACTTTGGTACGCAACGGCTGTGTGTGATGATGCCACATTAACATTGTATCGCATGCTTGTGGCGCCGTGTCTATTTATTTGTCATGTGGTCTTGTCTGACGTCACACCCCTTGTGTTTGTCTGTTCTGTTCTGTTGTCAACAGTGAGCTGTTTGGTTGTTCATGCGAAGCTTCGCCACACGCACCGCTGGGGCCTGTCCGGCATCCAAAAGGCCACTTTATACCTCATACAAAATCACCGCCATGCTCTTGTCCTCACAAACAAAATGGCCGTCGGCACTGTGAACCGTAACCTCATGTTGAAATCCCTGCATGTTCACATTAACGCCAGCGGAGGCACTTGTTTTCGCTTGTCCTTCTTCTAACCCCACCCACGCATTCAAAATGGCTGCTGTTTTGTGTTGCCTCGGCTGCTGTTTGTCATGCCGCGCGGGGGGGCAGGGGGCTCAGGCCGCTCCTGTATTTTTTAAG
>CM076982.1:24995653-25095653 GCA_039105355.1 Benthosema pterotum
TAGGGTGGGTTGGAAGAATGGCAGGGTGGGCAACTCCCAAAGTTTTTTTTATATGAAGCAGTTTTGGTTTTCAACCTTTTTGATACCAGGGCCCACTATTTATTCGGCACTTGAGCCACGGAGCAGCATTTGATGACATTTTAGCCCCCACAGATGCCAAAAACTACAGATTCTTTTGCTCTTGTCCACAATTCCAGGCTGGATTTGGGGGGGAAACAGTCAAACATACAGATCAAAATGACCATTAATCTTCTACATTCTCTAGTTGTGTAGACTTGGGCTAATTCAGATGAATATTTTAATGGACCCTTAATGGACCCTTGCGGGTCCATTTGGTTTCATTTTTACGCTCTCAAGAGTTACATCTGGTTACCCAGCTTTCCACCATTTAGCCTGGGGACCACCTGGAACTCTCTCAAGGACCACTGGTGGTCCCCAGACCACAGGTTAAAAACCACTGATATTACCTTTCATTGGTTGGGCAGGATGCACGCTTGGGTGGGCTCTGCCCACCCCTGCCCCGCTCTAGATCCGGTCCTGCCAGCGACCGTCCCCTGGTGCCTGGGGGAGCTGTATTCTGACCCCTCCATTAGTGCTCACATCCTTCAGGGTGACCTCCGTCAAAACGGCAGCAGCTATCTGTCACGTCTTGGCAACCAAGTGTCTGAGAAAGGGGTTCGGCTTGCATTTGCCTAATGCTCAGTAATGCCCTGTTGCCCTTTTGGTAAAATACTCGGATTTCAGATCAGTATCAGTGATTTAATCGGTGATTTAAAGTATCCTACCCCCATCGGCTTTTGACAAATGCTAGTCTTCCTAAGGATCAGGCGGCACAGAACATCATTTGTACAAATGTGGTTGTATGGTTGCATTCATTTAATTAGTAATGGCATTCCATCAATGATTGCTCAGTGATTATTTGAATGTTGTCTGTTGTGGTTTGACCTTAGTTGAAATGTTGTGGCATGGATTGCTGTTGGATCACATGTCAAATGCCATTCAACAAAAAGGTCAAATAATTTATACTACAGTATATTAATTCCATTCAAAAAACATTAGTCTAGATAAACATGACCCACATGAACCATAGTAGTGCCCACTTTCTGGTCATGTCATAGGCACACTTTCTGCCAAAATTAAGTAAATTTCACAATTTGACATGCACAAAGTATAGTATATCATATATAGTGTATAGTATATCAAACTATAGTATATCAAAGTATAACATGGCTTTAGTATAGTATATCAAAGTATAATATGGCTTTGTAGAGATGTCAGCTTGCCATTATATCAATCAAAATGATTTATATAATGATAATTAGTAATTACGCCACGGACAAAGCCAACTCGGGTCGTGACAAATCATGACAACACAATATTTTGGATCGATATGGGGAAAAAAGGATACAACACTTTGTTTAGTGCAAATTGTTTGTCCCAAAAAATTGTTTGTTGTCATTGGTTTATCAGGACCCGGGTTGGCTTTGTCCACGCTGTAATCGTCCTCATATAAACTATTTTTGAACAGTCTGAGGAAAATGAATGGGGAGTTATTTTCTGGAATCCGCAATCTGACGTCACTGTGGAGCTCTATAGGGTTTTAAACGCAAGGAGTTACCGATAATAAATAACAAATCAAGGCTAACATACGACAGAATCTAAGGGTGTGGTAGCATGCAGCAGTCTGCATCAGGCTCAGCTGTCTACCTCGCCTTTTAAAGTGTGGGAATAGCCAGCATGCCCTGAGTAGATGCCTTACATAGAATCCATTGAGACGCAAACACACACATAAAACACCTCTGTTTGGCAGGAAACCGCTGACGTCTGCGTTTGGCAGATGCTAATTTATGCAGGATTATGCTAAGTGTCTGAAGATGTTGTAAACCTCCCTGCTCTCTCTCTCCTACTAAACTCTCACAGGAATATCTCTCCCAACATCTAAACCGGGTAGCCTGTGGAAACATGTTCTCCACAGTCATCTCATACTTTTTTTGTTTTTTAATGACATCAACTCGATACGTTTTTCCTCTCCCTGAAGGCAACGCTGGTAACTGGTAACACAAGGTTCAAGAAAAGTCAAGCCTGCGTAAATGGGCTCAGATCTGCTTCTTCAAAGAGACCTGAATAGACGTCTATCCTGGAACACCACAGTTGGAATGTACCGGACGGAGTGGTGGGGGGAAAGAAACCAGTGCCAAGAAGTAGAAAAAAAAGAACAAAACTTTATTTGAATCCCATGTGACCCCTATTTGCCACAAAACATTGCACAGTATGAAAAGAAATCACATCATTGGGCATCGTGTCACATTTATACACATGGTCCTTTTGTACATAAAAATGGTTCTATTTTTTTGTGTGATTTCAAAATGCTGTCTTTGTCTGGTCGTTTAAATGCAAAACAGACGTTATGTAGTGTTGATCCTCCTCCAGTCCACTGGCCGTCGCTACGCTTGTGTGATGGGGTAAAGGCTCACACTAAGGAACCTGCTACATTGGTCATCTGAAATATCCCTCAGGGGGGAAAAAACGTGAATGAAACAAAGTACAGAGGAGTTTTTTCTTTCTTCTTCTTTTAAAATAGCAAAAAAATGTAAAAGTAAATTACAAAAACAAAACTAGAATCTTATCATGAAAAACACATAACATTTACTACAGTAGTGAATAAGTTTCGTCATAGATGCCGACAGCAAAGTATGTTTAAGACACTGAGATGACCTTCCTCTGCCTTTAGTGTGCAAACAGATGAGGCAGACAGACCTATCTATCGTGAACTGTTCTCTGAAATGTAAAACCGGGAAAATGCGTCCGGAAGATTGAACCCAATTCTACTCGACATTGGTCTTCCGAGGAAGGAAAAGCCTCTACCTTTTGCTCCTTTCTCTAAAATGATATATAATATAAAGGAAAGACAATAAGACAGGCAGCATTTTTATCTAACATTTTTTTGGTCCCGTGTGCAAATAATGTACACATGTAGATACATACGCATGTATATGAAATCAATAAACAACTAACAGCCAAGGCACCTTGATAGTTTTCTTTTTTTTCTCCTTTCTTTCCAATAAAAAAACATCCTCATCAATTTGATTCGTATACCAAAAATAGACAGACCAAGTCTCTGAAATCGGAGAAGCTCTAGCCGTCTTGCCAAAGAGACGTCACTGAGGCTCCTCTTTTCCCTCCCTGTCACTTTGTCAACGTTTTAAGAGACCAGTTGTTTGGCTTGTAGCTCCATCTCGGCAGCCTGTTTGAGCGCCACATCCACCAGGAGCTGGAAGCCGCTGAAGTCTTGTGTGAGGTCTGGGGGGGTGGGGGGAGGGGTGTTGAACAGCCCGCTGCGGGGGCTCAGGTTGCCCTCCATGCTGGTGCTGTTGGGGATGGTGGTGGTGGTAGTGGTAGTAACTGGCTGGCTGCCTGGCCCTTCCTCCTTGAACCTGAACAGCCCCAGGGCCTGCGCAGAATGCAACAGCTCGGTCACCCTGTCAGTGTTTATTCCCGGGACAGGGGAGGGGAGGGCCGACGTGGGACTGGCCTGCATCGCCGTGGTGACAGTGGTGTGACAGATGACGGACGGGCGAGTGGGCAGGGGCCCCGGGGAGGAGGAGGAAGAGGAGGAGGTGGAGGTGGGGGAGGGCGCAGACGGGGACATGGCCTTTCTCAAGACGCCGGACAAGGTGGACTCGAAGCTGGAGGGGTGCAGGGCCCGCTTGTCGTAGCTCTCCTCCATGCCCGTGGCGGTACTGGCGTGCTTGGGAGACTGGGAGCTGTCGGAGAAGCTGTCGCCGGCCTTGCTGCCCTTCCTGGAGATGGTGAACTGGTTGGGGTCTTTGCCGTCTTTTCGCAGCATCTCTGGGAGAAGTCGCCGCCTTGCGTTGATGAACCAGTTGCACACCTGGGAAGATTACCAAAAGATAACTCAATCTTGCTGCCTGATGCGGCTCAGTAATAGACTTGTAGACGTTCAACAGTCTTAATTGTTGATTGTGGTTTTACACCGCAGCAGGTGCTGTTTGCACTTGTTTTATTCAATAGGGAAATTGTTAAACAAATATTACATTTTGGCTGACACTGCATGCACATCAATAGTTACTTATTTGAGCATTACACAGCACCCACAGAATTTTCCTGTATTTCCATTTTAACTGTTCAAAAGTCAACCATATCTCATAGTACATTTTGAAAATGTAAATCAAAGTCGAATCGTTGTTATCCAATGATTAGCTTTGATTTACATTTTAACCTTATTCACTAGCATCATGTATTTGCTATTCCTCTCAACATTAAAATGAACATTATTCCCCTCTTGGTCCTGGCCTGTCTGTGTTTCTATCCATTGTGGGTCTGGTGGAGGAACTGGTGGAGGGAGGCCTGTAAACTCTGACTATGTAAATGACTCTGCATTGTTCCCAGACAGCTGGGATGGAAAGGGGCTGGAGGGAGGGAAATTCCTGTCCCAGAGAGCCTCAACCGAGCCCACAGCACACTGGGAATGAGTGAGTGAGTGAGTGGAGCTGGCTTTGTTGTTTAGCTAGCTAGCTGACCTGAAAGTTGCAACATCAAGCTGCCTGGGCTATGACTTTTCGGCTCATTGTTTATGTGTCATATGTGTCACATCATTCCTGTCAGTGGGACAGGAAATGATTGAGACGGTGGAAATAATTTCCCTTTCATGTGCCTTTCTTTTCTTGTTTACTTTCAAAAGCCGTCTGTGTGCAACACCCTTCCAATGAGAAACGTGGGTTAATAAACTCCACAATTTCCTCTTCCATAAAGTTGAACATCTGCTGTTTTTCACACTAGGGCTTCATCTACATTCTTTGCCATATTATATTCTGCCCATACCTGTAGTGTTGAGAGTTGAGTCTGCTTGGACAGGAGGGCTTTCTCCTGCTCTGAGGGGTAAGCGTTATAGCGGTGCTCATACAGCCAGTCCCTGAGGATCTGAACCGACTCCTTGGGCAGGTTCCCCCTGCGTTTCCTCTTGCCACTGCTCCCCGTGCTCGACGACAAGTCCAGTGGCGCGTCCAGGCTGTCCTCGTCATCGGTCTCACTCCCGGACAACATCATCAAACCTGCATGTGGCGCACGCATGGCATGGGGAGGGCGAGAAGAAAGAAAGGGACAAAAAAATATATATTATAAGATGAGAACAGGGACGTGGCGGTTGTTATATGTGCCCTTATGCCAGCCAGCCTCTTGTCTTGTCAGGCTCCCACCCGCTCTTTCCCGGCCGCCTGCCAAACAAACGCTTGCTGTCTGCGAGGCAGCTGATGTGTCAGAGGAAAGCTGTCAGGTTCAGCCATGTGATTCACATCATATATATGGAGGGAGGGAGGGTGTGAGGAGCAAGGGGGGGGTGGCATCACAAAGGCTGATCCAACCCTAAAAACCTGCCTAGACAAATACTACTAGCCAGGTCTCTATTGTGCAGCAGGCCAAGCAAGCAAGCAAGCAGCCCACCTTTCATCATGTTTAAATGAAGAGAGCCCTGTGAGGTGACTGCTGGAACAAATATAAGGGGATTTCCTCCAGAACAACACAACAGCTGTGCACCATGTGGCATAGATTATGTCTACTTATCAAGACATGGTCTTTCTAATCAAGATGAACTATGACAGAACAAGGTAGCCTATTATTTATTCAGTTTGTAAGTTACTACCAGTACCAACATGACTTTTTGAAGTACTAGGCACTACCCCCTCTGGCATTTAGGTAGCTTTACTTGGTAGTGCTGTCTTTGTACTTAGTTAGATTTCTGTGGGGCATTTAAAAAGTAATGTCAGTGTCATGGCTTGTGGTGGACAGCCTTACCTAGCCATGCTGGTAACTGACTTGTGATGGCGCCATGAAAAAACAAGAATCAACTAAAGCAGGGGTTTTCAACAGGTGGTCTGGGGACCACCAGTGGTCCCTGAGAGGATTCCAGGTGGTCCCCAGCCAAATAGAAAGTTGGTTAACCAGATGTAACTCTTTGAGAGTGTAAAATGGACCCTTGCAGGTCCATTTGGTTTCATGTTTACACTCTCATAAGTTAAAATATTCATCATCTGAATTAGCCCAAGTCTACACAACTACAGAATGTACAAGATTAATGGTCCTTTTGATCTATTGCCTTCATTTGCCTGTTTTGTTTCTGAAATCCAGCCTGGTATTGTAGACAAAAACAAAAGAAAGTTAGGTCTATGGGGCTAAAACGTGATCAAATAGTGGTCCGTGGCTCAAATGCTGAATAAATAGTGGGCCCTGGTATGGAAAAGGTTGAAAACCCATGAACTAAAGTTTTTTTTTTTTTTTGAAGTAATGTGTAATCTGCAGAAGTGCTCATTGTGCTGTAGGGCAAAGTGGTGGGAAATGAATAGAGCGTGGAACAGGATGAGGTAATTACGTAGGCTGGGAGAGAGAAGGGAGAAGAGAGAGGGGAAGGCAGGGGGGAGGGGAGACCTGTTGCAAATCAACGTCTCGAGACTAAACAAAAGAACACTGGCTTCGTGGTGTCTTTGTAGCCGTTTTAAAAGTTCTTTTTACGCCACAAAACACCCGAACGGCTTCACCAGCCGTGTCCGAATTAAACGTCCGCGCTGCGAACGCGTGTGAGGAAAAAAAGGCGTTCGCGGTGGCCGCAGAGAGTGCAGTTTTGTCAACTTTCTTTTAAAGAACTTGTTGAGGAGTTTTTCTATTGTGTGAGCTCAGTCAGCACCACGAGGTCAAAGAATGTAAGCGGAGCGCTGCCTGCTGCAGTCTCGCTCTAGAACAGGGGTTTTCAACCTTTTTTGGCACCAGGGCCCACTATTTATTCAGCATTTGAGCCACGGACCACCATTTGAGGACATTTTAGCCCCACATACCCCCAAAACTAAAGATTACTTTTGCTTTTGTCCAGTCAAACAGTCAAACTTGCAGACCAAAATCACTATTCTTTTTATAGTTGTGTAGACTTGGGCTAATTAAAATGATGGATATTTTAACTCTTTTTACATCTGCTTAACCAACTTAGCTGGGGACCACCTGGAACCCTCAAGGACCACTGGTGGTCCCCGGACCACCTGTTGAAAACCCCTTGCTCTAGAATGAAAGCAAACACAACGAGGTCACAGCGTCAACATTAGCCCTAAATATAATGTCCACAACATTAATGAGGCAGCACTTTTTGTAACTAGTGTGCGACAATGTTTCCAATGGTAACGTGGGAACGCGCTATGATAAGAATATAACGACCGTGTAAGGAAGGCATGGCATAGCATGGGCACAACTATCACACCAAATAACTTTTAAACCAGGGCTTTTTCATACTAGGGCCCACTATTTATTCAGCATTTGAGACAGGGGCCACCACGTGAGGACATTTTAGCCCCATAGACCCAAAACTAAAGATTTATTTTGCTTTTGTCCACAATTCCAGGCTGTATTTCGAAAACAAAACAGGCACATTCTCTAGTTGTGTAGACTTGGGCTAATTCAGATGGTGAATATTTAGCCTGGGGACCACCTGGAACCCCCCCGAGGACCACTGGTGGTCCCCGGGCCACTGGTTGAAAACCAATGTTTTAAACCAATTGGTAAAAAAGGGGATGCTTTTTTGTGCTTCATTCCCCTTTGTCTACAGCCGAAGAGAAACCTAAAGATTTGGTGAAATAACCTTTTTATAGCGTCAACTCAGCAACTGCCAAAAGTTGACCCAATTAAAAATTATGTCGGCTCGACTGGATATATGATTATACTTGATTTTAAAAAGTGATATTGTGGTAGACATGATAATGCATCGTTTAATTGTTTTGTATGCGAAGAAAACCGTATAATAAAACGTTAAGATTTATTTTGACAAGCCGCCAGCACATGGTAGAGAGAGCCCTGTTTAGTCTGGAACGGAAACAATAGGCTGCATGGTTTGCATTGGGAAAAAACCGTTTAGTACGGTGGAGCCTAGCAGACAGTTATGTCATTGATTTTGTTAAGACGTTGGGGGGAAAAAAGATTTACATACCCTTTTTTGTCTTCATATCCGTACAAATGTCCCTTTATTTCACGTTAAAGCCACGAGTGAAGCGCAGTAGGATAATTTTCTTCTGTTTTAGTCCGAGTGTCGTGTTTTTTTTCCTTCTTTCTTTTTTTGTCTCCAGATATCCAACAGCGTGTTATCCTCCGAATAGTCGAAATTCCTCCAATCGTCCAATCGTTCCAAAAAAAGAAATCCCAAATTATTTTTTGGTGGGGTGATAGGGGGATTTTAATTCGTTTGTGTCTGAAGCGACTTTTTCTGTAAAAGGATACCTGAGAAGAAGTCGGTGCGCTTTTCTTGGCTAAAGCCCTCTTTCTCATTGAATGTGTTTGATCATGGAACTGGGTGACAGCTATCTTTGACAGCTGCGTGACTCAACGCACAAAGATCCTCCCACTGTAGAGGGCAGGAGGAGAAATCTCTGACATCAGCATGGCTCTGCTGCTTGTTTCTACACTGACATGTAGTACACACACAACACAACACGGCCACAATGCGCTAGAGCAGGGGTTTTCAACCTTTTTGACACCAGAGACCACCATTTATTCAGCATTTGAACCACGGACCACCATTTGATGACACCCTAAAGACCTAAAACTAAAGAATTCTTTTGGTTTTGTCCACAATTCCAGGCTGGATTTTGCAAACAAAACAGTGTAGACTTCTTAATGAAGTGGTGCTAATTCAGATGATGAATATTTTAACTCTTGAGAGTGTAAAAATGAATCCCAAAGGGTCCATTTGGTTTCATTTTTACACTCTCAAGAGTTAGGCTACACATGGTTAACCAACTTTCCATCATTTAGCCTGGGGACCACCTGGAACCTTCACAAGGACCACTGGTGGTCCCCGGACCACCGGTTGAAAACCACTGCGCTAGAGAACTGTCTGCAACGACGAGGTTTGCAAGACAATCGACGCAAGGTTGCATTTTTACATGCGTTGCCCGTACATTCACGTGATTCAATAATACAAAAACAACAGCAGAGAGCAGGCGCCACCTCAATTAATAAATAAACCGATCGTGACGACAGAAAATCCTGCGGTACATCGGGGATTGTGATAAATTGCTTTCACACGTTTGACAATGATGCATATATTTTCAATGTGTGAAAATTGATTTTTGATTCACTTGATATGGACATTACAGTGTAGCCTAAAAATGTCGAGATATTTATAGAGAGCATTTGTTCCTTTTCAAACTGAGTGCGGGGGAAATGCGCAACAACACCAACACTGGTGTGTTTTTCTTGTAGTAGTCAGATCTGTATACTACAGTTGTAGTCTGGGCTGTTGGCCACGCTACACAGTGAACATACAACGACAATCAATGGGCTCATTTGTATGCGGTGCACAGCCATGCGACAGCTGCCTTTAGCGTCCCTTTTGCACGCATTGTATTTGTCAAAGTCAAATGTCTCCCCCACACGTGTGCTGCTGGTAATTCTCTGAACAGCCTCTACTCTCTCTGTCCCGCGGTTTCACATGAGGTGTTTGGATGCTCTCTGCTGGTCATAAATGGCACTGCTTATATTTTTTATTTGGGGAACATGTGGGACCGTCCTGTGTATTGTTGTCATGGGCACAATGGAAACAAACACTTAAAAGGGCTTTTATGTTAGCATCATTGTATAGCCCAATCATACCAATATAGGTATGATTATTTAGTATTTGTGAACTTAAAGGACCACTTCACCACTTGTCAACCTATCATGATAAAATACCACTATTTTCCCCCCTACCTTTTCTGTGTCTCATAGGAACTGTGGGCAGTTCTGAAAACCGTCCATGTGCATCACCAGACAAATTAAAAATATATCTCTTGTTGAAAAATATTCATATTTTTGTTATCATGAGAAGATGGCTTCCATTTTCGCATTGCAACTTTTCAGGAATAGAAAGCCCTCTCAGTTTCTATTAGCTTGGATTCCCATTAATGATGCCTCTGGTGGATGGGTTTTTGAACTTCCCACAGCCCTCTTATGATTATGCATTTCCCAAAGTATTTCATTAAGTAAACCTCAGACAAAGTCAACTTGGATAGTGACAAAGCATGACAATAAACACAAGGGCAGAGCACTAATTAGAAAGAAGATTAACAACCTGTCATTTTTTTCTTTGAAAAAAATGTGTTTATTGTTAGTTGTCACCATCTGTGTTGCTTCCAGGTCTTTAAAATTAATACTTTCTAAACGTCTATGGGGGAAATTAATGGAAAATTCACTTCCAGGCTGTTTGCTGGGGTGCCTGCGACATACTCAGCCTTCTTGGTGTCACAGAACCTGATAAATGTTGTGACTGTCCAGCTCCTCTCCTGTTTTTGTATGCCTCAGGTGTGACTGATAACAGCCTTCTGTGTGAAAGGGGTCAGGAGAAGAGGACCATCTTATCCCCTTCCACATCTGAGATCTTAGTGGACCTGTCAACCGTCAACAGAGAGATTAACAATGGGGTTCCACCACCGCACCTCAAGCCAAATTCACACTGATCCTCTGCATCTCAGAGTGGGACTGGTATGTGTAGAACAGGGGTGCCCACACTTTTTTTTTTTACTTGAGAGCTACTTTCAAAATGAGCGGCTCAACAAGATCTACACATCAAAAATGTGATTGTTCCACACTACTGAAAATCCATTTTAAGGCCCCTACAAAGTTTGAGCTTACTGTTATAGTGTTTAAGAATAATGCGCTTATAATGAAAAACAGAGGGGGAGAATTGGAAGGTTTTCCTGTATATGCTATTACTGACGTTTGAAAACAGTATTTGGGGTTTGAGTTGACAGTTTGTGATGTTGAGTTTAGTTTCTTGCACCCAAAGCTAATAACTTGCACGTTTTTGTCCACAATTGGGAAAGAGAACTGGCAAAACGTTCGTCAAAATAACAATTATTCTCCATTTTCTAATTGTGTGGACTCTTGAAAATTACGCAATTCAGATGTTTAATTATAATTTAACTTTTGAGAGTGTAAAATGAAACCAAATGGACCCTTAAGGGTCCATTTTAATCCCACCCATTTTCATTTTAATCCCACCCATTTTCATTTTAATCCCACCCATTTTCAACATTTTAATATACCTTGGAGATGTGATGTGGAAATAATAAAAATGTTCCCACCATGTTGTGTTTCCCAGAAATGTAGATCTAAAAGAAATTAGTGACTTGATAATGTCATGGAGTTGTGTTTGACCATGTTAATGATTTTCTTCAGAGCTCCAGTTCTCCCTTCCACAAAATCTAAGGTATATTCATTAGTAAAATATTAAAAATGAGTGGAATTCCCCTTTGAGACAGATGTTTAAAAAGTAGTTAATGGCTGTTTTCACTAGTTCAGATCCAGGGGAAATTTCTGTCGTCTCTCAAGCTTAAAATTTTGGAAATGACTGCTATAGCCTACCTCCTCCACAACAACCAGTGGCTTTCTCCACCTCTTCTGCCAGCTCCATGATTATTTCCCGTCATCCCAGTTCAGAAAGTAGCTGGTTCATTCATCTGCCCACAAAGCCCCATGTTTAGCACCCATTCAAACCACTTGACTAAAATAAAGACTCTCCGGCATGGAAAGCCCACATGTTTAGCACCCATTCAAACCACTTGACTAAAATAAATTCTATATATCATGGTGGAGATGCTAGGCCTTTGGGTCATCAGGCTGAGGTTGTGAGCCACTCTACTTCACCTGTTACACCATCTCAGCCCAAAACCACTTTAAATCATATGTTGCTGGTATAGTATTCCCTCCTCCCAGGGGTCAGTAAGCTTGATGATGAGGACCCCCTTGGCAGCTGCAGACCACATCAAGGTCTCCAGTCTTAGTATTCTGTGTGACCTCAGTTGGAATTTAGCACAGCTTGCTTTCCCAGGTTGTCTTGCAGCACCCGTTTCTTTCCAGCAGGGGGCAGAGCTGTAGCTTTTCCTGCCGCTCTGTACTTCCCTAGATCTCTCTTGTAGGGCCTACTGGTCTGATGGGGGAATGGCCGCCAGCTGGGGGTGACTTGCACAGTTGTTTGCTCTGACTGTCTGTTTGCAATTCTCCTACAGCTCGGTAAGCTTCCTCAGGACCTGTGCCAGTACAAGTGAAACTAAGGATGTGCTGGCAGAGGCCTGCGTTGTCTTTGAAATTCTGGCTTCACTTCTTGGCCTCACTTCTTGACCACCAGGAGAGAGGTATGGGGAACAGAGGAGGGTAGCATAATGCCGCTGCCCTTGTTCTCAATGTGCAACATTGTTCAAAAAACATTGACTCAATATCATCACAAAAAACACCAAACGCCTCTGAATGTTTTTCATCCATGTCTTAATCACCCTGTTCTTGATCCCAAAACTAGTCAAATACTTTGGGGATACAACATCCACAACTGTGGTTACATGAATGAAGGCTACATTTTAGAATTGCTGCTTTAGAGTATCCCAAGAGTATTGCCAAGTCAGTGCCAAACTACTTTCAGTGTTGGAAGACTAGTGAGCTATTAAGTAAAAGTATCTCACTAGTAGGCCTAGTGTATAGAAACACCGTTATAAATAAAGGCATGGTATTAAAAATGTACAGTAATTAATGATAAACTGTAGGAGTCGGACCTTTTAATAAACAAAGTTACAAAGTCTTATCACTTGTAAAGGTTACTCTATCTGGTGCCATTCATAAAGAATATTGTTCTCATTAGTTTTTATCTTTTTCTAAATGATGTATGAATGTGTGTTGACCTCTGTCTCTTTCCTTGTGTTTCCTTTCATCTGTCTCTGTCTCCTCCCCATCAGGTCTGTCTTCAGCACCAGAATTTATGAGGCGAGATGGGAGGATGGTTCTGAGAAGAGATATACAGTATACACACTTCAGCCAAGTGATGTGAGGTATGTGTATGTGTGTAGTATAGCTTGGCTGGCGGCCAAGCTTTACAGGGGGTGCGGAATGCAGGGAAGTTTGACTTGCAAGGAGTTATTTAAAAAAAGTTACTACACATGTATCTAAACAATATTATAAGACCCCTTTTAGTCATCCTATGCGTGTGTATGATTTGTTTTATTTTCCAGTGATTGATTGACTGTAAACAGCATGTGCACAGTAAGATAAAAGGCTAAAAGGGTAACGCAAGAATGTCCTCTCTCTACTATTTAATATAGAGTGTAGACCAGGGGTTTTCAACAGGTGGAGAGGATGCCAGGTGGTCCCCAGGCTAAATGATGGAAAGTTGGTTAAGCAGATGTAACTCTTTGAGAGTGTTAAAATGAAACCAAATGGACCCTTGCGGGTCCGTTTGGTTTTATGTTTACACTCTCAAGAGTTGAAATATTCAACAACTGAATTAGCCAAGTTTACACAACTAGAGAATGTAGTAGATTAATGGTCATTTTGATCTGTATGTTTGACTGTATTGTTTGCGAGTCTGAAATTATGGACAAAACCAAAACAAATCTTTAGTTTTGGGGTCTGTGGCGTGAAAATGTCACCATGATGGCGTGATCCATTCCAATCTCTCAGTTTCTTATAAGTTCATAATGACCTTGTCCCTGTTTTCCCTATATCAGCTCTCTGGTAGATAGCATTCAGCTGAATCGGTTCACTTAGTCCATAAAAACAAATGAAGAATGCAATATTCTGACACAAAAATAAATCTAAGAAAAAATATTACATTTAGAGAAAACTGTCTTTACACACACACACACACACACACACACACACACACACACACACACACACACACACACACACACACAATGAAGAGTACTATGCTACATTTTTGACGATCCGCAAATAGCCTCTGTCGAATAGGCTATCCCCAGGGAAGAATGTAGCAGCCTATATATAGTGTGTAGGAAATAAAACTAACTTTTATGTCTGACTGGAATTGTTGAATGTTATCTCAACCTTATATAGGCCTACATTTTCAGTACCTCAAAGGCCCTGAAAACAAGGCTCCACAACTCCCAAAACAAATTGGTCAGGCTACTACTTGGCCACACTCCCTGAACCCACCTCACCCCTGCCCACTTTGACAGGCTGGTTTAGGGTTGATGACAGAGTAGGCTACAACATCTTGCAATGGGTTTTTGGTCCACTCCCACAACAACCAATCAGAGGAAGATCAACAAGTCATGTGCAACCCGGATTTGGCACAAACAAGGGACTAAATTAATTTCACTCCTATTACACCAAAATGTGGCCCGCCCTATCAACAGTCAGGAAGACAGGCAAATCTCTTGAATCCTTAAAAAACACTCTCAAAGGCCACCTATGGTTGGCTGCACTTTCCCCCTTTTATTTTCCCTTTACCTCCACTATGATTACTTTCTTTTGGCTGCACAGTTAGATGTTTTATTCCAAGAATTAAGAAGGTAGCCTACAGAAGTGAATATTAGTAACCTAAATGTTTTGATTAAACGAATATGCTGGACCATACTATATTGTATAAACAAGTAGAAATGTTTCATGTCATCCCACTCACAGTTAACAGCATTTGGGTATTGCGCTATATATGTAGGCTACTGTAGCACATTAATATTAATATTAATATGCTTCACATTAGGGGGGTTTCAGGGGGTCCCCTGCTAAATGAAGGGTCCGTTTAGTTAGTCCTACATTTAGCAGGGGACCCCCTGAAACTCTCTAAAGTACCCCTAGGGGTCCCGAACCCTACTTTGGGAACCACTGATGTAGCTAGTTGTTGGCAGACTTCACACATTCCAACGCAACGACGCCACCCAGACGCGGCCGAATGGAGCTCTGGGGGGAAGCTTTGAGAATGAGATCCCTCGTACTTGTGACACATCACATCCTTTGCATTCTCGTCGCGGGGCGACCGCTTCAGTAGTTCTGTTAAGTTGAGGAGTGTGCTATGACCCCCATAACAAGAACCCAAAAGAGGAGGGGAGGGTCCGGTTACACTTTTCCAGGCTAAAATTAGGGGGCATCGCAGCTATGACGCAAGGTGGCTAAACCCGTCTGTCTACGTCCACTCTCTAACAACGAAGATCAAGGCTCGGGTCGGATCCATGGAAACGTCGTACCCCCACATTACATCGCCGCCGTTATTATCGATGACATGGTGATATTTTTAGACTTCGCTGTCATCTTTCCGTAACTCTCTCTTCCGAGGGGCCGCGCCGTAGCCGTTTAGTATAAAGGAGTGTCTCGAAATGCGGTTGTACAGCAGTGCGCTGACACACTATCCCAAGTGTTGTCGCGAAGTTTCGGTGACAATATCGAACGGAACTGACCGCTCCTCCTCGACTACTGCGACAACAACAACATCAAGATCCGCGGCTAAAAAAACGGACCAACAGCGCACAGCAAAAGGCACAACTTCAACAACAGCGACCAACAACAACGGGGATCGGGTAATAGAATCACAGCCTTCCGCAAACATGCCTGCTGCGTTTTCGTGTTATGAAGCTGCGTCGCTGAAGCCAGTTTACTTCACTTCGACGGCTGAAATCAAGATATGTCGCTCCGATGGAGTTGTTGAGCACTCTGTAGTACCGATGCGCATTGTGAGGGAGTCGAGGACCAAGCTGTCTCCTGAGTCAGCCTCTCAGTGTGGCGAAAGCACTGCATGTAATGAGACTGGTGTGGTCGTGAATTTGATAGATCAACTGGGCAATGGAGATGATGATTTTACGACAGACTGCCCAGAGTTAGTAGACTTTTATAACTGCAAGAACATTAAGAGGGCACTGGAAAATCTGACAGACAAGGATGAGATTGAAGTTTCTGGAAAGCAATTGCTCCACAACAACAGGGATGGTGTCCCAAATACATCCCTGCATCCGATCGTGGTGAGACCACTGGCCGCGAGTAGGCCAAAAAGAGACGCCCCCATGGAGGAAAATGCCCACATTGACAAGTGTCAGCAGGGCATCCCTCCCACCGACCCACAGGTCTTCGAGCTCAGCGTCCTGCGGGAGGAGTCACCGCTGCCGGTGAGAGGCACAGCAGCAGAGAAAGCTGGCATCGATGACAAAGTCACTCGGTACTTGGCAGAGGTGGAGAAACAGGACAAGTATCTCCGGCAAAGGCGTAAGTACAGATTCCACATCATCCCGGATGGCAACTGTCTGTACAGAGCCGTGAGCAAGGCCACATACGGGGAGCAGTCCGGGCACAAGGAGTTGCGGGAGCAGACCATGCACCACATAGCCGACCACTTGGACGAGTTCAACCCCATCATCGAGGGGGACGCCGGAGAGTTCCTGATCAACGCGGCGCAGGACGGTGCCTGGGCCGGCTACCCAGAGCTGCTGGCCATGAGCCAGATGCTCAACGTCAACATCTACCTGACAACCGGGGGGAGCCTGGAGAGTCCCACCGTGTCCACCATGGTGCATTATCTCGGAGAGGAGGACACGTCCAAAGTGGCCATCTGGTTGAGCTGGCTGAGCAATGGTCACTATGATGTTCTGTTGGACCAGTGCCTTCCCAACCCAGAGTACGAGGACTGGTGCCATGACTCGCACGTTCAGAGGAAGCGTGACGAGGAGCTGGCAAAGTCCATGGCAGCCTCGCTGTCCAAAATGTACATAGAGCAGAATGGACCGATGTGAACACAATGTGGTCTGAACTGTAGTGTCGAGACTGTTATTTGCACTTTGTTGTCGTGTGGTTTCTATACTTGCCTTAAATTATTTTTTTCTAAGTTTTATATTAGACAGAAGTGCTGTGCACATACGGTTTATACTCAAATGGTAGGCCATGGCTCCTGAATAAGTCAGTAGTTTTGGCAGTTTTGTATGTTTGATCATGTGTGGAACAATGTTGAAATGAGTGAAATTTCAAACTATTCCTTTGCTTGTATGTACTTTGCTGAGTGTGTATTTATTTGCCTTTTTGGCGGTGCACTTACAGACTTTTATATTATGCCTATAGGCTAGGCCTTCAATAAAATATTTTGAAATAAACAAAGTACTATGATATGGTGTGGAAAGAACATCACACACAAACACTTTTTATGAGACTAAAATGGTGTCTAATCTGTGTGGCAGAGTATAGGCCTATGATACAATTCATACAATTGGGTACTATGGCTGTGTTTTGTCTCTCCTCTCTTCTATTGCTACATTGCCATTGTGTCAAATGTCATGTCACCTAGGGTCTAGGTGACAAGTCAAATTTCATGTCAGACCCAGTGTCTAGGTGCTAGACACTGGGTCTGACATGAAATTTGACTTGTTCAAATTTAGCCCATGACCCTGAGCAAGATGGGTGTGTGACGTCAAAGGTCACACAAAACACAAAGGCTAATAATTTGTATTGGGACCAAGGCACTCTTGTTGAAAACCTAAAATACGCCTTTAATAAAATATGCACCTTTTTGTGTGCTTATTTCTTTCTGCTTTTCAACCAGAGTGCCTTGGTCTTTTTTGCATAAACTCTGTCCCCCAAAGAGCAACAAATAATTATAGGCCTACATTGTCATTTCCTACTTCTGACAAACCTATGTGATAAGGGATGGGGGCTGGGCTGGGCCAAAACAATAAGAAAATAAAAAATACATAGTGGCGTCTTTTGGCCTTTGCGTGGAAGAAGTCCACAAATGCCAGGGCTGATTTGTTTTTATTGTAGGACAATTTGTGACACTATTGTAATGACAATTGTGTATCAAATGCTAATCTTTGCAAAACCAATTAAGTGTGGAAGTGAGAAACTGCAATAGAATAGTCACTCAAAGCCTACTATACCATACTAACTTTGTGTTTGACAGTCAGTCAGTGTAGGCCTGTATAGTAATTGATGACATTGCTCGATTTGTCCGCTAGATGTCACACTATGCCCCCCATATGCGCCTTTCATTCACTCAAAGACCGTTCTATCCCCTTCTATCCAAACAAACTGCGATAATAAGTAGACTACAATAAAAACGCATTCATTCTTATTCATATTCAGTTAACTCCAGATTAAGGTCAAATTTGGCATTGTCTATTAAATCGAGTTAAAGACTCCAGGTGAGTTTCAGATAGGTCTACATTTACATTTAATGTAGCCAACTTGTAATTAAACTTTTTTTTGCTTGTAAAACTAAAGAAAGAGACGCCCCTGAATGCTTGAATGCTATGACTTCGTTCGAAACCGGTCGAAAACTCAACACAGTAGTATCACCGTACTATTGAGATGACGTAACTAAACTCTGCAGTCATGTGGACCGCGAGAAAACTTTTTTTTTAAATGCAGGGGTAAAAAAAAAAAAAAAGGAACATTGTAGCGCCTCACCCTGCGTGAATGGCAACATTACGTCCATGCTAGTAGGATACATTTGTAACACGCGTATAGTAGGGTAGTGAGCAGGTGAGCCGGCGTCAAACAACCGCAGTCTACCGTTCCGGGACTGTGTGTGGAGAAGACAGTGGACAGCTGCATGCTGCGACTGACTGGCACTGGCACAGAGCAGCAGAGCCTTCTAGGGGAGAGTTGCGATATTGAGGGGGTCGGAGACCAGAGCGGAGCACGTGACAACCAGAGATTCGTCACGTGACTATGCAGAGCGTCTTCGAGTGCAGTCCGAGTACCAGCTGTTATTGGAAGTACATTGTTTTGAACGTAAACTGCGCAAATAAGAGCTATTTTAGGTACGTATGCAAAAAGACAACTGTTTAAAGTACTGTTCAGTCACGGCTACCGTCTCTGGAATGTTTATGTTCTACTACTATTAAAGAACAGCTAAAATAAAGTCATTAAAGCTCGATAAATAACGGAGTCCACCGCCTTTCTGCATACTCTACCCCCAATAGGGCCCAACGGCAGCTTCGCAGTCGCAGACAATCAACGAGAACGGCACAAATAACAGCTATTTTAGGTACGTATGCAAAATGACAACTGTTTTAAAGTATTGTTAAGTCACGACTACTGTCTCTGTAATGTTTATGTTCTACTGTTGCTAAAAAATGACGTAAATAAAGTGAGTTAAGAATTAAAAACCGCCGCTCTTCGTAGCCGCTAACAACATGTTAATAACAGGATCCCATTATTATTCGTTATGCGTTATTATCCGAAATACAAAAAATACAGAAATTACATGTAGACAAAAATGTCGACCACAAACCAATGAATGAATGAAATGTTTATTAACAGAGGGGAGGGTTACAGTACAAGTCAAGCACACACTACTACAGAATTGATAACAGCTCAGAGAATTTCAGTACAATTCAAGTACAGCTACATCAAATCTGAAAAAGCTGATTGGACACACAGTTAAGCAGCAACTTGTTCATTTCATTAAGACATTCAAATACATACAAAACAACTACTTCCGTAAAGTCAGAAGCAGTAAATCATGGAGGTAAAATCATAGTGGAGGTAAAAAGGGAAAAGAGAAATGTACATAGGGTCGGGGGTATATGCATTCTTGTTTTACAGAGGCCACTCTCGAATTCCAGCCATCTGTAGGTGCCCTTTGAGAGCGGTTTTGAAGGAGTCAAGGGTGGTTTTGAGAGCACAGCAATGATATAGCTCAGTGACTCCCATACCTTTTCATTTCAAGGAAACCCCAAAATTAGCCCCATTGCAACCAAGACATGTTTTTACAGCTCTAGTAGTGTTTTTTTCTAGGATGACGAGTTTGACATGAATTAGACCACAGCCCCCCCTGTAATGGCATATCTGTGCTTATACTCCTCCCTTGAATATTCTTTTCCCTGTCAGTGTGATTTGTGACCTTACTGAAGTGATTAATTCAATTGCAGTTGTACTTGGAATGTACTCTAACAGCTCCATTTTCCTCACTGCTAAACCCCTTATCCCTTAACTTCTTTGCCTTTTTTTAACTATTAAAAATAACATTTTAATAGTTTAAATGGTCAGTCTACAAGCTCACAATGTGTCAATAGATTGGCACGTTGAACTATTCCAAAAGGTTTTTCAAAAGTTTTTTCCCCAATGTAAATTCAATTTAATTTAACTCTAATAGTGCACAACTCATTAACATTATCATTTAGCCCTCTAGAACTGACCCCACCCTGGGAGCTACTGCTATAAGTATCTTAGCAGCTTGTTAGTATTTTAATCTTTAATTTTAATCTTTACTTTACTTCCAGATATCAGGCTTCTTTCAGAGAGCACCAGATCAGAAGAGTCAGAGAGCACAAGACAGGTTTGTATCATGTATAGCAGTGGTGTCAAAGTCATTTGGGGTGGGGGCCGCATTGGACTTAATGTGACTTCATGGGGGCCGGAGCGCCGCGGTGCAACCAGTCGCAGACCACAGCCCCCCCTGTAATGGCATATCTGTGCTTATACTCCTCCCTTGAATATTCTTTTCCCTGTCAGTGTGATTTGTGACCTCACTGAAGTGATTAATTCAATTGCAGTTGTACTTGGAATGTACTCTAACAGCTCCATTTCCCTCACTGCTAAACCCCTTATCCCTTAACTTCTTTGCCTTTTTTAACTATTAAAAAATAACATTTTAATAGTTGAAATGGTCCGTCTACAAGCTCACAATGTGTCAATAGATTGGCACGTTGAACTCCCCCATTGTAAATTCAATTTAATTTAACTCTAATAGTGCACAACTCATTAACATTATCATTTAGCCCTCTAGAACTGACCCCACCCTGGGAGCTACTGCTATAAGTATCTTAGCAGCTTGTTAGTATTTTAATCTTTAATTTTAATCTTTACTTTACTTCCAGATATCAGGCTTCTTTCAGAGAGCACCAGATCAGAAGAGTCAGAGAGCACAAGACAGGTTTGTATCGTGTATAGCAGTGGTGTCAAAGTCATTTGGGGTGGGGGCCGTGCATGCTTGCAGACCGCAAGCATGCACGGCACACGCATGTTTACGTACACAGCCGTTACTTCTACACTACAGTATATCACACAAGTCATATTTATTATTAAGAATAGACATTAATATATGTTATTGTTTTCATACTTGTAGCCTAGATTAAGACATTTGCTATGAACGATGCTATTTTTATTTACATTTAAATTATATTATATATATATATTTATTTAGAGTGTCAATAAACCATACGAAAATAGCATTTAAATTTCAAATACTAAATGTAAGTAAGTATGTAAAGTTAACTAAGTATAGTTCTCGCTTATCCACCCTAGTACTGCTGAAGTATAGTTCTCACTTTGCAGTGCCAGCAGCCTAGCCTGGTAAAACGACTCCCCGTGCTGGACAACATGCATTCCATGCCGTTCAGAAGAGAGCTCAAAAAAAGCATTTCTTTAAATGTTCATAACTTTTGATAGGAACGTGCTAGAGACTTACTTTTTTTTTTATAGACTCAGACATTTTTGCTCTACAAGCCTGGGGCCGGATTAAATCATCTCGCGGGCCGGATCTGGCCCGCAGGCCTTGACTTTGAGATATGTGGTGTATAGTGTATGACAGCAATTGTGCCAGTTAATTGATCAGCAACCAAATTTGACATATGATTATGTGTTGGACAGTTTTATCATGTGTGTATATATATATATATATATATATATATATATATATATATATATATTAGAAATTCAATTAAGCATACTTTATGAACAGCACAGTTAACATAGTCATATAATGAACTCTAAATACAACGTAATGGCTTATACTATAAGCCTTATAGCATAATGTTGGTAATTATAAAATGTTTTATTTTGTGGACAGTTTTTGTTCTCAGTCTGGAAATAAAGAAGCATTGGTCATATTAAATGACTATATAATGACATTTTAATACAGTTGATGCTTAGGCTCTGACCTTTCTTTCCTTGTAGACATCCGCAATATGGTAGGGTGTCAGGCCATCGGCTGCAAAAGCCGTTCAGAAAAAGGGGCAAAGGTGCACCGCTTTCCAGAGGACCCTGAAAGACGAAAGAAGTGGGTGCATAATGTGGGACGAAAAGACCTGACAATGCGAGAGAGGTTCGACCACAGAAGGCTATGTGAGGTAATGTGGAGGATTCTGTAATAATGTTTTTCGAGTGCATAGCAATGTCAGATGTCGTTCTGCCAATATCGGGCACATGCCACAGCTGATGGGATGGGTTCTATCAGGTCTTGTGTACTGCACCGGTTTGAAGGGGTGAGGCTGTCTGCAGAAAACCAACTCGGGAGCCTCTGAGGGTGGTACATGTCCATCTCCTGTGTTCTCTGTTCATCTTGAGTGATAAATAGTCATTTGATGTGCAGGGGAGAGATGCCTGCTAGTGCACAGAGGCATGGGACAGGTGTTGTCTTGACAGATTCCGACAGGTGTCATTTAGAGTTGTGACAAGTTTGGTTTGCTAATTGGTTCCAGCCTGAGCAGACGGGCAGTCGCAGGGATTACATTGTTTGTGGGTCTTGTGGGACTTGGAGTTCACCAGTTTTAACAAGATGTTATTGTGGGTGTTGTCCTTGGATTTTGTGTTCTTCAGTAGAGCGTTGTCAGCGTTCTGTCCAGTGTAACTCCAAGATCCATGCAGTGGGTATGGTTGGACAGCCTATCCCATGTGATGCTCAGTCCTATTTTTGTGTAATGGTTCCTCAGGTAGAAGGTGCATAATCAGTTTTTTGATGAGTTGGGTTTCATGTGGTTTGATTGTAGTAGCTTGAATTTTCTTGGAGGGCCATTTCAAGGACGGACTCTGGTGTTGGAAGTCTGCTTGTTGCATGGTAATGCAGAGGTCTTCGGCATATTTGAAACGGTGCCATTCTGGGGTTAGTGGCTTGTCATTTTGTTTGTGTAAATATTGAAAAGAATGACGGCTAGCATGTTACCTTGTTGGAGGCTGTACTCTTTCCCTTTCAGCTTACTCCATTTACTAATCTTGAGGTGTACTGTTTGTTTAAAATAATCCTAAAAAAAATGGTTACTCTACAGGCACACTTTGAGGCAGATCAGTACAAGGCCAACAAAAGGCTAAGGCAAGACGCCATCCCAACGATATTCGCTCATCGTCCACCACCTAAACACCGGAAGCCACCTCCTATTAGATATTGCGTACCAAATATAAAGTTGATTATTAAGGAGCACAATTACGCAGGTAAATTATTATATTTGTATTATTTAGTACAGTATAAAGACACAATAAACACACCAATATGTTGATTGTAAATATGAAATGAAGAATTATGATATTGCATGATAGTAAACAATGGTTGAAGTAGACTATATTTATTTATGTATTATTCATTTATTATATTTGTTTATTTATTTAAAAAAATGATTAACATAATTGGTTATATAGCCGTGATTAAAGAAAAAGAGATAATATCTAGTTGTAGTTCTATTTCATTATTGACAGTTTTGTATGCCTTAACTGTCATTTTTTACAACCACTTCAGGGAAGTGCAGACAGGAAAGAATACCTGGCCAGGAGAGAGGTGAAAAGGAAATGCAGGAAAGGGAGAGAATTCCTAGCCAGCAGGCAGGTGAAGAAGAAATGCAGGAAAGGGAGAGAATTCCTGGCCAGCAGGGAGGTGAAGAAGACATGCAGGAAAGGGAGAGAATTCCTGGCCAGCAGGGAGGTGAAGAAGAAATGCAGGAAAGGGAGAGAATTCCTGGCCAGCAGGGAGGTGAAGAAGAAATGCAGGGAAGGGAGAGAATTCCTGGCCAGCAGGGAGGTGAAGAAGAAATGCAGGGAAGGGACAGAATTCCTAGCCAGCAGGGAGGTGAAGAAGAAATGCAGGAAAGGGAGAGAATTCCTGGCCAGCAGGGAGGTGAAGAAGAAATGCAGGAAAGGGAGAGAATTCCTGGCCAGCAGGGAGGTGAAGAAGAAATGCAGGAAAGGGAGAGAATTCCTGGCCAGCAGGGAAGTGAAGAAGAAATGCAGGGAAGGGACGGAATTCCTGGCCAGCAGGGAGGTGAAGAAGAAATGCAGGAAAGGGAGAGAATTCCTGGCCAGCAGGGAAGTGAAGAAGAAATGCAGGGAAGGGACAGAATTCCTAGCCAGCAGGGAGGTGAAGAAATGGCTAGCCAGCACAGACTGCAGACAGAAATTTCAAGCGAGGACAGAGTAGAGGAAATGCAGAAAGAGAGAATACAAACTGTCAAAATCACAATGGAAGATTTAAGAAAAGAGCTAGAAAAACAAATAACAATGGTGGAGGATTTAAGAAAAGATCTACAACAGCAAAACAGTACCGTGGATGATTTAACAAAAAAGTTGGAAATAGCACAGAAAGTTGCTAATAGGGCAAAGGCATCGCTGAAATCACTACGGAAACAAAAGGCAACTTTGCTGAAAAGACAAAGGACTGTGAACAGGAAATTGTCAAAATTATTATCTGAAGACCAAATTAAAGCGCTAGGCCGAAAGAATACACAGGGACTAAAATGGAGTAATAGCACCATAAAAAAAGCTTTAAAAATCAGGTTTTCTTCAGGACCAACCGGCTATAAAACCCTGCAAGACCTCCACTTCCCTCTGCCTTCAATCAGAACGCTTCAAAAGCGAATGGAAAAAGTTAAATTCGAGCCAGGGATTTTAGAGGAGGTATTTAGCTTCCTAAAATTTAAGGCAGCAGAGATGGGTGAGCTAGAACGGGATTGTGTTTTAACACTTGACGAGATGGCCATCACACCAAGTGTTGAGTTACATCTGGGCTCAGGACAACTCTATGGCGACGTCACGTTACCAGGTCACACTGGACCAGCAACACATGCCTGTGTTTTTATGTTGGCTGGCACTACAACGCGTTGGAAGCAAATTGTAGCTTACCACTACAGTGGCAATTCAACCCAAGGCAAGGTTTACAAACCCATAATCCTGGAGATTATCCAGAAAGCCACAGCCATTGGGCTTCACATAATTAACGTCACTACTGACATGGGTAGCCCCAATCAAGCCATGTGGAGAGCGTTTGGGGTGGACCATAACACAACATTTATCCCACATCCTGTTACGTCAGAGAGGCAGCTGCATTTTATGCCTGATGTCCCCCATCTGGTAAAAAATCTGAGGAATGCCCTTGTCCGTGGACATACGATTATAATCCCGGATGATGTTGTGGTAAAAGAGAAGCTGACCTCAAATGAAGTGTCATTAGAGCCTGTCAAGGATCTTATAAATTTCCAGGAAGTGATGTCACTAAAAATAGCCCCAAGTTTGACAAGAAAATCAATTGAGCATTCTCATTTTGAAAAGATGAAGGTTGGCCTTGCCATGACCATTTTCAGCCACTCCACTAGTGCTGGCATAAAATATATGGTGGAACAAGAAGGGCGACCAGCATCCCATTTGACTACTGCATGGTTCCTGGAACAGATGAACCACTGGTTTGACCTCATGTCCTCCCGCCATCGCATCATGGCATTGAGCAGGGGGAACTTGGAGGAGTATGAGAAAGCCCAGCACTTTCTACATGATATAGTTCAACTCTTCTGCAACATTAAGGTTGGTGCAACCGGTGGATGGAAGCCCATTCAGACAGGGGTGGTCATGGCAACACGTTCTATGCTGGCAATACAAGAGGAGATGCTTTCTCAGGGACACAGATTTGTCCTAACTGCGAGATTCACCCAAGATTGTTTGGAAAACGTCTTCAGCTGTATTCGTTACAAGAATCCCAGCCCGACTCCAGTGGAGTTTCACCAGGCGCTTCGGTTGATGTCAGTTTCGCAATTTTTAACTCCCATTAAAAGTGCCAGCTATATGGAGGATGACAGCAACTTTGCTGTCGATTTTCTGGACGCAGTAGAGCCTGTAAGCAGTCTCCCCGTAGAGGTCGAACCATCAGCCACAGAAGGCAACAATGAAGGTGCAGCTGAACTGACCCGAGCAGAGGGCAACATTTTATACCACCTTGCCGGATACCTAGTTCACAGCATCCAAAAGACAAGCAAAATATGTCAAGATTGTCAAACCGCTATGACCAGCACAGAGTGTGGCAGTAATGCAGAGGAGGACAGCACGTCCTCTGCATTACTGGCACTTAAAGAATACAAAGTGGGTGCCCTTTGTCATCCCTCCCCAGCTGTGTATGACCTCATCAAAAAATTAGAAGTTCTCTTCAGACAGAAGACCCAACCCTTAGTGCAGAAGGACTTGGAGAGACAGGCACAATATTTGACAAGGCAGCTCCCCTCTTGCCATGATGCACATTCAAAAATAATAAAACGTTTCATTCGACTGCGCCTACGAATCGAGGCAAAGAAGATCAAATTTGACAGAAAACTTACAGCAAGGACAGACGGACATCATGGCAGCAAAAGCCAAACTAAAAAAACAATAAGAAATTCAGCAAAAGCACCCAGGCTATCCGACACACTGATGCTGGCAATGGAAGCCGTAGGCATTCCGATTATTCACCCACGTGCACATGGTGGGCTATAATGCAGTTAATATAGTGGATATCAATACCTAAAGTCAACGACATGCTTGAAATTTAACTTCTTTTTTTCTTTTTTCCTTTCCTCAGGTCATGCAGGTCCCAGCCTTGTCAGCATGCCGGTCACAAACCCTTCTAGTACATGGCTGCAAAGGTAATTATTTTTTATGATTATTATTAATTATTATTATTATTAGTAGTAGTATTAGTAGTAGTATTAGTAGTAGTAGCAGTAGTATTGCCATGGTAATACTAAAGTAAACTACAGGAATGCCTACTGCATCCATAGCAAGCACAAGTGTGTCAGATAGCCTGGATGCTTTTGCCGAATTTCTTATTGTTTTTTTAGTTTGGCTTTTGCTGCCATGACGTCTGAGTTTTCTGTCAAATTTGATCTTCTTTGCCTCGATTCGTAGGCGCAGTCGAATGAAAAGTTACATTAATTTTGAATGTGCATCATGGCAAGAGGGGAGCTGCCTTGTCAAATATTGTGCCTGTCTCTCCAAGTCCTTCTGCACTAAGAATTGGGTCTTCTGTCTGAAGAGAACTTCTAATTTTTTGATGAGGTCAAACACGGCTGGGGAGGGATGACAAAGGGCACCCACTTTGTATTCTTTAAGTGCCAGTAATACAGAGGACAGCACGTCCTCGTCCTCTGTATTACTGGCACACTCTCTGCTGGTCATAGGGGTTTGACAATCTTCACAGATTTTGCCTGTCTTCTTTATGCTGTGAACTAGGTATCCGTTGTATCAATCTGATTATAGTTTTCTGTCAAATTGTATTTCTTTTGCTACAATTTTTAAGTGGAGGAGGCACCTTGTGGAAGATGAAAGATTGGGACTCTAATTATTTCTGTTGCATAACAGTTGGGGAATTGTAGCTGATATTTGACAAATTGAAATTCAGTTCCTGTGGAAAACCTCATAAGAGATGTTAATTTTTTGATCTACTTCTTTCAAACCTCACAAGAGATGTTAATTTTCTGATCTACTTCTTTCAAGCGATATTAACGCAGAGTAGGACAGCACAGAGCAGTTATGCAGCCAGAGTGGAGCAGAGCAGTTATGCAGCCTTATTTTGTTTTAAAATATACATTATACAATACAGGTATAGTCATTGCCCTTACTTTCTTCCTTACAGACCTCACCCTTCGGTGTCAGAAGAGTGATATGACACCTGTGGATCCACTGAGCTCCGTTGGACTGTTTACAACAGGGGTGCCTAACATTTTTGACCCAAGATCTACTTTTCAGCAGCCAACCCCTCCGGGATCTACCAGTATCTACCAATATCAACATTTAAAACCACACGCATCGTTGCCAGCCCACAGTAACCTCACAACAACACAACACTACTTTGTTTTACCACTTTACTTTATGTTACACGTTGCAGAACAATACTGTTGGCATAATTCACAGACAGACACGCAGACACACACACACACACACACACACACACACACACACACACACACACACACACAAAAATCACTCTTTTTTTTTTCTTTTCCACTCCATTTTTTTTTCTTTCTCCCCCACATCTCCCGAGATCTACTCATGATCAGGCCGAGATCTACTGGTAGTTCCCGATCTACTGGTTGGGCTCCCCTGGTTTACAATAGGGCCACCATGCTCATTTTATCAAAACATCAATATCCACTAACACTAAGAGTTTATGGAGTCCAGTTTCGACTTGTATCTGACCATAGGGGCCGTTGAGAGCTTTTTAAGGAAAGAGGGAGACTTCCTGGCCAGCAGGAAGGTGAAGAAGAAATGCAGGAAAGGAAGAGAATTCCTGGCAGGTGAAGAGCTTTTTAAGGAGTCAAGGGATTTGCATGCCTTAATGACTGTGACATTAATGACGTTACACATGTTGGTGGCATTATGGTTACTTAATAATATATGCTTCACTTTTGTAATTTGCTTCTGGGATGTATTCCTTCTGTCTAGCAATTGCCACAGACTGACAGAGTACTACAAAAAGCCAAAATCTGTATACACTTGTGAAACTGTGAAAACGTATTACTTCTAAAGCAAACATTTCAGATCTTTGCTTTTGTGGGTCCCTAGAACATGTTTCCAGATGGGGGTCCACAGCCAAATATAGATAATTCTGTTGGTACAATTCTGTTGGTACTTGGTATGAAATATGTTGAGCATCACTGACACAGGAACAGATTTTTTTTCTTTTTTTTCCCCCAGAAAAACTAGAATCTAGTCAGTGTTAGAAACTAGAATGCAGCACCAGACACTAGAATGTAGCACCAGGAATTAGAATGTAGCAGTAGAAACTAGTAGTATCTAGTGCCTGCAGGGTTCCTGCAGGATCTTAAAAAGTCTTAAAAGCATTGAATTTATGAATTTGAAAATAATACCTTAAAAAGTCTTGAATTTTTATATCTAGGTCTTAAATTTTGCGCAGTTCGTAATTTCTACGTGTCACATTGCTCCTCAAAATTGTCATTTGTCAACCGCGTGTTTGGTTTAAATAACGTAGCCAGGAAACGGCGGCGTAAACTTATCAATCATCAAGTAACTGATTGATGATTTCTCAGTTACGCACCGAGAAAACAGGAAACTCTTTGAATCAGACCTTTAGCTTTATGCATGTTGCATCTGTTGCAACTTCAACAACAACTGATGTTATTATTGATCCTTTACCTTACTAATAAAAGTCCTGTAACTGAAAATGGTATGGGTGCGGCTTCATCACCCGTGGCGCGAAGCGACACGGGTGATGAAGCCGCCCCATACCATTTTCTCCTGCCCCTCCAATTGGGAAATGTTACATCCGCCCTGGGTATTACGTTTTATATAAATGGACTTAAAAAGGTCTTTAAAAAGACTTAAATTTTACTTTAAGAAATCTGTAGAAACCCTGTGCCTGAAACTAGAATATAGTGTCAGAAACTAGAATCTAGCGACAGAATATAGATTGTAGCGCCAGAAACTAGAATGCAGCACCAGAAACTAGTATCTTGTTCCTGAAACTAGTGTCAAAACTAGAATCTAGTTCCATAAACTCAAATCCAGTGACAGAAAACTAGAGTCTAGCATCAGAAAATAGAATTTAGTGTCAAAAACTACAATCTAGGTAATTTCGAATCTAGTGTCAGCAGGAAGGTGAAGAAGAAATGCAGGAAAGGAAGAGAATTCCAGGCCACCAGGCAGGTGAAGAGCTTTTTAAGGAGTCAAGGGATTTGCATGCCTTAATGACTGTGACATTAATGACGTTACACATGTTGGTGGCATTATGGTTACTTAATAATATATGCTTCACTTTTAAAAGCCATGGTTGTAATTTGCCTCTGGGAAGTATTCCTTCTGTCTAGCAATTGCCACAGACTGACAGAGTACTACAAAAAGCCAAAATCTGTATACACTTGTGAAACTGTGAAAACGTATTACTTCTAAAGCAAACATTTCAGATCTTTGCTTTTGTGGGTCCCTAGAACATGTTTCCAGATGGGGGTCTACAGCCAAATATAGATAATTCTGTTGGTACAATTCTGTTGGTACTTGGTATGAAATATGTTGAGCATCACTGACACAGGAACAGATTTTTTTTTCTTTTTTTCCCCCAGAAAAACTAGAATCTAGTCAGTGTTAGAAACTAGAATGCAGCACCAGACACTAGAATGTAGCACCAGGAACTAGAATGTAGCAGTAGAAACTAGTAGTATCTAGTGCCTGAAACTAGAATATAGTGTCAGAAACTAGAATCTAGCGACAGAATATAGATTGTAGCTTGTATTGTAGATTGTAACTAGTGTCAGCAATTAGAATCTCATGTCAGAAACTATCTAGTGTCTGGACAAAATGTGCTAATAATTGGTATTGTGCAAAAATTAAACAGCTGATTATTATTATTAATTTATTATTATAAATGTTCATTCTGTTTTTCTTTTGTCTGCAAAATGTTTACTGAAATACATTTTTCACTTGAAATAAAAAAAATATCAGTTTGATGGAGGGGAAACTGAAACACTTTGCTGCCTCTTGCATTTCTTTTTAATTAAAAAAATAAATAATAAGTTAATAACCGTATTGACTGATATCCCTAACCCTATGAAGATCTGATCATCAAAACACATATTCAACCACCACTGGGAGATGGTGTTTTCTAACATGCAACAGTCTAGATCAGGGCTTTTCAACATTTTCACAAGGTTTTACAGCTGTCATTTCTTGCTACTACACATGATCTGTGTTTTTTTTTTTTCTTTTTTTTTTTTTTGCTTCAGACCTTATAGATAATTTACTAGAAATGTTTAAATATGTTAATATGTTGTGTTAAGATATATTCATGATTTAATTCACAATGTGACATTCTGATGCAGTGTAGAGTGATAAATTGAGCATTCTTTAATGCTTGCAACATCTGTTCATTTAATCAATCTCGATATTTTATACAAGTCTGTAAATATTGTCAAAATATCAAAATCTGAGGACAAATGTTCTACCTTTATTGCGAGATTGTCAACTGTCCAGTAGGGGGCTGCATAGCTGTATTGTTTAGTTAAGTATTTTACACATTGTTCTCACTGATTCCGTGACCATATAGTATTATTTTATAGCCTACAGTTTACATCAGTGGTTTTCAACCTTTTTGATACCAGGGCCCACCTTTTATTCAGCATTTGAGCCACGGACCACCATTTGATGACATTTTAGCTCCACAGACCCCAACATTTTGTCCACAGTATACTGTACAAGGCTGGATTTTAGCAAACAAAACAGGCAAACATATACAGTACAATACATCAATCTAATCTAATTACAGTATATGGACTTGGGCTAATTCAGATGAATATTTGAACTCTTGAGAGTGTAAAAATAAAACCAAATGGACCCGCAAGGGTCCATTTGGTTTCATTTTCACGTTCTCAAGGGTTACATCTGGTTAACCAACTTTCCATCATTTATCCTGGGGACCACCTGGAACCCTCTCAAGGACCACTGGTGGTCCCCAGACCACCTGTTGAAAATCCCTGGTTTACATAATAAATACAGCAAGATGGTTATCTTAATAATAAAACACAGTAAACGGTATTGTTATTTATCAGTCGTCACCTTAATTGTACCATATAATAAATACAGCATTTGTACAATGACCCACCAAAAAAGGGACAAAATGACAAACATGCACCAAACAAATCACCTATCTCTTATTGGAAATCAAACTAAAAGACATTGATAAGGCCATTGCTGTAATCATAGAGGTGGATGCCTTCATGCCCTGTTATCGCGAGCATCTTAGTAGTTTTCAATGAATTCTCGCGATATCGCCTGCTTTGAAACCAGTTTCAATCAGCACTAACACTTTTCAAGACGTCAATATAACGATATATAACAATATATACTGTGACAAAGTATTCGAAATCAACCTCCGGAAGCCATTCTTTAATTTGCCTGCATCGACAGTTTGTTTACGAGGTCATCTCCATTAATACATGATGTTTTCGTTGCCTTCTTTGCTGGTCCCTGATTAAATCCCATCCATTTTCATCGACTTCCGGTTTTCCGAGTGCACTCAAACGGCTTTTACATCAGCGCTGCTGCTCCTCCAGCACCGCCATTGCCCTGACGCACAGGAGTGAACGTGAATATCGCAACTCTCCGACTGACTGGCACTGGCACAGAGCAGCAGAGGGTGAAAGTGAATGACATTACGGTCCCCTCCTCGGGTAGAGCAGGTTTGAGGGCGCCGCCGCTGCTGCTTCCGCTGGCCGGCCGGGCGGGCGTCACACGAGACGGTGAGCCGACAATACATCATCAGTCTCCCCAGAAGTTCTACTGGATACTTTGAAACTGAACTATAACCACGCAGGCAGCAGCATTAACAGCGCAGCGGGCTCGGTTCTGGCCGGAGCGGCATATTATCCACCATGTCGGGACATCGGGTGCAGTTCGCAGATCTTCCACCCAGTGATCGCAAAGGAAGCCCTAGATTACAAAGTAAGGAATTAAATATCACACACTGACTGCAGTCATGACCTGTGTTGACCGAGGCTTCAGCTGCCGAATCATACTGTAACTATGTAGACTCTACTATTTAGACTATATATTTTTTTAAAGTGAACATACTAGAGCGGTTATCACCACTTTGTGTAAAACATTTACACTGAAACTTTGTTAAAAAGGAGAAAGGAATGAGTAAATAAGTGTTGTTCTGTTCTGTTAAACAGCAGTTTTCTCAACTATACTTTGGGCCTATGTATAAAACGGGGCCTATTTTAATTTGGCACTCACTGTATTTTCAGTTCAGTTGTAGAGAAAACACTTCACTGTTGGTTAGGTTTACTGGTTGTACATCTTGAAAATGATCATGAAAAATACATTGGACATGTATTGGTTTTATATATGACTTCTAGAGTTTGTTTGAGAATGATTATTGCTGTAGGCTGTGTCTGTGGAATGTCCTGTCCAGTGTGTCCAGCCCACAGAATATATCCCTCTTTCAATTAAAACCTTGTAGGGTTAGGAAGGAGCAATCCTGTCCTGAATGTGTTGCCGTTTGCCTCCTTAGTCAATTAGCCTTACCTTACAAGCTGATAATAATGTTGACATGCAGTATATACATTATGAAATTATCCATGTCACTACAGAGGTTGCTTGCTATTATGCTTTGTGGTCCTTATTGCATGATTGAGCTGCACATCATTGTGTGTGTAAGTCTGTTGGAGTCACATCACCTGCAATCCATACTGTATTGGAATTGGCTTTTTGGTACTTCATTCTCATGAACCACACAAGTAGATGTGACATTTTATTATCTGAAGTATCAGATGGCAGGTACTACTGTTGTGTTGACCTGCTCACTTCATATCCACTGTTCCAGTCTTGCTGACACATGAACTCTCTCTAAACAATGTGTGAATTCTGACTTTCCCAGTTCTAGCTGCTACCCTCAGCGGCTGTGCCGTTGTCCTTGTTCGCTGTACTCTCGTACTTAGAGAAAAATAGCAATAGGCCTAGATTGACTTAAGCAAGTATGAATCAGAGTCAGACCGTAATGGACAGTCAAAAGTGACATGTCCATGAAATGCATGAATTGTAGGATCACTGGGAATGTGGATCTGTTTATGTGGATTGTTTTCATAATAAATATACCGTATATGCTTCTATAGTATGAAAATCATCAACAAAGTGAAGTGCACTACTTGAATGTTTCCCTTTAAATCTGTACTTGATCCATGCCTCCACTATAGCCAGAGAGGATGCAGCGCATGGAGTGACTGCATGTGGCATTTGTGCATTTGCTGCTCTGATCAGTTGGTTGACACTGGAGGAAAGACCCGTTCCTTCTGTCTTCGGAGGAGCCGTGTCTGACAGTGTCAGGTGGACCTGCTTGTGTGGTATGCTGTAGTGTAGTGCAGCAGCAGCGCATGCACTCAGCATGAGACAGCAGATAAACTCAGCTCATCTCCATGGTGATAGCTTGAGACAGGCCATGTGAGGGCAGACAGACAGACGGACACAATCAGGATTTGTCAGTCACTGCAAATCCTTTAAGAGCGCACCCACTCCTGCCGGGTTTTGTGACCTTAGTTCTAACCGTATGTGCAAATCTGATATGTATGTTAGAATGCTGTACATTAGAACTTCCAAAGTGCCTTTATAATGAGCATTAGCCTACATTCACCTGCACACCAATGGTGGAGGCAACTACAGGCAGCTATGCACAACAGAATCAGTAGGGTAAAGTGTCTTCAAGGACACTTTGACGAAGCCAGGACCAGGCAACCTTTTTGCTTCAAAGTCACCTGCTCTATCCAGGGAGCCAGTGTGGCCAGTCGATATGCTCAGAGTTGTGATGCATGAATGAGCGTTTGCATGTGTCTTCACATGCCTATGCATGTGCACAACCGCACATGCTACAGTCAGAGACAGGGCAAAACCTGGCTTGTGGGAAAGCAAATTGGAAAGTGCTGACGTCTGTATGGTAGAGCACAGTTTGTTGAGCTCAGGTCTTGTACAGTTATACACAGTGGTCTGGTTGCGGAGGAAGGACATGAACAGCCTCTTCAGCTTACCGCTGCACTGATTGAGTTTGACTCAGTCAATCCATATCCTGGTGTTTTGAGGGAGTATGTCCCCATGCACACATGATGGGGACATACTCTTGTGCTGCTTGTGCTATTATCCTTATGATTAATCTGACACTACCCTTGACCAGCACCTGTACATGCCTCTAACCCCAAACTCAAATCCTAACATAACCCTTTCGTCCCTCCCTATTCTGGTCAGTCCAGTGGTGCCGTATTCATACTATGCGAACTTTATGCTAAACAATTATATAGTAGAACTGTGAACATAGCAGCTCTCCAACCTCGTGGCATGTTGTGTGAGATTGACGATAGGCAATTTTCCACTGTAAAAGATTTGGTTTACAGCGAAACAAGGAGTGTGCCAAGGCTAGACCCCTGGGGGATATTCAACATGGATGTGGGCCAGGATTTAAGTGGTTAAGTCAGCCTCTTGAAAAGTGAGGCCCCGCTAAATGTTCCCACTTTTCCATAAATCTATTCCTTGTGAAACATTTTGTTCTCGCAAAGATAATCATGCATAGATAATCACACATGAGTATGCTCACAAGTTTCATGGAGATCCGCCCTCTATATATTTCTTTGATATCTTGCATTTTTGTGGAAGTTGTGACCTATGTGTTGCACAGGAGAAAAGGCCATAATCAGTATCACTGAGTATCAGTATGATACTCACAATCAGTATCAGTATGACCTTCTGGTAACTCAAAGGTGCACCCTAAATTCCAAGGCATTCCAATGTGATTGAACAACATTAATTTGACAATTAAAATTTTAACTATTCAACTTAAATTGAAAGAAATGTCTCGAGCAGTTGCACAGTACTCAAAGCTCGGCTGCTAAAATATAAATTCCATTTATAACTCATGAAGGCTGTGGAAATGTTGTTTTTTATGTTCTGAAATTGATTTCCTTCATGACTTTGCAGCTGCTCCCTTTCACTCTTAATACTAGGACTCTATTCACAAGCCAGCACCTGTTTTCACACACCCTCTTTAAATCAAAAAAAAAAGCCTGTCATGCATAAGTACTGATACACCTGTACCCAGTGACATAACTCTCGAGTCTCAACGCTCAGCTCAAGTGTTTTCCATGTTGCTTTTTTGACCACTGCGCCTGTTATCACTTGCCACCTTTCATTTGTCCAGTATGTCCACAAGGAACATTAAACATTGCTGTCTACTATCTCACAAGCAGTGTCTAGTTGATGGGCTCTGGGGAAAGGGCAGATACTGTGTTGGAATTATAATGACAGAATGTGTTTCCTTTACCGGCACAGGAATGCAGACAGAAACGGTGCCACTGTCAAGCTTGAGAAAAGCAGCAGTTGGTCATGTCTCACTTTTCATTATTCATTCATTATTATCCCCAGGGTGGTCCTCATATTATTTTGAGGGGTCCCGAGTTGACAGAGCTGTGGCCACTTTTCAAGTTATCTTTATACTGTATATGCATTGGTCCTCACCAATGTTCATGGCATCTCTCCTAGCAGGGCGGTGGTAGTTCAGAAATCATTGAAATTATAATTTTATTATCGTGAGAACAATGGCTTCCATTATCCATTCCATTATTTTTTTTTAATAGAAAGCCTGCAGTTTCTTGGAAAAGTACATAAGCCGTTCTGATTGTCAAATAGTTGACCATTCTCCGCCCAAGTGACCCAGTTCAGTGTCTCCGGCATCGATTGACAGAATCACTGCTTGGGTGGCGGTGTCACAGCCATTAGATGATGTCACTGGCAGACAGGTCTCTGGATAGCCCACAGACCTCATGAGACACAGATTGAGTAAAAACAGCCTTTTTTATCGTGAACATTAGTGGGGAAACAACCAATTATATGAGGGTAGGTTGAAAAGTGAGATTAAATAGCCAATTACTGCTTCCAAAGAAACATACTACCGGTATATTATATAAAAAATGGTCAAACATTGACCTAATTAACAAATTAATAGAGGCACACATCATGAAAATACATGAATGATGATGAAACAGATGTACTATGGCCTCACAATGCAAGCTTGTAGTTTGGCTATTTTTTGCAATATTTAGACTAGAGTATCGACGTTTAAATGTAATCCAACTACAGTCTACTTCTACAAGTCCATGAGCTTGTCAGGGGGGGTATAGATTAAAATTATTATTTTGGGGGGTCCACAGACCGCAGTTCAAATATGACTATTTTTGGGGGATCATCATGGCTTGAAAATACAAGATTTGAGAACAAATGATCTCTAAGCAGTAAGCACAACAGTCACTCCTGTATGTTATGTTTGGTGGTGGTGCAATATGATATACTCTGTTAAACTTTCTGTCCCTGAGGAAGGGACAGAAAGTGAGGAAGCTGATCCCACTTGGAAATTGCAATGCCAAACAGCTGTTTTCACAGTGGATGTAAAGCCCTGTCCCTTAAGTGCTCTTAAATTCTATACAGCGTGAAGCTTAAGAGTACACTGTGTTGTGGCCTCTTCTGCCCAGGAGTAATTTGCTGGTGTTTTGTTTTGGTTTTTTAACAGTTGCAACATGGACACGATTTTAAAGGACAAATGTTCACTGTATCCTGAAATCCTTTTCTTAGCTGTGATAGATGTTACTATTATTTTTGCCTTTCTATCAGTGAGATTTTGTGAAACCAACTGTTCTATTAGCACCTGTGTAGGGCCATTTCTTCTTTTACATCCGTGTCCTTTTCACAAATTTGCGTGTCATCCTTGCACAGGGGTCCTCCTTCTCCTCCTCCTTTCAGCTAATTCCCACCGGGGGTCAGCACAGCGGCTGTTTCCATCTCTTTCTGTCTGGGCCCCTCCTCAGTCACTCCAGCCACCTGCATGTCCTCTCTCATCGCATCTTTCCATAAACATCCTCTTTTCCCTTCGTCTTGTGTCTGTCCCATCTCCTCTGTATGTCCAGATGAGTACGGTCACGGTCACAAAAATGAATCCATCCATTCTAGTAATTTACACTAATTTACACAACTTGTGTCGCTGGCAACTGCATTAATACAGTACATTACAAGGCACTTTTTTTATTAATATCTCCCTCACATTTGTCCTCCCTTTGTGTGTTAGCTCATTAGGAATTACAAGTCTGCTGTTGCCTGCCTGACAAATTGAAATATGCTAATTGCTAAGAGACCATTTTGTGGGGGAAAAAACTAAATTAACATTTGTTTTGACTGTTGGCATTTTAATCCAGTCTTCAAGTATTCATTAGATAGGTGACAGCACACAGTAAGGTCAGCGCTGCCAGGGAAATACTCAGGATGGTATTTGATTATGAAAATGAGTGGGTGATATTTTCACAGAGATAAGAGTGTCGCAGCAAGGTTACATCACACAATACCGTATATATTTGTCCCAGCATAGTTCTGGCTGCTGTTCCACTCAGCTCTGGGTGAGCGGTTTTTGGACCGGACTTGATGGATTATCCATCCTCTCCACTGTGTGATGTGTGATGGGATAGCAGTGGAATGTGGAAAGCAACCAGATGTTGCGTTCATTCTTTTCTTCACTTTCATAATTGACTCCCGGTTGTGAGGTTTCATCTTCGCGAGGTTCTTGTGAGAAAAGCATCCGTAGCGTTTTCTCAGGTCTGCTTTTGAAGTTAGCGAATGTGAGCAAAGTCCACAGCCCCGTCCACTTAATCACAGCATGTGGTCGAGTTACTGAGAACGGTGAGGTAATGAAATACACCTGTTCCCACAGCAACCTCTCAACACTAGCTAGTTTGACGATGCTTATTTTTTTGCTTGCTACCCACAGACGCCATTAGTTATATCACTCTCTTGTATTGCCCGTTTGCTGCCTGTGGACTCGGCTTTGGAGTAAACAAACATCTTTATCATGTTTATAGACGGTCATCATGTGCAGTCTGGAGGGAGCTGAGGAGTGATTAAAATATTCAACATGGGAATGTAGGCGATACTAAATAAAGAGTTATCAACACAGTTTGTCTTTCCTCTGCTGTAAAAATATCCTGGATTTTCTATTAGCCAGTGGTTCTCAGCCAGTGGTCCTTGAGGAGGTTCCAGGTTGGCCACATCCCAGCCAAATGATGGAGAGTTGTTGGACCCTTATAGATCTTTAACCCTTGAGAAATGCAAACAATTGGACATTTGGTTTCATTTACGCTCTCAAAAGTTAAACATAGCACTCGCATGTCATACTAGTGCAACTTACACCACGACACGTTGTGAACTTGTATATCAAATAGCCTAAGTATATGCACGTTGGTAGTGGCTAATGTATATTTTGTAGTAATAATCAAAATCTACTAACTCACTAGTAGTGGAGTAAAAGGTTTTGTGTGTGTGTGTGTGTGTGTGTGTGTGTGTGTGTGTGTGTGTGTGTGTGTGTGTGTGTGTGTGTGTGTGTGTGTGTGTGTGTGTGTGTGTGTGTGTGTGTGTGTGTGTGTGTGTGTGTGTGTGTGTGTGTTTGTGTGTTTGCAGGCATGTGACCGCACAGCTTAGTTATGCTCAATGCCTATCTTTGAATTTTAAATGGACAACATTGAGAGTTCTATTTGCACAGTTTAATGTGAAATTAATTCGGAATACAAACCCAACAAACGATTTGGATCACAGCCCAGGATTGTGTTTAATTGCACTACAAAAACACTTGAAAACACTCAGGCGTTCATATCTGTATGTGTGTGTGTGTGTGTGTGTGTGTGTGCGCGCGTGTGTGTGTGTTTGCAGTTGCGTGTGTGTTGTCTCAGTCTCAGCCCACATAAGTGCTGGTGTTTTATTTATATTATGATGTCAAAGAAGCCATGAAAATATAAGTTATAACAGCGAAGCGGCGCTGTGTGTAAATAATTCAACACCCTTTTGTTAGACAATTGCCCATTTGCACTCATATCTGGCATTAACAGCACATTATCCGGGCATTAACTTGAATTGATTTTTCCCTCACTCTGCTAACACACGAGGTACACGACACTAGTCATTTAGCATTCCAAACATTTTGCCACAGCATCTAATTTGATGACTGAGCTTGCGGATGGGATAGGCATGCACTCCCAGTCAATAACCACAAGCCACTGGTGTCAGTGTGATAAATAGGAGGTTTAGAGTCAGGCATACAAGTGGGTGTAGCAGAGAGGATTGCACTCTTTGGGCGGGGTCACGGCAGGACTTGATGGAGGAAGTTACTGTACAGAAACTGCTGAGACGATCCTATTCATTTTGTGTAGTTGATGATGCTCCCGTCTTGCCTCCTCCTCGCTATGTGTCCGGCTCTGCTATTTTCACTAGTTTGGGTCCCTATAGCAAGTGTCTAATTTCTCTTTTGGGCCTTGACCTAAAATGTTTGGGAAGCATTGGTCTATGGGAATTCCTGTTGTGGGGCTCAACAAACCCATTTATTTGGCCTCCCTCCTGTGGCTCCTCGTGCCAGCTTTCAGTTGTTAGATTAATCCAGTGGCCTACTGGAAAGTCCATAATATACCAGCGTGCCAAGAACTCCAAGCCTAATGTTAAGTAGCTGGCATCAGCAAGTGGCTGTTGTGCTTATGATCCAAACCAGGCGCATCATCTCAAAACAGGCTGTTTATATAGCAAGTCACCTCCAGCATCTACATGTAGTCATATTCCCTAATATGTGGGATAGGTGCTTACCTTTTTCTTCTATAGAAAATGTTGTACACACATTGGATCAGTGTTATGAAGTCTGAACTATATAAACTGTGAATTATCAAACCGATTTGAATTCCATGATGGGCTGGACTAGGAAAACCTCCAAATTGGCCCATACATTTTCTTCTCTCAAATGCCTCATTCCATACTATTCTACAAAATGTTTCACTACATTAATTCTCTTTAGAAGAACAAATAGTCTGTGGCAAATAAGGCAAAAGTGGCAAAACATACATCTTTCTGGCTTTCTGTCATGCACAGATTCTGTCCCTTTGTAACGTTTCCATCTCTGTGATGCACAGACAATTAAACTTACTCCCACACTCTCTCTGAAGACATGCAGAGGTCTGCAAAGGCGATGGCTTTGGTTAAAATGTGTTTGATCCTCCTCGTTTTTTAAAATTCACGGCGTCTGTGTCACTGACAACACAGACGCCTGTTCGCAATCAATGAAACAATTAGTTTGCAGTTTTAACGCCTTGTTTTGACTAAGCACAATGCCCTGAGTTATGTCCTGTTTTGGCCTCCTTAACTTCACGACGTTCGCGTCACCGCCAACTTATTCACACCCACGCATCAGTGGGAAGACAGCATATTATTAAGAGCCGTGCGGTTCGCAGCCATGGAGCAAATACTTGCAAACTGACTGACTGCAATGCTAAACAGATGTATTTGGACGACAGGGGGAGAGGGAGAGAGAGTGAAAGAGAGTTTGTTCTCATGTTATTATTATGTTTGTTTTGTGCCCATGTGCATGCCTATTCGTCTTCCGTGCTGACACACGCTCCCCTGTCTGGGGTCAGGTCCCGGCGCTACCACAATGAGTCAGGAATTAAACAGTGTCTGACTGTTATTCAGACCATGCTGTGTCTATGGAATTAATTCCCTGTGTTATTGTGACCTGAGTCTGCCCAGCTGTACGGGGCCAGACCACCGCCGTGGTGCTGGAGCTAGCCCCTTGAGTGCTCCGTTCCTCTTTCGTTTTCGAAATCTCGCAGCGCAGGCATGATCTTCTCCCACTTAACACTTAAAACTTGGCTCTTTTTCCTCTCTCTCTTTCACTCCCTTCGCTCTCGAGAGACATGCGCAATATTGCCTTTGTATATACTTGACGCGTTCCTTATGGTTCCTTTCGGAGCAAAGCACGCAGCGCATTCTCCCAACGAACAATTATGTTCGAACGCGTTTTACGACCTATTGTACATCATTCCCCCGCCGCTGTTTCCTGTGCCTCCTCCTCGTCACCAGTTCTCCAGGTTTTTCCCTACGGGAGAGCAACAGATTCGCTTTATGCGTGTGTGTGTGTGTGTATGTCTGATGCTCTTCTCCCAAACGCTGTCTGTGCGAGGTTGGTGAAATGGATCATCTCCTCTCCCTCCGCCCACAGCTGTTAGTTATCATTCTCACCCCCAACCCACCCCACCTCACGCCATGCCATTTTTTCTCCCTTCAACCAGTAAGCTTATTCAGCAGTGGCCTACTGCTGAGGTGGAGGAGAACTTTGCTCAAACTTTCCACTGACCTTTGGGACCTTATACACCCCCCACCTCCTCACCCCCACTCCGACTTGAGCCCCTGAGCATGCCACAGTCGGAACATGACACTGAACTGCCCTTTCTAGTTTTAATATGATGGGGATTGAGGGTGCCTCTGACTGATAGAGGATTGCGGTCCTGGTCTTTGATGTTCTCTTTGGCTCTTAACGAGGATCAGGCCAACGTCCCCCTTTCCTTTTTCCCCAATATGGGGCTGTTATGAATAATAGGCCCGGTGGCCACAGGAAGGGTCAGCACCACCTCTAGAGAAGAGTATTTCTTCTCTTTTTTTCCCCCTCTTTTTTTTCTCTCTATATTTCAGTTCCTTGCTTAATCATTCTCGGCAGCGCAGGCTCCTGGAGGGAGGGAGTCCATCGGTTCTTTAAAAGCACCGGTTCTTAGCGAAGGGTCCACGGATTCCCTGGTGTTTGCCTGGACTGTAAAAAAAAAAAAAAAAACGGGCCTGTCACTCTCACGGTGAACAAACCGAGCTCGAGTTTCCATTCCTTTCAGATCGGGAATCTTATCAAACGCCGGGCACTTGAAATTCAAAAGATTGAGAATGTGCTGTAAAGAGATCTGGACCCAGTAGGATCAGGTCCTGCTGCGAAGGTCTCCCCCTGAAGTCCTTTCATCAGCAGCACCTCGGGGAGGCATGGGGGGGGGCGTGTGGTCAGAGGAGGGTCGGGGGGAGCCAACCGCGACACAGGAAACACTCCGCGGGAGGGGGGGGGGGGGCGCTCTACACAGAAACACGTGTGTACACAAACCTGTGACACAAGTAAAGCGCCGCAGAGGAGAGGGGGGGGGGGGGGCAGGGGTGTAGTGGAGGGGGGGGGGGGGGGCGACCCCCCACTTTTCACATCTAAAATATTTTTTGGGGCAAAAGTAGGCCTACCGTATGTTTTTTTTTGTCTTGTCATTTACTTTTATGGATACAATTAGCCATTGTAAACAATCTTTCTCAATATGCTTTTTTTTAATCTCATGTCTGCGTGTGTTGCGCAGGTGCACGCAAAAGCGCATGCGAATGCAAGTGTGCATGCACGTGTCTTAAAGGGGAATTCCACTCATTTTCAATATATGTCGTTAATATACCTTAGAGATGTTGTGTGGACATGATAAAAAAGTCCCCCCCCCCCCCCCTTTCTGTGTTTCCTAGAAATGTAGGTCTGAAAAAAATCATTAGCATGGTGAAATACATCTTGATGGCATCATCAAGATGTGTTTCACCATGTTGGTGAGTTTCCTTTCCTTTCTGAGAGTCTACAAATGGACCCGCTAGGGTCCATTTGGTTCACATTTTAACACTCAGAAAAAAATGGGTGTAATTCCCCTTTAAGAGGCGTCCCCCCACTTCTAAGTACAGAGTCCCACTACAACACTGGGTGGGGGCCGGGGGATATCGAAAGAGGGTGGGCGACAGGTGAGGGGGTAGTGGGGGAAGGGGGTGAGGGGCCATCCAGCTCCCCCCTGACCTCGGATTTGAAATTGAAGGCCAATCAAAACCATGTGTGGCCCGTGGCCTATGGCGAGGTCCCCCCATTTCTGTTGAAAAGACACATTTGATGGATGAACTTGTGGAAACAAAAGAGCCACTGTAGTGTCACTCCGGTCTGCAGCCTGTGCGGCGAATTTACTTCCTGTAAACAAGGCATGGCGGAGTCCTGGAGGATGTGATTGATTCGTGTCTGTCTCGGGGCAGACATGCAGCTGTCTATCATCGGCTTAGAAAATCCATGTCTGCCACAGTGGGGCCTGCATTTAAAAAGACAGATGCTCCTTTATGTGAATGTAAACGTCAGTGGTTAAATCTAACCTGGTCTGCAGGGGAAAAAAAGAAAATTACAAACCAGTGGTTAACAACAATTTTATTGGACATGGAATTGGGGCAATGGAAGTATGTGGACTTGAATGCAACCAAACGTGGACAGAGGGGGAGAGGAAGTTTGCAGAAAAACAATGGATTCTAAAACTTAATACAACATTTCCACAGGGCTTAAACCACTATGAAAGATAAGATTAGTTATCTCAGACATAGATAGACTCTTCTTCAACAAACATGGCAAATGCAAACATTTGTACTCATACATAATGTTGTAAGATACAAAACACTGAAGTCCTATACCACAAACCTAACCTGGCTTGAGAACCACTTTACTAAGCAATAGATGTCGAATTGGACAGACACGATTTTGTCTTTTTCTTGGGGAAGGCTATTTTAGGAGTAATTAATAACAATTAGTCTCAAGTTGATGCCATAGCCCGCAGAGACACTGGACCGCTCCAACCATATTATCGTTGCAGAGAGGGAGGACGCCATAAAGATCTCGGTTAACTGTCCCTTTCGGATTATATGGCCCATGGCTTAATGGGGGGAAAAGTGAAGCAAAAAGTATCCCTATCTCACATTTTCAGCCCCGGCCCTTAAAAGCACCAGTTCATATCCGACCTGAGCAACCTTTTTCCCTGAGTCCTCCCATCCCAGCCATCCCCATACACCTCCCTTCCCCCCTACTATTAGCTAGTGGTGAGGGCCAACTCACATGGAGCCTTTAATAGCTTTTTCACCAACTCTGATTTAATTTTCCACCCAGCCCTTATGCTATTTCTAGTTTCGCCTTTACCGCCCTTCTGAAACTTTCACTACTACGGTGTGAGTGTTTGTGTGTGTGTGTGTGTGTGTGTGTGTGTGTGTGTGTGTGTGTGTGTGTGTGCGTGCGTGCGTGCGTGTGTGTGTGTGTGTGTGCACGCGCGCGCGCGCGCGCCCCCGCCCTGCCTCTCTGTCTGTGTGTGCATAGCATGTTAGCTTTGATGCTTATCTCAATGCTGCGTTTGGCCCATGCCCTGGTGCCTCTGTGCTGTTGGGTCAGCAGATCTCAGCTGCTGACTGAAGAAGTGTGTGTGTGTGTGTGTGTGTGTGTGTGTGTGTGTGTGTGTGTGTGTGTGTGTGTGTGTGTGTGTGTGTGTGTGTGTGTGTGTGTGTGTGTGTGTGTGTGTGTGTGTGTGTGTGTGTGTGTGTGTGTGTGTGTGTGTGTGTGTGTGTGTGTGTGTGTGTGTGCCTGCCTACAGGATGTGGCCCTCCTGTTGTTTTGTGACATGGATGCTGATGTTGGCTGTCTCTGGGGTTTAGGCCACACGTCTCTCTCTCACTGATGTATTGCATCCTCTCTCTTCTCTACTTGCATACACAGAAAATCACAGTCAAAACCACTTCTTCACTCTCAGGGTTGACTTAACAATGAGGATGTTAGTGCAATCTACTCACAACCATTGTTGTTGTGTTGCTACCTCTGTGTCATCTCTCTGTGTCCCATGCGTAGTGGTTCTAGCCTGGCTCAGCCCTGAATCAGCACCTTAAAAAATGCTACCTTATTTTTTCCCTGTGATTCAAGGACTGGCTTCCCTGCCTTTGGGGTCGTTGGTGCCGGTTGGAAATCCGAGCACAGCACCTGATTGGCCAACAGCCCTGTCACTCACTTTGTTTCACTTCATTGTTCTTTAAAGAAGCGTCAGGTTACAGGTTTTATAAACATCATCATCCGGCATATTTTACTGCTTTAGTAACGCTCGGCGCCTGTGTTTATTGTGTTAGCAACCAGGCTAACACATTAGCCATAATATTGAGTTAATAACAACAACATTGTCAGCTTTCCCAATATTCTTATGGGTTGGTATGAACCAATCACTGTGGAGACTGCCGCTTTGACGCCCATCCCAGAAACTGCTGTGGTGGAGAGGGACTTCAGTCTGACCTCTGAATAATGAAGTGAAATGAAATGACAGTTCAGATGGAGGCCAGACTATAGTGGTTCTCCATCTCAAACCTGTTTATGTCAAGGATCCTCGAATTGAACGCATTTGGCAAAAGTACTTATGTTTCAACTGCTCGTGATGTTATCTACAGTACGTGAACAGATTGTGCCGTGGTACCCCCTGGAGCCCCCTTGAGGCCCCCCTGGGTGTCCCCGTACCCCACATTGAGAACCACGCTGTCCTATCGGCTTTCTGTTCGGGTCTTATCTCGGCGCACGTACGGTATAGAGCTCAGTTCTCCTCTCTCTGCATTCCTGTCCTCCCGCGTCCTCGTTCCTGTCAATCCTCCCCTCCCCGCATCTCCAGTCTGCCCTTCTTCTTGTCTTTCTCTCCTGATTGAGTGTACTGTCTGTCATAACCGCCCCCAACAGCCCCAACAACGCCACCTTCCTCACTGCGACACATTTTCATGTACCCACCGTCACTAGTCCTGATGTCATCCCACTGGTGCAAACTAAGTACTTTTACTCAAGTAGTCAAGTACAGTTTTTGTTTTTACAAAAAACATACAGTACATCAGCCATGCAAGCCCTATTCTATACTGTAGCAATTTTCTGTGTGATATTGAGCACTTTTAACGTTTTAAGGCCAGTGGTTTTGCGCTTTTTACTCATTTTCTTTCTTTTCCAAATCTTTTCATTCAAGTTTTATAACAAAGCTCATAGGCAAGTAATAATGTGGGCTAAGTCATAGGTTCTTAGATGACAATAAACAGATTTACACAAGAGTCCAGCCTTCAGTGGTGAAGTGGTAACAATTACATATACATATACATATTATACATCTACATTACATTACAATTCTGTACATACAGTATACAATGGATTGGACTGCTTTCAAGTATCCGAGTCAGACTCACAGGTAAACAAACAAATTAAAATAATTGAAAATAAAAATCAATCCCATTGCAGAAAAAAGCAGATAAACAGTGTTTTTGTTGTGGTTTGACACTGGTCAAGGCATCGGCACAGCATATGCAGTTTGTGTGTTATGGTAGATTGTTATAAAATGGGCCCCAGGTCTTGAACATAGGCATTTGTTTCTACATTGTGATATTGTTCCTTTTTGTTTGAGTTAAAACTCTGGTATTTCTTCCACCACTGTCCCACCCCTGTCCTGTTACTGTTACTTCTCTAACAAGAAAACCTAAGAGGGGTGGACAGAAATGCTCATATTCAAATCGCAGCTATTCATGCGTTAATTTCCATTCTCTCACTGACCGCGGATGAGGGCAGAGATGCTCACCTGGGCATGAATACAGAGCCATGCTAATGAAGATCTATAGAGGTCGGCGCACGGCTGGCTGGCCCAATCTATCTTCTCCATGCGGATGTAGCGCGTTGTAGAGATTATGCCCCAGCATTGGAGTTAATTATTAGCTTTAATAGAGCCTGTCCGAGTGTCTAGGATGAAGCCTGATTAAACCAGCATTAGGTTCTGTATGAGTCCCTCCACACCATGACTTATGGTTACGCTTATGCATTGTTAACTTTGCAAAATGTTCACATGCATGCACACACACGCATGCACTCACACACACAAGCACACACACCATATGTTCCATATTTCAACCCCTGGGTGATTTATGAAAGTGCTTCTCGCACTGGGGTCTGGGGACCTCAGTCCTTGTGCACATGGAACCAAGTGGACCCGTATGCTGTGTGGGTTTCATTTGTTCACTCTCAGAGTTAGTATTTTATAAGAATATATATAAGATTATTACCGTCCCCAGAGATAGAAAAATGCATTCTTTGGCCTCATGCATATCACTCTTGGGGTCCTTGAAATGGAATAACGTCTGAGACCCACTGATTTATGGAATATGTTGGAGCTATATGGTGCTCAGTGTGTCGGTGATGTTTAGGAGGAATGATATGCGTGGAGAAAGGTATGCAAATGTCTGTCTATGACTATGATAATGTGTCATTTGAAAACCCGTCGGCTTGATTTAGTGGCTGACGCCATCAGAACCTCAGATGGAAATCCATGCCGTCTCCTGCCAAGCCATTGTGCTTCGCGGATACAAAACAATGACACACAGACGCAGCCACCACACATGCACACACAAAAAAATAAAACAAAAACGGTGCGTGCGACTGCGGAATATGGCCAGATGATTCACTATCCGCATGGGAGTGCTTAACCGAATGGCATTTTCATATGTTAAAAGGTCAGGAATGAAACGTCCGCTTTAAAGCCATGTAGCGGTACATTATGGATGGCCTCCCTGCGCAGCCTCTGTGCTGCGTGGGGAGCCATCAATATGAAACAGTACTCCACAGGTACTACACACAAGTCTCTGGCCTCAACCGTACGGAAGAGCCGAGACTCGACCGCATTATGGCTCACATCATTCACTGTCTGAATTCTTGACCTCAATTCCCCAGAGTGGCTTGACTATGCAGGACATGAGCTATTTGGAACATTTCAACACTTCCCGATTCGTTCCCGCTCAACTTCTAGAATCTGTCTATATGGAAGACCACATGCATTGCACACACAAAACATGCACATGTTACCTGTTGGTTTGTTTCTTTCTTAACAGCTTTGTGTGTTTGTGTGTATGCGGTGTGTTTGTAGCATAATTTGATTGGTCATTTGGTGAGCGCCCAAATTGTGTCCATGGAGTTAATAAATATTATTTTATACAAACCAAAGCTAATAACTAAATTAGATACTTTAACTGTAAACTTTAATTGTAAAGCTTGAATGTGGAGTGACATACAAGGTTTCCACTAGACGACAACGATGACTGGTTCCGTATAGCTAATGAGAGCTAATAGATTATGCTTGGCCAGTTTACGCTAAAAGAGACTTTGGTCTCAATGTGTTTTACTGGTTAAGTAAAGGTTACATAAAACATAATATTGATGCTGTGCCTATCATGGCAGATTGTGGCATTCAACTGTCCTGCAGTATATTGGCAGAGGATTTACAATACAGACGGCGCACAGAGCTCACATTTTTTTAAGTATAGCCAAGATCAGAGAGGAGTGAATACTAGATTTCAGCTTTCACACTGTTTAAAATGGACCGTGTTCTCTCTCCATAATGCATGAGCCTCTAAAAGGCTGTTCCAACTCCTCAGGCTGTTTACATGTTGCTAACAGCAAGATTTAGAAGGCCCGAGGCATGCGTGTGTCTGTGTGTGTGTGTATGTGTGTGTATGCGGGCTTGGGTGCGTGCACGCTGGCGTCTTTACATTTGTATTGCGCATGCATGATTTGAAAAACAGCAGGTACGAGACAAAGTTGTGATATCTTCAAATAGGATGCCTCTGCTTGCAAAACGTTCTGCATTTCGTAGTAGCTGCGGCTAGAATAGACCTTGGCATATATTAAACACATTAATCTCCTTGTGGTTCCCTTGAGGTGACACACACTAGTGTTTTGGCTAAGCATGCGAGGATGTTTGTGCCAAAAGCAGCCACTTAGACAAAGACACATTTAATAGTGAGGATTATCTCTGTGCTCACAGACACACCCACAGATGACTGTCTCCATCAGACCTTATCTAGTCCCCTGATGCCCCCAATGTAATGGATTGTTTTGATGAAAAAGCACGAATGTATCTTCTGTTTGTCCTCCATATGAGTGCCCAAAGGCGGAGTGTTCGTGTGCCTAACAAACAGATCACTGTAGCTACTTAGCTGTTCTGAATCAGACTATACAATATACATGCATCATATTTTCGCTTTACTATAAAAAATTGAGCGTACCCATGCATCATGCATCTTGTGTTATTGACTGTATGCACCTGTTTACCCACCCTCACTTCCTCACAACTCTGTACACTTCTTACACTACTGTTCTTGAACGGCACCTTCTTAAATCTGCATGTGGAGCATAGCCTTCTTTGAAGAGTTCACACAAAGTCCACCTAACTTTACTATTACTTTTCTTTGTTTGCTCTTTTTTTCCCCACATCTTTTTCTTTCTTCATTTTTTTTGCTGTTGATGTTATCTATGCTGCTGCGTTGTCTGAAGGAAGCCAAACAAAAATAGTTTTTTACTCTTCTATACCTGTACACAAGCTGTAACAATAAAGTACAAACTTGAAACCTTGACAGGTGCCGACCACAGCCCACGTAGGAGACGCAGGTACAGAGACAAAGATTTCCCTTCTGGTGCAGGTTCCCTTATGTGGAAACTTGCTCATATTCGTATAGTAGGGGCCAAGCTGAGATGAGGGCACCACCGAGGATTCAAACCCCCTATGGATGCATTTACCTGTGGGTGCAGGGTCTATAGATCGCAGGATCTTAAATCGTGTTACCCTATTATGCTGACTATAAGACTACAGTTATATGGGCTCCATTTTTGTCACACACTAAACCCTTATCCCAAAACCCCTTGTCCCTTTTTTACTATTTTGAAACACTTTTTGGAATAGTTCAACGTGCCAATCTATTGACACATTGTGAGCTTGTAGACTGGCCATTTTAACTATCAAGAAATGTTTTTTTGTAAATAGTTTAAAACGGCAAAGTTCTGGATAAGGGGTTTAGCGGTGACTATGTATTTTTCCACTGGAAATATCCTAAAAAACAGGATTGTATTACTGTTCATTTTCTACAAATGTATCTTTAAAAATGGGAGGCGTCTTATATTTGATACAGTCGGTAGGTAAAGGACACGTTACCTGAGTGCAAATGAGTCAGATGGCACAAAGGGTTTTATTAGACTCTCAATTAGTCATGAGTGTATTTTCGGCATAACATGACTTAGACCACCTGTCATTTCCGTTTTCCTGGCGCATACACCTGGCTCATAACTATTCAACTGACAGAGAAGCAGAACAGTAAAACTCTCTCATTTTTCTTCCTCTGCTGAGGAAACAGATGTGCTTGTGCGCGGCGTGTAGTGAAAGCATGTGAACGATCTACAGATGACATAATGAGAAAGAGTAGGAACAATAAAAGCCCTCAAAGAATAACATCAAGTGATATCAGGAGGTGAAGTATAGTGAAAATAGCAGATCTACAAGCTCACAGCATAGCGCGAAGCGACGCGAAGTTTGTGTCTCGAGGCAGTTGGGTAATGTCTTTTTTTGGGTCTCAACCCTCAAGCTATAAAGTTTGGGAACCACTGGTCTCTAAGGCGCAGTTCCTTTTTGAATTTTCTCACTGTAAATGAGATAGCAGCGTGCCAGACCACACCTCTTTTAAGACCTTGCATCACGCCCATGGGCACAAGATGGGCGGAAGAACATTGGATAATTATACAACGTTGGGCACGCTGGGATGTGAAAGTGAGCGTGACAACCGTGTCTGTCGGAAACTAGCAATGATCTGTGCTGCGCCTCGCGCCGTCTAGCGGAGAACGTTGTAGCAGGCCCATGGGACAGTCACATTACTCTGCAGATGTGGACAGGAATTGCACTTATTCCCGTGTGGGTGTGGGTGTGTGTAGATGTTATAGTCTAGTGCAGTGGTTTTCAACCTTTTTCATACCAGGGCCCACTATTTATTCCCTATTTTAGCCACGCACCACCGTGTGATGTTGAGTTTAGTCTCTAGGACCCATAACCAAGTTTTTGTCCACATTTTAGGAGAGATAACTGGCAAAAAATTGGTCGAAATAACAATTCTCCTACATGTTGTTATGTATAGATTCTTGAATATTAAGTACTTCAGATGTTTATATGGTAATTTAACTCTTGAGAGCGAGAGATCAAGAGTGACAGATCTATAAGGCTCCATTTGGTTACCAGCGGCCCATCATTTAGCTGGGCATTGTGATGGGCACAATTTGGTTACCAGCGGCCCATCATTTAGCTGGGGACCGCCCGAAATTGTCTCAGGGACCACTGCCGGTCCTTGGACCGCTGGTTGAAAACCACCGTGGAGTACAAGTATTGTGAAATGCCAAATTCTCAAAGTTCAAAATTGCTTGCGTGCTGCATGTGCTGTGTAAGCGATTGACAAGATGCACATGCTCTTGGCATGTATGCACATAAATTCAGATGTTTTTCCGCCAGTACATTAATACACTGCATGGCTGCTGAGAATAGAGGGCCTTGCTTTAATCTTTGGCGTGACACACTGCTCTCTCTCTCTCTCTATGCATCTCTTGCCTGGAAGATTCCACTGTCCCACAATTGGATAACTGCCTCTCTCAGTCTGATATATTGGTCTGTCTCCTTCCCCCCAGCACACTCTCTCCCTCTCCCCCTCTCTCTCTCTCTCTCTCTCTCTCTCTCTCCCTCCCTTTCCCTCCGTGGCCCCCAGCCATTAGACTAAAATCGATATGTTATAAAGTGAGTGAAGGGTCCTCTTATTTACATCAGTCTCTACGGCCTGGCGGTGGTTTGTCTCTCTGCTGCTCAACTCCTCTTTACACAACTCTCGGGGCACGGACGACTCTCCGTCTGTCAGCATCGCAATGGTAATGTGATGGAGGCAAGCCGGAAGCAGAGCGATTTAGATAGAGTTCTGTGATTTTGAAGAGGCGCCTGGATGTTTTGTATAGCCGCAAAACGAATTTGTGTGTTTAAGTTGACTTCAATAAACCCTGCGTGCGTGCGTGCGTGTGTGCGTGCGTGCGTGCGTGCGTGCGTGCGTGTGTGTGTGTGTGTGTGTGTGTGCGCGCGTGTTTGTGCGAGTGTGCGTGTGGTTCATTAACACTGAGATTCATTAGTGTTGAGGAGTTTACAGGCTTAGAGTAGGAGTGAAGCATTAGGCCACATGGGGGCCCCAGAGACAGACTGTCTGTATACTGGGGACAGATCCTCTGATGGCTCATGGACTCCAGAGGATTCAGACAGTTCTCAACTATCTCCCATGTTACATTTACATTGTTGATCTCCAGGCATTGTGAACTTTTGGCACCTTTTTCTTAAATTATTTGACAATTTGGCCAATGTTTGGCCAGTTTATATAGTGCAATTTGTTGATTACCCTAGATTCAGTAATGGTCTTTTTTATTTAATGTCTTCATTTTAGTTTTGTTTCCTTAAATTGACACTGTATCTTGGGGACCCGATCCATGGGTTGAAAACCACCTATTTGTTTATTCTGTCATTCTAAATAGTTATTTCTTATACATTCTCTCATTGGGTAAATGTGAAATAATAGTGTAATTAAACTGTTTATCATTTTTGCTGGGGTCTCTATGGAGTTCCTCCCAAGGACCCCTGGGAGTCCCAGACCCAATGTTGACAAGCATTGTTCTAAGCATTTGGTTTTCAAAGGCTTATTATTCCCTCATTTCCAGTAATGATATTTCACCAACCCGAGGCAATGTGATCTTATCCCTTGAGGCAGTTTGTTTTTCTTTCAGAATGACACATCATCCCAAGAGCACAGCAGACAGCATTTATTTATAAGATCCTTAGTTTCAGTATGATGCATTATATAAGACAGTCATTCTCAAAGTGGGGTCTGGGGACCCCAGGGGGTCCTTGGAGGGGTTGCAGGGGAACCACAGCAAAATGAATTAATAGTAGGCTTTTAACCACTTTCGACGATGGACCATAAAAATGAATGGACAAAGTGACGCCACTGGTTTCCAGTACACACCACAAATTTAGCCTATTGTACAGCGATTTCGAATCCAACATCCTTTCATATCCGGTCCGAAATGCTAACGGAAAGTAATGCCATTGGGTAAAACCGCACTGGGTAAAACCAGTAGGAAACCCTGGAAACATATACTTTATCATTCATTTAAATGAATGGGAAAATTTACCAAACCCATATCACGATGACTTAAAAGAGAAAATAGCGTAAGTGTTTAGGTTTACTAAGGAAATTACATGTAAAGTTCACCCAAAACCTCATTGAATTGAGATTTTAATGTATTCTAAATGGAAGAAAGGTAAAAGCAGGCGGCTGGGCCATTATTAGGGACAGCAGTCTGGTCGATTTGAGACAATTTCAGGGTTTTTTGCTTTTCTTTTCTTTTTCAGCGACAGGTGATTTGACTTACAAAGACTGAGACTTGACTCGGACTTGAGCCCCAAAGATTCAAGGCAGGACTCAGACTCGAGGTCAGAGAATGGGAGCGTCTCTGACTCAAGGCAATATGATCTTAATCCCCTGAGACAGTTTGCTTTTCTTTCAAAATGACTCATCATCCCGAGAACAGACAGCATTGAAGATGTGGAGTTTCAGTATATGATGCATTACACATCCAACCGTGCTCTGCAAAGACAGGGTTCCCAGGGGGTCTCCAGCCAATTTAATTAATATAGCATGCCAACGTGATTAACCACTCTAACTCCACATACCGTATGGTATTTAAAAACAGCTAACATATTTCAAGTTGTGAACCAGAGGCTTTAGCTCTTATTACGGCATGAGGGAGTGATTGACATCAACTGTAGAATCAGGCTGTGACATAGAAACGGAATGAATTCAAGTCCAGGCAAGTCCACTCTGCAGTGCGTAATATTGAAAATATTGTAACACTAACTCAATCAATCCCAGGTTTGTCTTCTTAGCAACGGTGTAGGAATTAGAAACAATGTTGTCCTGTGTTGGGCAACAATCGCATTGCCAGTGTCTGCTTGTTACAAGCAACCATGGGCTGTAAAGTCTCTTGCAGTGCGATTGGAGTTCCAGGTGGGGGGCTTGTTTGTAGTGTACATGGTTATTTGGGCTTGGTTCATATAAAGAGCCTCCAAATTAACAATTTACCTTTGTATTTGTTTGCGAACCACACTTCCGCCACGCCCCCCACATACACACACACACACACCAGTGATCCCCCGTACATATGTGTTGTTAAAACATTTTATTCAAAATTGTATTTACAATACTAGAAACTTTCATTTTGAAAGTAGCAGATCTATAGTAGAATTGTCTGGCTTTTGACAGAGCAATGATAAGGATGTGCCAGGAATGGAGTAGTAGTCCTTCCCAGTGCCATGATTGGCACGTGGCATTCAGTCATATGGGATACCGCATGGGGCGGCCTGCCTGTTCCAGCGGATGGTTGAGTAGTGGAATGGACATGCAGGGCCGTGATACTAATTACCTCTGACTGTCAGTGTGGCTGTAGTCTGGAGGCTCTCAGTCAGCTCTCTCTCTGTTTCTCTCTCTCTCTCTGTCTCTCTCTCAGGGCAAAGAGCATGTGCTGCTACAGCAGGATACGTGCACATCCCGCTGTAGCATGCATGCGCCCCAGTCCTTGTTGTTTTTGTTGATCATGTGGCGTTCCAGATGGGGAGGCATGTTTCAAGTCACATGTTAATGTAAAAAAAAGAAAGTCTCTGATGAAATATTGATCGTTTTCTGGGAGTGAGAGCCCTTGTTATTCTGAACTTTATTACTATATTCTCTGGTGCAAATTATGCCTGGTACGCTTTTTTCTCTTTAAAATTGCACACATCTCTCTCTCTCTGTATAATCAACAGAATCCGATGTATATGGCACAGACATTTCATAAGGTAGTGCTGCTGTTAACGTTACTATGCGTGTGGTTTAGAGTTTATTTTGCAGCTTTTCTGACTGATTTGTATATACTGTACAGTGCACACTAGGCGGACCTTGTGTGTGGGTGGGGTGGGTGTGTGTTGTGAGGGCATGGCGGCACAGTGTTGTCACCTCACAGCTAGAAGGTCCTGTGTTCGTTTCCCACTAGGGACACTGTGGGTGCTGGTGGTGTGTCTTCCCCTTCTCCCCGTCATCAGTGCCCATACCCAAGGCAGGGTTGGCGAAATGGCCTTTCTGTGGTACCCTCACAAAAAACATGCAGTGATCCTCGTCTCTAGACTGCCTCCCCCTGGCCAGCCAAGGCACCTGATGGAGGGGACAGGAACTGGTTGGAATAACGTGTTCCTTCCACGCGCCATGCCCACCTAGGGAAACTCCCCCTGTCAGGTGAAAAGAAGGCAGCTTGGCGGAGGGTGTGTAGAGCCCAGGATCACATTAGCTGCATACACAACACTTCAACATCCTGCAGGCAAAATGTTTATGTTGTGTTCCTTTAGTGCATACTAATGTGTAATGTGTGTGTGTGTGTGTGTGTGTGTGTGTGTGTGTGTGTGTGTGTGTGTGTGTGTGTGTGTGTGTGTGTGTGTGTGTGTGTGTGTGTGTGTGTGTGTGTGTGTGTGTGTGTGTGTGTGTGCGCGCGCGCGCGCGCGCGCGTCACTAACTATACTGTCTGCAGATGCTCCTCTGTGGTGTAAAGTGAGTTAATGAATGAGAGATGTCGAGGACAAACGACTCGAACTGTCAATAATGTATAAGTACCATAAGTACTATAAGTATGTGGGAGACTGCAGGAGACAACCTTGACTCCTCCGGATTTTGAAAATCCACTAAAACTTTCATCTAATCCATGCCTTCCCCTGCACACTAACCTGACACATTAATCCCCATTGATGCCCTCTGTGAAGCTTGTTTCATCCAGACAGTAAACATTTGGAACTATACTCATGTGGTCCTCAACCTGTGGGTCAGGGACAACCAGGCTGTCCCCCAGAGATGGAAGAAATATAAGAAGGCAATTTAATTTTTAAATACCTAAAAACGGGGAAGGTGACAAATGGCCATTACTGCATCGAAACTACTTAACAAACTATACCATTGAGACTGACTGACAAAACATTGGCCAAATCGACAAGTAATATAAGCAAGAGGCAGTAATTACGAAAATAGCTGCTCTGCAAGCTCAGACACATCACATCTATTTTCACCACTGCTATACAGCACCACCATTACAGCACGTAGGAGGCCATTAATTATGTTTGCAGCCTATTCTAAAAGTTAACAATCCTGAGAGTACACAATGATTTTCTAATTTATCTCATCTTAAGTTTTACTGCACAGAATAATACTCAACAACTGGGGAAAAAGTACCATTCTGGGCACAGGTCTCCACCAGGTCAGGTTGTGGCCTCCTATAATAGGCTATATTATAATAGGCCAATGTGAAAAGAGTTCCATTTTGTCTTATGCCTTTTATGTTAATTGGAGCTATATAGGCGTGTGGGAAAGATCTGTCTTGAACACATGACTATAGACATACTGTGGAATGATTTGCAGGATTTTAGGGCAGAATTTGGATGAGTAATATGAAATAATGGGCCTCCTGGTTGCACAATAAAAGGCTGATGGGGAAAAAATCCAGATGAAAGGTTTGTTGTTGGCCTCCAGGGAGTGTGCATGCAATTAGAGCTGTCCGATATTGACTTTTTTACCGATATTCTGATATTGTCCAACTCTTAATTTTCGATACCGATATCAACCAATACCAATATATGCAGGCTTTTGTGATTGTGTTGCTCTACACATCTCTGTAAACAGTGTTTTACTGATTTTTCAATGAAACAAAAATAGTGATATTTTTATATATTTTTCCCAATGTTTTCCCACACACATTTTAAAGCCTTTATCTGCCAATGATATCGGTATGGCTGATATATCTGCCCATCCCTACATGCAATGTTTAGTGCAGATCTGTGCAGTTATAGGTAAAACTGTGAAATGTTGCCTGCTGGTGGCGCTCTGGAAGATCTCGGACAGAGGATCATCGTTGGCATCTAGGGTGTGTGCAAAGTTTGGCATCGACCGGGTTAACGGTGCCAGAGCTTAGCTGGTAACAGACGGACAGAGTGCAAAACATACTCTCTGCCCATGCCTTTTGCCTGGTGGAGACAACAGCATCAGAGGTGTATGTTAATATTCCTCTCGGTTGATGTGCAGGATGCTGTCTGTGCGCCGTGGATACTGGATAGATCATCTCGTTACACGCAGCACATGAGCCTGACCTAGTTTGGCAGCGGACCAGCTCTCAGTGGGCGAGTCGTGTGAGCTTCTAACCCGCGGCCCTCGCTTTTAATAACGGCCATTCAGTTGAGAACGGCCAGTTAATTAACAGAAATACCACAGAGGCACTCAGACAACCCCGGCCGACCCTGCCATGATAAGACGGGCCAGACTCCGGTGTCTCCGCTGAGTCAATCAGTAACTCCCACTGGGACAGCATACGCTCTTCATGGACGGTAAACGGACGCTGCACGGTTCAGGGATTTACTCTGTAACAAGCACTGGTGGGAAATGGTCCTCAAGGTTCTCAATTGTGTCAAGTAAAAGTAACAACAATTATAAATACAGTACTCAATACGGTGTCAGGTAAAAGAACGGAATTCAAAATGTTCTTGAGTAAAATTGCTAGCTTCAAAATGTACTTAAAAGTAACAATCAAGTCAAAAAGTACTCATACAGAATGTCCCATTTAAAGTTGTTGTAGTTATGTGTAAAAAAAAAAAAATGTTGAAACCAGCAGATGTACAAGCTCCCAATGCGTCACGTAGCTTGTTGTTTTGTTAAATTAATTCAAATCTACAAAGTAACTTTCTCCAGAAGTGGGGTGGAGTAAAAGAGCAATATTTTGACCTGAGATGTAGTTGAGTACAAGTATCGTAAATGTACTTCAGAATTTTACTTAAGTACAGTACTTTGTACAACCCCAATTCCGTTGAAATTGGGACGTTGTGTAAAATGTAAATAAAAACAGAATGCATTGATTTGCAAATCGTTTTCAACCTCTATTCAGTTGAATACACCACAAAGACAATATATTTAATGTTCAAACTGATAAACTTTATTGTTTTTTGAAATTATACAATCTTTTGTAAATTTATCCCTGCAACACGTACCAAAAGAGTTGGGACGGGGGCAACAAAAGACTGGGAAAGGCCATGAATGCACAAATAACGCCTGTTTGGAACATTCCACAGGTAAACAGGTTAATCTTAAACAGTTTAATATCGTGATTGGGTATAACAGGACCATCCCAGTCGTTCACAATCAAAGATGGGACAAGGTTCACCACTTTGTGAACAATTCTGTGAGAAAATCATCCAACGGTTTAAAAACAATGTTTCTCAACATTCAATTGCAAAAAATTTGGTGAATTCATCATCTACAGTCCATAATATAATCAAAACGTTCAAAGAATCTGAAGAACTTGCTATACTAAAGCGACAAGGCTGAAAACCAACACAGAATACTTGTGACCTTTGATCCCTCAGGTGGCTCTGCATTAAAAACTGACGTCATTGTGTAAAGGATATTACTGTGAGGACTCAGGAACACTCAGAAAACCATTGTCAGTTTACATAATTTGTCGCTACAGCTGCGAGTGCAAGTTAAAACTCTACCATGCAAAGCAAAGCCATACTTCAGAAAGGTTGGTTTGAAAAACAACCAGAAAAACAACCAGACATGCCTTCTCTGGGTCCACTATCATTAGAAATGTGGACTCATCAGACCACAGCACACTTTTACACTTTGTGTCTAACCATTTCAAATGATATTGTACCCAGAGAAGGCATTTCTGGTTGTTTTTCTGGTTGTTTTTCAACTTGCACTCGCAGGTGTAGCGACAAATTATGTAAACTGACAATGGTTTTCTGAGTGTTCCTGAGTCCTCACAGTAATATCCTTTACACAATGATGTCAGTTTTTAATGCAGAGCCACCTGAGGGATCAAAGGTCACAAATATTCTGTGTTGGTTTTCAGCCTTGTCGCTTTAGTATAGCAAGTTCTTCAGATTCTTTGAACATTTTGATTATATTATGGACTGTAGATGATGAAATCACCAAATTCCTTGCAATTGAATGTTGAGAAACATTGTTTTTAAACCGTTGGATGATTTTCTCACAGAATTGTTCACAAAGTGGTGAACCTCGTCCCATCTTTGATTGTGAACGACTGGGATGGTCCTGTTATACCCAATCACGATATTAAACTGTTTAAGATTAACCTGTTTACCTGTGGAATGTTCCAAACAGGCGTTATTTGTGCATTCATGGCCTTTCCCAGTCTTTTGTTGCCCCCGTCCCAACTCTTTTGGTACGTGTTGCAGGGATCAATTTACAAAAGATTGTATAATTTCAAAAAACAATAAAGTTTATCAGTTTGAACATTAAATATATTGTCTTTGTGGTGTATTCAACTGAATAGAGGTTGAAAACGATTTGCAAATCAATGCATTCTGTTTTTATTTACATTTTACACAACGTCCCAATTTCAACGGAATTGGGGTTGTACTTTCCACCATAGTAACTAGGTTGCTGTGTAAACAGAGCAGACCCCTCCTCTCCACAGCGCTCCACAGCGTAAACCCCCATCCGTCTAAAGTTAAACCTTTTCAGCCCTCATTCCCTGCCTTACTGTTGCTAATGTAAAAAAGAAAAAAAAATATAGCTACAGTATATATCGATTTTTGATTTTATGGCTAATAAGTTGCTTCTATTAGCTTTTCAATTAGCCTATATTTTGATAACAATACGTGTGTACTTCGATCTACAGAGCATGTCTACATTGGAGCAATGATACTTTTAGTTATTATAGTAAACACTTTGAGTTCTTGTATTTTCCCACCACTGCTTATGGAAAGATATGCAGTGGATGGAAGGCGAAACTCTCCGGTCGGCCACAGACCTGTGGTGCATCTTCTCTGTAACTGCTGTGGGTGGCAGAGCGGTGAACTACATTTCACCATCCAAGCCTTTAATTCGGTGCCAGTTTCAACCACGCAAATCTTCTCTTCAGTGTTTTTTTGCCGCACGTTCATGCCGCCCGGCGCCGTTTGAGATGCAAATGGCGGTCGTCGCCTCGTGCCCAGACGACCCGCTCGGATCAGAATTTGCCATTTGATATGTGGATGCTGCTTTGTGATGATCGCACACACAAAAAAGAAACTTTAATTGAGAAAAGTCTCTAAAATTGCATCCTGCCATAACTACTGTGTTATTTAAAAGGCTTTGAAGTTGAGCTGCGTGTCTGGCCTGCTGTACAATCAGACACGCGGCTTGAAAGCTAAGGGGAGCTGGGAGACTTCCAATGAACATACTGTATGAGGGTTTTGATTTACATGCACGCACGCACACGCGTGCACGCATGCACAATCTGTACTTTAATTGCCACCCTGAGAAACCCAAGATATTGTTTCTTCCACAGAAGCATCGTGCATGTAGGCTATACACTTGTGTGTTCATTTCCATGCTTTGTTTTGTTACCATTGCCGTCTGTTTATTAACAGAATACATTTATTTTGCTGCTGTGCCACCAAAATGTGGAATGCCCTACCCATAGCCATTAAGAAATGTGAATCCCTTGAATCCTTCAAAAAGAGCACCAAAAGCACGGAAAAAAGAACGCTCCTCACTTCACACTTGTGTGATTTTTCCCCCCATTACTGTGCATGTTTTTCCCTCTTTTCATTTCTTTATATTATAGAAGGATATATTTGTACAGTGGTAAAAATGCTTGTATGATTTGAATACTCGAAGTGCTTCTATATGCTCACCCAGAGGTGTGTTGCTCTCACTGGATATGTTTGCCAGAGCGGTAGAAAGTACATTTACATTTAAGTAGTGTAGTTACTGTACTATGTTGAACAGACCTGGGCATTATGTGCCCCGGGGGGCAAATGCGGCCCTTTGACTGATTTTAACCGGCCCGTGAATGAAAGCTTAATTGGAAATAAGAAAATCAATTAAATGCATTGACTAAACCTGCAATGCTCTTAGTTTGCCATTGTTTTGGAAACTTTCATTGAATAATGGACATTTTTGAAAGGCATGGTAGCATAATAAGATATACTCTTACCACTTTTTTATTTATAGAATATTCATTTAGACAACCCCAAAGAACCCCCTCCTTCCCGGCCCTTCTCTGGTGTTGAAGTATTTCTATTTCAATTTCTAATAGCCTACTTTACCTCATACTGATCTTTACTACTACTATCTCTGATTCAAATACTTTCCTAAACTCATCACAAGTTTGTAGATTTGGAATAATGTTACAAAACATACATAAACCACTTCAGTACTTTTGTACTGTTACTCAAGTAAATGTGAACTCGAGAATTACTTGTAACAGAGACGTTTTCCTATAGCCTGACACACAGAAATTTCATTTCGTCTCACTTCATTATTGAATTATATTGAATTGGCAGGACATATTTTTTTAATGGTAGCAATTCAGTGTTGGAGCCAGGCTTTCCACCACTGGTGGAAGTAAAATGTAACATCTAGTAAGCTATTATTTAATCTCACCGACATTTAATATCTTTGTGTGTGTGTGTGTGTGTGTGGGGGGGGGGTCTCTCTCTCTCCCCATATTTATCCCTCTCTGTCGCTTTCGCTAAATCCGCGAGACATTGAACAGCTCCATGGGGGTGATTAGGGTTTAACCCTATAGGTGGAGACCTGCCCACTTAGCACTATATAGGTCAACATACTTCTCTCGCTGCTCAGTGCTCGGGCGGAAGATACGTTGCTTTGAGTCATCGGAATGAAGGGATTTCTGTCTGGTGTCATGTTTGAACAGCTTATAGTGTACGATAATCACACAAACAGCGGTGGGGGGAAGGGAAACGTGTTATGCGGTACTTGGGATTGTGGACACACTTGCGTGCGTGCATGCACGTGTGTACTGTATGTGTGTGTGTGTCTGAACTATGAATGAACCATATTGTACCGTTTTTAAACTCCCACTATAGCAGTTGCATTTACAGCATACACTCATTCAGCTTTAAAGGCGAAAGGGTGGGAAAGCTGTGGTGGTGGCATATGGAAAATACCGAATGTGGCTTTTTTCCCCCCCTATATCGGGCGTCTTCGACATCCCCTCTCATTTGGATGATGTCTAAGTGGTATATGGTTCTGACCTTGGTAGAGCAAACCTCCACTGTTATGTGTGATTTATGCTTGGTGGCACATTGGAAATGGTAGATCTACAAGCTACCATTGCGCTGCAATGCCTACTTACTTCAGTGCATCCCATTCCGGAGGCATGACGCAAGCCCAAGCCATGCTGCGGACCGTTCCAGTGAGGGGTTTACCCAACTGTTCGCAGGACCACATGGAGGCAGTCTAATGGTAGTGTACTCGGATATGGATCAATACCATGTAAAAGCATGGAATACAGTCGAACAAAGCGTACTACTCTGGGACGGATATGGAAGAAGCAAGGCCAATATGAATCATGGCCAGTGGGGGATCATATTTGGGAACGGTTTTGAATCAAGTGGACTCACTGTGAATCTACCCTCAGTATACGGCCACTTGCACATTCTGGTGGTGTTTTCCTTTTCTACATGCTCAGTGAAATAGTTCAAAACCAAGCCGATCTGCAAGCTCACGGCACGTTGATGGTGATGAGCTACAGTTGAACAGCTATTTCTGGTGTTGAAAAATGTGCTTGCCGACTGCTGATGCAACACAATGTTTACCGGAATCCATTTCCCAGTGTCAAAGTCTCTCGTCACCCGATTGGCACACATGCTCATTTCACACATGAGTTGATGCGCCGCGTGTCTCTGTCAGCCTCACAGACTAGACGTAATGATTCAGACCATATATAGACTACAGTATAGGGTGTCACTAGAGTGCAGACATCCCATTGGCCTGTGAATGTGAGGTCAGCCAGAATTGACATAATTCATGGCTTCTGTTTGTCCTGCTGTCTGATTTTGTCCACCGCCGGGCAGATGCCTCATCATTCCCAAAAGTTTGCAGGATTCAATGTAACATTGGAAAAGTAGCAGATCTACAAGTGCAAAACTTGTTGATTCGCAATACAGGTACTTGTGTAACACTGTAGTATGCTAAACCAGGGTGTTAATTTGAGAAAGAACAGCATTAACATCCCATGGAACAGTGCGAGATGCGTCAGCACTCAGCAGATGCACTGCTGAACACTGTCTGTGAGTGATGCTTGACAAACTTATTCTCCGTTGGTGATGGTGACTGATGGTGGTGTTGTAATGGGACTTATAATTCAGTAGTTTTTGGACAATGGCTTCCACCCAGCCAGCACCTCATCAAACTGCAGAGACTGCAAAGGTTTTTTTCCCCACTAAGCAGTGGAGGAGTTATGAGGCGGATTCTGTTTCTTCATGTATTTATTCTTTTCAGTTCGACTGACCCTGACAGTTGCTGTTCTGTTCACTTAGACTAACATTCCACATTTTACTGCAAGGGCTTGTCTGAGGAGAAAGAAAAGTTTGAGATAACTTTGCTGCTTTGTCATTTTGTTTTGCGTCTCTCAGCCCCAAACCCGCTGTGCTCTGACAAGGATGTGCACTGTTAATCCTCCTCCTTCTTTCGTACATTGAAAGGGTGTGCATGTGCGTGCATGCGTGCCCGCACGTGTGCGAGAATAAGCTCAAATTTGCTCCTCGTGATCATGTGTGGGAAGGGAAGATATATAATGCATAATAAAACTTAACCAAGAAGGAGGAGGAGAGAATGTACGGCTGCAAACCCTGCATTGGTGTGTGTGGAGCTTTCGTTTGGCACGTGCCTACATGCAGCAGCTGCACCTGAAGAGTAAAGATCCTGCACTCAACAATCCCCTGGCACTTTAATATTGTCATCTCTTTCTATCCCCCTCTATTGCTCTACTTCACTCATCCCCTCCCTCCCTCTCTCTCTCTCTCTCTCTCTCTCTCTCTCTCTCTCTCTCTCTCTCTCTCTCTCTCACTCTTTCCCTGGCTGAGCTGTGGAATGGTCACCCACTGAGCATCAGGGGGAAAAAAAGAACACAGCGAATGGGGAACTGCAAACCCGAAGCAAGCACAGGAGAATGTACAGACGGACGACTGAATGGAAGTAATAGTAGAACCAATGAGGTAGGAGAGAGAGAAAGAGAGGGAGAGAGAGAGAGAGAGGAGGGAGGAGAGAAGGAGCGTCTCAAAGTTGACAAACCCCACATTTTGTGATGGAGCGCAGCAGACCCGAACGGGAGCATGGGAATTTCTAAAGGAAAGCTGAAAAAGACGAGAAGCTGGAGTGACACATCACGAGAACGACGGGGGAAAGAAAAAAAAGGGGCAGAGGAAGGAGATTAGAAACCCGGGGAATGCGCTGACTCTGAAAAAAAATCTCACTGCCTATTTGACTTTGGCAGCGAGCAACCTGTCACTCCACTGATTTACCCCACAGTCACTCTCAGACACACACGGCACAGCGCAGAACACACAACACACACACTGGAGTGTAGTGTTTGCTTTGGAGGATGATCCCAGGAGGAGACCACGCCAGGAGGCAAGAACACCTTCCAAGGAGCTGTTAACATCCCCCCACATCTCCCCCCATCCCACCCCCTTCATTGCCCTCACTCTCCACCTCTCCTCTGCTGCCTTCCCAAAAGTACCCTCCCACCTGGTTCCTCTCTCAGCCCTACCTGCACCAGTCACAACTCGCTGAGAAAAGTTGGGACTTTCTCTATGTCTCTCTCTCTCTCTCTGTCTGACACACGCAGTCTTCTCACCAAGAGCCAAGAAAGAAGACCCTGGATTACCCTCGGGACCCTGGCTGCAGGCTGGCTGCTGTGACTTAGAGGGAGACAGAGAAAGTGTGTAACTGTAGACGACCAGAGTGTCTTCTCTGCGGATCCATTTCAGCAATGTCCAAAGCGTCCAGGCTGGCCCGGCCGGCGTCCACGGGGCCAGCATCCAAGCTGGCCCTGAGGAAGGAATGCTCTGGCGTGGCTACGGCGAACGGGAGTAGTAGTAGTAGAGCGCGTGTGGGTGAGAAGCTGATGAGAGCTGGCAGTGAAGGCGGCGGCGCCGCGGTCAAACAGAAGGCCTCGACGCCCGCAGCCACTGCCCCCGCCGCCATATCGCCGCCACCTCCACCACAGGACAAAGCACAGAGCGCAGAGCAGCGGCCCCAGACTCTGGCCAAGGATGCGAGCCACAGTCAGGTGGGGAGCTCAGGTGCGAACCAGGGAGCGCTGGGGAGTGCTGGGGAGATGGTCCCGCCCAAGAGCAGGCTCAGCCCGCCCAAAGTCTCCACGCAACAACAAGGAGGCATGCAGAGTAAGTACCGAGACTAATGCATCACAAAACTGGCGCCCGCTTGTTTAACACTGAGCAAAGTTGTAAGCCACTGATGTGTGTGCTAAGAGGGGTGGATTTGTACCTATTTTTAAACAAGTGTTTGGCTACGATCAGCCAGTGCAATCAGTCACATGTTAGGGCTGAATGTTGAGTCACTGACATTTGCATCGAATTGTCATTGTCGCTGTTATTGTTGCCGTTTCGGTGAACTACAGTATATACCTGTGTACGTACAGATTTCTCCAGTTCATACGCCTTCTGTTCATCTTTCTCCAGCTGCTTTGTGTTTACATACTTACAGTATCTGTGAAAGTACATTCAATACACGCAGGATTAGGGGATTTATCTGTGTTCCGTTTTGGTTTCTTGTGTGTGTGTGTGTGGGGGGGGGGGGGGGGGGGGGGGGGGGCGTGTGGGTGTGTGTGTGTGTGTGTGTGTGTGTGTGTGTGTGTGTGTGTGTGTGTGTGTGTGTGTGTGTGTGTGTGTGTGTGTGTGCACGCGTGCATGCAATCGTGTGTGTGTGTGTGTGTGTGTGTGTGTGTGTGTGTGTGTGTGTGTGTGTGTGTGTGTGTGTGTGTGTGTGTGTGTGTGTGTGTGTGTGTGTGTGTGTGTGTGTGTGTGTTTATATCCTCATATTGACTTGGATCCATACAGTGGAATAGGGTGGATTATTTGGCATTGTTGTCTGTGGATTGGCTTGATACTATACTATACTAACGTGCAGTTCCTCAGAACATCAACGCTGGCTTTTTTCCAACATTCTCGTCTCTGTGTGACAGATTATTAGACCAGGAGGTGGAGGTAAAAGGCCTCAGGCACTCCCATGAGGTTGACTCTCAGACAGTGGTGGGAAAAGTACTTGAATTTTTGAGTGGCGCAGCCATTTAAAGGAAGGAAGGAAACAATGTCCGTCCTTCCCTATGTTTAGGGAGGAAACCAACAATCAGACACAAGTCTGATTTCTCCTTAAGTAATGGTTTCTTAACCATTACTTAACTTTTCTCCAGAGTGTCAATGTGCCATTGAGCAAGACACTTATCTCCTAATTGCTCCCCATGTGCTGGTCAGTGCCTTGCATGGTATCTGCCACTATTTGTGTGTGAAGGGGTAAATGGGATCTACAATTGGCATTGGCCCAAAATGTATTTAATTACTTGCTTTTCATGAGTGCTCTCAAAATAAACTTGTAGTAAGACAGCCATAGAACTGTAGCCTATACAGAGTTGTTATGTGTTATCTCTCTCTCTCTCTCTCTGTTTGGATGTTGCTGTCAGTACCAGCAGCCCCTCTTCCCTACCTTCATTGTCATCGTAGGAGAGAGAGACCAAGAGAGAGAGAGACATGAGACTGCCATGGCAAACATAATTGTTTCCCATGTCAACAAAGCCCACTTGAATCGAAAATGAAGTGAGACGCCTCTTATCACTCCCCTTTTGGCCCTCTCACCGCATTCCCAGCTCTGCAGGGGTCCTCCGTTACCCCGCCCCACGGTATTGTAAGGTCACAGTCATCTCACAGTCCTGGCAGGCGGAACACTGAATAGCCGTGGTGGTTGTTAGAGACGTGAGGAATTTGTGCAGCCCATTGCATATACAATTAACTCAGGTAAAGGTTTAAAAGTCTGATTGGCAGGCCGGCCCTCTCCTCTCCTCCCCCTCATTTTGGCTTGCCGTGCAGCGCAGGACATTGTTTGCCTGTTCCACGGTTTCCTGTCAATCAGCATGTTTGTCTGAGCGAGAAAACGATTCCCATTCCGTGTGAGGAACGATAGGTTTGAGAACTCAAGAGAGGGGTGGTGGGAGTTTAGGCTTAACGGCTGAGGGGTGTGTGTGGGACATGGGGAAGGGGTGACGGGGGGGTTTGGCTGAGTCAAATGAGAGGGTGACAGAAGGAGGTCAGGAATGTGAGCTGGGCATGCTGGGAAATCTGAAATCTACAGGTCTGGAGATTTTTTTGTTTTGTTTTTTGCTGAAAGCACACACTTGCGTGTGCACGCATCTGTGTGTTGTGTCGGCGCGTCAGGGCTGGATTTAGCCAGCCCTACTAGGGTGGGCTGGAAGAATGGCAGGGTGGGCAACTCCAAAGTTTTACACATGAAGCAGTGGTTGTCAATCGTTTTGACAGCAGGGCCCACTGTTTATTCCGTATTTGAACCACGGACCACCACTTATTGACATTTTAGCCCCACAGACCCAAAACTAAACATTGCTTTTGTCCCCAATTTCAGGCTGGATTTGGGAAACAAAACAGACAAACATACAGATCAAGATGACCATTAATATTCTATAGTTGTGTAGACTTAGGCTGATTCAGATGATGAATATTTTAACTCTTGAGAGTGTAAAATGAACGCTCTCAAAGAGTTACATCTGGTTAACCAACTATCCCACCATTTAGCTGGGACCACCTGGACCTCTCTCAACCTCTCTCAACCACAAATGTGGTGGTCTGGGGACCACCACATTTGTGTGGGTTCTGCCCACCCATGCCCCCCTCTAGATCGGGCCCTGCGGTGCGTGCGCATGTTCGCCATGTGTGTGTGCGCATATCTGTGTGTCTACCTACCCCTCCCTGCCATAAAGGCAGGTTATGGGTTATGCGGGGCAGGTTTGTACTGGAAACCAGATGTTCTAGTCTGCATCACTTCCAGTCTCTTCACTTCTTTACATAAATAGAGGACTATCCGGGCGGCTGGCTGGCTGCTGCTCTCCGAAGGACCAGGGTCAGAGTCAAAACCGCATTACTTAACAACACCATGAAGTATTAGCTTATGTCTTCATTTTGAAATATTAGCTACAGCATTATTTTAATGGGAACGGATTTTTTTCCAGTCAGAATAAAACTGACCTGCACCTTTAAACACAGCTTCCATAAGAAAAACATCTTTCCTCGCATACCCGGTGCTTTTTTCCTCTTGTGTCTTTCTCTCACTGACTTGTCCTGTCCTTTACCATTTTCTATAACGTCTTTATCTGTCATGCTTAAACACGCTGTAGTGACTGACGGCACTGGAACTCTTGCATTCGCAGAGTCATTGAAAGACTCCAGACCACAACTACCCACCACAAGCATCACTCGGCATTGTGAAGCCACTTCAAACGCGAGTGTGCGTTTGAATGCTTTTTTTTTTGCACGCATGCATTTTTGTGATGGTACAGAACATGCATGTCAGAATTCAAGCCTAGAGATACTTGTCCTGTTATTCTCTTTATCCTTTTCTTTATCACCAAAATAGAAATCAAACATTTGCCCAGGACCAGAACAAGTGCGTAAAAAATAGCACATGTACAAGTTCACAACACTGTAGTCGTGGGAATTATTAATAGATTTAATTAATTTTCAAGTATTTTCATGAAATACTTTTAGGGGGAAAAAATGAGTTATTTTAATTGGTGAAAAGGTGTGATTCTTTTGCTGAAAAAGATCCCTTCTCAGAGTGTGGATTTCTCACTTCTCTTTCGCATACAACACCTTTCCAACACATTTCATCACCTTGTGCAGAATCAAGGAAAATAGTGGGTGGACAGAGCTAGAAAAATACAGCAGCGGTTTTCAATGGGTGAGTCAAAATGCCAATGCACGCCCACATTCTTGGATAAAATAACAGATCTTCCTAATTTGTGAACAGCATGATCAAAATAGTCACTCTAAAATGACTTTACACTTACAGTACTGTACAATGACTTGCACATTGAGGTCCCCAAATATGTTAGGGAATGAGGACCCTGCAGTTTGGAAACCACTGCTCTACACAGCAAAGCCCTCTGAAAGTACCGATCTACACCTCGCAATGCTTAGCCATCAAGCCAAATGGAGTCATGATGCCCCTATGATGACTTCCTCCAATGACTCTGGTGACATTCAGGACTAGGTCATGTCCAGGACGTATAAAGCTAATTTCATAGTAATAAAGCTTATTCTTAGCCAGATCTGAACTAGTTATGTTTGATTTAAGTCAATCTGGCCACAATCGGACTCTCTCTGATTCATCCAGGGAAAACCATCTTTAGAGGACAGGATTTATGTTCATGATTACATTAGTCTTAGTTTTGGCTTGATCAAGCCCAATCAAGACATCACTAATTTGTCCAGGTCGTGACCGTGCTTGCTGGGCTGTGTTGTGATGACCTTGTAGATCGCCATCTGTTTTTGCGACAGGACAGTGACGCTACATACAAAGTGTAATAGGGCTCATGTGGTTAAATATACTCTACGCCAGGGGTAATGATGTTAGCTCGCAACATTTCCACAGTCTGTACTGTAAGCCTTTGTATAAAAAAGTGAGCTGGCTGAGGTGCAAATGTCAGGGTTTTGCCCAGGCCTCTGTATCTGAGGACACATGACCACAAACTGAAAGAACGTGGAGCAGGAGGTCACAGGGAGTTTGCAGTGCTGTCAGATGATCAGTGTGTGTGACAGGTGACATTTCTGCAGCGTGAAGGCCACTCCTAATAATGTCTTCGCCATCCAAGATTCCATGTGACATTTCAGCGAGACCAAATAGGAAGATACACCCTCACTCCCTCCTAAATTTCTTGCAGTTGGGCAACATTTTAAATTGGAGTGTCAGTACTGTTATTTTTCTCTTGACACATTTAGATTGTGGCAAAGGTCATGTCTCACCTTGACCTGATGGTCGAGATTCAATTTATCTCAGAGGAAGCAGGCCGGCTGTATTAGACCAATGGCAACTGGGGTCAAATGTTTGGGATAAAGCAAAGTATGCTTTGGCGTAAGCTCTTAAGAAGAAAGGGAGAAAGGTAAAATCTAACATTAAATAACATCTGGGGCTCTGGAAAGGCTTAGACTGATAACCAAGGCTTTTTCTCTTTCCCTCTCTTTCCCTCTTTCCCTTATCAAACCCCTGCTATCTCCAACCCTGCCAGACTCTTAATGTCGGACGCAGACTCAAGTGTCAATGTTTCAGTTTTGGTCTAGCCAGGTGGACGCTTTGATCCCGGCATTCCAGGGTGTGTTCTCACTCGGCTCCAGTTTGGGGTCAAAGTCATGGATCCGCCGCAGCGGGATGACCTCACCCTGCATTGTTTGATTGATGGAGTGAGTCAACAGGAGAGAGCAAAGAGAGAGAGAGAGAGAGAGAGAGATTCATAAAGCCTGTCTGCGTTCGCCTTTTACTCACTCACCCAAGCTTTACTCACCGCCTGTAGGAGGAGGAGGAGGAGGTTGTTGTCTCTTCCTGTCCTCAGTGGCATTTCAGCGGCAGGTTTTTAATAACAGAGAGTTGTCTATACATGAATGCAGAGAACACTGACTGACTGCAGCTGTCTGTGAAGCATCGCTGATTGCTATCAGAATGTGTTGCTTTTTCACCGCTGTCTCCACACGCCTGTGTGTACTAATGCTCTAATGATAGCTTGTTGCTAGAATTCAAATTATAACAGGACAAAGTGGAAAGCCTGTGTGTATGTGCGTGCGCGTCTATTTATGTTTGTAGTGTTTACAGGTGTGTACATGCCTATTCATATGAGCTGAATAGTTTTTACATGAATTTTGTGTGTGTGTGTGTGTGTGTGTGTGTGTGTGTGTGTGTGTGTGTGTGTGTGTGTGTGTGTGTGTGTGTGTGTGTGTGTGTGTGTGTGTGTGTGTGTGTGTGTGTGTGTGTGTGTGTGTGCGCACATGCACGTGTGCAGGATCTGGATCAGTGGCAAGCAAAGTGCGCAACACATGGTTCACAGCCAACGTGTTATAGTTGCACACTGTAGCTGGAATGTGTGCTGTCAGTGGACTGTGAGATGCGGGTGTTTTAGAGATTCCACCACAGCATGGCTGCTGGCAGATGGCATGGCAAGATAGGTGGCGCAACATTTTGGCATCTGGCCGCTCTGGGAAACATTGCAAAGAAGACGGTTTGGCACAATCTGCGCACACACGTCTATGTTTGTTTTAAAACAGATGGGCTTTTACGTCCTACAAATGAGAAATTTACAATAAAAAAAAAAAGTTTAAAGGAGCTACTCGCTGGCCGGTAATGGTTTTGAGTGGAAGACAACGACAGATCCCCCATTTTATTTGACATTAGTACCAAGCAAAGGGATTACATTAGTTGCAGACATGTTGCACATGTTGCACACATGTCTCATGTGTTTTATAGTGTGCAAAATGCTTCCCTAACAAATGCATTATGTCGTTTACTGGAATATCTGTTTTCTGTCATTTTCTTGCCGTCTTACATCGTCTTACAATCACACCTGCCTTGGAATTGGTTAATTGGTTAACCCCAGGCATCCATATTCTGGGGGGGAATATTGGGCAAAGCATCTACAAGTTTGGCAGATTTGTTGTAGGTGGAACTAAACAGCTACAAGCTCCAACTCTGGTCTGTATTACTAAGAATAAAATAGTTTTAAGTGGTTAAGACATCTCCGGCATGCAGCCTGACGGTGCACTGTGCAACATCGCAAAACACGTTTTCACTCATGGGATCTGCCAAAGAGGGATTTGGGGGAGTGGGTTCACAGACAGGCCCCATCATCCAGCCTCTACTTTGATGTAAATGACAATCGCAGAAGCATGACGAGGTGTTTTTTTATACTCTTACTAGTAACTCCTCTCTTTGAAGCATGTAATAAATAAATAAATAAATAGAAGGCGGGTTATATTATATTCAGTATAAATTTAATAACTGATACTATTCTTTGAAGAAACAACATCATAGTCTAGTGCGAAATATCAGGAGTAGATGAGACAGACAACATGAACCGACCATAATGATGTCCGTTTGTCCTGTCAGATGCTGTATATGGAGTAAAAAAAAAAGAAAAGAAGAAAGAACCAAGTCGTTCCTTGGCATGGTTGCCATGGCAGCATTGACAGTTAGCTCATGTCAACTCTCCTTTGTCATTTTGCCCCCGAAATAAGGTCTTTGGGCTCTGCGCTAAGCTATTTTCTTTTCTTCTTCTTTTTTCCTCTTTATTCATACAGGTGGATCTTGAGTGTCATTTTAGTCAGACAGCAGTAACAAACATGCAAAGTTACAAACACACAGGACCGTCAATACAGAGAGAAGGCTAGCGGGGAAAACATTCCGTTTTCAGACAGATGGGATGGAGACTCAGGAGTGATGAAACTTAGGTACTAGCAAATACAGTACATAGGCTATAGCCACATGGGAATGTGTATAGATAACTATAGATGGTAGTCCTAGGCTGGATTTAATTGAAAAGACAAAGTTAATCTGAACATACATGACTCATTTGGAGTCATGAGATGTCAGCGCTCTACCGCGTTGTGTTCAGAAATGAATGGATGTGCGTCATCCCTCAGTCCAAACAGATGACAATCGGGGCCACTGAGCGTGAAGAAAGGACTTTGACTGTGACTACCCCATGTGTGTTTGTATCACCTTGTCTGGTCTTGTGTGTGTTGTTCTTTCAAGAGTCAATGTGTTTCTTTCCCCCTAGCCTAGAGCTACTCTTTAGATAAACAGTTACAAAGAGGATAGGATTTCTTGGTACATATGATTCAAAATGAGACGATATAACTCTACACCAACTCTGTCTCCTGACCGTGTCACAGGGTTATAACTTGTGGAAGTCACAAATTTCTCCCAGAGCCTGTTTTGGCTGTCCAATATGACATGAGTGATGGACACATCTGCTCAGCTGTCAGTGTGTAGGTTATAGATACCAGTATTTACCAGTTTAGTCTTCGCCAACGTAGTTTGAGGGTCCACAACATTTCTTCTAGTGTATATAGTGTGTTTGTCTTTTGTTTCCTTTCATGTATTTCCATAAAACCATTGGTCAATAGTTATCAGCTTTATTGTGATACCACAGATTCACAGCTGTCAAAGAAAGAAAGGTAAGAATAGGGTTCAATGTCGGCGCGTGTCGACCACATAATCCACATGATGTGTATTATACAACTTTTACAGTTAAGCTATGACAGTTAACAGTTGACCTATAAGGCTTTTTTTTACATTTAGAACCAGACACAACTACATAACTACTAGAGTTCCATTCCGTCTCTCAAATTGATGTATGAGGTGTGTGGTTGTAGCCTCGAGCATGAATACGGCTAATTCTCGTGACTGGTGTTTCTAAGCGGATGCAACATTTCCCTCAGGGCTTCCTCTGATAGAGTCAACACCGAAATCAATATGGTCTCTGCCTTCCGTCTAACCCGACGAGCCCTTCAGGCACACTGCATTTACATCAGCATTCCTGTGTGTGCGTGTCAGGGGCGGATATAGGCATGGGCATGGGGGGGCAATGCCCCCCTAAATACCCAGTCTGCCCACTCAAACATGATGCAATCATGCAAAACAACCCAAGGTATTTCAAATTAAAGTGCTTATATTTAAAGTGATTTGAAACACTACTACTGCTACTAACTAACTACAGCTGTATGTCACCACTAAACCAACAGCATTTCATCATTGAAAACAGAAAACTCTCTGAGTCAGACCTTTAGCTTTATGCATGCTGCGTGTCTGTTGCAACTTCAACAACAACTGATGTTATTATTGATGCTTTACTTGACTAATAAAACTGATGTTATTATTGATGCTTACTTGCCTAATAAAAGTCCTGTAACCGAAAATGGTATGGATGCGACTTCATCGCCCGTGGCGCGAAGCGACGCGGGCATGAAGCCGCCCCCATACCATTTTCTCTTGCCCCTCCAACATGTTCTCTCCCCCCCCCCCAAATGGGACATGTTACATCCGCCCCTGGTGCATGTGCGTATGACTGCTGCTGCTGTTTATACTTAGGATATTACACGCACTATGAAACTGAGTACTTGGTTCAGACAGCGCAAATGGAATCTCCTGCTGTGTTAAAAAAAAGTCTTGTCAACACATTGACATTTTCAATATTATTATGTTAGAATTTTACATTGTTTGGTGGAGGTCATTATAATACTGTTTGCGCGTCCATGTGTGCAGCATACTAAACAGCCACTGTATTGGTGTTTCCACCAACATTAAGTGCAAAACTACATCAACTTAAAATACAGTGTTAAGATGCGTTAAGAGAATCAACAAACAATATGGTACGTAAGCTATGGTATACACGTACTATACAGTATACAGTAGTGTTTTATAGCCTACGGTAGGTAGATTTTTGTAGGAGCCATTTGATTCTATTCATTTCAGTACGGTAACATCTTCAAATAAACTTGCAGAGACTTGAAATAACACCTTGCTAAGTTATGTCTTATTTTTGTGCATTTGGATGCATGATTTTTTTTATTTTAGTTGTTGTTGATAGCTAATAGCTAATTAATCAAATCAAATGCAGGTCCATTCCTAGTAAACTAATATTTAGCCCTTGACTTATTAAGATTCAATTCAAGCAACATATTAAATATATTTATGACTATGGAGAAAATATAAACAAGTGGCAACAAGGGAAACTCATCTCGTGTTTAGTTACAACATGGCCTAAATAGTCAATGACATGCCAGTGGTCCTTTAATCATGTATGAAATATGAAAATATGTAACAACAACGTTAACAAAGAACGAGACACAATGGCCATTTGGCCTGGATCCCCTCTATTGTGCATCTATACAGTACAGTATATACTACTCCCTTTGTGAGCACACTCTGTCAAGACTTTGTCTTGTGACTGAGACAGCTTAACTGACCGAGACAGCTTAACACAGGGGTGAGTATACTGTACTGCAAGTGCCCTAAATCTTACTCCTACTGTCCAAAAGATTACCATTGATGATTTCTAGATGCTCCCGTTTGTCAAAGACAAAGACATCATTGTACTCCTCACCACTCTCCATGTACAGTAAGGCTGGATACTGTAGTTCATTTTTATTCTTGGGCCTAAAACAGAATAGAAGGTTGCTTAATTTTGGCCAGGGACAGGATTTCCTTCCCTGCATTGTGACTTTCTCAGGGGCTGAAATTACACTTCTTGTTTCCATTCTAGTCGCATTGTTGATGTCAACTGTTGACAGATTTACCTGCAGGCATGCAGTGTTACTGGGTAGGTATGTAATCGGACGAACTTGGATCATGGGGTTATGGAGATGAACCAGCCAAAATAGCCAGTTTGCGGTTTCATTGTCATGTTGCAAGGAGAGATGCGCTACTATTTCAAGTAATTTAAGTCGTGACTCAGTGCTAGTGTACATATTCCTCCTGAGATGACCCTGTTACTCAAGAGTTACTCCGAAGGTCACTTGCCTCACTTATATACCACCTTCACGCTCTATAGGCTAATGTCCAAAGAGAGGAAGTTTGTGCTCCATCAGTGCACAAGAGGGAGCTTTTAAAAGCCATTCTTGAAGGCACGGTCATGGCTTTAAGACCAGGAAGAGGAACTAGCAGTAACTTGAAACCAGAACTCCTATGTCTCAATTCTTTTCACCGAAGGGGCACTCAGCGTGTTTGCTCTTTGCATGACCCCTGGCCCTTAAGGAAACTGATAGGTCGTGTGGGCAGTTCAAGAGAACTGATTTATTGTTCTTTACTAGTCAAAAAAGTAAGATGATCCTGAAGCTAATAGTTTGTCTGAGGCCGATGATGAAACAATGTTCTTTTGGTCGGACTTTGCTGTGTTGTTGTTATTCACTGCTGTCCCAGTTTCTAGCCCTGGCAGATGGATGAGGAGGAGATTCTGAGGGTAGTGGATTTTAGTGTAGCAGTTACACAGCCCAAGGAATAACTATGGTAAAACTCAAAGAAACCTTCATCTTTTATTCTCAAACTAGAGTTTGCGGATGAAAAGCCACTTTAATCCAGTTATTAAGAGTTTGAAATGTGCAAGCAAGTTTAGGCATTTATGTTGTCCTTAACATGAATCAAAGTTACAGCCTTCAACTTGTGCTTTTTCAGTGTAAGACCCCCAAGTACAGGCAGGAGCTGAGCTGCACATTGCCCCGCTGCTTTTAGCCAAAGCTCGGGCTCATAAAAATTATTGATAATGTTCACACCATGTGATGCGAAGTGGAGGAGGAGGAGGCAACATTAAATCACAGTGATGTATAAGCTGCCCCTCCCCACCCTCCTCTCCTCCTCTCTCACACTCTGTTCTGTGTTTTCATAGGCATGTGCCAACTTTACCAAAGGGAGGCAGAAGGGCAGAGATAGAAAGAGACCAACAGACCAACTTTATAGCTCAAGACCCAAAATATATACAGAATGTTCGCCCAAAGTCCCAAACTAGTGAAATTAGTACATTTGCAAGCACACATCGTTTTGATTTTCTCTACCTCTTTTAATTGTATTCATCTATTTATTGAAACTATAATGTTCATGCTATTTAAATGTATGAAACGGTAAATAAATATTTAACATATAAAACAGATATTTACTCACATAACTATTTAGCAAATAACTTAAAACTTATATGAATCATGTGGATAGTGCAGGTTTTTAAGAGATGCATGTTTTAGAATGGATATACCGGTAAATAACTAAAAAACATGATCAGGCATGTAGATGGACGTAGATGGACATTGTATTTGAACACATGATGTGTTTTTATTCTTAAAATTGATAAATGCATGACGCAAATGGCTAGTATTGGTAACAATTCGATACCGATTTGATACCGATTCTTTACATTGCAAATCCAAATGATACAAACTAATACATCTGTTTGCGTAACAATATACTTTTTGAAAATTGATATTTTGACACAGTTACTATATGGTTACACCCCAGGTCCAGACCTGGTCCAGTCCACCCTTTGGGACAGTGCTGTAGGAAAGCGAGACAGTGGACTGGAAAGGAAGGGAGGGTAGGAGGGAGTAAGCCAAGAGTGCGGGACATGTTGTTGAACCAGGGTTAATTCAAGCTCTGTTTATAACCCGGATGTTTGTTTGCAGTGTAAACCCATTGTGTATGTTTATTGGGGTGAGTTGCTCCACCAAAGATATAGGTCAGGGTCTCTGTGTCCTCGGCTGGGGTGCGCTGTGAGTGTGACTGGATGGTTCTTCAAGTGTGTGCGTGTGTGTGTGTGTGTGTGTGTGCGTGTGTGTGTGTGTGTGTGTGTGTGTGTGTGTGTGTGTGTGTGTGTGTGTGTGTGTGGGTGCGTGGGTGCGTGGGTGCGTGCGTGCGTGCGTGCGTGCGTGCGTGCGTGGGTGCGTGTGGGTGCGTGTGTGGGTGCGTGCGTGCGTGCGTGCGTGTGTGTGTGCGCGCGCACGTACGTTCCTGTGTGTTTCATTCACCCAGTGCTGCTGCAGTCGTACTGTATTATTTTTATGGACATATAAAGATATCAGGACAAGTTTATGAATTAATAAGAACCAATTACTGTGTTCTCTGAAGGTAGCTGTAGCCATGAGAGAGTACCACTGCTGATTAATTTCCATCATTTTTCCCGCATATTGCACTATTTCAGGCTTGTATTAAAACTGCATATTCAGTTGGTTTCCTCTGTTTTGGAGGCATATCAACTTTAGCCAGTGTGGTCTGCTTATTAATAATGCAGAATCAAAGCATATGCAAAAGTACACCAGATCCCAAAGTATCCACATACATGTAATATGGTGATCATTATACACAGGTGCGTTTTTTTATGACGAAAATTGGCTATCAAAATCCGCATAAAATAGGAAACTATTTATACGAATGTGATATTTGACATAGCATAAGCCTGATTATTTCTCCCCCCCCATGCTTCGTTTCGTCCCAAAAAAAACGTGCCGTTGTGCAACGAACTTTAAGTTCTTGTAATTGATTTATTTTGGGTTGTGTTGTGAGCTTGTAGATAAGCTAGTTTAACACTGCTTTCCTCTTTATTGCTTATGTAATATTTTACAATTTGGCCAATTAAGATCCTAAAACCCATTTAGTTCTATCTTACAAATGTGTAGATGCCCTGTGTGCACTGAGGTTTATTTGTTGAACATTGAGTGAAAAGACAATGTTGAAAAAAGCTGTTAAATAATTTCACTCTGCGAACACCCAGTTTGAGACCTGGGGGTTCTCAAACTTTGAGAGAAGGTACGAATGGAATCCAATGGCCTCTACCACATTTGGTTCCATTTGTACTCTCTCAGAGACAGGGTATCATTTAGGCGGGGACCCCCTGGTAACTCCCCCGAGGACCCCTTTGGGAAGTAATGCTCTTGATGACATTCAGAATGATCCATAAAACACAGCATGAGGCGGACAAACGTACCTCTAATATTAATATAACTTGTAATTCTCGCAAGATTCTCTGAGTCATAGCCCTAAATGCGTACAAGATTCTCATTAGCTGTTTGTTTGACGGGGAACGTCTAATCTAAGCCCCTTTCAGTTCCAACTAAACCTTAATGGCAAACTTAATGACACTGATTTATTCCATGTTGCATGGTAATCAGCTAAAAGCATAGTAAAGAGTGGAGGCAGAGAGCACAGTGCTCTATCACAATGTTCTTTTTCAACACAGCCTGCACAGACCTCATCTCATTAAAGGCTGCTGATGAGAGAAATATTACGTCCAATTATCGGAGGTTGACAATAAAAGGCCCTGGAAGAGGGCAGCTGTCTTGTGTACCTCTAGTGTATTATAGAGAGGGGAAAAAATCATTAGACGTAGTAATCAGGCCAATTGGGAATGTACCGTACCTTGTTTGATGACCGAGTTGTACGATAAAGGCCCTGTAATTGTCATGTACTGTACTCTGTTGGATTGCCACAGTTAACATCCCTCGCTAGATCACTGATTATGCGCCATCTCTAGGCATGGAATTATACAGGCATTTTGCTGGTTGATAAAGATAACAAATACTTTATTGTCCATTAAGTTTAATATAAATGGAAATTTGCCTTTTCCACACAGGCAGTCATTATGAAAACAGTAAAAAAGCAGATCTCTCTGTTTTGAGCTTGTAGATGGGATGTTTGTGCTACTTTTGTGTGACATGAAATGACAGTGTGGAAAAATAAAAACGCAGTAGCTAACGGTACAGAAATTGTACCTATACTATCAGTAGTAGCAAGGATTAATCTAATAATTGTAATAAATTATTCAATTAGTTCTCAACTAATCTAGTAATCGATTATTGCAATTCATGATGTTTTTTTCCCCACTTAATCACAGTTTTTTCCAGTGACAGAACATGATTATAGTATGAAGAACAAAGCATAATGGCTTAATTTTTTATTTGCAAATGACTTATTCCAGTTCAGAAGAGTACTGTTCCTTTTAGACTGACACGCGTGTAGCTGCCTAATCTGCATCTAATCAAATGTAATTTTGAATAAATTATTGTTTTTTGTTCACTGGAACATGTCTAAAACAACCAAGTATATCTTTAAGGTGATAGCTAAATAATTGTCATAATCTGATTAATCAATTAATAGTTTAAATAATCAGCTGATTAATCGATTATGAAAATAATCGTTAGTTGCAGCCCTTGTAGTAACACTCTCCATTATCAGTAGCACTCTCCATTATCAACGTACTTGTGTACACTATGCTCTTTGTATGAACACCCCATGAGTTAATATACTGTTGGAAACACATCTTATTTTTGATTATGGCTGGATTTCATACCACCTTTTGCGCTGCTCTGTGTGATCGGTCACCAGTCAAACAATGGTGAGTTTCATGAATCAGTTTCCCTAGCAGAGACATGGAGTAGCTGCAGGTGAGTAATAGTGCCCCCAGCTGTGCAACTAATAGCATTTCAGGCCCAACTCCTCACTTAGAGACTTGATATTAAAACTTAAGGACTTTTTCAGCCCACATTTGGTTTAATGTCTTTCACAGGGCTTTGTGAGTGTCTAATGTGGCATTCATTTACTAAATAGGCTATGATGATGCTGCCTTCTCGCTGCCTTTTACTGCTTTGAAAGATGTGACGCAGAGAAATGTGTGTGTGACAGCTGAACCTCTGCTTCTCAGCGTCTTACAGTATTAAATAGGACTGACTTGGAGCCATGGGGATCAGAATAAATATCCTCATCCTCTGCTCAGGAAATGTGTGGATCTAGAAATAACATTTGTTAGTGCAGTGAAGACCCGAGGCAGACTATACAAATATACTCTAAATCTGTACACTTTCGAGAGTTTTCAAAAAAATGTCTAAAAGTAGTAGTGTCCAAGCTCTCAGTACGGCATGAAGTGACGTGCCACTGTGAGATTACATCTGCTATTTTTGAATTGCCAACACATGAATCAAAAAGTACAAAGATCCTTTCCTGGTGCTACTGAGTTAAGGGTTAAGCTATAGCCTAGGCAGCTAAAGGTGTCAGGATTGATGCAGTCTTTAATGTATTTTGTACGAATTTTAAGCATATGAACTCTAGCTTTCCTATTTTGAGATGCCGATAAAGAGCCAATCTGCAAACCCACCATGTATGAAATCTGCTGTTTATTTGTCAAGGGAAAAAGTCCTGTGGGGCTCCCCAGTCAACAAAGTACATTGGGTTTAAGTGTTAGCCAGCTGTCTCTCTGTACTGTGGAATAGAATAGGGTGACTTGTGCTGAACTGATGTTAACTTGTGCTACCCCGAGTTTAACACTCCCAGGAATCTTTTGGATGAACACCAAAAATGTATGATACATGATATTTCAAAATTTCCCAGTGTTAGGTTTTGTACTCTATGGACATGTAGTCTACAGTAGAAATGCTCATTCCAATTCAGCACACCTAAACTGTTTTCAAGTTCCATTGAACAACACAATGTAATCCCCAAATTGCTCCAGTTTTGACATTTCCATAGAGCTGAGGAGGGCGGATTCAGACACAGACATCAGCGTCAGTCTCTTGTGCCGTCTACTTCTCTTCTCAAGCATAATAATAATATACTTGCATGGCCAGTCTGTCAGTTCCCATTGTTGATTTGAATTTTACATTGTCAAATAACCACTTATCTCTGTCTTTTTTAACCATCAGCATGTCAAATTGCTGTGCTGGAGAATGTAGATGGATTATGAAAGGCATCAGAACCTCTTATCTAACATCTCTCCAGTTACGTAATGCTTTATTCCAGGCCCAAGTTTCACTGGCCAGAAAATCTTAAATCTGCACCCAACTTCAGCCATTCTTTGAAATCAAGCAAAATGGCAGTTAATATATTTTCTGATTCATGTTGATTTTTCATGCTTGATAGTTTGTAATATCTGTTATTCTGTTAGTCTTGCTACAATCTTGTATGTGTGCCTATTACACAGTAAGTGCAGCACTTTAGTTTGAATTGTATCTTACAATGAATGTAATGTGCTATGTAGATGACAATAAACTTGCGTTGCCATAAAACTGTGCAACGCCACTTCGAGTAAACCAGCAAAGGACCCTTGTGTCTAATGAACGTTCTACAAACTATAAACTTGATGAGTCTGTTGAGTGTGGACATAGAATTGTTGTTGCCTTTCAGGATTTGTTCTGGTTTGTAAAGTAAAACCTCATAATTTGTTTGCTCAGTGGAAATGTGACTAGGTAGCATGTGTGTCTGGATGGTTGTGCGTGCGTGCGTGCGTGTGTGTGTGTGTTTTCATACAGTGTGTACTAGCTGTGCAGGTGCTAGGTCATTGGTTGCAGCGGTGTAGGAGGGAGTGTGGCTGTCCCTCTGGGCTCCCAGTGAACAAATGCTGTGCCGCTGGGCTTGCTGATGTGAGTGAACTGTTAGCTCTCTGCTGTTAAGACACCCTGAGACGCCCTCCTGGCTACTCACTGCCCTTGTCCTCATGGGCTGAAATCTCTCTGTCTCTCTCTGTCTCTGTCTCTCTCTCTCTCTCTCTCTCTCTCTCTAACTCACACTTTCTCTTTGATCTTCTCTCCTTCTCGCTGAACCCCGGAGCATGAGTCCCCAAACATTGTGAATCAGTGTGCAACTACAGAGGCATATTCCTATGCAATTAAAAGCAATACTTCAGTTAATATGAATTGTCTTGAACATTTTTACTTGAAAAATGAGTGTGCTTTTTCTTACTTTTCTAAACCTTTAGCTGTTTAACTTCACAGACATGTACTGTCACTCTCATATGCCAGTCTTTATTTCGGAGGAATTGTTTGGTAATAAATAAGATGACTTATAGGGTTAGGGTTTAGGGTTAGGGTTTCATTATGCTCAATAGATCTGGATCAAACACCTGGATCAAAAACAGTGATGGAGAAAGTCAGTGCTTTCTCCATCACCGTACCAGTGCGCGTGTGCGTGCGTGCGTGTGTGTGTGTGCGCATGTGCATGCACGCGGCCATGCGCATATCTATAGAAAATATAGACTCAGAGGAAGTTAAAGCTATAATGAGCTCACTAGTCAGAGCTCATTTCTCTCGTCTCACTCTCGTCTTCTCATACTGGCTGACAGTAATGTGTTTGCTGTCGAGGCCCGAGTGTTTCAAACTGTTACATATTTCATCACACATTGGTTTGTTATTGTGAAAGAAAGACAGAGAGCCTCCCCTCGTATGCATGGGAATTCAGGAAGGTATTGGGAACTAATGCACACTTGAGTGATCACATTTTCTAATATGTCGTTGTACAACTAACAACCATCAAGTATACCTAATCACCTAACAATAACAGTGGTTAAAATGTCATAGACTCATCATTTGGACACTCTCAGACTTACAGATATACCAACATAACATAAACATTGAAATGTCATTATAAACTTTGGGCCAAAAAACTAAATATAGTCATAGGGATTTGTCTTTCTGCAACAAAAAAGAACCCAGCACCATTAAATAGTAGCTGGGGGAAAAGGCTAAATATATAAATATACATATATTTTGAATGTAGGCTTATATTCTTGTCTATACTATCAGACCATTAAGAAGGAATCATTTAAAACCGGAATGGTTAAAATCCTGAATGTTGAAATCCTAAATCCTTGAAGAGTCTCTTATTAATACTTTAGGCTCTGCAAGTATACGTCCATTTTGCCTACCCTATAAAAAGAATAATAATGTGTATGCCTATTCTCCAGTCCATGCGGCTGCTGATGATGATAATAATTGTGATGATGGTATTACTGCCTGCTCAAAAAATACTTTCAAATACTTTGTATTTTAAAATGGGGAGAGAGATGAGACTGGGGGAAAAAAGGTGCACATATGTCGTACCAGGTGGTGGAGAAGAGGAGAGTCTGACAGTTCCACCGCCTGCAGCAGCTGGTGGTAATGCTGCTGTCCAACTCTTCACCTCTCTGTCTCTCCCTCTCTTCTCTCTCTCCCTTTCTCTCTCTCTGTTATCTCTCCCTCTATCAACTTTTAATACAATCAGATCAGAATCAGCTTTATTGTGCTATCACAGTTTTACAAGTAAAAACGGTGGCAAAATTGGGTAAAATTTGTGCTCGGGTAAAATTTGGGTAAAATCTGTCCGTTTCTTTCCTTCCTAAGAAAGGAAAGAAACGGATTAAGGAGATTAAGACATCAAAGAAAGTTTGAGCGCTTTTTCCCCACATAAAAGAACAAGTAAAGTTTTAAACGGTAGCTCCACGTCATCAGTGTCCATATACCTGAGGCGGGGGTTGGCGAAAGGGCCTTTCTGTGTAGAGTTTACATGTTCTCCTGTTCTCCAGGAACTGATCGGAATAACATGTTCTTTCCACACGTCATGACCACCATGGACCACATTAGGAAGTGAGACTGGGTGGAAAAAGGCTTACAAAATCTTGGGGATGAAAAAAGCTTTAAACTTTTAATCAATCTCAGTAGTTGTCAGTTTGAGAAGTTGTCAGTTTGAGAACTACTGATTGAGAAGACATTTTGTAGAATCTGTGGGTCTCTGATCTTCATGGTTTTACAGTAAATGAACGATAAAATGTACCTGCTTATACTGTACCTGTAGCCTTTCTGCCCATTTCTCCTTCTCCGTGCTCACCTACTGTCTGTGTTACTCTGTGTTCTGTTTCACCATCCTGTCTCTGCCATTTCTCATGCTCTAGCCATCATCTACCAGTCCCTTGCTGTTTCAGTCTCAGTGTTCAGTGACTACGCTGTTCATTCTGGCAGTCTACTGCCTTAATGCTGGCTCTCTGAAGTCCCAGCCTGTTGCATCATACTGTATGGGTGTAACGCAGTGTAATGTGATCATTGTCAGTTGTAGGACTAGTAGGAACAGTTGAAAATGTGACATTTTCTTGTCAAAAAGGCACCTATGATTTCAGAAGGCGGTTTAGATTAGGCTAAAACCTTAACAAGTCACTTTTGACATTATTGGCCAGTTTGATGAGCAACTGAAAGATAACGGTAAAACTGGTGCTCGTCTAATCCGCTGTCTGATTGACTGCTTGTTTAATCAACAACTTACACTTTCAATACTCATTATTTAACCTTTCACCTTTACAATCCAACCACTCTGTTAATTCCTTAGTATGGTTAGCCACTTCAGAGAGCTTTTTGTGGACATTTCAAATGTCATTGAATTATTATATGAAGAAAACATTCCAGTCATTGATGTGGAAATGAATTGAGAAGCAGGGGATGACAGCCACAGTCCCCTGGGGTGCATCTTCACTCTTATTCTATTCTGGGAAGTGCTGCTGACATAACCCCACTTTGCCCTTGTGTTCTGTATCAAACTTTCAAAGTCCAGGACCAGGGCCACAATCACAGTAAAGACCAGCCGCCTCTTGGATGCTTTCACCCTATAACTTTCTCCCGTCATCCATCCCCAGCTTTTCTTTTTCCCCGAGAGCAAATGACCCACGCGAGCGGAGTGACCAGCCTTAAAATAACACGATCATGGACTCTCTGCTCTCTCCAGTCAGTACTCCAGTCAGTGTGTCCAACCGCATTTTTATACATACAGGCATCAGGGGTCGGATGTAACATTTCCCAATTGAGGGGGGGGGGGGGGGGGGGGGGGGGGGGTGGCTTCATCGATGAAGCCGCACCCATACAATTTTCAGTTACAGGATTTTTATTAGGCAAGTAAGCATCAATAATAAATATCATCAGTTGTTGTTGAAGTTGCAACAGACACACAGCATGCATAAAGCTAAAGGTCTGACTCAGAGAGTTTTCTGTTTTCAATGATGAAATGCTGTTGGTTTAGTGGTACCACAGCTGTAGTTAGTCTGTAGCAGTACTAGCAGTTCAAATCATTTTAAATATAAGCACTTTTATTTGAAATATCTTGGGTTGTTTTGCATGCCATCATGTTTGGTGGGGCAGTCTGGGCATTTATGGGCGCATTGCCCCCCCATGCCTAGACCCACCCCTGACAGGCATATGCCTATCATGTATATGCCGTGGCACACAGTCACACGTCCCCGTGACCCTGCTGTGTCTGCCCTGCACCGTGTTCCTCACCCTCAGCACGGTTTGTCCCTCCCTGTGTCCCTGTCTGTCACTCAGCGCAGTGCACCATGTTAGTCACACTGGCCTCGTAGTGTCACATTCACTTCAACATGCACTGGTGGAGGTCTCTGTATACTGCATGCTTGTATTTGTATGTATCTACAGTATCTATGCCTGTAGTCCATATGGGACTGCAGGCACCCCCTCGAAAATGAGATGCCACATCTCAAGCAGCTCTCCCTTCAATACGAATCAGATGGTTATCAAATCAATAGCTGTTTATAGCCTTAAATAGAGGTTTAACCCTGTTTAGTATATTGAATGAGATAACTGTGAATATGGATGGGACAATATAATAATGACTTGTCGTCAGTTGTCACTACTACTGTGGCACTAATAATTGCAATTAATATTTATATTATCAAAAGATGCCACGTGAATCCCCAGCACCCATAGTCTGTGGAGAACAATTTACCACCCCTAGTCATGTTACCATGGAACAGCAAGTTGTATGATTGTAAATAATTCACACCTCTCTGTGCCAGTATACTATAATAGGTCAGACCTGTAATTGCATCACTGTTGCCACAGGCTATAATTTCCATGAGACTATACAAAAAGCATAAGTGGTGGCTCACTGGTGCTGTACATTTTGATGCTGTTACCATTACCACGTGCAAGTCTTTTACAAGGGCATAGAGTGGATTGTGGGCCAGTTTTATATTGCCACTGGCACCACAGAACTGAACAAAACAAAACAAAAAGAGCAATACACTTCTATGAACTTCTACTAAGGTGTACATTCAATGAAAACGTAATGATTCCTTATCCACAGTACCAAAGCCTAGAGACCAGTGACCTGTCTCCCCCTGTTGGGTGTAGTATTTGCTTACAACACACACATAAACTCAAAGTGCATGGAAGGGATGACTAAAAAATAATATAATATAAAAAATAACACCATTTTAACATGCTATTAAACATGGGCGTTGCATTCCAAGTGAGTTTCAGATTACCAACGCTTACTTTACTTCCTTGTGGCTTGAAGTCGATCTGAAAATATACTTTGGATTTGCATTAATGTGGCAAAACTCTATAGATGCATATTATACTCCCAAACCCCCGACTACAATGGCCGATGTGCACAGCACACCACCTGCAAACCACCAAACCCCAGTAATAGCCTGTGTCAGTTTCAGCCTCCTCGTCTTTCAGGACACCTTTTCAAAGATGTGCATTCTTCACGTGCTGCGCTGCTTGCCAGTGAAAGTGTGCCACCTGACACTTGTACTGTATTACACATTCACGCCGTGTAATTCAGCCTCCTCCAAGGGGAGCAGGTGGTTCATTCAGAGGACGTGACGCCGAAAAGGTGTTTGTTTTGTTCGCTCCTCAAAAGCTGTACTGGCGGCAGCCAGGGTCCTTCCATCCATGGTACTACTGTATACTACTAATAGCCCTCAGGTGTAATCGTTACCTGCATGTGCTCTCCCTCCTGCTCGCCGTCTGTCGGCGTTTTCCTCCTCCAGAAAAAAGAAATGTTTTGATTTATCGTCGCGTCTCTCCTCTTCCTGTTTTGTTTGGGCTCCTTTTCATCGGAGGAGGAGGAAGGATTTGGCTCTGAAGGATTAGTCAGAGTGGTGGAACCGTCGTTTGACTGCGTTTGTCGCCGAGGGGACTAAAGTGATGTCGAGGCATTTCCTCTTTTTACAAGACATTGCGAGGCTTCAAAAGGCACACGCATGCATGGGCGCGCACTCGCACAAACATGCACAGATGTACACACACACACGGACGGACGCATCTACACGCACACACACACACGCACACACATCTGTGCATAGTACATCGCACCGCCCCCCCTCCTGTTGTTATATGCTCCATAAATCACTCCTTTGCTCCAAGTCAACATTTGAGACTCGACAATTTCTCAGTGCGTTTTTTCTTGCCTTTCTGCACATGACTCTCCACAGGGTCTCATTGTGTGTGTGTGTGTGTGTGTGTGTGTGTGTGTGTGTGTGTGTGTGTGTGTGTGTGTGTGTGTGTGTGTGTGTGTGTGTGTGTGTGTGCGCGTGTGCGCGTGTGCGTGCGCGTGTGCGTGTGTGTGTGTGCTGTAGCTCGAGGAGGCCGGCATCAGGGCGCTGACACACGGACACTCTCCGGTCCGTGCACGTACATGCACCTGAGCCCCAGCAGGAGTGACAATGCACATTCTGTCTATTCACATACGAAGCGTCTCTCGACTGAGCCGCTTTGTGCCAGCTGCTGCTTTGAACTTTTTGCTGTGTGTGCGCGACTATGCGTGTGTGCGTGCGTGCATACATGCACGTGTATAAGTGTGTGCTCGCGTGCCTGCCCAGCCACCCACCCACCCACCCACGGGCGTCTCTGTCTGAATCACTGCATCAAAGTCTGTCTTTCACCTTACCTCACATCTCACTCGGTTTGGCTTTGCTTTGCCTGTCTTCTCCCTGCGGGCGTGGTGTGTGTGCGTGTGCGTGCGCACGTGTGTGGGGTCTTGTTCAACATAGCATGACATGATGTCTGCTGTTGGCTATACAAGATGTATCCAGACATCTATGCCTTACTCCTTATCTCTAAACTTATTTGCCATTTGGTACTAAACTGGGCCTCGAAACCTAACTATTATTTTCTCCACCTTAATAATACCACTTTGTATCGTAACTTATATCATTTTAATTGCCGATTAGTCACCTTTACAACAAGGTATGGTGTTTAGACATACAGTTTAAACGTACAGTTTAGATGTACAGTAACATTGCTAAATATGTGTGTTGCACCTTCAAAACGTGGCAAAATGAAATGTTCTGTTGGCATTCACTGTTGTTTTGAATTTCGAGTGCTGGCAGGTGTGTGACAGTCACAGGTATGTGCCACTCGGTCACAGCTGTGTGCCAGCCAGGCACATAAGCATGGGTCCTGTCACTTCCCTGACTTTGTTTATGTTGTTTATGACCCCATATCTTTTTGGGGGGTGCAACCCACACGTTGTGTCTGCGAGCACCGTGTGTGTGTTATGCTGCACAACAATGACACTTGGTGTCTACAAATGGTGTGTCCGTATGTGGACGGACGGCTGTACAGACAGACACAGTCAGCCAGAAATACACATAGCTGTCTATAGGAGTGGCTAGCATGTGTGCATGTTTATGAAAGGCAGCAGGACAACAACAACAACAACAACAAAATTGCAAAGCGCAGCAAGCTGCTTTCTTAGCCAAGGGAGACAGAGAACCCTTTACTAATATCTGGAGTGAACAACATCGGAAAGCCATCTGGAGCTCAGATGATGCCGCAAACACACTGGGTAAATGATGCACGTATGGAGTGGAGGTGTGTGACTGAGAGATGTTTCTCTTTGTCAGGGGCGGATGTAACATTTCCCAATTGGGGGGGGCAGGAGAAAATGGTATGGGGTATGGTATGGTATTTTGGTTACAGGACTTTTGTTAGGCAAGTAAAGCATCAATAGTAACATCAGTTGAAGTTGCAACAGACACGCAGCATGCATAAAGCTAAAGGTTTGACTCAAAGAGTTTTCTGTTTTCAATGATTTTGAATAATATAAGGACTTAATAATATAAGGACTTTAATTTGAGATATATTGGGTTGTTTTGCATGCCAACATGTTTGGAGGGGCAGTCAGGGCATTTAGGGGGGCATTGCCCCCCCCCCCCCCCCCCCCATGCCTAGATTCTCCCCTGCTCTATGTGTGTATGTGTGTGCGCGCTTGTGTGTCCATATGTATGCATTCAAGCAATATTGAGCTCTATGACCACACTAAACAACATGATGAATGTTTCCAGAGGCCAGTCTGACTTGGTGGCAAGACTGTGTGGCTGGCTGGCTGTCTGGCTGGCTGGCTGGCTGGCTGGCTGGCTGGCTGGCTGGCTGGCTGACTGTTGAACCGACTGACTGACTGGTTCCAAAAATGAACCAGTATTTAATGTCTCCTTGGGGTATAAGAGGAGTATAAGAAATATAATTCAAGCGTGCATTGTGTTTTTAAATCACAGCTGCACAATTTCAACAACAACAGACATATCAAACTGTATGCTGTGTGCAAACACAGTGTGTGTGAATATTAGATTTCCTCCCATAAGTGTTTTCTTGAAGAGTAGTTTTACATTCTTTGAAAAGATCTATAGCTAATCTCCCTAACCATTAAACCTATCAGAACCATTGCATTTCTCATGCACACTGCCAGGCTAACTTAATACTTCCACTTTTATACTTTTAATAAAATATTTAACTTTTATGCGATAATGCAGTCAAAGTCAAATGGCCCTAGGCATTAGCACAGTTTTATTGATTATTTCAGACAGTGGGTGATAAACTCTTTATTCTCTATACCTTCTGGCATGCATTACGCACCTTTCCCTTTCTGTGTGTGAAAATTGTTTATTTTCAGCAATCGGTGTCTGCAGAAACTGAACTAGATGATACAGATAATTGTCACACTTTGTGTTGTGCTGAGAATGAGCACAATTTTAATTAATAGTTTTTAATTTCATTACATGGCTTGGCATCTGTTAAACATTCTAATTGTGAATGCAGTGCCTCCATAAGTAAGATGTGCAGCGCCATTTAGAACTTTTTAGAACAAACTTTTTGACAAACGTTTTGACAAAATATTAATCAAAACACCAGTAATCGGTGGTGGACTGGACTCTCCACAAAATTTTAGATTGGAATTGTAACCAAAAACACTGTGACACTGGCGGGTCCCCACAACGCCCCACCGTGTCACCATGATGTGAACACTGAACAACACATAACACCCCAGGACCAAATACTCCAGCCACCAGGCCAGTGGCATTAAGTAACTAAGTACATTTATTTAAGTACTTAAATACTAAAATCCAATTCTGAGGTATATTCTACTTTACCTGAGTATTACTCACAATCTCCACTTTTACTGCACTAAATGTATTTGATAACTTCGTTTGTTGTGTTTGTTGTACAAAACATTTCAGCCATTTTAAAAATAGCTGATCTACAAGCTCACAATGTGACCCATTGTGAGCTTGTAGGTCTAATATTTTCAAAAGATTATTTGAAAACTTTAAATTGGACATTCTGAACAGCGAGTACTTTAGATCTTTGCATTTTGAAGCCAGCCAATGGCGTGAGCCAATATGTAGTAACTCTACATGTATAAAGACTGAAATAAACTTAACTAACTAACTAACTTGACAATTGGATAGTTGGGGAGGTCCCAACCCACCCACTTGCTTGTTATGTTGTCGTGAGTGGGACTACACGCATTTCTACTTGTTTACAATAGTGCCTGCCATGTTCCTTTCATCACTGAACCTGGCACACACCTACTCTTCAGCTCTCACCTCTGTTCTATCTCTTCCTATACCCTCCCAGTCCCCCCTGTAGCCCCTGCCTCTCCATTCCTCCCCTCCCAGGGGCCCTGCATGGGCTGAGCTGTAGTATGTGTGTAGTGCTCATCTGGTTTGGGTCAGTTTGGGACTGTGGGGTTGAGCTGTGGGACAGCGGTATCCGTGGTGAAAATCTGTGGCCGTCGATTCCATAGTGAAGACGTCTTCTTGTGTCTTATAGTGGAGACGGAGCTTTTAAGGGCTCTCTGGGGTCTGGAATGGGTGGAGCCTTCGGGGTCCGTGGTTTGTAACAACAAACTTCTGGATTCGGAGCAAAAGCAACAGGAACGCCCCCCGACCCTAAATACCCCGAACCCTCACCCTAATACCTCCTCCTCATTTAGGAAAATGTGTGTGTATGTGTCAGCAAGACCCTCCCTTCCCTGCTTGTTTTTTCTTCTGTCTATCAAATCCTTCGCCGTCCTTTCTCTCTCCATCACTACTTCTTCTGACATTAACTGTGTTAGGCTCAGTCTCTCTCTCTCTGGCTTTCTTGACAGATATTGTGTGGAGGTAATCCATAGCTTTGCAAAGTGGCAATGGGTTAAAGACCTCAGTCAAAAGGGAATAACACACACGCATATACACGCGCGCGGACACACACACATGCACACACACGCGTGCCAGGCACGCACTTCCGACAGACATGTCCCCACTGAACAATGGCTGTTTGGCCGAGGAGAGGAGGGGGTTGGCGGCAGCCTGCGTTTCTTGGAGGGCCTGATTGGAGCTAACGTAAACAGCAGCCCAGGAAGTGCTGAAGTTAGAGAGAGAGGGAGGGAGGGAGGGCGAGTCAAAAGGAGAGCGAGAGACAGAGAGAGAGGGTAGAGAGAGAGTGGAGGGAGGGGATCAGTGGAAGTGGGGAGGCTGCGAGAGAGGGGGAAAAAGTTTTTGGGGCTGAGGCGGTTAGTTTACTGTCAGTCTGCTGAGAGTCTCCAGGACGTTGTTTTTGTTGCATTGTAGGACTCACTGTGTGACAGCCAGCCAAGAGAGGACGGTGAGTAGCAACCTCTCCATTTATTTGAACACTAGAATACTGTGTAGACTTTTACTCAGACTTTAATCCCTTTCCCTCTTTCTACCCCCCCCCCCCTCTCTCTCTCACACACACACACACACACACACACACACACACACATCTCCGAACACGCCTGCAGAGACGCTCGCTGTGTGCTCAATCACCCACCTCCACTCCACTCTTGAATTTATATTGTTGCCGTGTTTGCACTTTGCAGTACCATCTGAGTTCCAGGTGACTTTTCGAATGTCATCCACTGCAGTACACTACAGATGTGGGGGTGTACGCTCTCTCCCATGTCTGTCCTCCCTATATCTTGGAAAGCAGCTTGTTGTGAGTTTCACTTTGACTGTTGTTGTTGTTGTTGTTGTTGCTGTTGTGTTATGTTGTTGGGTCTGCCTTGAACCGTAGCCAGCCATTCAGTGCATGGACCAAAGGACTGGCCGTCTAATGTGTGTGTGGCTGTGTCTAATTAAGCTGATGGGGAGGAATAGCAGTGGCAAAAGCACTAGAGCAGTCTCTCTCGCGAGGCCGGCCCCTTCCTTCCAGACTTCACTCTGGGATCCAGGGTTAGAGATCACGAGAGACTTCATTAAACCTCACTGAGAGCTCTTTGTGATGTATCGTGGTTGATCCAACAACATTAGAAGTCCAACTAAAAATGGCATGCTTATTTATTGCCTTGTTGTTCCTTCCTTCCTTCCTTCTTTCCTTCCTTTAATCTGTTTTTTAAGATGGCAGACACGTGCCCACACCCTAGCTGCCATATAAGGAAGATATAAGCTTATTATTAAAAGAAAAAAACATTACGGTTGGCCATTTATGGTGCTGTTGCCTCTCTGCCTGGATCCATTGGACTATTGACCCATAGCCGCCCACCGACCCACGCACACGCACACGCACACACACACACACACACACACACACACACACACACACACACACACACACACCCTCACACGCACCCACTCTTCAAAGCAAGGCACTGCGGTGGTCTCTCTCATCAGTGCTGTGGTGAATGGTGAATCTCATGTGGTCTGACAGATAATAGACATCTCGAAGGATACATTTTTATGTGCGTCTGTACGCTGCGTCTCGGGTTTTTGCCATGTTTTAACAAGCATCTATTTTCCAGTCTGTCTGGAGATCACTGATACCCCTGGTGTAGTTGCGCTGAGGTTTCTTTCCACTGTTAAGTGGTTCTGCATCTGGAGAAATGTGGGTCTGCCTGGAAAAAAAATAGGGTTATTTCACAGCAATTTACGAATACAGTTGTTCTATGAATTCTCACTGTATGTTTAGATTGTTTGTTTAGATTTTCTGAACTCTGAATATGGCATGAACCCATTTGTTTAAGCGAAACTGACAGTAATCTGATGTTTACTGTTTTTCGAGTAAAAGAGACTGACGCAAATACACATAAGTGATTTAAAAAAAAAAGTCACTGACACAGGTATTCTGCATTTGCATTTTAGTATGACGCAATTCATACCAAAGACTGAATGTCTATTTGGATGAAATCCACGAATGGCAACTAACTGCTCCGTTTCCATTGAAAATCTGGCAGAATCCCCCCTCATGAAAATTCCATAAAATCTCAGTTTGCTGTGAATGCGACAGAATAGTTGATGATTGAATGTATGAGCATTCAGACAGACAGCGTCTTACATCTCTTTTTCGGCGACATATATATTAGCCCGTCTCTCCTGGAAGAATAGGTAAGCATATCGGAGAGTAACACCTCGACAGAAAGACAGACGAGCAACGCCACCCCTGATCCCTCCCTTTCCAGAGCCTCCCAAACATCATCTGTCATCGCTCATGATGCTTTGACAGTGTTAAAGGCGTCTCACAAGTTTTTTCCTCCCCAGTGCGTCAGTCTTCGCTGATGTTGCAGGAATGTCAATTCCTCTCAAAATAAAAAAAAATGGGGGCAGGGGAAACTGTTATTAAGTGTAAGGCAATGCCTTCACTGCCTGTTTAATTCAGCCAGAGCTATTTTGAATAAGTGCTAGCATATGAGGCTCAGTGATTTTGGCAGGGTGTTATTGCGAGCGGCGAACGCGCACGGTAGCCACACCTCGACACATGCCTCCATTAAGTGGCATTATAATACTGCTAAAAGTTTACGTCTCGGGTAATTGAATGGCCTGGCTAGACCGCTTGTTTTGCGTCACATATGCGTCCGAGCCCAGGGGACCGTGTCTAGGTTATACTGTTGAGATCAAGCACTCCACTTGAGCCATACGCAGGTCTGTCTGGGGTTGTCGAGTTTGATGGTCGTCACGGGACATTGCGCTTGGTGGAAAGAAACACACCTGGGCAGGCCGGTGGCATGTAGCAGAGCAGCGCTATGCGGGTTAGTATGGGGGAGGGGAAAGGTCTGGCCAGGTGTTGCTCTCTCTCTCTTTTGGAAAAGCTGTCTGTCTGCAGTGTGTTGGTGTACCCCAAAGATGGCTTTGGGGTAGTTGCTGGGCTCTCCATGAACTTGGTTGGCAAATATCACCTCTCACTTGATCAAACCTTGTTACAGACAGTGTTGTCGGGTATGGTTTTACATCAGTGGTTTTCAACCTTTTTGATACCAGAGCCCACTATTTATTCAGCATTTGAGCCACAGACCACAATTTGATGACATTTTAGCCATACAGGCCCCAAAACTAAAGATTTCTTTTGCTTTTGTCCACAATACCAGGCCGGATTTCAGAAACAAAACAGTCAAACATACAGATCAAAATGGCCATTAATATTCTACATTCTCTAGTTGTATAGACTTGGACTGATTCTGCTGAATATTTTAACTCTTGAGAGTGTAAACATGAAACCAAATGGACCCGCAATGGTCCATTTGGTTTCATTTTTACGCTCTCAAACAGTTACATCTGGTTAACCAACTTTCCATTTAGCTCGGGACCACCTGGAATCCTCTCAGGGATCACGGGTGTCCCCGGTGCTACCTTTGTTGAAGTTAAGTCAGTGTGTGTGTGTGTGTGTGTGTGTGTGTGTGTGTGTGTGTGTGTGTGTGTGTGTGTGTGTGTGTGTGTGTGTGTGTGTGTGTGTGTGTGTGTGTGTGTGTGTGTGTGTGTGTGTGTGTGTACGCACACACATGCACCTATGTACGTGTGTGCACGCATGCATTTGCATGCTTAAAGACAGATAAAGCAATTAGCCTAGTTATCAAAGGAATGCTACGTTCTTAACATTATGTAACATTATGAATAGGAACCAAAACCACTGCTGATTTCCGGGTTCCCACAGTCACAAGCCAGTCGACTTGACCTCGGGGTCACCTCAGGACACGTCGTATTTATACAGTACTATAAGTGCATTAGAGATCATCCTGAGCAGATTGAAGATTATGTAACTGACGGACTTCAAAAACCTGGTCCGCCGCATGCATGCAGCAGGCATGGGAAAAACATCTGTCACGCATGCAGTCAAAGAGGAATCCCTCTGGCCAATTGGGAGATGTTATGACATTTCTGGTCTAATGGTTGGGGCCACTGTGCTACACCTATTGACACAGCAGTGGGAATGTGCCATTTTGAATTGAAGAACTGTCCCCACTGATCTGTTAGATCTATTTCTGGAGAGTTCAATCATGTGGGTGGTTGGGTGGGTGTCATTTTGGTCAGAGATTTTACTCTAAAAAGGGTAAGAATGATGAGTCGTAATCATCAGACATAATCGCCACATTAATAATTGTCTGGCTAATACAGTGCAACATTGTGAACATAACAGATGATGAGCCATTACCATTTCACAAAGACTGTAGTTACTTTTTTTTCTTTAGTTACTTTTTTTACTCTTTTAAGTAGCCTACCTCTTGGATACGGGTGACATGACTTTCTGTCAGCCATAATGGCAGACTTTTAATGACTAATTACTTTGACGCAGAGAAAATTGACAGACCAGCATAAAATGGCCAACGGTAATAGGGCAGTGATTCTTTGTTCAACTAATAATGATTCATTAGTCCCCCCCATTCCTTCCTTATTCTATTTTCTGAAGCCTTTATTTGATATTCAAATTTAATTTTAAGCAATTTCCCCTTTCTCTTTTATCCCCCGCTACCCCTGGAAGAACAAACTGTGGAGAACCATTGGGGTTTACAGTATACAGTGTAGCAATTTTGGCTAAAACTGAAACCTAGAATCTTTGGATGCACGAAATGTCTTTTTAATGGTCGATGCACTGTGGTTTAGAGCTCTCTGCTAAATAGGGGTCTAGCAGAGGAAAGGGGGAGAGTAGGGGAAGACATTTCAGTCCCTCTGATGTTGTGGTCTTTCCTTATTGTGCTGTTGGGCAGTGGAGGAAGCTTATGTAAGTCTTCAGCATTAAGCTGGAGCCCCGTTGCCATAGGCTGGACTGTGACGGGGATTATCCATATAGGAAAATCATGCTTTCTGGTGACGTGGGTGCTGGCGAGATGACGGAAAGGAATATTTTCCATGGCTTTAAATCATGGTTGTTATTATTGTAGAATACTTTCTGTAGAGAGCAAGCCTTCCATTTGGGATACATGCATGTGTGCGGGTTAAAGTTTTAGGTGGAGCGGGACAGCTATAAAACAAAGTCACAATAAAGCAAGCCAGCAAGTACAAAGACCCCTTCTAGTCTGATGACCAAAAGAAAAGCGATTGCCCCCTCTGCCCCTGCCATACTCTACATCCCTAGTTCTTTTATGGTCTCCACATAGTTCAGTGGCCCCACCTAATCATTCAGATCATTTGTCTTGGACCATCTTTCTTTCTTTAGCAGCAAACCAAACGTTCCCCACCCACAACCCGACGAGGGAGGAGGAACAAAACACAGGCACTGTTTTGAGACCCTTCAGCCTCTATTAACTCCCCTCTCCCCCTTCTCTGTTCTCACAAAGTAAACACCAGTTACTCCTCCTCCTCCCCATACTAAAGCCTTTAGTTTCACATGTCAGCTGTGTCAAATGTACGACACGCTTTCTGTACACACAAACATCACCTCTTCTATAGCATATGGAGCTTTCTCCTATCCATCAATCCACAGATAGCTCAGACTGTAACCCTCGTCTGGGCAAACAGATGAAGCTGGTTTGGTTTGTAATTTATTTGTTTAGGGCAGGGGTCTTCGGCGTGTCTCAGGAGCCCTGAGAGAGAGATGAAGCAAGAACGGCCCACCTCGTATAACATTGTGTTAAAGATTACACTTATTCATACATTTCATAGCATAGACTTTTTTGACAGTACCTAATATTTAGTAAACTAGTAAGCTTTTTTCTACTAAAAACGTGTGTCTGGCTAAAGTTCTTCTTGGAATTGGAATGCTAGGATACAAGTGGTTAAGGTAAAAAAAAAAAAAAAAAGCGCCCACCCTGTAGTAACCCCTAGGGGTCCCAGACCCCCTGTTGAAGACCCCCGTTCTATGTGTGACAAGTGATGGGATGGTTAGTGGGTGAATGAAAAACCAACGTTTTTATTTTAGACCTAATTGATGAGCAGGTCAAAACTGCATTAATCCCTTGAAGTGTTGCTCTGTGTCAAACATAATAGCGAGCATAATTGGATGTCCATTTGCTTTCGTCATTCTTTGTCCCACTTTGGAAGTACTCGGGGTTGCTCTGTCCTCATGAAGAGGCATTAATTAAGGAAACTCAGAGTTTGAATCTTAAAGCCGGATAATCCCGACAAATATGGATGAGAGCTGTGCCCTTCCTATCCTATGGCTAGTCATTTTTCCCCCCTCAGATGTCGGCTTTTTCGCATATCTGCACTGGCCACTCGCTAATGAGTCATTATCGTTTTACCGGACTTTATAATTATCCATCAGCCTGACAGGCTCAGTATGGCCAGTTTGGCTCTTAGCCCGCGTCAAGTAATTTCCTTTCCCAAAACCGCCCATCTCTAGAAGTGTTCTGCGAAGCCGGAGCCGCAGGAAGTTTGTGTTATAGCTGAGCTATTCTGGTCCACTCCGAGCCACCTGAGCACTGGTGTTGTGTAGGGCGTTTTGAGGAGAAAACCTGTCTACTGTCTCGGTATGGTCTGTTAGGTCTGTTTTGAGAGTTCCTTCCTGCACTGCAGCTGATAAATAACAGACAGGAGTCATTGTAAATACTGGACTATATCCCAGGAAAGCGCTCTTAATGAGCTTGCGACAAAACCATTTCAAGGTGCAGCGTAACCACAAGGTCTGCGGAGAGATGCATAGAGTGAGAGCAAGTGGGGGCTTGAGGCATTTCTACCTTACTGTGAATTCCACAAAGTACAAACTCTCTATGGGGGTGTGTGCAGTAGCAGCAGCAGCAGCATACATGTGTAAATATGTAAAAAAGAAAAAGTTAGATAGGGCGACTGAAAGAACAAGATAGACAGAGAGAGGTATGTTAAAGTTCCAACACATCACATCCACACCTCCACAAGTTGTGGTTTGTGGTGGTGTACAGTCTGTGCACTAGTCACTGACAACTACTGTATGCATAAAGTTGGATTATATTAGTGTGACACTTTCACATAACACAATAAGATTTTGTCACACAGGATGATTCAGCAAATAAATAAGACTCTGGTGGCGCTGCAGTTGAGCAGTCAAATAGCAAGGTTGGCATGTATCGTTTACTTCCCAATCCATATCTCTGTGAGTACCTATTCTTAGTTTCAAACAAATGCATTTTTTCACTTAAATAACAAGTCAAGGTTTCCAATGACTTTATCTTCAGCCTCCAGATGTTCCAGCAGTAATATAAGCTGTCTTGTAAAGCTTGACATTTAGACGTTGGAGGAAAGTGTATTTTGCCTTTCTACCCCACACCCCCACCCCTATTCGCTTTCTGCTGCTAATAAATGCAAAGTCTACCCATTGTCAGTGGACATGTTTTAGAATTATATTCCAAGCCAAAATTATGTGTTGGCTCTGTTACTATACGGCAGTCATTAAGAATGCAATGAAGAATGTCACTGATTTATTAGCTGTTGAGTTTCTTGGGGTGAAATCAGATGACTTGGTGAGACAATTTAGAGTGCAGATCTCAGCGTTATGAATGATGCAGTTCAAGAAGATATGTTGTCATAATTTCTATGGTGAAAGAGTTATGTAAAATGATTCGGCCTGCGCTTGCCTTTTACACTGATTTTCCATCCCCTTTGTGTTCACACCTTCGAATCCAGGGTTACGGAGCGTTCTCTGCACATTTCCATTGCTCCGTATAATAGCCGGAAGAGGGGAAGTGGCTCTTTTGAGAACACAAGCGACTCTTAGCAAGTGACACAAACACACAGAGTTCCGTTCCCTGGTGGCCCTTATCACCTTTTTCTTAGAGAGATTTTGTTTGGAAAGTTTCCTTCCCATCTGGTTTTCCGTCCAGCAGAGAGTGTATCCTTCCCGCCCCACAGAGACGCTACAATGCCCGGCTTCATTTCAGCGCCAGCTCGGAGCCTGCTGGTGCCAGCGGGCTGCCGGCGGGCACATGCTAAAACTATTAGGTAGTGGATAATAACGGCGGTGAGCCACAGAAGCAGCATTGCAAATAAAAGTTTTTCACTGCGTGCGTATAACTGCAGCAGCGTTCCTGCTTTCACGCGTTGTGTAATCCAACTCAGGGTGGTTTGACCCGCAAATAAAGACAATTAAGAAATCAATTCACGTTAATGTCAGTTTCCAATAAACTCTGTTAATAGACATAGACAGATCCCAAGTTGGTGTCCAGCATAGACATTTTGAAGGAGGGCTTACTCCGGAGCTAAAGGTTTGGCTTAATGATATCTACTTTGTCATCAAAAGCAAATCAATAATGCAGGTATCCTTGCCTGCTATCGATATAGCACTGACTGTATGTGTTACTTTATGATTCGAATCATTGCATTTTGAAAAATGTCCACAAAACACTGACTAACTAATGAATCAATACAAAGTTGATCTTGTGGGCGTGGGAATTCATTTGTCTTTAAACTTGGAATTTCACATGGGATGATTTATTCCCTCTGAGAAACAAACGGCCAGCTTTACAATCACCCACAGTCATGAGGGTAGATCCAGTGTTTTGCTTAAGTAAGCGTTTTGTGAATCGGCACAATTAAAAAACTTAATTATACAGTCCATATTGGCTGTCTGTGTAATTACTTGCAAGTATGAGTGTGGTTATAGCTATAATTATTATTATTATTGCACAAGATTATTATTATTATTTCTTGTTATTTGCTGGGCTTTATGACTCTATGGCTCTACTGTCCCTAGACTTGCGGTTCTCAAAGAGAGGTCTTGGGACCCATAGGCGTCCAATGACAGACCATCACAGGTTGCACTCTATCCACTGTTACAGTATCTTCCTCCTCTACAGCATAGAAGACCGTTGTAGATGTCTG
>CM076982.1:25098153-25123153 GCA_039105355.1 Benthosema pterotum
GGAGAGGAGAGGAGAGGAGAGGAGAGGAGAGGAGAGGAGAGGAGAGGAGAGGAGAGGTGAAGGCCGGCAAGAGGAAATGGAGGACGGCAGTAGGAAATGAAGGATGAGATGATGGAGAAAGAATACATGAGTGGAGGGAAAGAAAAGAGATGGGGGAAGAAAGGGGTGCTGCTCGGTGTGTCTACGGTGTGTGCGTGCCTGCGTGCATGTGTGTGCGACGTCCCTCCCTGCATTACATCACAGATGCCTCAGCACTGATGACATCAACAGTGCTGGTGAAGGGGAAGGGGAGGCGTGGCGCAGGCATGCAGACCCCGGGATGATGTCATGAACGGCCAATCAGAGACCTCCGTGGCCGGTATGTGTCTGAGCTGCTACAGTGGCAGCTCTCTCAGAAAGAATTTCTCTTCCATTAAAATCACAGGAGCGTTGTGTTTAGGTTTTGGGTATTTTTTTTTTTTCGTCTCCCGTTGTGGTTATTTTTAGTCTCCCACTGGTTAAATGGATTTATTTCACAGCCTTTCCCGAACATTATAACAAAAGGGTAACCATAGATGACTCTCCCCAAAGAGCACAATAGATGAATAGACTTCTTGCAACATAAAATAATGGATTGCATTTTTATAGCGCTTTTCCAAGTGCTCAAAGCGCTTTACAATGGTCCATTCATTCATACATTGGGAAGTAGAGCGGCGAACAGTCGACGCCAGCGTCCCCACTTCCCACATTCCCACACCAATGGTGGTCAGCTCACACTGACCAACTCATTGGAGGCAACTTGGGGTTCAGTGTCTTGCCCAAGGACACTTCGACACATAGACAGGAGGAGCCGGGATTCGAACCGCCGACCCACGGGTCATTGGACGACCTGCTCTACCTCCTGAGCCACAGCCGCCCCAAAGCCATGTAAATATCTCCCTGAAGTGATTATAGCAGCATTTAACTAACTCAATAACTCATGAAGAAACTGCTTTGTGGGGCTGCTCACATGAATAGGCCGCAGTCTGTGGCCTTACCTTGTTTGGTATGTGTGTTCCGATGCCAGGCATCCATTTCAGGCCAGTGAGCAGAGGCCAAGCTGTGGGAATTTAAGTCACCCAGCTTTGACTGCTGGGTTCAGGGGCAGCAGCGTTGGCTCTGCATTTCTATAGCAGCCTCTATACAAAGCGCTGTACAATGTGTGTAGCATTAATTTCACACAAAGCCATTCACACCGCCATTTGGTACAGTGCTATAGGCACCATCCTGCCTCCACTCAGGAGGAGCAGTGATAGGGTTCTAATGTCTTGCAGGACACAATGCCAGGAGGAGCCAGAGATTCGAACCGAGAGAACCCTCCTGTTCCCAAACTGCCACTCTGTCTCCTGATGCACACTGGTCCATGGCAAATACAGTACATCATGTGTGAAATCCAATAATATAAGATATATATTATTGGAGAGATAGTGAAAATGGACTTGTAAGGAGTGTGTAAAGTTCACTCCTGACTGTCTGGTTAGTTACTCTAATGACTCAAATGTATAAAATATTACGCAAAGCTAGTCTATTAGTCCCCACAAGGGGTGAGCTCAAATCAATAACCTCCTGTCCATACTTCACTCTGATATCTTGGGTGAGGGGACATGCTGTTCGTTTTGAATTCACGAGGAGGATGTTAATGTTAAACATTGTGGAGACACTGCAGATTTTTCACACCTGAGTGTTTGATCTTTTTTCACTTTTGCAAACACACGCAGCAGTACAGGCAAGAAATCCAATCCAATGTGCAATTCTACAGATGCAGTGCTTTATGTTTTTATTAGGCATTCTGTAGGCATTCTGTAGTTTAGCTACAGAGGCACTGCCTCCCCCAGTATGTGTGTGTGTGTGTGAGAGTGCGAGTGTGTGAGTGTGACCTGGCTTGTGGACAAGTCACATGAATCAGCCCGGCCGTCTCTTGCGCTTGACTGGAGCAGTCTACCACACCGAGCCTATACCCCCTAGCCCCTTTACCCACTCAATACAGACCAAGCTTGGATGGAAGCCATCTACACACACACACACACACACACACACACACACACACACACACACACACACACACACACACACACACATGCACGCGCATGTGCACACACACACATGCATCACACGCAGACAGCAGGTTTGGCAGATAAACAGCAGGACAGAGGCACTAGTGTTCTCAGAGTGGCTTCCCCCCACCATGAGGCCCTATTTCACATCCCTCCACCACCTGCAGCACTTATCAGCAACAGCAGCACTCACTGTAGCCCCGAGTTGGAACCCCAAACTTTTTGCTGAGATCTGAGAATTATGCAACATCATGCCCAGAGCCTTCTTTTTTTAGCCCCATGCACTCGGTGGCTTGGCTTTGCATTTCAACAGATTTTCCCTTCCCGTATGTCATGTGAAAAACCCCACGACTTAATTTGTTGACTTGACATTTTGATGTCTTTGTGGGGGGAGTATTTAAAAAAGTTTTGCAGTGATGCATTCCTGAGATGTTAGTAGCAAGCTCTGGGCTGCAAACTATGTCTGCACCTTGTTATAGGATTCTGTGAGAGAGAGAGAGAGAGAGAGAGAGAGAGAGAGAGAGAGAGAGAGAGAGAGAGAGAGAGAGAGAGAGAGAGAGAGAGAGAGAGAGAGAGAGAGAGAGAGAGAGAGAGAGAGAGAGAGAGAGAGAGAGAGAGAGAGAGAGAGAGAGAGAGAGAGAGAGAGAGAGAGAGAGAGAGAGAGAGAGAAAATAATGAACATATGATTGACTCACTGGTAGTCAGGGCCCTAAGCTGCTTATCACTATGAAGAGAGTCAATTGCAGTGCAATCACTTTTTAATAAACTTCGCTACAGAGGGGGCATATTGAAAGGCGTCTGTAAATGGCACAAATGTGTGTACTGTAAAAATAGTTAGCACACGCTGCAGCGGGGGGAGCGAGCGTGCCTGGCTGGCTGCTCTCATTTGTTTAAGCACATTAACCGGCCATATCTCTGGTGGGTCTGTCTCCAGATCTGTCCTAATGTTTGTCTACCTCAATCTAATTAACACCAAGATAAGCCTGGCAGGTGAACCCCATTATGTGATAAGAGAGAGAGAGAGAGAGAGAGAGAGAGAGAGAGAGAGAGAGAGAGAGAGAGAGAGAGAGAGAGAGAGAGAGAGAGAGAGAGAGAGAGAGAGAGAGAGAGAGAGAGAGAGAGAGAGAGAGAGAGAGAGAGAGAGAGAGAGAGAGAGAGCATGTGCACATACACATGCATGGCCACACATACTCAGTTTTGTTTGTGGTGATGTGGGAAAACATGCTAAGGAGATAAGTGAGACATTATCAACCATAACACTTTATCACTCCTGAGAGCAGCCTGAGAGGATTCTGCTTTATTCTCTCCCCCTTCCCTTTCCTGAGCAGCCAGCAGGGTTCTGTGGTCAGTCTGATTGAAAGTTTTCTGGGAGATGATCAGATTGTCTTACTCAAATTATCATCATGGCCAGACATGAGCAGATCAACGTCGCCGCCACAAAATAGGGAGGACCAGAAGCATCACATGTTTTTAATATCATCCTGTGCAGATTGATAGAGGAGGAGAACAAGATGTTCTCAACCTTTTTTCCGTTTTGTTTTAAGCACTCGAGCGCAATATACCTACCGGTAGTACAGTACGTGATATGAAAAATAACCGAAAGAGGGTCTTGCGCTAGACAGATCACCAACCGACTTCAACCCAGCTTGTGACCATAGGTCTTTTATGGCAAGCCTGCAGCTCAACCAGCAGATGTAGTGACCCTTGAACACGATCGGCCAGTTATGTTGGTTGGAACACCTGGCTAGGACAAATGCACCACAGATTATCCGTACTGGAACGTTTACCCCTGATGTGCAAAACCAGTCCCAAAGATATTTATTTCACTATTAAATGTATTATTTAAATAGTTCAACTATATCTAAATCGACACGTTGTCTGTTTTAACAGACTTGCTAAAAATATTAAAGTAGATTTGGGATAAGGGGTAGGGGTATAACATGGACAATGAAGCTACAGGTATATATGCTTTTAGGTTACTCTGTGTTTGTGTGTAGGCTTATCATTGTTTTGCTGCTGTTCTTGGTATTTTATTACATACTAACATAGTTTGTATTGTTATAGTGTACAGCAGTTCAGCGCTGTTGTTTTAAATGTGCTCTCGACTGTATAATTGTTAGTTCTTTGCAGCTCAGACAGTGATTCGGAGGCCACCACCGAATGCACTGCAGTGTCATATCCGGCCCTTTTGTTTAGAGAGTTCAGTCAGCCTTACCCTTTGGACCTCTGCTTCTCTGGAGGCAGGAGGCCCATGCAGCCCAGCCCTGGGGTGACTTACTTCCCCAGGAATGAGTCTCCTGGCCATGGGAGGAGGCGAGTTAGGGAGGAGGGAGTTCCTCCTCTCTCCGGGGGCGTCCGCAGTGGATGTCACACACACTCCCAAACACAGCTGCATGTCTCTCATGCCCACCCTCTTTCTCCCCGTCAGGACAACACCGTCCTCGCCGTGTTGTCCCGGAGACGGGTTGGTTGTCCAGGGAGACGGGGGACGGATGTCTGAAGCAGCAGCGGCGGCGGCGACTCACGAGTTAATGAAGTGTACACGCCGCAGGCATGCTGGGCTTTACAAGCACACAGACACACACAGAAACACACACAAGCAAGCATGCTGGTTCATTAAGTGGCAGTTAATGCATAACAAAAGGAAATATTCTTTCTTCTCTGCTCTTCTGGAGGGCGACACTGACACATCCTCTGATGGTACACACACACACACACACACACACACACACACACACACACACACACACACACACACACACACACACACACACACACACACACACACACACACACACACATACATGGAGGGGAGTGCAACCTCAATTATTTCTGCACCATTATTACAGTAGCCATGAGTGAATATGTCTTTAGGAATTTTGCGGGTTAAACAGCACCCCCTGGTGTGATTGCAGCCACGGTGCATGCATGTTTTGCCCGGCGGCCAGACTCGCCCCTTTCTCTCGCCTCTGCCTTGCCTATTAGAGGGGCAGTCGGGCAGACAGTGGATGTTTATTCGATTTGAAGCCATCCAGCGCTGATGTACTGTATGTCGGGGACAGTGGTTAAAAGACAGACAAACACAGGGTTGTGTTGTGCTGTGCTGTTGAGTGGAGTATGGTCAATAAACGGAGCTTTGTGAAAGCTCTCTGCTTCTCTCTCTCTCTCTCTCTCTCTCTCTCTCTCTCTCTCTCTCTCTCTCTCTCTCTCTCTCTACTTCACTCTCTTTGTGCAGCCATCAGCACCGAACGGCCTGGCACTACACTAATATCTGGTGTTATCTCAGTAAATGATGTCAAATTAAATCTCTTGGCACTGTTACCAAGAGTTCATTTTGACACGCGGAATGCCTAATTGAACGCTGTGTTTTGCAGTCTGCTCGTCTGTAGTCTGGCAGGAGAAGGGATGAAACTGGAGGAGGGTAAGAGGAGAAGGAGAGAAGGCCTTGAGAAAGGTGTTGAAGGAAGGAAGGAAGGACTGGGGAGGTATATGGAGAGGCAGAGGGATGGCTAGAAGGAGAATGAGATAAGGGTTGGAGAAAACAACGCAGTGGGGCCAGGTGAGAGACTACAGGGAGTGAAGGGGCGAGAGAGAGGGCAGAGTGACCGTGAAGATGTAAGTGTGGGGAAGGGGTATTAGGAGAAGGAAGGCCGGGCGGAAGAGGAGAGAAGGTTGAGGAGGGATGGAATGTTAAAGAGGAGTTTGCAAGGTAGTTAAACAAGGAGAAATATGCAAAGGCGAGACACTCAGAGAGACTCAGAGAGAGAGAGGGGGGGGGAGCAAAGCCGGCCGCTTGTACGAGTGCAAATTTGATTTCCTCTAAAGTGATTTGTGAGTGTGTGAACTGTTTTCCGTGCGGGCTCAAAGTATGATGTACTGTTATGAAGACAGTAGATCAGGCTTATTGGATCTGTGTGGCGCTGGCTGCTAGGCAGGCTGTTATAGGCTGACTTCATGGAGTCTGTCAGTGAGAAAGGATGACTAGACATCTAAAAAGTCGCCCGGACACCCGGTGGAGAGCAGGGACTACTCGCCGGCACAGCCGGTGAAATCAATTTGGAACGCCTTGTTCGATTTACACTGAAGAGCCTAACTGGCATGCCAGGGGTTGTTTATCATCTGACACTGTAGTGTAGACCACTGTAGAACCCACAGGGTCGACTGGGTGTGAGAGCATACACATATAGTCATTTTGTATACCCTCAGAGCTGAAAGGAATCCGCCATGAATAAAAGATAAAAATTTGAATCCAATCCAATTTATTATATACACTTAAATGTTGCCATTTAATACCCCTTTATACCCACTGAAGCCTGAACAACCACCAATCATTAATTTCTATCCTCTCTCTCATAATAATCAAACACGCCCATTTCTCAATGAAGGTCTACATGTTGTTTTAAAAAACAACTTTTTGTTGTGTAAAAATGCACTGAGGAGGCTAAAAATACCCCAAGTCAAATTGCAAAATGTCTAATTCATGGAGGAGGCCCTTTAAATAAACTATATAACAGTGTGCATATACTGTACAACTATACAAAAATGCATGCACCACAACTGCACACACACACACACACACACACACACACACACACACACACACACACACACACACACACACACACACACACACACACACACACACACACACACACACACACACACACACACACACACACACACACGCACGCGCTATGGACAATTTCCATAGCTCATATCTCTTGGCTAGCTGCCTATTCTAGTTGGCACGACCTGTGTGTTTATATTATAAGGCTTCATCTCAGGGAACACTCTGGGCATATCTGTGAGATACACGCACACACATGCACATGCACGCACCCAAGCATACAAACAGCCATACAGGTGTATCTTCTAAATTTGGGGGGTGTGCTGTAATTATGTCAGTGTTGTGCATGTCTGGGACTGCATGGGTCGAGACGGTTCTGTGGTCATCTAACAGATAAGAGGGCTGAGGACCAGCGGTCATTAGCAGTGACACAGCAGCTGGGTAGGCACATCATTAGCAGAGACAGAGAAAGAGGCGGGGTGCATGGGCAGAGAAAGAGTCACACAGACAGACAAACAAACAGCCAATGGATAGAAACCCACAGCAAATAAAAGTTCTCATTTGCAACAAGGAGTTTTGAATGATGTCAAAAGAGCAGCGTCGGGGAAAGGGCAGCACACCACACACAACTCCTCTGAATTGTGGTCCTCCTCCTTGGGACTTTTTTTAGACCACTAATGAGGTTTTGTTTTTGTCAGCTCCATATAGAGTCAGATGTCAGATGTATAATTCAAATATGTGGTGTTTCTCGTATTCCCTGGTGGTGGAAGCTCCCCCACTGCTCAATTTTGTGTGTGTGTGTGTGTGTGTGTGTGTGTGTGCGCGCACAATGTGTGCGGAGGAGTTTTAAGGAGACTGTATGCTGTGTAACACACTCACAGGACTTCTAATGAGCCCGACATTGCGGCCAGTGGACTGCATGACCCCTTTTTCTCAGGACACACACATACAAACACACGCTGGTTGACAGCTGTACTGAAAAGTCGCATGCTGTAAACACCCGGACACAACGGGGCGGAAGTGCTTCGACATCGCAAGTCGAAACTCATGGCGAAAGAGAGTGAGCGAAACAAAAACAAAACAAAGAGAGTGAAAGAGTGAAACGGAACACATATGAGAGAAGTGTGATGCAACTGCAGGTCACTCAACGCATTTAAGGTGCAGGAATAGCAGCGTTCACTTCCAACTACAATACCCTGACTCTACTGTGTATAGTACATAATTATATAACCCATTACATATGGGAAAGCTCAAAGCAGCTGCTTGTGTCATTTAAAAAGTATACAAATATTCAAGTACATCTGCTATTTTTGAACATTTTCTGGAACATTGTGAGAGTGTGAGAACTACTTGTGCAGGTTAAATTAACGACATCCTCAGGAAATGGTCCAATTTAATTTAGCAACATTCAATTTACTCTTCAATCTCTCTAAATGGTGACTGAGCGAGCTGAAAGACGCACAGCTGTGGGATCTCTGTAATCAAAACAAAACAGTGCCCATTAACAGCCTGTGGGACTGATGGACCGGAGGGCAGTGGTCCTCCAGCCACTTCTCAAGGGCATTTCCATTTGGTTGAATTGGCGACAAGTGGACGAGAATGTCTTTGGCCCAGAGTCCCAAGGTGACGCAAAAAAAGCGAAATCCCCCTGAGCAGAACCGACTTGGAAGACATTTCTGGTTTCCCCGTCATGTCCATAAAACTTGTGGAAAGCGCGGAAAGTGCCGACATGTTGAGGAAATTGGAGTTTTTATGACTTGAATCTGTACAGGAGTGTGCATGTGTGTGTGTGTGTGTGTGTGTGTGTGTGTGTGTGTGTGTTTGCGAGCGTGTCCGTGTGTTGTGGACGTGGTGTGAAAAGAATGTGACCGGGCTGCATTGTGAGGGCATGAAAACCTCTAGGTTTCAGACGGATGACAATTTCAACACGGAAACTGTTTATCTCTCACATCAGCAATCAGCGAAAAGCCAATGTAGAAATCAACCTCTCTTGAACTTGTCTGCTAACAGCTCCCCAGCACACACCACCCACACACAATAATAACACCCATACCTGCACGCGCCTGCAAGCACGCACACTTGCACAACAGAGCCGGCCTGTTTTGCCCCAACACTGCCTGGTTTGGAGTTTGCAGGATAGTAATGTGATTTTGTTTAAGGGCGTAGAATCAGGTGCTCCGTGTGTGACATGCGATGCTTGGCAACAAAACACAGAGCTTCTTTATGAGGCCCTATGCAAAGCAAGCCAGGCGAGGGTTGAAGGAACATTATGCCATTACAGCGCGCGCGTGCCGCGTGCTCACGCGCCCTTAATTACGCCTGTGCACTTGTCCGCATGTTAATTTTATTCCAATCAGACTTACAGTACACCGCATCCTCCACATTACGTGCCGATTGAAAGCGGAGCAGCTGATAGCTGGCTGAACTCCGCAATGTACTCCCCGCGTCCAGCACTTCCATAATGAACACACTGTTTGATACTGTACCAGTGTTGTTCTGCGTAATCGCTGTTCACAGGGCTCATGGTATCACTCTGTGGGCCTTGCTTTTATAGCTCACAACAGGGCTTTGTGTCGTACTCGCATAGTTATGGGAAAGTAATAGTAGGGGAGAGTGGGAGTGCGCACTAGGATACATTCCTCCATAAATAAATGACAAGCGCACACACAGAGTAACTGGAGACAACACAAGGCCACGGCCCCTCACAAGACCTGCGTGTATGTAGGCAAGTGGTGCATGTTGTCTTTTAGCTAAAGCGGACTATCGTTAACGTTACACCAGCTGCTGGGAGAGACAGAGAGAGGGAGAGAGCGACATTCTTTGGTTATTGGATTGAGGTACGATGCACTTCCTGCTCCCATGTGGCACACTGAAAGTGGATATGTCATTTTTGGCCTGGAATGTTGACAGTAAAAGTGAAACAGGGCAGGTTGTTTAGACTCAGAGGTGGCGATTGAGTTTGAAGTAGTTTTAAAGCCAGCAAAAACAAACTGGTTTGGATGGAAGGATACGTGGGAAATTGTCGAACGTGTTTCTTTCAATTGCGATAGTTGGAATTTGATGACTGCACATTTTCTTTCATTACCTTTCTAAGATACATCTAAGTGTGCTGTGTATTTCCCTTTTTCGACAGACTGTATCTGTAAATGTTCATGCCTTTTGTATATGGTATAAGTCCTGTCCTCAAAATGAAAACATACAATGTTATTCAGATATTTTTCTTCATCATTTGACAAATGAGTATACATAACAGAAACCACTATTGGACACACAGGCATAGTTTTTCTCGAACCAAGTTGCATATTTGTGATGGTACACGTGCCATACTTGATAAGGAAACTCCATCCACTGTCTGCCAATAAAAAGCTCTGCAACATTGCAATAGATAAGTTGGGCACTTGCTGAACTACGCTAACTATTATGTTTAGTTGACTACCATCGTAGAATGTAAGTAATTTCACCGTTGACAATGTGTACCATAGAGTGTGAGTAATTACCCCATTGACAATGTGCAGTGCCTGAATAGTGTGCTGGAAGATAGACGATGCAGGAGAGCTGGAACATAATAACACATCTGTTCGCAAAGTGGCTCACGAACGTTCCAAATAATGACTTCATCATGGTAACATGTCTGTGGCTCTTATATTCCTTTACATTATACCATATATGAGCAGCAGTATACACACTTACATAGTCAATACGGTATAGTAAACAGAGCATTTATATAGCATCTTTATTGCATTACACACCATACAGCTACTCCCACGGATGGTGGAGGAATGCATGGAAGACACATGCACACATTGTTGTGATTTTGTTTGACTTACCATGCTGTCCTACTAAGGGGGCGGTGAGTGATGTGTGCATGACGACACCAGGCACTCTTTTTCACATTCTGAAGTGTATTACACACACAGAGAATGTAGACTATCACGGACACATGATGTGACAAGAAGATGTGAGAACAGAACAAATAGAAATAGATTAGAACATGCCCCTCATATCTTTGACCACAGACCTCAGTTTATCTGATAAGGTAGCTGATGGTCATGGATGGTATCAAAGGGCATCTTATGCTTACATGGATAAGTGTGATTCAACACGTGTGTTGAATCACACATTATCTCTCATTATCACATTATCACACATTATCACATTATCTCTCCTTATGTCATGTTTTTTTTTATAAATGTAATGTCCTATTTAATAATTACACAGTAGTGTTTTCCGATAAGGCATTCAAAATAGCCAATTTACAAACTCAACACATTTCATTGGAACAATGTTTTCTTTTCTTCTTTTATTTTTGTTTCCTTAAAGATAACTTTTTCAACATACCAAGGTTTGCGCCAGCGAGTGATGGCATGCAAAACCTCTTAGAGCTTATGGTGTTATGTTTTTGTCACATGACATTTACTACTACTATTGCATGCACCTCACTAACCCAGACCAAATTCCTGGTAGGTACAGTATACAGTGTATGTGAAACAATATACTGATATGTTTTTAATGCAATTTCTATGACAACAGCACCCAAGGCATTATGATAGGCATCTTAAATATTCCCAGCTCAGTGCAACACCTCGCCAAAAAATCCCAGGGGGGGTCTGATATTCTTGGAGCACACGTCTATAATATAAACTGCACGATTCGGGTCCGTCGTTGGCCGGGCAACTATCTGCTTATTGTGGCTAACAGTCTGAGTATGTGTGTGGGTGAGTGGAAGCAGACTGGCTTCCATATGTTAGACATTATCTGTCAGCTGCCCTGCTCCATTGTGTTTGTTCGTGCGCTCCACCAACCACTTTCAATTACATGGCCCCAGCAAGAGTAACTAGGCCATTGATCTGCTCACGTTTTATCCTGCAAAGATATGTCAATTGCTGTCAATTTTCAGACCATAAAGCCCTCTTGTGTGCCTTTTCCATTGTTCTACTTAGATCAGCAGCTGCTGATAAATGGACTCGCGTAGACGTGCGTGCGCTTGCAGCCCCGCACACCCCCTGCCCCCACTAACTCCCCCACCTCCCACCCCACCATCCGCCACTATACCACCAGCACACACAAAAAAAGAACTAGCACACACACGCGGCATACAAGACATGTATACGCTATACTGACATGTTTGCACTAGATATGAGACCAGAAGCCGTGTTTGTAGAGAAACCATAGCAAACGGCGTGCACTTTTCACTTAACTTTCCACGTGAGGCCAGTATGTGCGGTTTCCCGCTGTCACACTCGAAATGACAAACAATGTCTGCTGGAAAGCACGCTTATTATTTTGTTGTGCTGTGGTGCTGCGGATCAGCTGAATGCCACGTGCACTGCACATTTTGGACATGGCTCAGAAGTAGGTTATGACACACATTTTTGGTGCATGCCGGCTGGCTGGCCTCTCGACGGGGGGTCTTCTGCATGGGATTGAGGCTTTGCCCATTATAAAGACCAGTCTTTTTGCATGAGTGAGTGAGTGAGTGAGTGCGTGTGTGTGCGCACAGCACACTGCAAAATCCCAAGTGTCAGTTAGACCACTTACGTCACATATGTCAAACTCAAGGCCCTGGGGCCAAAATAGGCCCATGACTGTATTATCTTCTGCCCGCAAGATGATATTTAATTGCCATTAGAACTGCTGTCCGGTATATTGCACACACCAAGAATGGAACTGATTGTTTACTTTCTCAACTCAGTTGATTTGCTTACTCAATTTACTACAAAAGCATTACTTGGTCAAAATCATAGAACAGGAAACTGAGCTTTAATAAAGCAATCGGTTTTCAATGCGTGCAGTTTCATCTTTGCATTTATCTTGATTTTTGAAGGAAAATTACTTTTTCTTTTTTCCTGGGACATCCTTGTAAACCTGTGCCCTGTGTGTTGAAACAAAGCCCAGCGGGTCCGGCACTCGACTTATACCATTTTTTTCTATTACGGCCCTCTGTGTATCTGACTTAAGTGTTTCTAACTCGCATACAAGCTTGTATGATCTGCTATTCTCACCAAATGTCCATCAGTATTTTTTTTTCTTATATGACTTTCCCATCATAGGGACACTAGGATTCAAGGGTTCAACTGCATTAAGTGGAGTTAAGTCAGGCTTTTGCAGTCTGTGTGCTGTACTGTATGTGTTAAATGTTCTCAATGTCAGACTGCTTGACTGACACCTGTTGTGTCTGGGCGTTGGGGGGGTGGGGCTGGATTTAAGATGAGCAATAGCATGTGTCGAGTCTATACCTTCTTTTAAAATGCTCTGTCTGTCTGTGTCTGACCGTCTGTGTGTGTGTGTCTCTTTGCTTCATGAACACATCCTCCTCAATCACTCTGGCAGGAACGTTCGCCAATCGCCTTAGGGGTGTGGGCGTGGGGTGGGGGTCTTGTTGATCTGTGTCCTGGAATGCAGTTGACTTTCTAAATCCCTAGCAGTCTACCCCTGGGGGCTGTATGTGGGGCAGGGGCATATCTCGAGCCCCCCTTATTCCACGTCAAGCCACGTCTGGAATTTGAAAAGCCAGCAGTTAGGGCGCGCGCGGCCTGCTGGTCGCTGGTTCTTCCTATAGCCATTAGCTCGCCGTCTCGCTCTCCCTCTGGTCCAGTTTCTCTGTAGCGGCAGGTCCTGATCTCACAGGCACAATGGAGGAAGCAGTTGGAGATGAAGGGAAAGACTGTTGTCCAGAATGTCCACTTGAGGAAGGTAATCAAGCAGCACCCGGCCATGGGAGATAATTTCCTTTGGACGTGTTGTGCCTGTTCGGTGTGTGTGAAGCGTCGTTGTAGCATTTGTTGGCGGCAGAGAAACTGTTTGGCAGGTTAAAAATAGTGCTTGGAAGTACATGAGACGCACTGTGGCTCTGAACTTGAGTGGGGTATATGGATGGGGGATGGGGAGGTGTGTTGCAAGGAGACAAGGAGAGTATGTATATCGCATGGCCTTACCACCATCTTCTGTGCTTGCTACGTTCTCAGGCACATTATTGCCAATTTGCTTAACTCGTCCGGGCAAATTTGCACTCAGGGCGACTGATTTCTGCTTGCTTGCTTGTCTTAACAGCTGTCCTTCAGTTTGAGAGACATGACCGTGAGAAGGTTTGCACTCAAATGGACGTCAACATGTCAATGCTGTGTGTGTTGTTGATCACTTCCTTGCCAATGAGTCTCCCTCCCATTACTTTATTATTTTATCATTTATTTCCAGTCTTTAAGAAGAAATGAACAACTATGAACACTTCCTCGTCGTGGTACATTTGAAATTTTGTCGTCTAGTTTAGTGCATGCTTTCAAAGAAGAAAGGACAACGTAAAACCGTCTACAAACTAAGGCAAAGGGGCTTGAAATATCCTTTGTGTGGACTGTTTGACCTAGGGAGATTTAATGTAGAGGACCTGAACTTCCCAGTAAAGAGGTCCATTATTTTCCACCATTACCCTCTGAAAGCTACACATTATGGCTCCACCTGCCTGCTCGAAAACAAGGCGGCAGAGCAGCTTGCTTTATTGCTCTCGTTCCCTGTTTCACACCCGAGCAGCTCACCCCACCTTTTCTCTCCCTCCTTCTATGCCCTCCATACTCATCTGTTCTTTATGAGATTCAGTGTATACAATACCTCTCCTCTTCTCCCCTTGCCTTTCCTCTCTGTCTGAATGCACTCACACTTTTAGTCCCATTGTTTACCCTCCCTGCCAATGCCATTCCTAGAGGCAAAAGCCTGGTATTCAAACTGTTTTTTGTTATATGGCTGCAGCACCACCGTGCACTACTATTGATTAATGAAAAAGATAGAGGAGTCCACCTGGGGGTTTGAGCCCAAAGCGTTGTCCTTAATTTGTCACTTTCAATCAAATCAAATGCCCTTTTCCCAAGTGACTTATCTTAAGCACTTGTAAGCAGACATCTTCAGAAACTGTCTCTCCTGTGCTTTTGATCAGATTTGATCAGATGATCAGATGACGTTATGAACACGTGCATACAATTATCGTGTCTTACTTCGGGAAGGCTGGAATCCCCCCCCCTCGGGACTAGTGTTATTCCACGTCAGTGAAGTTGTGCCACAGAAACCCATTGAAGACGCCCCGCTTAGGAAACAACACTTCGTCCCCTACAATGTGTCTAACTCAGCAGACTGCAGTTATTGGCAGCGTCTGCTTCGCTCGGAAGTTTCACAAGAGCTCGGCGGGTGTATAAACAGATGCTCTGGACAGCATCTCTCCGGGAGAGAGAGACAGATATTGACGATCAGGCCGGGCTGGATGAGAGTGAAACAGCTGCTTTGGTTTAGTGTTTCCATCAAAGATATAGTGTCAGACATTTTCAATTGTAAATTATTTCAGAAATACTGTATGCTCCGGGTTGGAGTGCCTCCGATAGTGGAAAGGTTAGGGTGCATGCCACATGTGAACCACAAAATGCCTTTGTCATTACACTGACTAAGGCATGTCGTGTCCCGTAGTTTTACTCCTGGCCAGCCGGACTGTGTGATATGTGTCATTCGTCTGTCAGTCCACCTTTCTCAGCTCTCTCTCTCTCACTGTCACTACCGAAAACTAGATCAGCACTTGGTAGAGTGCAAACTTGCACGCTGCACACAAATAGGCCATGGCCTACCCGTGTGTGAGCGGAGCGGACTAATACTCATGACATTAGTTATAAAGGTCTCTTACATCATCATTACATCATCACCTAAACCGGCCAATCGGAGTACCCCGTGGGATCGACCGCTGCCAAACAAACACGAACACCGAAAACTGAACACTGCATTGCGCACCGATCGCGTTACTTGTGCCCGCTCCGCTCATGCAAGTAATAAAGCGGAAAGGCTGACAAAAATAACCTGAAATAATATCATAGTGTGTCAAGCAGTTCTACTGTGTACATTTTTTACTTTTCTTTACTTTCTGTTCTGTAAATACGGCCCACAAAGAAGCGCTTTAACCTTTAGCTAGTGATCTGAATTCCTACTATTTTGGTAAGACTTTTGCTTTACTGGTTTGATCTCAAACAACTTTGTCCACAATAATGTGGTTCACATTGCCCCCTGCACAAACTATTGTACAGTATACAGTGTATATATAGACAAAAAACAGCCACCACCTCACCCCAACCAAAAAACACACAGACACACACTCCATCACTGCCATCACTTGGCGTTGATGGCAAAACAGCAGTACAGTTGATGTATATTGACACCCTCCCCCCTCTCTGTTTCCCCTCAGAGCAAAACAAAAGCAACCTGAAGGTGACCTCTCCCGAGGACGCCGAGCAGCACCTTGGCCGCAGGCAGGCGGCCTCTCCCCCCAATGGGACGCCCGCGTCCCGCGCAGCAGACCCCAAAGGCAGCCGCACCGTCCCGCGCAGGCACACGGTAGCGGGATCCCGCAGCTCCCGCGAGGTGCTGGCCATGCAGCCGCCCGAGATGGACAAGAAGAGGGAGGCTTTTCTGGAACACCTGAAGCAGAAGTACCCTCACCATGCCTCGGCCATCATGGGCCACCAGGAGAGGCTACGAGAGCAGGTCAGTGGCTGGGGAGAGAGGCACTGAGAGGCTGCTGAGCACTATACGTTTTGGTTGGTGCGCTGCTATTGTCGTCACTGTCTCTGTCATCAACTGACTGTTGATGTTGTCACTGTTGTTCTTTTGTTGTTGCTGTTGGGTGGTGCTCACATGGCCTTTTTATGGTGTTTAGGAGGCTTGCCATTAAGTGTGTGTGTGTGTGTGTGTGTGTGTGTGTGTGTGTGTGTGTGTGTGTGTGTGTGTGTGTGTGTGTGTGTGTGTGTGTGTGTGTGTGTGTGTGTGTGTGTGTGTGTGTGTGTGTGTGTGTGTGTGTATTCCTACCATTTACTTGAAATAATGAAACCTTCATTGGGTTGAAACCTTGCTCAGGTCTGGAGTCATATGTCATTAGTACATCATAGAATAGTAGTGTAGTGGTTCTCAAAGTGCATGGGGTCTGTGGCCCTGGAGGGGTTTTCAGGGTGTCGCCAGTCAACTGATTGATAGTTAGGAACAGAGTGGGACCTTATGAGTCTGCAACTCAGAGGGTGTGGTGTATCTTTTCAAAGGAGGGTTAGCAGACTAATCTGTAGTGTTTTTGCTGTCTTTCCTTGACATGAAAACATTTGAGAACCATAGACGACTGACATGACTGTCTCATCTGGCTGACCACATGGTCCAAGATCCACATGCCATGTGGCTCTCTCATTTTTGAGTTGATCTGATGTTTGTCTTATGCCCAAACTCACCAGTGAACATAAAGACGGCTTCTCTTGGTCATCCCAGCTCATTTAGCATTATTTTCCATTCTAGGCAAGGCGACAGTCCAATCAAGAAACCATTTCCTCTTGTTTTAGCCATAGGATAAGGATGGGACTGGGAGGGCCGCTCTATAAATCAGCCTGTCACATTCTCCTCCAGCCACAGTGAGATTCTCAGTTGCTGTGTTTTCTACAGAAGTAGAAAACACAGGAACCCACAGACGGTTCAGGGGTTTCCGTCGCCCCGCGCAGCAGCAGCGAGTTGTGTTGGTGCTGATCACTATAATTGCTTGTGCTTATTATGGCACTTACATCAGGGAAACTTGGATGCGTCATGCGTTTCATCTCCGTATTGGAATGTACGGCAGTGTATAGATACTACACACACACACTATACTATAGTGTTTTCACAACAAAAGGCATGCCTCGCTTATATGCTATTCTTTTGATCAGGCCGGTGGACAAGAAAGAGCGAAGAAGCGGGTCAGTTGAGTTGGGAGGACCTTTGTCTCACCTTTGTGTTTGCTCTGGGTCAGACGAGACCAAAGGGGCGGTCACTTGGATTTATAGCCAAAACAATCAGAGGTGAAGGTGATCCTGGCACCAAACTAGGGAGGAGCTCAGGCCAAAGGTTCAGAGCGTTGCACAATGTATTGTACAGTAGTGTTTTCGGGCGTATTTTTGCAGCCGTATTTAGATTACAGTAAAATCCTTCGTGTAAACAAATGCAAAGGTCAAATTGTTTACATTTGTGTGTTTGTACACTCTTGGAGGTGTTACTACAGTGGATTCTATTTAAAAAAGGCACCGCAAAGACCATGATGATCAAAGTTGCTAAGCTAAATTTAATGTTTTATGTTCTCCATGCCATTCTTCTACATAATAATTGTTTAACTTATGCCAAATCAATTAATCGAATAGCCGATTTTGTGTGTGTGTGTGTGTGTGTGTGTGTGTGTGTGTGTGTGTGTGTGTGTGTGTGTGTGTGTGTGTGTGTGTGTGTGTGTGTGTGTGTGTGTGTGTGTGTGTGTGTGTGTGTGTGTGTGTGTGTGTGTGTGTGTGTGTGTGTGTTCATTAATCGCGGTTGTGACCGTTCTTGGATAAGAACACTTTGCTCTCATTTGCAAATTTGTCAAGATAAGGTAATAACCAAGACAGAATAAAACCATCAATGCAGAGATCAGTTTTCTGAATATAATGCAGATATTTGTGATTGTTGTTGTAACTTGTACAGCAGAGTTTGAAGACTGAGGCACTGTAAATTGGTTTACTATTATTATTACTACTATTATTATTACTGTTATTACAAGCCATTCTTCTTCAGCCACCCCAAAGCTAAAAAAAAAATCTGCTGTCTAATTATTATCACAAGTTTTGACTTGTGGTATTTTGAGCACAAACCAAAGTCATTTGAGTGGGTTTGATGTAAACACTAGACAACCCAACCAGACTAACATGATGCAATTTTAGAGGTTATTTTCAAAGGAGGACATTGCAGATAAATATCACCCATGACTATCACGTCTGTTGGACAGAGAACACACAGTCACCACCATCTGTTTCTGTACACTTTGTGATTTTATCCATCTATTCAACAGCAAACACCTGTTCATCTGTCTATTCAGAATGCCCCCCAAGTTTATTGTTAGTTAGTTAGTATGAAAACCACTTGACACTTCATACAGTATATAGCCATAGCCCAACAAACCCTGTATACATGAGACACTGCCCCCGCTGCCACCCTTAGATCTCCATTCACTGTATGGAGCTGACCTGTTCACTCATCCTATATCTTTATCTGACCTCATCAAAATCTGTACACTCAAGACACACTCCATGTATTGCCAATATATGTTGTAGAATCCATTTATGCTGGTATTAATTAGTGTTTTTTAATTGTCTCCATGAATTGAAAACACAATGGAAACAACCCCTCAGGGCTTTTTGTATTATGCCATTAGCAGCACATTGTAGCACTGTGTTATTTCCTAAATGTTAATAAAGGTATTCAATCAATCGAAATACATCAATCAATCAAAACCCTGTAACTCTTGAGTTATATGAGCCCCATGGAACCCTCTCAAGGACCACTGGTGGTCCCCGAACCACCCGTGGTCCTTGAGAAGGTTCCAGGTGGTTAAATGATGGCAAGTTTGTTAACCAGGTGTAACTCTTTGGGAGCGTAAAAATCAAATCTTTGCGGGTCCATTTGGTTTCTGAAATCCAGCCTGGTATTGTTGACAAAAACAGAAAAAAAAAACTTTAGTTTTGTGTCCGTGGGGATAAAAAGTCATCAAATGGTGGCCCGTGGCTCAAATTCTAAATAAATAGTGGTCCCTGGTATCAAATGGTTGAAAACCACTGTTCTAGATTAGAAGTATGAAATTGGAGTAACCAAAGGAGTCCATTTACTGTATGTGAGAAATATTGGTAGTCAGACAGGTAAGTTCAGCTCTCTCTGGGTGGAGTCTAGAGTTGCCATAGAGACGTGTGTGATGTCACCACTGGAGGGGCTCAGTTTACATGTAGGTGCCCGTTGGAGGAGTGTGTGTGATGTGTGTGTGAGTGAGCGAGGCGAGCTCTGTATGGAAATTCAAGTCGGAGCAGCAGCGCAGCTCTGCCTCCAAAAAGTAGGCTATAATATAATGGATCCGAGGATTGTTCCGAGACATCATGCCTTTCTCCGCGTGAAATCCGCAAAGGAATAGGAAAAAACTTTTCGGAAAGGAAAGGAAAAGGGAGGAGTGGAAAATTAAGTCGACGCCTTTCTTGCTCTGTCTAAAAGGTAGGCGACTTATAAATCCGCCAAATTTAACCTAACTTCTTGCCTTCGTGCCATGATCTCTTCGAAGTCTCCGGGTTACTTGTGTTGTTCGCATTCGAAAGCATGATGATAGGCTATGCATGCACTGTCTAAAGTAAACACACGTTTTGCATGTTGTTATGCACCGCGGTTGGTAGGTAGGTATGGTGAGGCTAGTCATGTGTGTCCATTCCAGAAGTTTATAACGCGTGTGTAATAAAGGGGGACATGGAGTGGGACAGACAGACGGTGCACAGTAGTGGTGCAGCAGCAGGCTGGCTGCTATCAGGTGCTCCCCATAGTGGATGCAACGGCGGATCTAGGCATGGGTATGGGGGGGAATGCCCCCCCCCCCCCCAAATGCCCAGACTGCCCCACCAAACATGATGTCATGCAATACAACCCAAATTTCAAAGAAAGTGCTTATAATTACAATTATTTGAAACACTACAACTGCTACTAACTACAGTTGTGTCACCACTAAACCAACAGCATTTCATCATTGAGAACAGAAAACTCTCTGAGTCAGACCTTTAGCTTTATGCACGCGGCGTGTCTGTTGCAACTTCAACAACAACTGATGTTATTATTGGTGCTTTACTTGCCTAATAAAAGTCCCGTAAACCGAAAATGTATGGGAGCGGCCGCTGAAGCCGCCCCCATACCATTTTCTCCTGCACCCCCTTTTGGGAAATGTTACATCCGCCCTTGGTGGATGCTGCCCGCCTGGCTGGAAAACTGGAAAAAAGTTGCCGCACTAGTTTCACATTATTCGAAAAAGCTGAGGAAATGGCATGGTACAGCGTAATGATGTTTCGCTATTGTTGTCTTTCTACTCTATAGTTTGACAGTCGCTGCCTGCGATCAGGTGACTATTATTAGGCTACTGTTGTTTAAATTGCAGGCAGTAAACTATCTGATAATCTGAACGGTATGCGCGGCTCAGCCCATGCAGCAGCTACCGTATTAGACACAATGATGGTAGCCTATGTATGACCTGCCAAAATAAATAGCACATGCGCAACTTTTTTGAGATAGTGACTATTAGGCTATATACGATTAGGCCCAGTTGTTTTTCCTTCTGATCGCAGTTGTCAGAACAGAAACGGACAGTTCGTGAAACGGGCAGTTCGTGTACTGGTCTGCAATTTGTGTGGATTTGAATTTTCCCTGACAAGTGACCGTCCAAAAAACTAAACGATTCGAATGGAGATGAAATGACAGATTCAGGCGGTAAACTATAATAACTCATCAAAACAGTTTTAGTAAGGTATCTCTATCTATTTTATAGGCGCTACTGTGTGAACATTGAACAGACTCCTACTTTTAGTGTGGAGTGTCTCCGTCATATCGTGTGCATCTTGAATCTGGGCGCAATTCCACTCTAGCTAGGGTTTATCTCTAACCTGCTGTTGGAAGTTTTGGGCACGTTTTCAACAAAAGAATGATGATAGTTATTCTGCAAGGCACGGGGAGTTCATGTGCAGATATGTTTTTGTTGCGTGAAATTGTCGATTATACCTACAGTAATAGTTTGTTTAATTGGTTGATTGATTGACATTGAATGAACAACTGTAGGTAGTACAAGACTATATTGAGTTATGCTTGAGTTCATCCTAGAAGATTTTAAATATAAGGGCGACTTTTTAGAACGTTTATTGTGCATTTGAATTGCCGTTTGCCTTTTGTTGTTATACTGGCCAGTGTTGGAATTTAAAAGTTGCAAGTTGCAAGACAATTTTGTTACAACATGACAATGCTGGTTCAGAAGCGTAGGACTATAGGCTAATGTAATCTATACCTTTTATAGGAAAACGACAGATGTATTTCTTTTCTTTTTTTTTCCGCGCACACACACACACACACACACACACACACACAGTGAAGAGTCGTTCAATTCTTCCTTGCCAACAAACATAATTAATCAAATTCCATTAATTCCATTAACACATTTAAGACTTCCAGTGAAGTTCTTCTTGCCCCCGGGGCAAATGACAACCAACAAAACAATGTGGTTTGGGGGGAAGGCGTGCTGTGGCTGTGCACGTGGATAGGTTACTGTCTCTATGAGTAAAGTAAAAGGAGACAAGTCAGAGAGGGTCATGCCACTTGTTCTCACACTAACACACACACACGCACACGCACACGCACACACACACACACACAATAGAAGCAAGCGATAACTAAACAAGAAGAGCAACATCGGCGCAACAGTGTATGCATGGTTCACAAGAGAAGCAGAAAAAATGCCTCTCTCTGGAGGTTTGAGTTACAAAGGAGGGATTTATCAAGGTCGAACGGAGGTTGGGAAGATGATATCTCCACGGTTGGCCTGTGAAAAGAGGATGACCCCACACTCCGCCCAACACACACACACACACACAAGTGTAGCGTACGCACAGTCACACACGCACGCACGTGAACACCAGCGTGGTGCGCGCACACGTAAACACACATGTATGTGCCTTTCATGCACTGACACACAATAAATGACTCACAATTCCTACCCCCACAGTCTCTCTCTCTCTCTCTCTCTTTCTCTCTGTCTTTCTCTCTCTCTCTCTGTCTCTCTCTCTCCCGCCCTATGATCCTTAAAGCTACAACAAAAGCCAGTGGTTTAATTTCCTCTTCTCCTCATCATGGCTCCTAAAGACTTGGATCCCACCCAAGAGAGATGAGATAACTTACCCTGTGGCCCCGGGCCGCTGCCCTCTCAGCCAAGACTGGCTTTGGTGAGCGCATAGTGAAGCGCTTGACCAATCACACACACACACACAGACAAAAATCTTCCTGGTGTTTGTGTCATGGGTGATGATCTGTGTCGTGGCGGTCCCCCCGGCCCCTGTTTCTCTCCGCCGTAGAAGAGACGATTGCGAGAGACGCCATGTTAGGGACAGCTGTCTGCAGCTGTTGGCACCAGCCAGCCAACAAGGCAACTCGCTATAGGCAGCCACCTGGCTGCGGAGAGTCCCACGGGCTACGCTGCCACTTCACATCTCTAAGTGAAGTGGCAGAGGCGAACAGCCCATGGGACTATCCGTAGCTTAAGTGTGGTCCTGCTGCTAAACAACTTTGGTAAAAAATGTTGAGCTTCTGGGGGCGTGTAAGGCCATTCAGATTGGTCGCAGGCATTTCCGTTTTTTGGAAAAACCTTATTGTTTCTATGATAGTGGCCCTTAATATTTCATTCCAAGAATATTCAGTGAGAGAAACAAGAAAATAGGGTCCACACACTCAAACCTGTGCACAACGGGATATACCAGTATTTCCATGCTTTTGGTCTACTGACCTTCAGTCATCAAAGGGTCATTCCAAGGATTTTCAAAATAACCTGTATATGGCCTCCAACCCCCATCTGAAAATATGTACTGTAGTTCCAGGGACCCCAGTGGTAACATATTTGAGTTAAATATGTTCACTGTCACTATAAATATTCAAAGATTTCCGCCACATGTTCACGATTTTTTAAAACTTTTTAGAAATTTTCAAATGCTAAAGTACAACAGAATGCTTAGAACACCAAAAGGCGCCCCCACCCAAATTGGATTAATACAGATGTTGTTGTGCTGCTGCAGCAGTGATGTGCGATACAAATTTATACGTCTTGTGTGTCGCTGCACGTTTGTTAGCATGGTTTCGTTCGGTTCTTGTTGCTCAGACAGGATTACATGAAAGTACCACCAGCCGGAGTATCGCATTGTATTGCTTTACACTGAAAATAATATTGTAACTTATTAATCGTGATCCCGGTGGATTGTAGTAGATTATGTAGAATGATGCTATAACCTCACCGCCATATTAGTTTTCACACCTCCTTACTCCTGGCAGCGCATGTACTGTATACAGTACGGCGTCAGCTCTCCCTCCCGACTGTCTTTTCAAACGTTTGCAACTTTTGGCCCGCTGCACTGCATACCTCTCTGTGGGCTCCGGGGCTCTGTGCTGCTCCACTGTTATTCCTACTAAAACAAGGTCAGCTCGATGCTGTTGGCGCATACGGCGAGGGCTGACTCCCAGCGAGAAATTTGAGAATGATCACTGAATGGAAAGAGAAGAAAGAAACAGGTTGGGTTGGACCGGGTGCTGCGATGCTTCTGTTTGAACTATCCATGTGCACACAGCAGATCAAATATGTTTCATCGTCTTCCACTTTTTCCCCTCATATGGTGGTGTGTTTCTCCTCTCCTCTACGGTAATGGAGTGATGGATAGGGTATGGTAAACATATGTTGAGTCGAAGCAGACACGGCTTGCCATGCCCAACTGGCAGGTAGTCGCACAAACAGACGCACACAGAAAAGCTTTTATACCCCAAGCGAGATATTTTCATAGAAACCCTTCTTTGTCGTGGCCTTCATTCATTGCACCTTGTGTCTGGAGTGCCCACAATTGGATCCTGTGTGGACGGAGCAGGTCTGCGCCCGCCGTCTCCTCCACATCTGCCATCAATCAAAAAAAGCACCTCCCAACGGGGGCGGCCTGGGGGGCGCAGATCGTCCCTCTTGTAACTGCCTCTCTGCCACCCTTCCATCCCTGAAGTGGTACTTTGAGAGGCCTGCCTCCACTCACAACACAAAACCGAGGGCGGCCGCAGGGCCTCGGAGACAATTCCTGGAGGTTAACGACAGGCATGCGGTGACCTGCCAGTCAACCACACTTGTTTGTGGTGATGGTGGTGGTGACGGTGGTGTTGGGGGAAGGGGCAGTGTTTGGGGTTGCATGGGGGATGGAGGATGGGCGGGCAGCACCACCCGAAGGGGACAAACAAGCAAGGCACAGGAGTGGCGCCGTGGGTTGTGTCTAATCCTGAGGGTCACGGGGGGACAGAGACAGAAGGGGGTGGTGCGGGGGGGTTAAGTCTTCATGACATACGGGCTCTGATGGACCGTGACTCTGATCAGCCACGATAACAAGCAGATAGACTGAGAGACTCACACTGAGTCGCACAATGCACATGCATGAATCAGACTTAGCTAATCAGGTCTGAGCTCCTTTCGGCGTATATATGGTTCTGCGACCTACATGACAAAGCTGCATAATAAGTCAGGCTTAATTCTGCAAGACGTGCTTGAGTCAGCCCCCCCCCCCCCTTCCTTTTGTTTCAATCATCCCTGTTGCTTGCATAGTTGCATTTGCTCTCCGGCTAGACGGACAGACAGACATGTTCTTGTTATGAGGCTCTGCAGTGATTCCCTCATCCGATCTGCTGATTCACCTGAAGGGAATGTACGCATAGGTGCCGCGAAATGTGTTGTTTGGGCCATTGCATTGTGAGTGCACATCGGAAGCAGCCTGGGGCACTTCTCTACTGG
>CM076982.1:25130653-25370110 GCA_039105355.1 Benthosema pterotum
GAATTCTGGCCGGCAACGGAGTTTTCAACCCAAACAACAAACATCCTGCTGTGCTGCACTGCTGCTTGTTTTAAGCTGACACTGACGCCTCTCCACATTCAGTCTTCTATAGCAGGGATTTTCAACCAGTGTTCCGGGGACCACCAGTGGTCCTTGAGAGGGTTCCAGGTGGTCCCCAGGCCAAATGATGGAAAGTTGGCTAACCAGATGTAACTCTTTGAGAGCGTAAACCAAATGGATCCTTGCGGGTCATTTTTACACTCTCAAGAGTTAAAATATTCATCAACTTAATTAGCCCAAGTCTGGACAACTAAAGAATGTAGAAGATTAATGGTCATTTTGATCTGTATGTTTGACTGTTTTGCATCCCAAATCCAGCCAGGTATTGTGGGTCAAAAGCAAATACAAGCAATTGTTTTTGGGGTTTGTGGGGCTAAAATGTCCTCAAATGGTGGTCCGTGGCTCAAATGCTGAATAAATGGTGAGCCCTGGTATTAAAAAGGTTGAAAATACTGTGTTCTATAGTTCAAGGTCAGCTTAACCACATGAACCGTATACGTACACAGTAGCGCTACTGTTTCTGGACATGTCATAATAGGTTCACTGTCATAAGGGATAACTGTAAATTCGGTTAGGTGTTTGGCAACGTCTGTCCAGTCGTCCCGCCAGGGAGGTGTAAATCAGCAGTAAAAATAGATCTGGGGCGGTAATCGTTACTGACAGAATACTATTTGAGCTTTACTCTGAAGGCTGGTTTAGATATCCGATTAAAATTAGGGATGCCCCGATCAATTTTTTGGGGGGACCGATGCCGATCACCGATCGGTGGCCAATTATCGAAGCATCTAACAAAAAGTAGTTAAATAATTGCGTCTAAATGTGTTTGACGCTGATGCAAATGTTCTGCCTTTCTATTGGCTTCACTCCTCACGCAAGTAGAAAATTCGTATATGAGGACTTTCTCTTATGAGGGGATGCTTTATAACAGTGGTTTTCAGCCTTTTTCATACCAGGGCCCAATATTTATTCAGCATTTGATTCACGGAGGACCACCATTTGATGACATTTTAGCCCCACAGACTCAAAACTAAAGATTATTTTGCTTTTGTCCAAATTTCCATGCTGGATTTGGCAAACAAAACAGTCAAGCATACAGATCAAAATGACCATTAATCTCCTACATTCTCTTGTTGGTAGACTTGGGCCAATTCAGATTATGAATATTTTAACTCTTGAGAGTGTAAACATGACCTGCAAGGGTACATTTGGTTTCATTCTTAAGCTGTCAAAGAGTTACACCTGGTTAACCAACTTCCCATCATTAATCCTGCGGACCACCTTGAACCCTCTCAAGGACCACTGGTGGTCCCCGGACCAAACCCCTGATTTATAACTTTACACGGACATGCAGTGACAATCACAGGTCTTACTTTTGTCGGCTACTCTTGGTGAATGGATTTAATGCTTAGTGGGGAGAATAGAACGGGTCTAAGCAAAGACCTTTTTGGGGGACGCCTGTCAGCGATGTATATATATGGTTCAAGCGGTTAAACCGGACACGGTGGTGATTGATGTTTTGCTGTCACCTGTTTTGCAGGTATTGACTGATTACGGGTCAGTCTCTTTATAGCCGTTGAGTCTGCCCGTTAGCCTCCCCCCAGGGTGCTGGTGTACAAAGTAACGTTAAGAAAATGTGTTTATTCTTAACCCTTTAGTGTACTGAACGCGTTTTGGTGTTCTAAGCATTATGTTTTAACTATTGAAAAATAGCAGATCTACAAGCTCATAGCGCGCCACCGAGTGGCGCGCTATGAGCTTGTATCTCTGCTATTTTTGAAAAATCGTGAAAACGTGGTGCAAATCTTTGAATATTATGTTATTCAGAAATCTAGACAGGACACAATGGGTTAAGCCTTTATCGGCAAGGCTCTCCTGTATTATTGATCACCCTCATTTCACACATTGACTTTCCCCCCAGACTTCCCCTATACCAGCACAAAAGTAGTGCGTGAGGTGAGAGGGAGACGTACGAGGGGTTAACCGTCAGCGGACCAAACTTCTTCTGTTTGAGTCTCGGGTCCAGGTAATTACGTTTAGCTCTGTTTCCTCTCCTCCGGGGACCCAGGCCAAAATTAGCATCTTAAGTGGAAAGTCGTGCTGGCACTGCCAGTGTCCGTGTGTCCGCTCACGCACACCAACATGTAGTGTGTGTGTGTGTGTGTGTGTGTGTGTGTGTGTGTGTGTGTGTGTGTGTGTGTGTGTTCGCTCCCAAAGTCTTACACAAGGTCCGAATTCCCCTGAAAGCACAAGCAAAAGACCAGATGAAAATGAATGTGCAGGAGACCTCGTTTCTCTGGTGACCTGTGTACACGAGAGCTTATACATGAATGAATGCATGTTATTGTGATCTGTACTCTCTGACAAGTACTCGTGGATGACACATTTTAAACTCATGAAACGTCCCATTAAACTATTAAAGCAATACTTCACCCACTAAATTCATTTTGTTATTAACTCATCTTGTGATGGTGTGAATATGACGATTATTTTCAGTTGTACTATCACATGCCTTTACAGGAAATGTAGAAAATGGGGTCCTGTTTTTCAAAAGATCAAAATCTCCTCAGTTTGATTTATTTAAGGAAGTGTCCAATCGTTTTACTTAGTCAGTGCTTCCATCAGAGGCATCACTTTTTTCTTGAAAAGTGCCTGGACAATGTTTACTAATAACCGTATTGATGACCATAGTGGACACCTTTTCATGATGTGACTCCCTCTAGGCTGCCTCTAAGCCAATGGGAGAATTACCAATAAAACCCATAGTCTGAATGGCATAAAACCCCATTCTCTGAATGCCACAACGTGCAGCCTTATTGGCTGCAGTTTGGTATGAGGTTTTGTTGAACTGGATGGTTTTGAATATATCGCAGAAGTGGATGAAATGACGTTACACCATCTCATGTAACAAATATTGCTGTTCTAGAACAGTTACCCTTAAAACTGCTGAAAAAAATAAAAAATACTGTTTTTCCCCCAATGACAGATGTAGTCACTTGTGACCACAAATGTCATGCGACCCGTTTCAATCAATCAGATTAGTCCCTCAAAATGAGAATAGAACGTATATGTGAGAAGTTTAACACAGGAGGCAACAGAAGCTAATGCTATGAGCTGAACTGAGAATTAGCTCACCTGTCCGCTATGAGTTTATGTTGCATTCTGGTCTGGATGTAAAGGCCTGAAAGGCGTACAATACCACTGATAGTTCTCATTGGATTCCTTCATTGGATTCCTTCTTCATTCCAAAGTGATTTTTGGGACGAGGTTTAAGGATTATCACAGCTTTCAAAAGCTCCAGTAGGTGAAGTTAAAATAACTAACAATTATGGGCCCATTATATGTCTCTAGGCCTTTCATAAGTACAAAGCTCAGCCAGTTACTTGCCCGAACATTGAGACTTTATAGCATAAATCACCTCCTTTTTCGCGCAGACAGCTAAAACCTGTCTAGTTAAAAGCATAGCTTAATGTTGGCGATTATGTGGAGAAGAAAGTTCAGTTATTCATCAGCATAATGTACTGTAGGTAAGTAGCCTATACAGTCGGCCCCAGCCAGGCATTAGCAGAGGTGATAACCGGAGTCGTACTCCCTGCACACACCTCAGGGACAGATGAGAGTGTAATGGGCGCCAACTGGAGCACTTTATTCAAGCACCACTTCTATGTCCAACCATGTCATGTTCTCTGCGTTTGGCCCTGCAGGCCTTCTGATGCGAGAAGCTTTTTAGTGTTGCATAGTGTAATTTGCTTTAATCACTACGTCTTGGCTCCACGCCTCTCTGCCTGCCTGTCAGGACTGAGAGCTGAGATTGTAGATGCAGATTACAGCCAATTGTGACTGTCTGTCAACGTCCTCACAAGGTGCTGGTGGGCCTTCACTGTGCAGGCGCCTCTGTTGAGTTCACTAGTGTCACAAAGAAAAGCCTTCAGAGAGTGAAGCTTTTTTGTGTTTTTTGATAACCCTTCTCTAATGTGTCTTTTTATTAAAGATGAAGTGCCATGATTCTGTACTTTCTTTTTTTTTGCATGGACTTAAAGCTCCTATATGCAATTGTATGGTCAAATGAATAATTACTTTGATTTTTAATGGTGATGATTTTTTGATTGATTTTTTTTTTGCTTTTCATTAAGTCTTCCTTTAATTAGATCATCTAAAAAAATATTGTCTTTTTGACACCTCTAGGGGCTGCAGAAGTCCTCCAAAGAAATCCCTATCGGCTTTGTCATTGGTTAACAAATACTACTGATGTGACTATTTCTTAGCCAACCAAAAAGATCCTCGTTAATAATGAAACAGTCTAATATACTTTACTACATTACTCTAATAGACCTCCAAGTGTGGTTATATTCAAGATCAAACAATCAACTAAGTAAACTTAAGTATGGAATCTGAGCACTGAACTGCAGTCAAACATCACTTTACATTATGAGCTGCATATTGGCATGGAAAGGTATGCAAACATGACACATGTGCGCACTCAGAGAGACAAGCGAGTGTACACACAGACCTGTCTTGTCAGTCTGATGGCGGCAGGCAGGACAGTATATCAGACTAACTTGTTGCATAAATGCCTTTAGAATGTGTTGCTTGTAGGTCAGATTTTCCGGAAAATTACCTGTTGTCTTTTCTGATTTATTGTTCTTCTCTTTCGCCTCTTACTGTCTCTACTACTATGATACTTCTTTACACCCATACATGATCACCCTTTTCTCCGATCCCTGTACTGTAATTGCACATTCCATTTAATGAAAGCTGCAGCAAGTAATGCTTTAAAAAAGCTATTCTGAAAATCACAAGAAATGATAGATAAGCCTTTATGCTGTTGCCTGAGCTACCTAAATTAAATAATATATTTCCATCCCAGACCCACATTATCCAGATGAAATCATTTTTGAAAAATATTTGAAATTAATTTATAAGCCACTTTTCGCACATAAACCTGCACCATCTTGTCCCAACATACTTAGCCGTTTCCCAGCCCTTTCTCAGACACACGCCTTCCTAAATGACCATTTCATTAACTTTTCTACAATTCGACTCATTTCTTGGGCACGTTGCTTGCGTCGGTGTGTCTGGGCTTCCCATCCATCATGCCTGTCAGCGAGTAAATGTGGTGTGTAGCGTAGTATACACTGTGGCGCTCGCTCGCTCGTTCACTCACTGCTGAAAAGGCAGAATTTGTTCCGAGGCGCTACGGTCAGCGTTTGGACTATAAGGCGAGTTTGAAGCGACGGTGTGGAATGTAGGTGTGTTAGTGGCCCACTGCAGCGGACGGTGCTGGGTTTCTACACCGCTAATCAGCGGTGCACCTGTGGTTTTCACATCTGGAGAGCGAAGGCAGCCAGTGGTTAGCATGGGTGCAGGAAGTGGGTTTGTCGGTGAGAGAGGAGCACAGCGCTATTTCACATATAGTGCCTTTTAAACTGTCGTGGAAAGTAACTAAGTGAATTTACTTAAGTACATTCTTGAGGTATTTGTATTTTACTGGAGTATTTCCAATTTCCAGTACTTTTGTTTGTGGTCCACTACATCAGCTGGATGCAAATATTCTGCTTTTACGCCCCTGCATTTATTTGGGAACTTTAGTGACTTGTTACTTTAGATTTTGATTACTATTACAAAACATGCTGTACATGAACTACTTCAGCCCCATCTGTATTTTGGCCATGCAAAAATAGAAGATCTACAAACTCACAATGCATGTAGATTGGCTATTTGCAAAAAGATTTCTAGAAAAGAGAAAATGGGGCATTCTGGCCAATTACTTTTGGTACATTTTGATGCCAATACCCTTGTACTTTTACTCAAGTACATTTTGAATTCTGTTGTATTTCTTATCTTTTTTTTGTATTTTTTGTGGCTTTCACCTTTTATTTTATTTTTACAAAGGAACAGACAGTAAAATGTGGAGAGATAGGGGGTGACATATAGTGTAAAAGCCGTTGGGGTCGGGAGTCGAACCCACGAACACGCCAGTCCACTATTACCAGCCAGTTCATTGTTCACCTTTTTCAAGCATCTGGGATGCTTGAATGTATGACCGAAACATTGCCTCTTATTAAAGTTTTTGCAATGCAGACGGTGTGCGGGGAGAGCCAGCGAAATCCAAAAGCGACCTCGCCCGCGGGTGCCCGGTTTCAAAAGCGGGCGCCCGCTTTCACAAAAACGGGCGCCCGGTTTCACAAAAACGGGCGCCCGTTTCACAAAAACGGGCGCCCGTTTTCAAAAGCGGGCGCCCGTTTTCAAAAGCGGGCGCCCGTTTTCACAAACTAGGCTATGCCTAAACCTAACTCTAACCCTAAACTTAACCTCAGTAAACCTATGCCTTAACCTAACCCTAACCATAACCTTTTGAAAAGGGCACCCGTTTGTGAAAACGGGCGCCCGCTTTTGAAAACGGGCGCCCGTTTTTGTGAAACCAGGCGCCCGTTTTTGTGAAAGCGGGCGCCCGCTTTTGAAACCGGGCGCCCGCGGGCGAGGTCGCTTTTGGATTTCGCCCCTGCTGTGTGCGGGCCTCTATGTACTTTGGTACATTTATTCTAGGACACAAATACACAAAATGTTTTGTGTCGTGCATTTGGTGACCATTTAGCCCGGACCACCCAGAGGGTCGTGACCAACAGGTTGAGAAACCTGCGGTCTAGTGGATCAGAGTCAGACCCAAACATCTGGCATCAGTCGATCCCTAGTCTTAAGCGTAATTACCCTTCTCCACAGGGGAACTTTTTCGATTTCCTCCACATCGCCTGCGATTACGTCTCATTGCTCCTGCTTGTGGTTTATTTTTGCTCCGGTGCGTGTTCCTCTCAATGTTCATCTTCTGCCTCAATGACGGCTTTCTGACAATTTTTTCCCTGTGGATGAGGGGGTTGTTTACAAGCAGCAAATCATAACGCATCCGTTGACCGCTATGAGTGACGCTATTGACAGCACGATAAACAGCCCGAGCCAGCTTGTATACAACAATGAGCGAGAACAATGGTGCATGTTGGCCCGTCACATTATAAATTCAAGGCGTTGAGACAGTCAGAAGTGGGGATGGGGGGAGGGGAGGGATGTTTGTTACCCACCATAATTGGATGTGCTCATGAATGATTCAAAGGCCAGATCGAGTTTACTGACACACGTCTGGTTTCAGTTGACTCGTCAACTCGACGTGACCTACCACCTCATGGACTGACTAACTATGCATTATGTCACAGTAGTGTTGTACGGGTGTTAGGGGTGGGACTCGATTACAATTTTTGATCTAATTAATTTGAGGTTTTGTAATTAATTAATCTTGATTGATGACAATGTTTGTAATATCAATATTTGACCTGAGAAGATTTTTTTGGTCAATTAAAGCATATCAATGAGTGACTGGGTTAACTAAAGCCATCTGATTGGCGGGGACTGTCTGCAGATCCGAAGTCCCAGAGATCCTAAGTCCCATTACTCTGAACATGCTCTGGAATTCCACCATCAGCATAACAGTTGGCCGCCTCGTTTTAAGCCTTGTGTTCACACCGTTACATTGTTATTGTGAGGGTGAGGGTTAGAGGATTAGTCATTTCGGACCAATAGGAGGATGAAACAATGGGAGGTCGGATCAATGGCAGGTTGAAATTTGTCCAGTGAAAAAGGTTCTGGGGTGCAAAATCTGTATGTGTGATTAAATGAATGCATTTTTTAAATGTATTATTGTTTCTGTAATTACTCCATCTTGATTAATCAGTTAAAGTCCCAGCCCTAATGGGTGTGCTTTCTCTCTGTGACAAGGGTTCCCAAACCTTTCCGGCAACGTTGACCCCTAAAGAATCATATTTGAACTGAACTGTGTAACACCCTAACAAGCACTTGGAACTGTAGCTGTTGAGACATTAAATTTAGTCAGTTCCACAGATAAATATTGTGTCTGCTCATGAGTATGAAAATCTTGCAATAAAACCGGATGCAATGCATCCCCACACTTCCCTGCACGCAAAACTTAGTTCTACTGGAAGCAAAACAATGTGTTGGTTGTTGCAATTGTTGTCCATTATGATGCACCAGGCATTATTGTCAATATGGTTGATTATGCTTTAATTTTTTGTATACAAAATGAATCTTCCACTCGGTCCTAGTTTGCTCGGATGAGCGGTTGTGTTTCCAATAGCACTACAGTTCTGTGAGCACCGCATGGTGATTGGTCTAATTTTGAGCAGCAGATACTGTACTATTCCTGATCCTCAGCTGGGTCCAGTTGGACAGTTGGTAAAATGGGCTCTTATAGATCTGTAACTCTTAATTTACAGATCTTCATCACTTGAGTTAAATTCAAGAGTAAAATTATATTTAAACATCTGAATTACTTAATTTTCAAGAATCTACACAATTAGAAAATGTAGAAGAATTGGTATTTTGAACATTTTCCAAGTTTATCTCTCCTAAACTGTGGATACAAACTTGGAAATTCTTAGTTTTGGGTCTGAGCGACTACACTCAACATCAAATGTAGTGGTCAGTGGTTAAAATGCAGACTAAATAGTGGGCCCTGGTATGAAAAAGGTTGAAAACCCCTGCTCTATAGCATTCGTAGAATGAGGAATAGTTGCCTGGCTACACGAGTAATGAAGCAGAGGCTTCGCTAGAGACTAACGAAGCAGAGGCTTCGTTAGTCTTGGCAATCACAAATATTTGACTGATAATTCGTCGCCAAGTACAATTTCATGTTGGTGACATCCCTAATCTCTCCATGCTGTCGGCTGTGGCACCTCTCTGATGGAATTTCGTGGTGGTGGTTGCTGAGAGGCGAGTCAGCGCTTTTGGCTGCTGTGTCAGGTTGCTCTGAAGGTTATGTGTATCAACCACCCCCCCTACTGCCACCACCCCCTGTGCCATGACTCAGCAAATATCACTTACATGGCAAAGGATGAGAACGCTGATTATCAGAAGGATGGTTTGATAGAAAAGAGCCATATTGAATAACAGCTTGCACCAAGGGCAGTGAATGTGATGAAACACGCAGTATAATTAAAGGGTGGAGGGCATCAGTGCAGTGGCGGAACAGACAAACAGACAGTCTTTTTTCATGGAATTACAGAGAGTTAAATGCCATCAGATGTCAATTTATCTTGTAGTCGCTCTAGACACATCTCTGTTGGCTTCTGCGCTGTTCTCTTATCAAATAGTTTCAGTCAGATGTCCTTAAGCCCTGGCTAAAGGAGGTTTTGGGAGCACGGATCTGTCCCTGTACCCCTGATTTCAGTAATCTATTACAATGTTTTTAAACTCGCAATAGAATGTTCAGCAACATCTTCAACAAATGCCAGTGGGTCTCAGATATTTCATGAAAGCTGTGATTAAAGCCTGCATCTTTAAATTATTCAAATGGCTACAGAACAGCAGGATCATAGGTGTAGAATTATAATACCTAAACATCACTATTGTGGTAATAGTTTAGGGTACAGAGCACTATTAGGCAGTTTCACAAAAAAAAAAAAAAGATTGGGACTTGGCCTAATGGACATTTTATTTTTTCATCTGTGAAGAATATCAAGTTTATCAAATTATTTTTCCCCTGTGAAGATTATATGAAATTGCGTGTGCGTGTGTGTGTGTGTGTGTGTGTGAACGTAATGTGGATTGTAAACTAAGTTTGGGTGAATGTACTGTGAATGTCACAGTGCCCATGTGATGTGCTTCTTTGGACAAAGTGCACCATGTTCCTCTACCAATTCACCTCTATCAACCTCTATCCATTGGTTTGGTTTCCATGGTTCCTCTCTTGAGTCAAACCACTACACTCTCACCTGCCATTTCTTGCTTGTTGTTACTTTCATCCCCTTGTGAATTGTAACCCTTCTCTTCTCCTTCTTTTCCTCCATCAGTGTTTGCAGGGCATGCTCTCGTCGCTCCACTCTGAGCTTGACTTTCAGAGGTACTTGGTAAAACTCCAGTGGCACCACAGAGTTAGTCCTATTACCTTTATCTGCATTGCGACTTGTGTCTCTATTGTGTGTGTGTGTGTGTGTGGTTTCAGACTGCATCCCCAACAATAACCTCAAATGTGTGAGTTAACCCCCTGGCTCGCCCGCTATTTCAGAACCTGCTGTGGGAGTGTGTATTAGGGTTAGGGTACCCTTTGCTGCCAAGTTAAACCTATAGCTTACGGCCTGTATGTCCCCACAACGAAACCAGACTCTACACGAAATACCCACTTCTTTATTTTATGTGGTTCATATGTGTGCAATTGTGCATACATTTACTCGTGCATTTTCTGGCGTGTGTGCGTGCGTGCGTGCATGTGCGTGTGTGTGTGTGTGCGCATGCGCGATTGGTGTCCAGAATAACCCAGTGGACTTGGCCTCGAGTCCAAAGCTCCATTAACTCCGTGGCACTAGCGGGTTTGCTAGGCCAAAAGGGTTTTCATTTCATAAAGAGCCCTGTGTCTGCTGACCACACAGTTTCAGTCGCTGTCGGTTTCCGCCCGACCCTTTGCCTGTGACGCAGATCACCTTACAGATTTCTGCCACACAATAGACCGGCGGGCTTCGCGGCCTGGCTGTGTGTGTGTGTGTGTGTGTGTGTGTGTGTGTGTGTGTGTGTGTGTGTGTGTGTGTGTGTGTGTGTGTGTGTGTGTGTGTGTGTGTGTGTGTGTGTGTGTGTGTGTGTGTGTGTGTGTGTGTGTGTGTGTGTGTGTGTGTGTGTGTGTGTGTGTAGTCTGGCCGCAGTACCACTTTGGCTTGACTTTAGTTGACTTAAATCTCTCGCTGGTAGACATTGAAGTGCAGACCGGTTCCAAAGTTATTAAACTGTAGCCTACTATGAATCAACATTCATCCATAATCTCTAGTTAATAGTAATTTCTCACACTAATATGGACAATTTAATGCCGACTTTAGGTCTTTTCTTGCAATTTTATTGTTTCAGAAATCGGAAAACTAATTCCCTACTACTGTCTACTTGATCATTACTTTGGTCATTACTGTAATCATTCAACAAAACAAAAAATTTCTTCCTCATCTTGATGTTCAGATAAAATAATGCATGTAATGCTCAATATTATCACTCCAGAACCAAACAGAAAGCAGCAAACCAGCTTGATGAATAACAAAGGGAGAATAGAGGTTGTAACGCATGTGTTAGACTAATCTACATCTTTAGTGTACTACAGTACATATCTGTAGTCCTGGAGTTTTCATCAGGTAGTCCATGGACAACTGGTGTTCCATGCAAGTATTGTGTGTGTAGCCCCTGAGCAGTCATTTTAGCAATGTAAGATTATTGATTTTTAAAAATGTCTTTCCAGTAGTTGACAAACAGTGAAGTGAATGACCCGGTGACTTAACTGTTCATGTATTTATGGGTAAGTTGGAGATCAAGAAATTCAATAGAAAAAGGGAGTTAGAATCTCAAGAGGGGGAAGTGCGCAGATTATCTTGTTGAGTCATAGCATTATTGTCATCAGTGGACCATTGGTTTGGTGAAACAGTGCAATGCATACACATAGGATGCTCAACAGTGGTCCCCAGGTTGATTCTAAATCGGTTAGCTTAGATCTTTATTACGTTGTGGAAAGATGTGAGAGGGAAAACCAGAAAGCATGCATGTCGTTTTGGGCACATTTTCCAGAAAACTGAATTTAGGTCAATTTTAAAATTGTATTGGGAAAAAAGTCTTGTATAGGCATACGTTTCAGCTTGAACTCCTGAAAAGTACTATAATCAGCAGGGTATCGGGTTTTGACTGTTTCGACATTTCTTCTGTTCTTATCATTGTTGAACGAGGCCCCCGCAGGCGTAATCAGTGTGCATATCAAATGTTAAATTAAAGATGTTCTTATGCTTTTCTAACTTTCAACACAGCGGTGTGGCGGTGTGCATGTTTGAACTAAGTGATGATGGCAGCATACAGTATTGATATTGTTTTGCACATTTGCATGCCTGGAGTGATTTGGCATATCTGGGTGCTGTGCCGGAAAAAAAACAAATGAACTAAAGTTTGTGTGTTTCAGAACGGTCTTACTTTGCCTTGCATGGTCAAACAGACGCCATTATTCTTGCATTACTCCGAAAAAGTGTGTTTAAGACAAAACCTAATCAAAGTTGTTTTCGTAACTGTTAATATATTGTCTGGTTTTGTCAGAAGCACTTTTTAACGCTTCAGGACCTTTGCTTCGCAGTAGTGTACAGTATGTTTATTAAGTATCTGTCTTCCCACCTCCTCCCCCATCCAGAGCAGAAGCCCGAAGCACGGCCCCAGCCCCCAGCCCAGCGTGTGCGACCAGGCTGACCATCTCTCCTTGGCGTCCCTGGAGTCGCTGGACACCATGTCAGAGGCCGACGCCCCCACGGCCTTCACGCGCGGCAGCCGCGTCCGCGCCAGCCTGCCCGTGGTGCGCTCCACCAACCAGACCAAGGACCGCTCACTAGGTATGCCAGAGAACCGGGACTCGGTTCAGGGAAAAACACAAGAAAAGTTATCTAGAAACATGGGGAAAAAACAAAACAATGGCATAGAGTAGGTTAAGGTAAAAGCTTTTGCAATTACACTTTTAAAAAAATTGATGATTTCATGGAAACTATTTTGTGATTTTTTTGTGTGTGTGTTTCGGGCGTTTTATGCCTTTATTGATAGTCAACAGTCTGTAGGGTTCGGGAGACAAACCCACGGCATGCCGTCAGGTGCCCAGACGTCTGAATTGAAGATATTTTGCTTAGAATTGTGCATGGCTGCAAGGTTCTTAATGCCTAGCCCTTTAAGAATCTATAAATCCTGTTAGGTTGTATCCTTGCAAACCACGTTGCGGCCATAATTTGCATTTTCAATTTAAAGTTAACTGACCCCTTGAACTTTAATAGTTAACCTACCATAGGCCGCTGCCAACTGGGGTTGGGGGGGTTGAGACCTCCTGGCCTCCAGCATGGCTTGAGAACTCTGTATGAAATAAATTTGTTTAAACAAAAACACAATGATCTCACCCCCTGTGACAGCTCAGGTCTTTCCAACTCAGTCCATCTATTATTCCCTTCCTTTGCTCCTTCCTTCTCCCTCCTCCCCATCCATCCATCCATCCATCCATCCATCCATCCCCTCGCTCACCCGCCTCCGTGGATTGAAGCTTATAGTTTTAATTAGAATGCATTTCCTCTGTAGGGAGAGATTAGAGGATCCGTCCACAATATGCCATCGTGTTATTGACAGGATTAGAAATGGGTTTGTCTTATCAATACAATGCGGTGCTTCATTTGCATCCATGTGCAGAAAACTGGTCCGTCAGTCGCTGCAGCGCGAGGCTAAGCTTTGCTGCGTTGGCGCAAGGACAGGACTGCGAGAGAGAGAGAGACAGTGCCCCTAGCTTACTCTCTTGGGGCGTTGGAGTCTTCAAGGTAGCTTAAATGTGTAAACAAAGTCTAGGGCGGTATCTTTCGCCGGATAATTGTCGTGCTTCTCTTTATTTTCATCCCCGGACAGTCTGTTGTCTGAAGTGTCCAAAGTGAACGTGAATGACGCCACTGGGGTGTCATTTATTTTCCGTGCTCCTCCTCCTCGGTGCCAACGGGGGCCTCCCTACTCCATGGCTGAGTCGGGGATGGAGAAATGCAGAGCCCGTACCATAAACACTCTCCAGAATATTACATGCTTCACTGCATAGACACACGTTCACGCGCACGCCCACATGCCAACTACAGTGTAGTAGTCGTGTGCATGCACGCGCGCGTGTACACTGACCCACATAAACACAAAGATCTGGAGAAAGCGTTAGGGCAGTGGGGGTGTGTGTGTGTGGAGGGGGGGTAGTGTGTTCGAAGGGGAGGAGAAACAAGGGGCACCACTTTACCCCAATGTCCCTCCCACACACGCGCGGACCCACACGCACGCATGCACACACACACACACACGCACGCAAACTTTAGTTTTGTCCCCACGGACATCTGGAGTGCGCTAGTATCCTGGGCTCTCGCTGTGGAAGCAGTGTGGTCTTTTCTCGGGACGTGTTATAGGGCTCAGAGAGAGCAGGGAAAGCAGGGAATGCTTAAACCCCTTCATGTGAGTATTGCTTTTTTTATGCACTACGATGTCGCCATGGCCTCCTCGCACGCTATTACATTTCAAAGCGAGCATTATGTGGTTGTAATACAGTATTACTTTGCGACTTTGATTCAGCCGGTTAACAATGCTATACGGAAACAAAAGGAGAGCTTTGCCCTTCATTGTTCTTTGTTGTACTTTTTCTGGACCGTCGGGAGACTTTGTGGCTCGGTCGTAAAAAAAGAAGCCCAACATGTCTGCACACTGCAGCACGACGTCCATTTGGTCGGAAACACTGGGGCCATTTGGTCCTAAAACGCCAGACCATTTGGTTCTAATTCAGAGGGAAGTCAGACAATCGGCACAACCTGAATCCATAATAGAAGTTATTAAAGTCGGCCAAAAAGCTGTTTGGCGCCAGCCCTGTCAGTGGCGCTGCCGGTGCCGAGGTTGATTTGAGGCCATTTGATTATTATGCGTTGTGTTGGATTGGTGAAGCTTAGTCATCAAAAATGTACAGCCACAGCTTTCTCCCAGTGCTTGCTGCTAACAGGAAAACTAACTGGCTAACTGTTAGCATAACAGCTCACTGGGGAAAGACAAAAGTTATTCTGCCAATGGACACTGAAAAGTTATTACAAGGAAACCCAGACAGACCAGAGGGTGCTATGGATGGACTCAGCAAATTTTATTTCCTGGATTTGTTGCTCTCTCTCTCTCTCTCTCTCTCTCTCTCTCTCTCTCTCTCTCTCTCTCTCTCTCTCTCTCTCTCTCTCTCTCTCTCTCTGTCTGTCTCTGTTTCTCTCTCTGCCTATGCTTGTGTTGTGGAACATGTAGGATCTTGTATAATATTTCACCAACATCTGGTAGCTTTTACAGGCACAAGTCCTTTTATGGGGTTACACCATGTAAAAGCTGAACCTCCTTTTCTTTAAGGCAGCTAGAAGTAGTAGTACTATAGAAGATTAGGTATTGATCTTATTGGCAGAGTCTGATAAAGTAAGCAAACATTCACCTTTCTAAAGGCATTTTCTCCTTTACTGTGTATAGCATATGCTTTGCCACATATCCCTGGCAGGGTGTATATAGTAGCAGTGTGTGGGGCGTGCCCACATGTATTTTGAGGCAGAGACATCTGTTTTGCTGAAGCGTAGCGCCGAAGCCCCACCCAGACAGAGTTTGAGACTTCTGACTTTGGTTTCTTTGATGATGTACAACTCCACTCCCAGCTCTCTCTCTCTCTCTCTCTCTCTCTCTCTCTATCTCTCTTTCTCTCTCATCGCCATCGTTTTCTACCAAACCCTTGGGCCTTCTGAAGCACAGAGATGAGCAAGGCCTAAGATCATTGATTTTGTTTATACAGTAGCTGTGGTTCTCACAGCGGGGAAATGCTTGATTGGGATGCCCTGCAAAGTGAGTTAATAAAGCTACGGAATCAGAATCTTCAAAACTTCAAATGTGAAAAATGTGTAATACTTTATTTTACTTTTGGTTCGAGAACCACTGGTTTATCCCATTAAACATCTGCTATTTCCGATGATCATTTTTGAAACATCTGGAAAGTGATCATGAATGGCATTTAGTTGAATCGGCGTCAGGTTGGCCTGGGCTGTAGTGGTCCAGGTGGTCCAGGCGGTTAGGCTCATAAGCGGCCTGACAGTGCATTGCGGGTTTGAGTTTCTTGCGTGTTTTCTCAATCTACACTGTAGTCTATCAATAGAGGCAGAAACCCCCCTTAAAATATCTTTAAAAAGAATCCCCTGGTCTTAACGGGACCTTGTATCTCTGTGCGTTGTGTTCCAGGTGTTCTGTACCTGCAGTACGGCGACGAGACCAAGCAGATCCGCATGCCCAACGAGATCACCAGCGGCGACACGGTGCGAGCGCTGTTCGTCGGTGCCTTCCCCCAGCAGCTCACCATGAAGATGCTGGAGTCGCCCAGCGTCGCTGTCTACGTCAAGGACGACATGAGGAACATGTACTACGAGCTCACCGACGTCAGGTACTGTGAGAGGCATTGTCTGTGTGTGCGTGAGTGTGTGTGTGTGTGTGTGTGCGTGTGTGTGTGTGTGTGTGCGTGTGCGCGCATGTGTGCGAGAGCACTGAGTCCTTAAATACAGCACCATAATCCGTTCACACAAACATTCATACACTACTGGCAGAGGAAACCATGCAAAGAATACCAACCTGCTAATCCATAGAAATTTGGGGGCAGTGTCTTGCTCAAGGACACTTTGACAACTCTGGGGAAGCCCATGATCAAACTCTCATCATACTATCCTTAGTACTTATCCAGATGGTTACATAACAGATAGTCTCTACTGTCGGCCTCACAACGATTGTCCAACGATTGAAGATGAAACGCTCTGCACAACACAAACACCGAAAATGAGACCTCTGTAAAGCGGTTGCCCCGCCTCCACCCCGCACTTCCCTTTCCATCTTTGCAGTAGCGTGAGCTTGCCCTACTGTAAATCAAAATTAGTCCTACGTAAATTACACAGTTTGCTGCCTGTTTAGCAGAAATGGAAATTCCAAAATGTATTTTAAAATATATGCTTGTGGTCGAACAGATGACGGCATCCTTTTCACAGCCTTTTCAGTGAGGTGTATAGTTCCACAACCTACAGTATGTAGCAGACAGACACACAGTGTGTTGAATAGTGGTCGGGCCTGAGAGACTGTAATGTCAGACAGAGAGTGACCGTGACTGTGACAGGCGGGGGATAAAATACTGGGGGAACAAGGAAGTGCACTTTTCACCAGTCGTCGTTTGATACTGTAGGTCATCCAAGGTTCAGCCTCCCAGCGTATTGTTCACTCCCCTCCTCCTGTGCTACAAAGCAGCCTTCCTCTTTCCCCTCCCCAGATCCTTCCTGGGTTATAGCTCTCTCTCTATGCACAGGAAGTGACATAGGCCAGGAAAAGGTCTTCCTTTTTCCTCCAGGCTTGTTTCCTCATAAGGTAAGAGTCCTTTTGGAAACAGAGAGCTAAGCCTGACAGGTTTTTAATCAAAACAAACTGCACACAGGCATCTTACAATGGCGCTCAAATGGGCTGTGTCGGCCTGTGCCACAGAGTTGCCGTCGCCCGAGCCCTGGGTTATGGGCCATGGATTCCCTGAACAGTAGCTGCATCCAGCTTACTGTGGACATTTAAATCAAAACTCAAAAATCAAAACAAGACCCACCTGTTCAACCTTGCTTGTTGTTCTGGTTGAAGATGTCCATATTTTATTGCCACTACATGCATTGTAATGACATTTTCTATATATTATTATATTTATTTTATAGATTTTTGTGTTGACATTTGTGGTGTTTCATTACTGTGATTTTGTTGTTTTTAACTTTTTATTATTATTTATAACCATATATAATCATCTGGCCACTGGCCGTCCTCGATTAGAAAGCGCTTTGGATCAGCTGCTGTTTATTTTATTATGGTGTATATAAATAAGGATGACGTGACTTGATTTGACTTATGATTAACGTCGCCTAGTTGCTTACATAGTTTGGAGGGAGTGGAGACAGTGCTGAAGATTAATGGCAGCTTATCTAGAAGTAACCCATTTGATACAAACAAAAACACTGTCTGCTAACATCTTTGTCGAGAAGTGGGCCAGCCGACCGTGCAATTGCTCAATATTGACTCATTTCCTGGTTTATAAAGACTACCGATTAATGTTTAAAAAGCACTGGTGCCCCAAAATGAATAATTGCAGAATAGGTCTACCGGCTGGCGGCTACACTATATACTGTAAAACCATTTTCTGTTTTCTTTTAGCAAAATCCTAAGTAACTGTGTTCCGTCTCGCTCCTATCTCCTAGCTCCTATCCCGTGTTCTTGCCCTGTGGCCTGTGTGTACTTTGTGACTAATTCTGCATTTTTATCAGGGCTGTAAAAGCCGTCCCGTGACTCGTGTGCATTATAGGACGGTAGGCACTGGAGAGGTAACGCTAACACAACCCCCCGAGAGAAAAAGAAATGACAAGGCGTCGTCCGCGTGCTAACAACAGCCTCGCGCTCGCAAATATGGCACTACTGGATATTATTATCTTCCACGTCTGAGTCCTATTTCAGAGACAATGTCGTCGTACAACAGGAGATGGTCGTTATATGAGCCGCCCTTGTCAGGCTACCAGCCACTGGCTGGTCTGCTAGGGAGAGGCAGAGCCAGACTCAGACGGGACAGGCCCGTGTCGGATGGGGACGCCTGGGCAGCCTTCTTACCTCCGCATGCCTCTTCTACCCCTCACAGGAACATCACGGACCACTCCTGCCTGAAGGTGTACCACAAGGACCCCGCGCAGGCCTTCAACCATGGGCCCAGGCCCACCAACGGTGATGCCAGAGTGAGTATTATTGCACCTGACTGAGTGCAGCGGATCTGAGAGAGTCTGAGCCTACAGGCAGTATGAGTAGCTGAGGATCCTAATGTTTGTGAATAGTATACTTTCTGATTCATACTCACATTTTATGAGGATGTGGTGGCATAGGGGCTTTGGTCTCTAAGATAAGGCTAAGTCATCGCACAAATTGTGACCACGCTGTTTAATCACAGACTGGCTCCTAGACTAAAAAAACAAAAAGAACTGAACCGGTTCCCCGCCGAGGGAAAAGGGGGCCACAGTGCCACCAGTTCAATTCCCAGCTCAGGACCTTTGTTGCGATATGCTCCTCGGTTTCTATGCTTTGCTTTTAAATCAAGCTCAAATAACATCAAACACCAAATACACACTACATTACATGTAATATACGTTGTATTAGTATACTAAAAATAATAATACACTGTACAAAACCCGTTACCTTTGGCGATACTGTGATACAGTATACTTTTTATTGACATACAGGGGTTTATGAGTTGCAGCTGGTGCAGTCCAAGGTGACATCCCTTATAGTTGTGTGTGACATGAATAGGCCGGTTGGAGAGGAGAGGCCCGGCCCCTCCGGGGTCCTCCTGCTACACTCCTTGTATCCTGTCGACATCGGCCTGAAGGAATGCCCCCCTGCCTCTTCCAAATCTATTTAGAGTGGGTTCTCCATTGTCCGGACAGCCCGGTTTTCAGGGGCCTACGAATGGGGCTCTGTGTGCACGCATGTATGCACGTGTGGATTCGTAGGGGGGGCAACAATTGGGCCCACTTTGCAGGATTCTTTTTTTCATGTCCTCTCCTTTAATCTCTCTCTCTCTCTCTCTTTCTCTCTCTCTCTCTTACCAGAGTACCATGTTCATGTCCTGATGATGTAATACAGTGTTTTTCAACTTTTTTTCATACCAGCCTTTACCAGGGCCCACTACTTATTCAGCATTTTAGCCACGGGGCACATTTGATGTTGAGTTTAATCTCTTGGACCCAAAAGCAGGAATTTTCAAGTTTGTGTCCACAATTTAGGGAGATAACTGGCAAAACGACAAAATAACAATTCTTCTACATGTTCTAGCTGTGTAGATTCTTGAAAAGTAAGTTTTGTTTTATTTAAGTAATTCAATGTAACTCTTGAGTTATGCTCTCAAGATAGATCTATAACCCCTGATGTAATGACATTACAGCTCCAAAAGAGCTCATTCCTCATGTGTTTCTGCTCAAAATGCTCTCTGGTCAAGTGACCTCTCTCTATCTCTCTATCTCTATCTAATCTGTCTGACTCTTTATCTCTCGCCAAACGTTTCTCTCTGCATGCCACAGCATTGCAGCATTACCAGTACTTCTTTGAAACGAGAAAGGAGTTATAAGGGTTGCCATGTTAGGGGGGAGGTGAAAGTGAAATAATAATAGATGGTGACAGACAAGTCAGAATAGGTGACCGTGAGTGACATGGCGTGGTGTCGGGGTGCCTCTCATAATGGCATTAATTTGACAGTGCGAGAGCGACGACAATAAATTGGGCCCTGTGCACTGGAGTGTGAGTTTTCCGGGAGAAACTATTAATTTACACCTCTATTTTTAGAACAGGTGCTGTGAGGCAATGTGCCGTCAGTTGAATTCCTCGCGCCGGCGAGACAAGTAAAGGTGAATAGACGCGCGTATGTTGTGCAATCTATAGGCATGGTAGTACACCGCAGAAGTGTGATGTCTTGAAAGGAATACACTTGTCAATTTTTAACTTGGTGGATTAGGGGAGAGTGTAGGGGTCTTGTGTTTTACACTGTCGCTGGTAGACTTTACTCTGGGCAAATATAGGTAACATTTTTATAGTTGGTGCTGGTTGGGGTAGGCGTGTACGGCACAGTATATGAATTATGTATCGCGCTAGGTCAGAAGTCTTTCTTTAGTTCTTTTGAATACTGTTCCAAAAATCTATTACAGTTTTAGTGTTTGCTTTCATTTGGTTAAACCACTCAAACACAAACAGTACTATCTATAAAACGATAGTGTGAAACCCTTGTCCAAAACTTCCAGTGTATTGTTTCCAGGGTATTGTAGCTATTGAATAGTACATACAGTACATTTTGTTGATGTTTTTAATGGTTGAATTAAATATTTATAAAACCCACAGGTAGAGTTAACTACTTAAATTAGACAATACATTAATGACCCGTTGTGAGCTTGTTGTGGAAACTCGCGTGTGGAGGGGGACAAAACATTAATAAAAGTTGAAATATGGAGGAGATGGAAGGTATCTTTCCAACAGCAACAATATGTTATATAACACAAATACAGACAAATGTTAACACAACTGTTATATACTGTATATATTACTCAAATGCAAAGGTTTGAATGAAGATTGTTTTTTTTTTGTTTTTGTTTTTTGGGGGAGGGGTAGACCAACATATGGTAAAAAGCTCTCTCTGTGTGTTACTCTATATGGAGCCGACCTCTTTTAATTGTGAAACCCCAAACCCTTGCATTCAAGGAAAATGGGTAAATGCTATAACTTGATGAACTGTGCACCTGTTCAAACATAGTGTGTGTGTGCGTGTGGACGCACGTGCGTGTGCGTGCGTGTGTGTGTGTGTGTGTGTGTGTGTGTGTGTGTGTGTGTGTGTGTGTGTGTGTGTGTGTGTGTGTGTGTGTGTGTGTGTGTGTGTGTGTGTGTGTGTGTGTGTGTGTGTGTGTGTGTGTGCGTGTTCGAGGCCGAGCATGAGCATGTGAGCAAGCGCTCTGTTTGGGCTTTTACTTGTACCCTTGTTTTTGAAAGCATGGCTTTACCCCCAGATCAGGTTCAAAATGGTAGTCACAGTTACCGCTTTTATTGATGTGGCCTAGAACAACACATCTGATTCAGGCCAGGCCAGATGGTGCAGAGAATGTACACCGTAAAGTGCAGAGTGCTTCTTTGACTCCGGACTGTAGAAAATGAACCCCCACGGCTTGGCCCTGGGTAAAATGAACACTCAGGTTTGGTCCTTTGCAACAGGTTGTTTGGTCAGTAGAATGTACACTAGTCACTAGTGTACATTCTACTGACCAAACAACCTGGAACACTAGTGACTAGTGTTCCACTCCTACAACCAGCCTATTGCTAGTTAAATACAAGCCTGTGTCGCAGATCTTAAAGTGGGGTTCACAGACCACTTGAGATCTTTGGGGTGGTCTCTCTCTGTTTATCCTTGTTAATGACACGGTTAAGTTTTTAGATTTGCGAGTCGAGCAGCAGGTTTTCCTCAGTGTAGTCGCAACATCGACAACATGTACAGTATTGTGTGTGTATTGTCTGGCTACTTATTTATTTTTTGTTTTGGTCTTTTCTGCTTTTATTGATTGTACCAAGTGAAGAGAGAGTGAGAGGAGGGGAGAGACACGCAGCAAAGGTTGTTATGAGCAGGATTCGAACACGCAATGTGCCGTCAGGCCAAGGCCTATAAATGTGGCATGCGCCTAGACCACTTGGCCAGTGGGCGCCCCCTACTACTTCTTTTTTCTGACATTATTGAGCCCCGCAACGAAAGACTTTCATCTAATCTGGCGCGTGCAGCAGGCCTTCTGCTTTTCCAGATACTTTCTCTCAGGTCCGTGGCCACATTCCTTTTCAATTTCAGGGCTCTTCACATGAAAACGTTTGAGAGCCTCTGTTCTAGCGGTTCATTCGCCGTAGCTCTTTCTTTTTGTTTGGTATGATACACTCGCCTTGTTCTCTGAAAACACTGGAATAAAATTCCGCCTCTATTTTTGTGCTGCGGGAATGCGTTCACGGCAGTGCAGTCAGTGTTTTGTAAACAGAGCCAACAATTATTGACTTAATCTCTTTGACGGGGCTGTTCCCTCCTGGATAATCCACTTTAGTTGTTTTTTCTTTTTTTTGTTTTTATACTCTCTCCCGTGTTTGATGATAAGATCCAAATAGTCACATTATTTGCGGATTCAGTGTGATTCAGCTCGTTGCCACGATGCTATCAAGCACGGGCTTGCCTTGCACTGAGAGCAATAGTTTGATTTTCTCCAAAGTTTTCTTCCATACTCATTTATAGAACATGTTTATTTATTTTTTATTTTCCTGACGTGAAGTTCAGGGCTAATTCATATGTTGTGTCACTCAACATACTGCATAGATAGATACAGTTAGTACACAAAAAAGGTAAAGTGTTGACATGACACGCGAATGCCACGCTCACAGAAACAGATTAGATTAGATGTCCTTTATTATTGTCCACAGGGGAAATTAATTTGGCCCGGGCCAGAGTGTAGATAGGATAAGGATTATGTACAGTAAACAGGGAAAAAAGCAATCAACAGCAAAACTATAAACAACATGAATACAATCCGTCACACTGACACCAGTTTCATATGTCTTCTTTGGCCGCTAAGTTTCAGTATCTACTGAGTGCGACATTTGCAAAAAACACTGTTTTGGAACAGAAACTCCTACACTCCTACTTTTTAGAACTTCATCAGCACATTGGGGCCCTCATCTAGCTTCTCCTACACATCCGTAACTTTTGTAGTAGGGGTGCAAGATACTTTATACTGTATATCAATATGCCGTTTGCATTGGATTTGGCTCTCTTTGTACTTCTAATTTTTCCATAGCATGCACCACAGCCTGTCATCATCATCGATGATGTGACTCTAGTCTAACCTCATAAAAATAGTGTCACAACCTCTCCCAGAGTTTGCGGCGTTTTTGAGAGTGAGGGAGGGGGGGGGGGGTGGAGGGGGGGAGAGAGAGAGAGAGGGAGAGGAAGAGCTTAAAAAGTCCACTTGAGCCAAACTGAAACCAAATGTTCTCTCTCTGAACACTGTTCTACATTTACCTCACATCTTTGTCCATTTGTTTACTTTTAAGCGTGCTCCCATTTTGTGTTTGTTCCAACTAAGTAAAGTTTTGTGTGCCTAGCCCAGAGAAACCCAGAGCACTTCCTTTTGAAGTCATTCGAATTTACAAGCAAAGTTTGATCCCTACATGTGAACAGTACTTTGGTGTAGTTGTGATTGTCAGCTGATGATTGTAGATGCAAGCCATTTGTTCTCATGAGATTGATTCATTGATTTAATAATTTATTAACAGTTTGAGATGTCCAGGATTGTGGGGTGTTTCAAACTTCCCCTGCCTATGTTTTAAGTTTGATGGCACCGGCCGCTGAGTTGCATGGAAATCCACTTTTAAAAAGAAGTAATTGCTTATCGCAACGTTTAAAAATGTTCCAAAGTGGCGATCACAACAACAGAACAGACGACTAAGCGAACCGCTCCTCTCCACCCCCTCAATTGTGATGAATAGGGACTCAATGTATCGTAACAGTTTGCAAATAGCATAATTTCGATTCATCGAGAGTGCTGGACGTTAAGGGCTGTGTTGGACCAATGAATAGGGCTGCAATATTGAGTATTTACCTTTTGGACTAATGGGATATTCAAAAAGCACGTTTTGGGGGAATTTTGTCCAAATATATTGTACATCCCAGGTATGACCTGATGAGGGTGTGACCGATACATCGAAACGCTGTCATTTTTACCTGCACCCTAAAAGGGCTTGAACTGTCTGTGATGCTACCGTGTCCATCTTCCTATATGTCTAAAGAATCATTGTGAAAGAAAAAGTCTAATGGATTATATCTAAAAATTATTTCTCAATAGTCCAATCAACCACTAAAGTCACATATTTGTTGTCACCCAATTTGTGAAAAGCTATTTTGTAAAGGATTATTTAATACTCGATCAAATTGATTCATTTGATGAACACCGCTTCTCCCCACCACTGATCTCAGGAAGCAAACAGCCCAGCATTTGTCCCCCTCACTCAATATCCTGCTACAGGTTTTGTTTATTGCCTTTTTTAAACCAGTGTGTCGCTAACATATTTATAGACTGTGTGCTTTCAGCTAATTACCTTCTTTTTGTCCTCAGTGTTTCCCACAGCTAAGACAGTCCTTGTTGCTACAACAAAGCTGTTGATCTAGTGCTAGTATGCGCGCGCGCGCACACACACACACACACACACACACACACACACACACACACACACACACACGCACACGCGCACACACACGCACACACACACACACACACACACACACACACACACATATACGCACACGTACACACAAACACACGCACTAACACAAGCAAGCACACACACACACGTGTGCGCGAGTGCACGCACGTTTGCATATACAGTCTCTAAAGCCACACCCTCTTGTTTCCACAATAACGTTTGTCAATGGCCCGCCATCAATTCTCTTCAGATAGTAGCCCAGACATGACAAAAAGGGTTTTGTTCAAAGCTATGGCTGTTGCATAATTTGAGGGCGAACTCCTGTCCTGTCTTTAGGCCTTTTGCTGCTCAACCCATAGCGTAGGCGTGCACCCCATGCATGAGTCATATCGTATACCTGGGAAGAACAATAGTTTATTTGTTTGATGGGGACTACAGAACGGAAGATGATGGATTACTATGTTGTGCTTTGCATGTGAAAACTGTTGCGATGTTGTCAACAGCGAAAAGTAACTCAGTACTGAGAAGTAACTCAGTACTAAGAAGTAACTACAGTACTGAGGTCAATATTTTTTCTTCTACTCCACTCTATATCTCAGATCCAATTATTGTACTTCTACTCTTTAACTTTAGTTATTGGTTACAAGAACATACATTAACCACTATTACCACTTCAGCACTTCATATACAGTATACCTCTACATAGAGCTTGTAGCTTCTGTGTTCGAAAGATTTTATTAAAAACTCAAAACTAATGAATTTTGACATTTCCACGTAAGTCTACTCTTACGGTACTTTAGGTACTGTAAGTATATTTAGGTTGTAGCATGTTCACTTTTTTAAATATTTGTTTGTCATTAATAGTGAAAATAGACAGGAAAGAGGGAGAAAAGGGGAGAAACCTGAAGCAAAGGCTGCCATGAGCGGGATTTGAACACGCGACACGCAGCCTGACAGCAGTGTGTGGCATGTGCCAGCAGGCGCCCCCCTGTATTTATACTTTTAGTAGTAGGCCTACTATTTCCACCACTGGTTGTCACACTATATTAAACCTTCTAGGCCCTGTACAGTACTGGTATATCATATGACAAACAGTAATTAGCCCTTCACTAAGTCCCTCCCCAGTCTGCCCTTGTCCAATAGAGAGGTTAGCAGAGGAAAGCTTGACTAAGGAAGCTTGACCTGCATAGCAACAGTTGCTAAACTAGTGTGGCGAACAAAGAGGGCCTCCCACCAGTTCTATGCAAACGAAGCAGTGCTCTATTTCTGAGAAGTATTTGAATTTGAAGTATTTAATCTAGAAGGTTACAGTAAATCTTTGCATTTTCCAGAAGAAGTAGCACTTGTAAACCTCTCTCCTCCCTCTCAATAAGTGTCAGTGAATGGAAAAGGCCTAGAGCAAACAACAGCTGAGGTGAATGCACACAGGAAGAGACCTGTGAGATTAGATGGTAGATAAGGCTGCGGCCGAGCCGCTGAGATAATTGCTTACAGTCATGGCAAAAGCCATCATGCTTTGCACAGCAGGTGGCTCACCGCAATACCACAGGTGAAATTACTACCTGAGCGACAGTCAATCTGTACGTGCACTTAGTCACAGTGCTGTATTCAACCTGGTAATATACTGTACTGTATATATAGAAAAAATAATAATTTTGTTTACTGTAGGCTACTCCGAGGTAGTGTGTATCTGGGGCTGGGGGTCATGTGGATCTCAATAGCCTTTTTCAGTTGATCATGTGGCGTCCACACAATAGATATGGCACACATTGTAGAGTGGCTATTTTGTTCGGTGACCACATGAGCACACACTGTGTGTCTGGGAGGGAATAGTTATTATTAGAATACGTACAGTAGAATATAGACACCCCGTGCAGAGTTACCACCTAGCCAGATACTGAGAATATGATATATACTACATATACAGTAACATTCCACTTAAAGGAGAATTCCACCCCAGTAGGCTTTCTTGCCTTTATTTCTCTCTTTCTCCCATCCCCCACTATAGGCTTAGAATGGGACTATGGGATGTTGTTCAAATTCACCTAATTCCATCGCTACAAAATTAAATCTTTTGATATATATTGTCTCTCCATCATGTCAATAGTGTGTGGACACTCACACTTTCACTTTTGTTTCAGCCGTCTTTTAGCTGCCTCAAAAGGCGCACGGTTTATGGCTGAAAGTGTGAGTGCCAAGCACTACCTACATGGTGGAGAGACAATACATAGTATAGCAAAAATGTGGATTTTGAAGAATGGAAAGAGGTGAATTTGAACCATTTATTTTTTTATTTTATTTTTATTTATTTTTTAACAAAATAACAACTGGACCACCTTTTTGGTAATAAATCAACTGCAAATAAAGGTAAGAAATCCTTCTGGGGTGGAATTCTCCTTTAACCCAGAACAGATATTTCATTAGCTTCATTGTATATACAGTCAGGCTCCTTGGGGTCCTTTATGTGTGCTCAGCCTGAGGCTCAGTTGCCCAGTGAAGCTGCCTGTATAAAAAGAGAGGTTTCTGAACGGACCTGTTGCAAATTAACCAGCTGCTTTTGTAGCCCTTAAGGTGCATAGTTGCATCATTTTGTAGTTTTTCGACAATCCACAGCTTTTCATGTACAAGACAGTTAATTGAGCTCACAGGGCTTGTGTATTCTTTTAAGAATTGCACAATGCTGAATCACTGTAACACTTTTTCAAAAATGTAGTCTCAATTCTTATCCAGAGATATCTTGTTTTCATCTAAAAAATAAATCCCTAAGAGAAGCCGGGCTGATATCATATTACATGCTGGAATTTCTGCGCAATCCTGGATAAATATTACTGCAGTTGTACCCTTGATATCTAATTACCTCTACTAAGGAAACAACGGCAGACCACATGTTTTCTTTGAAAAGCAACAGAAAGAAATTGGTGTTTTAGTTTTGGGCTAAATTCAGGACATGAAATCAACAGTCAGACCAGCAGGAGCATAAAACTAGTGGTTTATCTGAATCCATACTTGCTACAGTTTGGTAGATTGGAGAGTTTTGGGTTGGAATAAATGGAATATAGATTTATTTAGGTTCTGCACTGCAAAGACCAACAGACAGGTCTTCCTCTGCATTATGATAGTACCACCTTGAACGGTACCTATTTATGGTTAATAAGTGACTAATTTCATTGAACGCTTTGTTAATCTGTATCTTTCATAGATGCTTTACAGAAGTGAAAGTAAAACAATGACCCTTAATGTAGTTTATTAATCAAATGATCTCAGTGCACACTGCTTTTTTCCTAAATATTTATCGCTTTTCAACGCTTTTAAAGGAAGTCCATCTCAGATTGAGTTCCAGTGTTTCTTTCTGTGACCAATGACGCAGCTTTCCTTCTCTTTTCCAGATGCACAGAGAAATGATGTACGGGCCGCCCCCTCACCCCCTCAGACAGCCCCCCATGGGCCCGCCGCCCCACCACCCCATGCAGGGCTCCATGTCTCCCCCCATGCCCCACTCCATGCCCCCGTCCCCCTCCAGGATCCCCTTCGGCCCGCGGCAGGGCTCCGTGCCGGTGAGCGCCACCATGCCCCGGGACCGCATGCCCAGCGCCACGCCTCCGGCGCGCTCCGTCTCGCCGTGCCCCAGCGCCATCCTGGAGCGGCGGGACGTCAAGCCGGACGAGGACATCGGCGGGAAGGGCCCCGGCTTGGCGCGCGGCGGGGGGCCCAACGAGGCGCTTTACGCCGACCCCTACATGCTCCACGGACCGCACGGAGGCCCCCCTCCTCCCCCGGGGGGGCTAGTGGACGGACCGGAGCACGGCCTGGTGATGGGGGGCTACCACCGGGCCTCCATCCGCTCCACGGGGTCGTCGGGGGGCGGGTACAGCGCCAGCCCCACGGACACCGTGGATCACCCCTCTCTGTACCGGCAGAAATCCCGGAACAGCCAACTGCCCACGCTGGGGTCCAAGACCCCTCCGCCGTCCCCCCACAGGATGACGGAGATGCGGATGATCGACATTCACGGCGGCGGGCCGCCGCCTATGCCCCACGGCCTGCCGCCTCACGCCGTGCCCCCCATGGAGCGCTGCTCCCCCGTGCGTCAGTCCTTCCGGAAGGAGGAAGGCGGCGGGGCTAAGCCTCGCAGTAATAGTAACCTGGGACCTTCACCGCCTGTCGGCGACCTGCAAGGCCACGTGCCGGGACCCCCTGGTCCACAAGCCAATGACCCGCAGACACGGTAAGCACCGCTGGGGGGGTCTGGACGGGGCGGGGGGAGGAGGGGTGTGGATTGAGGACATCTGCATGGGAGCATGGACTAACTCTGCATCTCAGATCGCCCTAACTGTACTGTGGGTTGTCATGCTTTAAGATCGTCAGACTCAGACTCTGTCTCATCATCACCGTCGCCTTGGCCAACGTTATGGCTCTTGTCTCAACTGTTGATTCTGCCTGATCCCATGTAGTTATAGTATAAATGAACGGAATTGACATTCCGTAGATGGTGACTTAATAGAGCCAAAAGTCTGTTCATCCACCCGCTTCGACCATTATTAAGTGACAATTCTCAGGATGCTGCTTATTAAGCCGAGTTCCTCGACAAGGCATGTTGTCTGGGAGCCGACTGACACGATGCATTGATAAGACGAAAACCCGTAAATCCTCGATCAGCGTATCAAGCTTATCAAGTCAGACGGCTGGCAGCCAACATGCCTGGTCGAGGAACTTGGCTTAATAACCAGCCTACTGGGAATATTCGCTTGATTTTCGGTAGAAACCGCTGGTTCATCTATTAATACTGTGTGACAGAGGTGTGGCCTTCACAAACCCCTGAAGTACAATTTCACAGCGGCTGTTTCAGGGCTGGATGGGGTTGGTTTTATAATATTTACTGTTTTGTGCCTATCACTCGCCACCACGAGTCGGTCGGCTTGCACCTTCCTCTGCGATACTTCACAATGCTCAAGTTCGCTCTGTCATTGTCAGTGGGGAGCTATTTCAGTGTCATATGAACGGACTTTTGGTTCTATTGCTAGTAGTTCATTTATGTAATGCCAATTCCATTCATTTATACCATATTACAAGATTTGGTTGGATCAGTAGAATTTGTGTAGCCCCTCTACTACAACCAGTCCATCTATATCAGGCTATATCTATTAGTATTCTCACCTGAAGTGCCGAGGTATTATTATTTTCTGGCAGCCGACAGTGTTGGTTATTACCACCCGCTTAACCTTTTGAAACGCGGTAAGAGGATAGCATCTCCTCGCTGTATATTTTCCTGAACTTGGTCATTGTAATAACAATTGACCTACTCAGTTTGTTTCTGTCCATGTGGACGGTCAGTCATTAGCATCGCAGGTCCTCGCTGAACCAAGAGCACATAAACACAGGAAGGACGCTTGCCAAACTAGACCAGCAGAGTGTGGTTTCTGCGGAGCGCGTTGAAATGGAGTGGGCTGAAGGCGAGCGACCGCGCACACCGAGGAAAACCAAAAAGAAAAATATTGACCAGGTCAGACGGGGTATTTGAAACAGCCCAATCAGTCACAGGGATCGGGCAGACCACCTGGGCAGCTCCAGCTAGACCCTTTCCTGGAATGGCATGGTCTGGGAAAATAGAGAGAGGAATTTGAGTGGGAAAGTATACTGTAATTCACATTTCAAAATATACACGCCCCTGAACGCCGTTCTCTTCTCTCGCAGCCGTATAGTGTCGGCAGGTTGCTGGTTTCAGAGACCACCTGGGATCCAAATGGGTACCATTACGGGTCTGTAACTCAGAGTGTACTCATGGAAGCAAATGTAACAACGGTCCAATATTTGCACGGTCTCAGAGTTAACACTGGGGATTTTACTATGAAGACTGTGGTCCAGAGATAATGTCTCAAATGGAAATGAATGAAAAACAAATAAAATCAAGGAACACCATAACTCAGAGGAGTGAACAAATGGTTCCGTTTGTGCACTCTCATAGTTACATGCGCGTCAGGGTCCGTTTGGTACCCCTTCAAGGAACCCTGAGGGTACACCACTTTGAGAACCACTTATCAGGATCTAGACTGCAGGAAGGTTATCCTTTCTGATACAAGGCATTGGCACTGAAGGCACCACAAAGTCTTCTTGTTGTCTTGTCAGTTGACTCACCATTTTGCCGGATAATTAAAATACCACGGCTTAGAATCACACTCCTGCCATGTGTCCTCGGCTGGCCCCTCCCCCTGGTCCTCTTCCATCAATGGATAGGTGATGACATGGGGTAAAAACCCCAACAAAAAACAAAGAGCCTACTATGAGGCTCACCGACCACTCCTCCTCCTTGTGCACGATTCAACCCACCCCCGTGGTCAGTGGCTTTCTTAAGGCTGAGTGTTATTATGAGAATTGACGAGGTTGTCTCCAACTCACCCCCCCGCCGGGCGCCTATCAATTTGTGTCACACACGATTGTTTTAGCCAGAAGCCCCCCCCCCACCTACCCCGGGGGCCGGGTGACCCCTGACGGGCCAGCCTTGTTAACCCCCAGGGGTCTGTTTTCAGCAGACAGCCACCGGTCCTTGTTTTGACGTCCATTTAGTTGTGTCCGTTTAGATTCCTAAAGAGGCCCAGTGTGCGCGCTTCAATGGACAGACCGCCGCTCTTTCTGAGTCAACAGTTTTAATAGGATCGCCCCCGTTGCAATTTTCGAAAGGCGATTATTTTGACCGCAGGGCTTTTCTCCAAAGTTTTAACTCGGAGCCAGGAGTCAGGACCCTAATCAGTAGCTGAAATAATATTTGTGATAACCAGGCCTGCTGCACAGTATAAATCACCTGCAGAAGAAAATTAGAATTATGGTTAGGTCATTCAGCTTGATCGACATTATGTTAGAGCCAAGGCGACTTCTTAAAAAACAAAACAAAAGAACACCTGAAATAATTGTATTGTTACTCTGATAGCGTCTCTGTTTGGTGGAAACTCTGGAAATATCATATGTCCAAAAGTCTTTTCATGATTCAAATTTTAAAAACAGTAAAAGTAGCAGATCTAAAGGCTCAAAATGTGGCCATTTGTCAAGCTTTTGGACTGGTTTGTGTGATACTGTAGTATGATTGGGTAGGACACTAATTTACAGCAAAGAAAAAACGCCCACAAAAGTTAAACATGGAGATAGGAGGTTTCTGGCTGACAATAAAGATAGTCTAATCTCCAGAAGGCCCACTGGGATTGTAAATATTCATTATTGCATTAGTGATTTTTTTTTTCTTTTATTCCACAATGTTCATTGATCTGGTAACCAAGAAGCACATTTTTTGGTACTTTTGTAAAAAATACTAATAATAATAAAAAAAAAAAAACAACACAAATAATTGGCACATTTCCGGTCCTATGCTAATGGTGCTAGACAGCGAACAAGGCAGATCTGCAAGCTCACAGTCACAACTCATTGCATCGTGGAAATAACTGCTATTTCCGTTATCTAATTTACCTTCCCCCCCAAAAAAGAAACGCCTATTTTTAATTTTCATATAGTATTATTGATTACGGTAGACCCTCGGGCCCAGTACTCAAAGTATAATTTTCTGATATTTTCTGCAGAGAGCGAATGAAGGCTATGGAGCAACAGATTGCCAGCTTGACTGGCCTTGTACAGCATGCACTTTTAAAGGGGCCAAACAGTAGTGGCTCCAAGGAACTTCTCAGGTAAGCAAGGCGAGAAGAGGAGTGAGGCATCAAGGGAATTTTAGTTTCACATCTGGCAAATCTGGCTCTCCAGATTCCAGACATGGTTATGAAACATAATTCAGTGCCTCTATTAGTAGGACCATATGACACAACAAGGTTAAATACCATGCGTTGAGGAGAAGACATTGTTGGACGGCCAGTGGTTCTTGTGATATTGTGGCTCTCTAGATAAATGCCATCTTTATTTATCTGGCTGCAACTTAACTGTGCATTTTGAAGCTGCTCCACTGAGACATCAAGCTAATGCTGTTTGCTTGACCGCAACAGTCTGTAAAAAAAAAACAATGGATATTAGAATTAAAATGTTTTTCTCTCACACTTGGTGAATGTGCAAAGTTGTAAACCTTGCTAACATCATTTTAACCTCCCTGTCTGTCTGTTTCCTCATCATACTCGAATGTGTCCGTTTTGTACTAATATTAACTTTATAACTCTGATCAATCAGTCTCTGATCAAAGTCTATGTTTGTGGGTTAAAACACTGCATTGACTAAACTCTCTCTCTCTTTCTCTGGGGTTCAGTGAAAGACCACCGAAGACATCATCCCCAGCCCACAGTGCCCACAGCACTCACAGCTCAGGTCAGTGTCTTTGTTGTCCTCTGCTAAATCATAAAGTTGGCACTGTCCCATACAGTTTTCCCATGATCTCTTGAGGAGACAAGCCCAGGCAGACACTTACCATCCATCAGCACAGTCTGCCATGTGAGTGTGCACTGCCCCCGAGACAAAAACAAAGTCTGTGGCTCGGCACTTGTGACCACTTCGTAATCCCTCTCTCTTTGATACATAACGTTCAAGTTAAAGGGAGTTAAGGGGAAAGGAAAAATAGAGGGCCACTAAACTAACACCACGTCCCCGGAAGCTCCATCTAAAACAAGGCAGAAGGATTACCCCTTCAGTCTGCCAAGATGATTCAGCAATTCAATCTCATCTCTGCAGTGGTCTGTGGGCAGATGTGTCTGATAGCAAGGAAATGCAATCTCAACAGTGGCAGAATGAAAGCTGAATATTATCGATGCTTCTCAAAAAAAGTATAATCTCACGTCTTCTGACGGATTCCTTCATGTGGTTTGTGCGGAATTGCCCATGCAAATGTTGTTCTGCTCGGATGAATCTCCGAGACGGGGGGTAGGATTTTCTGCCGGTCGGGTCTGTACCACGGCCGCCTCGTTGGTATCACGTTCGCAGATCACAAGGAGTTGGCTGTGCTCGCTCCCATGTGATCCCGAAACGCTGGCTCATTGAAACCACTCTGGTCTACGCTACCTCCATTGATGGATATCTTGTTCCTGAGGAGTAGTAGTAGTCACACAGGAACCCTAACCCTGTGCACCAAACTCTAACCTGCACTTCAGGTCCGTGCAGCTGTCTAGCTGTCGGCCGTCACCCGTGTTAAGGTAGACAGCAGTGAATAGACGGGGGATTACTAAGACAAAGGTATTTTCTCTCTTTACACCCAGTGCTGGGCGAGTATTTAGAGAGCACACTAGAGAAACATTCTCTCGACAGGTACTTTGTCCCCGCTGGTGGACGTACTTGTTAGCATGCACAATGGGGACCGGGGGTCGCCTCGGTCAGCTTAGTTCAGGACAGGACAGTCCTCATTAGTAATGTTACAAACTATGAATATAGTGATGGTGTCAGTGTGTAAAACTAGTATAAAATGTAAATCACTGAAAGTGGTTATAAGGATTTGCAGTTAAGTGACTGCAGTCAAATCCAGCTTGTCCGTTTTGAGATGATATTTCCCCAAATGTCTCAATCATTCATCATGCATGCAAGTGGTTTTGGAAAGTGAATTTTGTCAAATGAACTGTTATTACCGGTAACCTTGTGAGACACTCTGACCACACGCACGCACGCACGCACACACACACACACAAATCATGAAGTCTGTTGGTTTCCATGGTTTTAAAGGGCTTTTTGCACACATGTAGCTCTAATTGAGAGACACAGAGGCCGGGGCGGTGCGGCCGTTCATTTCAGAGGTGCTGCCAGCCAGGCAGACTAAGTGGCTGTCTGCCGCGGCAGTGGTGGGCAAAGTGGACGCCACAGAAAGCACAAGGCCTTCATTAGTAAATATTAAGGGAAAAGGGAACATTAAGTCCAGGACAGCATGTAGTCCATTTGCCAGAATGTGAACCCAGACATGTTGAGGTTTTATGTTGGAATTGTTGAACTAGGTTTTATGTTAGAAATGTAGAAACTGCTGGCAAATATGTGACTATATCATTAACAACAGTCAAATCATTAACAAAACAGTCAAAATGTTAATTATGCTTTATGTAGCATGTGGTGTTTAACTAGGGTGTTTTCAGATGCTGAATCCATTCCGAGCATTAGTTGTCTTTTTGTTTGTTTGTTTTGCAAAAAACAAAGCAGTCATGGGCTAAAAACTGCAAAACCAGTCATCAAAAATGTGCCTAGTCGTTCTTATGAGCATGGTTATTTTTAATGTTTGTGTTCTGGGCCTGGCTTGGATCAATGAAGTGTTTTTAACATATTAACATGCTAATATTAGTCCATGAAATTAATATTTTTTTTCGGAATCACTAGAGCCATAAAAATCCTCTAACTGCACTTACTATGTTTTCAAATGAGGGGTCCGTGGCCTAGTAAAATGCTGATATGGGCATCCTTGACATGTAATGGTTTGGGTACAACTGATATATTGTATTCTACTTGTCTTTTCCTGGGGATCAGGTGGGTCTCCTGTGTTGGCTCCAAAGAGCAGCGCTGCTGCTGCCCCATCAGACAGAGGCCCTGCAGTGCCCCTGCAGGCCAACATCATGCACTGCAAGAGGAATGTGTCTGACCTCCGACTGCAGCTGCAACAGATGAGACAACTTCAGGTAAGAGCAGTGTTCTGTTGTGCTGCTTAAAGGGGAATTCCACACATTTTCAACATTTTACTATGCCGTTAACATACCTTAGAAATGCTGTGTGGACATGATAAAAAGTCCCGCCTCCCCCATTCTTCGTTCGCTAGAAATGGAGTTCTCATTAATATGGTGAACAGTTGTGTTTCACCATGTTAATGATTTTCCTTTTAGAACCTTTTTTCCTGAGAGCGTACAAATATTTCTACGGAAAATGTTGAAAATGGGTGGAATTCCCCTATAAAAACACTTTGGCCACATACTGTGCACATGTTTAAACAACTGTGCACATGTTTAAACAAGACTATTATATATATATCAAAATTCAATCATGGCTTCTTCCTGTAAAACAAAATCCGGCGCTTGGAAATTCATACAGTACAATACCAGGGGTTTTCACCTGAACCAGGGACCACTAACACCCTGACTAAGAATAAACATGAGGACCACCACCCTAACTTAAACCTGGGGACCACGACGCAGACTAATAATCAAAATATTTTATTTTCTGCATCAACACACAATTAAACTCAGATTCACTGATATACCATACACTAATGATAGAGTAGACTCATGACAATGCTTCCAAGGAACAGAAAATATGCACAAAATCGTCACGTTGCTACTAGATGTGTGTTCAGGGACCACATGCAACACCTTTACGGACCAGCAGTGGTCCACTGACCACCTGTTGAAAATCCCTAAATTATACAACTATTGTTTTATCCCGATAAACCATAATAACGATAATAATTGTCCCTGTTGGCTTGTTGCCTGTGTCTTTCAGCTCCACAACCAGGAGGCTCTGCGCGTGCAGCTGAAACACACAGAGCAGGAGATCAGTGTGAAGCTGGCGGAGGCCATGCGGCGCGTGGAGGACCCCCTACAGAGACAGAGGACCCTGGTGGAGGAGGACCGGCACAAATACCTGGGTCTGGAGGAGAGGGTCCTCGCACAGCTCAGGTACACACAGACATTCATTCTCTGATGTATTATAGGGCAGGGGTTTTCAACCGGTGGTCCGCAGACCACCAGTGGTCCTCGGGAGGGTTCCAGATGGCCCCCAGGCTAAATGATGGAAAGTGGGTTGACCATATGTAACTCTTTGAGAGCGTAAGCGTGAAACCAAATGGACCATGTTTCATGTTTACACTCTCAAGAGTTAAAATAGTCATCATCTGAATTTGTCTATGGAACTAGAGAAAGTAGAAGATTAATGGTCATTTTGATATGTATGTTTGATAGTTTTGCCCCAAATTGTAGCCTGGAATTGTGGACAAAAGCAAAATAATTCTTTAGTTTTGGGGTCTGTGGGGCTAAAATGTCATCAAATGGTGGTCCGTGGCTCAAATTCTGAATAAATAGCGGGCCCTGATATGAATAAGGTTGAAAACCACTGTTATAGGGCACAGCAGTAGCGTCCATGTGGTCCAGCCCTATGGATTGTGCTAATACAATGTGTTAATCAAAAGCAATTATTCTTTCTTTAATACCCATATTAATCTTAGGAAGTATTATGTTGTTTAGGGCTGGGGGGTTCCTCATTTTGGTCAGACCGCACATGGAGAACCACTTCCTTAATTATAGACCGTGTGGGACTATGAGGGTTCATGTTATGAACATAATGAAGGCGACCTCCTCTCTCTGCCACCAGAGCTTCCCCTGATTTAGTCCCAAATCCATACCCACTCTCCTCACCACATACGAGTTTCTGTGTACCGGAATGCCCCCCGCGGGGCTTCATTTTCACCAGCTCACCTGCGCCATTCACTCCCGTTATGCTCGCTGACGAGCCAACGCCCTCCAAATTGCAGCCCACAGGTTTACACAGGCAGGCAGCGGGGCTGCCTCTCACTTAAGACACGGCAGCACTGCTGGAACAATTGAGTAGATTGTGTGGTGCGGGGGTAATTATTTACCGTCTCGCAACGAATCTAATTCACGCGACGCCTCGGCCCTGCCAGCGGCCGGCGGTAATTGAATCTGTTTAATGCCACTGTTTAACGGGTAAGGTCAAAAGTCTTGTTCTTGCTGGATGGCGATAAACATATGCCCCCATGAAAGCAGTGTGAGAATACTGAGTGTTCGTTTAACTCTTGAGAGTGGAAGGATGGACCAAGAGGTCAAATAATCACTTTAAATGTGTTTGTTTTTCATGTAGGAGCTCATTTCACAGTTTACAACAGGAGGAGAGGTATACAGTAGTGGTTCCCAAAAGGGAGCCCGCAGACTACCATTTGAAGACCCTCATAAGAATATTTTAACGGCTCTAGCAGGGATTCTCAACCTGTTTAACCGTCTTCACGTCGATGTGAGGATTATGTAAATGTAATTTGAAGCCCTTATTTTGAAGCATCAGATCTCCCTAAACTCCCATACACAGCCCAGCATTTATCCAAACCGAAATCTAATTGTATAAATAAACGTCAAAATTCATCAACATTGCAGCAGTGCGGCAAGCACTTATCCTCTTATATGCAAAGTGTTTATTCAATAAAAATCCCCGGTTTGACAAAGAGACCCATGATGAGAGTCCATTTGGTTCCAAACTACCATCAAGCTGGGGATCGCCTGGAACTCTCTGAAGAACCTCTGGGGGTTCTCCGGACCTCAGTTTGGGGAACCACTGGTGTACAGGGCCAGGCGTAAGACTGTGGATGGAGTTCTGTGTTAGCGTTGGTGTCTGGCCAGTATGTGAGTCAGCGAAACGCCAGCGCTTTAAATAAGGCTGGTTAATTAGGCTTGGCTTCAAGACGAAGTGGCGATGCAGTATGTGTGTGTGAGGTACGGCCTCTCCAGAGAGGCCAGAGCGCTTACAAGAGCCCTTAAATTACTGTGGCTGCACCTGAAGCTCAGGACACAGTGGCGTGTCTAACCGCTTAAGACCTATTTTATACTTGTTCGTGTGATGGGGATCATGCAGCCAAAATAGCCGATCTACAAGATTGCAATGCATAACACATTTTATGAGCATGATTACCCAAGCTAGAAGTCATATAATGTATTGTATTTGAAAGCCATTCAGTTCTTGAGTGCAACTAAATATATATCTCTTACTAATTCATCGTCTGTGAGTCTAAAAATGTAATATATATTTAGTTAAAGTATGTAGTGTTAAAATGTACTTACAGAAAGTACAACATGCAAGTACAACTGCTTTTCAAGTGTACAGAAGAGACAAAATAGCCAGAAATACAAATGGACAACAGATGGATATTGAGTGTACAGACAGAAGAATTCTGTCTTTCACATCATAGAGAACAAGATTTTTCATGTCAATCCACTTGGCATCTTTAACAGTTTTATTTGAGTTTTGAATGTTATTTGTCAATCAAAGAGAAAACCTTTCATTCCCGTCCACTGACTAATTACTTAGTTAAGTAGCAGTTTGTAAGAGCCTGTGCGACATGAACAAAACAAAAAAATGTAATTCATGCAAAAGGGAGTAGTTGGAGACTCCTTTTGCATGAATTACATTTTTTTCTTTCCCCCTCTATTTCAGAATCAAATGGCAAACAGATAAAGGTCATTTAAACATGGTATAACCTGCCATGTTATTGTCACTGTAGCTTCTGTCTTGCGGTGGGAGTGTGTCTGAGCAGACATGTGATCCACACACCTCCTAGTGTGTGGATGTGTGAGTCATAAGTCACAAGCCTGGACAGGGGTCCTAAACCACTTCATGTGAATGTCAACAAGACAAGGACTACAGTCAGGAACATACAGGAAACGCCAAAATCCAGCTAATAATTAAGAGCTACAAAATGACCACATGTTGATCAGCTACACTGTCGTCAAAGTCGCTGCTGAAGTGTTGCTCTAGTCTGTAGCCAGTATCCATGCAGCCTAAATGAAATGGAGGGTAGTTCAGAGAAGTGGAACTTATAGAAGTAGAAATGGTGAAATAAAAACACATGATCGATTAATGCTTATTACTGGAAATGTTTTTTACTTGGATTTTGTAGTACCTGTCACGGTCATGTAGTGACATGTGTTGAGCATTGGTTTGTGGCTTCATAACATTGCTGGCTCAGGTTGACATGCAGTATTTGTAGCCATTTACTTTGTTACCACTAGCCCGAAGGCAGTATAAGTACCTGTATGCGCCAGGTGTCGCACAGCTAAGTAGCCTTTTGTGTGTTGCATGGCTTTGCAAGACTGCCCTGACTCAGTCTCCATAGAGCCGGGTTAAAGATTTATCCTTTTTTCCTGTCTGCTTGCTTTGTTCTCATCAGGAATTTCCCATCATTATTGCTATGACCAAGAGGCCTCCCTCATACCGGTTGTATTTGACGGTCTATGGGTTGCCTCTCCCCACCAGTCCCTGTTAGGGGAGTTCAATAAAGGATCATTTCTCAAGGGTACCTGTGTCACAATGAAGCACCGTTTTAGTCCCTCTCATGCGATCTGGCACGGCACACAGTGTTATCGTGGTCCACATTTCCCCTTGGAGTTGCCAGTTTCCACGGGGAGGCCTGTGTATCGGCCTTCAGTGTTTTCTATGCAAGGAAGTGCACAAATAAGTCCAGATTCAATGTTAACACAATTTCGGGTCTTGGCCTTGGGAAGAGATCCAATCTTGTCTGGCAGACTACTTTAAACTGTCTGATACAGACAAAAACATTGACGGTGCATGGCGCAGTGGACATATTTAGATTTTCATCATTTTTAGTTTACATGTACAGTATGGGCTTTTAATGGTTTCCTCTTTGTATTGTCCTCCTTGTGTTTTATACTCATCCTTACCTGCACTCTTGTCCTTCATTCTTTCTATGCATGTCATTGCCCAGGATAAGTGAGTTTGTTCTGCCCCCTAGTGTTTATATACTGTAGAGTACAAGTACAACTATTACTGTACTGTGGGAAAGCTGTTTGCTTTTAGAAGTCTTCCTCTAGCCCTCTCTATCTCCCCTCCCTCCATCTTTTTCTTTATCTCTGTCTCTTTGTCGCTGTTGTTCAATTCAGACGGCTTTGCAGTCTTATACTTAAAAGAAACATAATAACAAAGGGCAGCCAAATTGAAAATCCAAATCCAAATCCTACTGCATTAGGTTGTTTATTTATAGTGCGTGTCTCTCCATGTCTCCACAGCGACTTGGAGCAGTTTGTGGACTCTCTGAAGAAGGACACGGGTGGGACAAACAGAGCGGTGACACTGAAGGACGTGGAGGAAGGAGCGGTCACACTGCGGAAGGTCGGAGAGTCCCTGGCAGGGCTCAAAGGTAGGCAACCCGACAGTCAAATCACTGGACAAACGGGATTTGGCTTGAAGAGGTCGAGAACCACTTGAGTTAATAAACCAAATGAGTTAAGACACACTTAAACACTTCACCTCTCTCAAGTGACTTTTCATGTTGATCGGCTGCATTCTCCCATGGTGCATGGCAGGGGAGTTTCCGGCGCTACAGACCAGGATGCGGGCGGTGCTGAGGGTGGAGGTGGAGGCGGTCAGATTCCTGAAAGAGGAACCTCACAAACTGGACACCATGCTGAAGAGGGTCAAGAGCCTCACAGAGTCGCTCAGCAGTCTGAGAAGGTAGGACGGGTAGGGGGTCTACATCCAATTGGCCACGTCATGAACCTGCAGATCTGACATTTTTGAAAAGGATGAGATGGTGTTCCACATCCAAATGTATAAAATGTTGGAGGTCCTTGACATGAAAACGTTTGAGACCTACTGTAATATATAATATTACCTACTGTAGTAATATTACATTTTTACTGATTTTTCTAAGAAAATGATTAATGGGACATTTGTAGTCTAGGCCTCAGGTCTGTTTAACAGAAACATGTATGTGAACAGAGGGGTTGGTTGGTCGGTCGGTTCAATTCTCTGGAATGAGCAGGAAAAGTTCCGCCTCAGTACCTGTCATTGAAGTGCACTTGAGCAAGGCACTCAAACCCTCCCCCTCAAAACCTCTCCAGTGGCCAATAATATAAGACTGTTGTTGTACTGGGAGAGCCAGGTGTGAATGCTGTACGAGTGTGTAGTAGAGTGGCGCTGAAAAAGAACTTTAAGTTTGCGGCGAACATGTATAATGTATAAGAACCCAGTATAAAAAAGATGGGGGGGGGGGTAGATATAAATCGGGAGCGAGACAGCAGAAGCTCTCAGAGGTTTCTGTTCCTCAGAATCTGCGATGTGAGATTGCAGGGTTGATTACACTGGCAGGCAGGCAGACGAGCGGGCAGGAGCGGGCGGGGGATTCATCCTATCTGAGGGAGGGGTCATTCAGCCTGGACGGAGCGAAGGAGCGTAGCGTCCCGTCTTTGATTCAGTGCCATCGTGTCCAGCGAACCGCGCCGCTGAATTAATTTGGGAGAAAAACTGCGGCACCTCATTTCCATTTAAATGTCAGTGACAGACACGCCACACTCTTTTTTTTTTCTCCCCTCTCGCCTGCTTTTCAACTCGGCTCGCCATGTCACCGAACACATCTAACAGTGCATAACAGGTTTTCTTTTACACTTGTTATATGAATGTTGTGTTTGCTGAAATTCGTTATGCAAACATATGCAGGAAATTGTTGCATTATTCTCACTGTATGGAACATACAATGATATTTCGTTTAGTGCAATCACAACACACAGTAGTATCATCAGAGAGAAAACACTGAAACGAAAACCTCATGGCGAAAAACTGTTACAGTCCAGTCAAGTCATCTCAATTCATTTATACTGTATAAAGATTATGTTGCACCACTAGAAATATGACACATCAATACATTTAACCTGAATTCATTTCCCTTTTCCTGCTTCCCTTTTTCTAATCCTCAGATGTGCCACTGAGATCAATCAGAAGGCATGCGATCAGCCCGCTAGCGTTTCATTAAAAGCAGCGGCCACAGTGGAAACTGGCCTTACGGTAGCAGCGTCTGAGTCTGGGCCACACGTGGACGCGCCCCCAGCCCCATCCTCAGACCCGGCAGCCCAGCCTGAGCCACAGACCTCCACACTCAGGTCGGAGGTGATGCCCTCCTCCCCGGTGGTCATCCATCACGTCCAGAGCTCCCCGGTCCACATGCAGCAGAGCCAGCAGTCCGCGGCACTGACCACCCAGCCTAGCCCCCCGCTCACCCCCAGCCCCACGCTAAGTGCTGGCCCCTTGCTCCCCGGGCAGGGCCAAGGCCGGGACTCGCCCAAAGCAGCAGCGGCCGCCCCTGCGGACCCACCTAGCCCCGTCCGCAACAAGAAGGCCCCCGTCAGCCCCATCAATAACGGCAACCCCAATCTGGTCATAGAAGAACTGCAGAGCAGCCAAGGGAAGGGCAAAAACCGAGCCATGTCCATCGAGGTATGCTCACTCACAAGCTACAGTATGTTAGAAGACATCATTCAGTGTCATCATATTTAAATATGCTAACTATAGATAGAGGCATTTTGACGCAGCCTGAGTTGTCTGGCAAAAACCTCTTTGTGCTTTTCTTATTAAGTTTCTTCACTGATTCCATTCCCCACTTTTTTGTAAAACACTCCTCCCCACCTTCATATTTCTTTCTCTCTTCCTGCCTTTTCTTCCTCCGTATTTACTTGGCTCTCCCCTCCGCTTTAACCCTGACAGGCTGCAGAGAGGGAGTGGGAGGAGAAGAGGCAGAATATGGGCCATTATGATGGGAAAGAGTTTGCAAAGATCCTCCAAGAGGCCCAGGTCAACATGATGAAGGGCATCCCCAGTCTAGACACAGAGGATAAGTCAACAGCGCCTCATGCAGCCACGGGGGAGCAGGCAGACTCTCCAAACCCTGCAGAGACAACGTCAGGTAAACACGCCTGCACGGATTCTGGTCCCAGTCAATGCTAATTGATTGACCAAATTTGACCACATTTGCTCTTATGTCATAGTTTGTCATAAGACTGCAATGCAACAGATAAAAAAGAACAAACAAAATAAGATTTGTGGAGAATTGGAATGCGGCAGTGACAGGGGTAGAGTCACCGGATGGTAACCGCAATGGTTGCTGGTTTGATTCCGGGCTCCCGCATAGTTAATGTCGATGGGTCACTGAGCAAGACACTTAACCCCTTATTGCTCTTGATGTGCTCGTAGGTACATTTACACTGCCATCAGTGTATGAATGTGTGTGTGAATGGATGAATGTGTTGCACAAGCTATGCAAAGTGCCTTGGATAAAGGCGCTATATGAATGCACCATTTACCATTTTTACTCTTTCATTTATTACTCTTTGTTTCTTATTATTGCCCCAAAAGACGAGCCACAGTCCTCGCCGACCACAGAGAAACCATCCAAGCCGGTCCCAGAGAAACTTCCTAAACCTGTGCTGGAGAAGCCGGTCAAACCTATTCTGGAGAGGCCGGTGAAGGCTTCGACTCCTGCCACCACCACCAAGCCAGCAGTGTCTGGTGAGAAGGTCACCAAGTTGGGATCGGAGAAAGTCAGCAAATCCCCTCCACCGCCCCCTCCCAGGAAGACCTACCCCAGTGCCAACTCCGGCATGACCACCACGCGCTCCGGTGAGGTGGTCTACACCAGCAGCAGGAAGGACTCTCTCACAGCTCAGGTTAGTCAAGTCATGTTTATTTCTAGAGCCCTTAATCACGGGGCTTTACATACCCGCAGTCGACAGAGGAAACACAACCACACCCTCTATTCCTTAGACCCTTAATCGGACGAGGGGAAAATCCCTAGAAAAGTACCATAAATTTACACAATATCCCGGTACAAAACAAACAAACAAGTCTGCTTGGCAATCTGTCTCTGTTGACTGGTTTGTGCGGGAAAACCTCAGTAGCTTGGGATCATTAGTACCTCTCACACTTTTGGTCAAATCAACCGAAGGCTAAACGCAACCAACATATATTGAGAATGAGAAATAAACCTGGAGTATGATGTTACTTTGAGAATTATCTGCAATTGGGCTCTTGACTACATTTGTGTTGATTGAGATATAACCCGGCCTCCCGTCCATCATCTCATGCAGGAGGGAGAAGAGGAGGGCCCACCTCCGTCTCCCCAACCCAAGCCTGCCAAGGCGCCTGCAGAGACGTTGGCCAAGTCTCCCACACCACCACCTGTCTCTGCTGTTGCAGAGGAGGAGGACGAAGGGGACAAGATCATGGCAGAACTCCAGGTTAGAGGCACAACAACTCCAAGAGATAATTATACACTCTCGTTCTCTCTCTCTCACTCTCTCAAACACACCCACGCGCGCACACATGCACACGCATGCAGTCAATCCAGGTAAGACTGTAAATATGTCTTTGGGTGTACTGTGGGAGTGGGGGCTTGTTTATGCCATATTCTTGTGGAAGATGGAATTCTGACAGAAGTTGGAGAAAAAGGTCCTGGCGCTTGGTGGAAAATCACAAAAAAAAGAATGGATAACAAGTAAATGCTCCTGATGTGGTGTTAAAGGACGGGTTGGTCGAGATACTGAATATCTTCCCTTGCCCCAATTCCGTGAACATTTCTCCCACTCTTCAGGTCTTCCAGAAGTGCTCAGTTAAGGACGTAGGGGTGAAAAATGTGGCAGACCCCGCCACCACTCGCATTGAACCACAAATACGAGAGCTAAGACCGGGGGCTTTGCTGCCCCTCAAAGAGAAAAAGGTAAAGGATGTGTGTCGCCGCCGTCCTGGGCTGTCCAGCCTAACCTGCCTGCTTCTGCCGACTGTGTGAATCGATCGATCGGCTTAACCCTCCTGCAACTTGTTTCCCCTGCTTTCGGCTCGAGAGAAACCTGTAACAGCTGCCTCTCCTTCAGACAGCTCCCTGTCCTCTCCCCCGCCTCGTTTTCCTTTCCCCTCTTCTTTATTCCGCTGGAAGTCACCGCTTCTGTGTTGTTTCAGGATTAAGTCTGCATACAAAATTTGGTCTGCGATATGATCAAGGGTCCAAAAAGATTCTCTGTCTCTTCTGTGTATGGAACGAATGATGCAGCTGATTTATATTATTGCTTGTTATTTTTGTTTTCATTTTTGTCCTCCACCCGGAACAATAAACTACTGTACAATCTATGGTATTCTACAGGCAATCGAATTGTCTTCTGTGTTTCTTTGTAAAACCGTCTAAATCATCTCTTTGTGCAAAAATCAGCTCTAAAATAGCTCTGGATTAATTGACTATTGGGTGAAAGCAAACATTGTAATGTATTTGACTGTTTTTGCAGACTTGGTTCACTATACCTGTAGGTCTTTGCATGCTCTTGGCCCTCACCTTTACATTCTCTGGGAAACTATTCTTCTGTTTTATTCCTGCGTCTTTGCACAAACTTTCCCTTGACCGGCTTAATTCACCTTTTATACCTTACCTATCACACTGCTGAAATTTAAATTTTCACAAATCATTTTTACTATCCACAAGTGTGAGTAGCCTATGATTCCACATCTCCCGTTTACTGATCATTGCAGAAAAGTCACAAATTTGTACGTCATCACATGGCCCTTGCATATTGTAAATTACTATCATAAGACTTACGCTATGTATCAAATCTGACATCCTACCAAGACTGCCAGGATTGTTTTTTTTTTCTTCAAAAAGTCAGGATTAGGGCGATTGACAGGCTAAACCATTGGGACAAAGGTTGCGAAACAGGGGCTATGTAGGCAAGTGTGGTCGCACTAGTGAATGTGTCTCTCCGTGTTGGTGGATAGGAAGCAAAGGGCTGCAATAGTTCCTCCTCAGATCAGGGTGCCTGTGGATGTTTAGCCCAGTGAGCACAACTCGGAAGATTAGCGTCTTTCTCCACACTCCTCACTCACTGTCGACGTGGAAAAGAAACAGATTCTGAGCATCATGTATCAGAGGATACACGTTGCTGTCCCTGACTTCAGGGATTTGGGAATTGGCATAATGTCTAAATTGTGAGAATAGATGAAAACTGAGTCTCACCCTATTTCCCCCCTCATGTTTTATTTAGTAAAGCAAATGACAAATTATTCTTTCAGCTCGGTTAGTATTAAGTGTATTGTGTAATATTTCTTGCAGGAGCAATATCATGTTAATGGATAAGCAAATTCGTTTCCCCTGAATAATTTATAATTCAATTGTCCCTGCATGTGTAATTGTGTATATATCACATGAATCCAATATTGCGTGAAGCTGTAGACAGGCGATCCGGATAAAACCCGAGAAGAAACATTCACTTTGCCAAAATGTGCCATGTGATCACTTGTAGAAAGCTATTGCCCCGACATAATGTTGACATCACAGACATGTGAGTGATGTTGAGTCCACACTCGTCCCTGTACAACCAATGCACAATAATATTGTTCCCTTAAACATTGTCCTAGCAGAGCTCAGAGCCCAGTCGAGAAGATAAAGAGCCAAACATAGATGAAAATGGCAACACTACACTCCGGCAGAGCCAGGGGGTATGTATGACACATTATACTATCATTATTACTTTGTAAAAAGTTATCTCTCAATATATGTATGAATCGGAAAGTCACAAATTATATAATGCATTTGTATCCCTGATTGCCTGTGCTGCAACTTACCAACTTATAAATAAAGCCTCCTGTCTTTTCCATGTCTTCAGGTCATATACTATGTGACAGGACAGATTTCCAAAGACCAACCACAGCCACCGCCGGGAACAGAGGAAACTCCTGAATGCCGAGAGCCCACACTGCCCCCATCACAGGTGTCAAATGTCAATGCTAATGACAATTCCCCAGGCCAGCAGCAACCATTGTCTGACCCACCAGTTTCTCCCACACGGTTATCGCCTCCGCCGATATCACCTCCGCCGATATCACCTAAGCCTGTGGGTTTGAATGGCTTCAAACTGCCTAGAAAGCACATGAAACGCTCACAATCGTCAAAGACCAGTAAGGAAGTGGCAGGAGCAAACATGACCCTTAACCAGATCAACACGGAGAAGAAACGGGAGCTCTCGGCCACCCAAGACCACATTTCTTCTAGTAAGAGTGTCGTAACTGAGAAGGTGTCGATCTCAACCACCAGCACCATGACAGAGGCGACCAAGGTTGCTGTTGCCCCCCCAGAAGAGGCCGTCCCCTGTGATGGCATCGACCAGGCCAGGGGTCAGTCTGAGGCGGGTGACGAGGATGCCGGTCTTAGCGCCGACCTCCCCGGAGAAGAGGCTCCTCCCCCGCCTGACAACATAGCCTTCATGATCACCAGCACCAAGGTCCAGGCATTGTCCTGTGGAGAATACCAGGATCTGGTCAATGCGAAGAAAGGCAGCGTCCAGACAGTAACCGTCGGGAACCGGGGCAACGCCACAGGGAACGCTGCCAACGACCCCTCGGCGCCGCCCGACAACGGCTTCAACAGGAAGCCGGTTATCATCATCTTCGATGAGCCAATGGACATCCGCTCTGCCTACAAGCGCCTCTCCACCATCTTCGAGAGCGAGGAGGAGCTGGAGAGAATGCTGGCAGAGGAGCGCATCGAGGAGGAGAGCGAGGAGTCGGACACGGAGAGGAGCAGCAGGACGCAGGTAACAGTCGGAGGGACCAAGGGGGGAGACGATGGCTCTGCAAAAGTCGCAAATAGCTTATCGTCGTCGTCCTCCTCCTCATCTGTGTCGGAGCTGACGGAAGGCGGGGCGAACTCGGAGACGTCCGGAGACGCCAAGCAGGACGGCAAGAAGAAGTTCAAATTCAAGTTCCCGAAGAAGCAGCTGGCAGCGTTGTCGCAGGCAATACGCGCGGGCACCAAGTCGGGCAAGAAGACCCTGCAGGTGGTGGTGTACGAGGATGAGGAGGAGTCTGACGGAACCGTCAGGCAACACAAGGAAGCGAAAAGGTTCGAGATTGCTCGCTCAAAATCGTTGGCGGCCCCGAGCTCGGCTCCGGCCAAAAGGGACAATTCTGACTCCATGTATAGGACGGATGAGATCAGGAAAAACACGTACAAGACACTGGACAGCCTAGAGCAGACCATCAAGCAGTTGGAGACCACGATTAGTGAGATGGGGCCGTGCTCCCAACAGGAACCGTACACGTGCGCGGAGGAGACTAAAGCTGTGGACGATAGCGCTTCAGAGGGAGTAGGCTTGAAGAGGACCCTGTCTCTCCCTTCCTCCAAAAGCTCGAAGATCTGTCTTCCCAGTAAAAGCTCACTGCGGAAGAAGTCCAAGCCACAGCTCCTTCCTCGTCCTGTAATTATACCTACCACCACCAGCAGTAACCCCAGTTCTCCCAGCAGCATCCAACAGGTCTCTCTCTAGCTCTTGACTGTTGCTTCGGAAAAGGCTTTGGGTCCTGTTTGTTTTTTTGTAAATCTTCCAACCCCTCCCTTCACTCCAATCTCCTAACAACTGAGTTTACAAAATTCATTAATCCACTCCCCAGGTGCTTGGAAATGTCGGAATATATCCACCTTGGCGTTCTCCCTCTGTGAAATCATGGTTGACAAGACATGATTGGGGAGTGGCATTTTCATGGGTTCCTGTGTAGCGTCTCTCTTCCTTCAATCTACTCTTAATAACTATGGGGTTTCAGTGTGTGTCTCTTAATCACAGAATGACACTTCCACGTTGATTATGTCTGGTTCTCGACTGCATGTACTGTACACAGTGTAATTTTTGTCCCAGGGGGTGCATGTTCTTTCACTGGTGTTGACAAGATGAAACTGTTGAGCAGGTGTTCACCTGTTAGTGCCTTGATTTTCATACCTCCTATGTGGTGTTCCTCTATTTTTCCACCCCTTTCTTTCTTTTGTTTTATTTCTTGTTCTTTTTTTTTGTTTTTCCCGTTTGGATCCTCCTGCAGAACACCAGTGTCGCGTCTCCTACTAGTCGGATGCCCGTCCCGTTGTCTGCGAAGTCCAGGCAGTCGCCGGGTACTACTGACAAAGCAGGAAAACCGCAAAAGCTACAGGACGCTCAGAGGCAGTTTCGACAGGTAGTTTTACTGTAGGGCCTTACCGGGGAACTAGAGGAAACAAACTCACCAAGAGTTAGAAAACGAGACGTGTTGTGTTATAAGGGTGAAAAAGACAACCAAAGCTGTGCGATTTGAAGTGCTTTGAGGAGAGAAAAAGAAAAAGAAAATGGGGCCCAGATAGCCATTGTGGATCTGTTATTGTTTCTCTCGAGTCTGCTCTGACTGGAAGGCATGTTTGACTCTTGACTGTTACCACCATAACATCACCGTACTGTTTGCTTCTGCATGTCCACACTGTTCATGGCTTTCACTGTGTTGGTGACTAAAAAAAAAAGAAAAAAGTGGAGAAATGGCAAAGAAAAGAGAATTCTCTTCTTGTCACCGACTGAGTTGTCATCGCATCTCCGGTTCCCATCACAGATGAGTTCCTAATCAGTGTTGCCAAACCCTCGGATGCTTTTTGCCTCTTTTATTTATTGGGCTATGCTCCCCCCTTTTTCTCAGAATGCAACCCTGCTCTAAGACATACAAAATAAATAAAAATAACAACTCACTTTTTTAAATCTTTCATTTCCTAAGAGATTTCCCCACCAACTCAACTCACCACCTTGCACCCAACCTAATGTTTGTGGAGGGTTGGCTCAGCTGGCCACAGACATGCACCCTCCTTCCTCGCTACTCAATTCTCCCAGCTCTTGATTGGTTCTCGCCCTGTACACCTCCTGCACACTGCCCTCTGAACTCTACATCCACAGCATTTGACACAGCCTGACTGCCACCTCTTAACACGGGCCGGTCTTCAGACGCCCCTCCCTCCCCCCTTCCTTCAATCGTTTCTCTTCTCTTTATCTATGCACTGTTCTTTCAGCCTCTTCTCTGCCTCTTTGTAACATTTCTCATTGAGAAGGTTTCTCACCTCGAGTAACCCAGTGAACAACAGTAGATGTAGCAGTTTTAAGCTTTTTTGTGTCTCTTAGTTGTCTTATAGTAATGTTTGTGTTTAATGTGTAGTCTATAACTATAGAATTAACTGTTGTCTCACCTTTTTTGTGTATGTGTTGTTCCATTTGATCTCCTTTTTTGACGACCAGTATCTGTTCTTTTGGCATCTCTATTTGCAGGCTAACGGAAGTGCTAAAAGAGTTGGAGGGGATCATAAAACCACTTCCCCTGCTGTACCTGCTTCTAAAATCCCTGCTTTTTATACTAGCTCCAGTAAAGGCAGCTCCCAGCCTGCTCCAAACTCTGATGCTACTAACTCCATTAACCCTACCTTCTCCTCCTCCTCTCCCTCTCCCTCCTCCTCCTCCTCCACCACCAAGTCCTCCCACTCGTCTCCTTATGCACCTCGCTCCGTGTCCTCCCACATCCCCTCCCTCTCTAACGGCTCCCTTAAACTCCCCACCCCCTCACAGCACACAGGTAAAACTCTCTCGTTTTCCTCGCAGACTCAAAATGGTCGAGCGCACTCCTCTTCCTCCTCCTCCTCCTTCTCCTCCTCCTCCTCCTCCTCCTCCCCCTCCCCTCTGTCGCCCACCCCTTTGGGCCCAGGTGGGAAGAGCATCCGCACCATACACACTCCCAGCTTCACCAGCTACAGGCCTCACAACGGCGCCAGCGGCAAATCCTGCATCCCAACAGCCACCGCGGCTAAGGACACCATCTAGGCCCCCCTCCCCAATGTTTAGCCCCTCTGGGTCGGGCTGTGGACACCAGCTAGAGCCCCCCTCTCCAATGTTTAGCCCTTCTGGGTTGCTCTTGTGGCAGGTAGACTTGAGTATTCATGTTTGTTCCATTCAATTTTCTTTCTTGTTGCATTCATGCTTTCTCTCTCTTTCATTTGATATTTAAAAGCATTCATTGATGCTGCCCCCAACAATGTACAGTATATACAGAGCACAGACACAGGCACACCAACACAAGCACATAATAGCACGCATGCTTGCGCACGCACGCACGCACGCACGCACACACACACACACACACACACACACACACACACACACACACACACACACACACACACACACACACACACACACACTAAAATGTATTTTTACACTGGCATTCTCACACCATTTTCACACCCATGCTTTTTACTTTTGTTGAGCTGCGCTTTCCCATTTCAGATTATATTAACTTGAAATAAATGACTATTTCTTAAATGTGTATCAGATGTACAGTAAATAATTTGGAGAGAAAAAAAACTAACTAAAAGTGATTTAGTTTTACTACTTTGCTGTTGAAGTGGAGGGCTCTCATTATCTGAGACTCGAGTGGTGTTGAAAATATATTTTTCTTTCAGTATATGAATAGAAAAAATAGAGTTGATGTACAATCATAAAGATCATGTAAAAATGGTGTGTTTTATTTTTCAAAACAGAGACTGGATATTCATAGTATATTTTAAACTTCTTATATTTCTTGTTTGTCAGACCCACATCCCAGCCCTTGTAAATGCCTTTAATTAAGGTATACATGATGTATACAGACGTTTAAAGTGGAACTGCATTGACTTTTGTCTTGTCAAGAATATGTTTCTCATTCTTATCCACGTACACTGCCAATTTATTTTACAGACATGTAAAACTGGTATCATGAGTAACACAAGTTCTCAATTTTAGTGTGCCTATTTGCCAAAGTTGTTGCTAGTGTGTCACTTCTATAGCCAATTGAACATATTCACTTGGCAGACCTATGTCATACCCTCAAAATGGCCACCATGTGGATATGGTCGATGGCAGTCATGGGATATTGGAGAATTGTACATGCACTCTCTGGGTGTGATGGCTGAAGTCGTGGCCTCTGTAGCTTTACTGGAGGCCTTTGTTTCTTAAGTTAACATTTATTGTTGTCTAAATATAAAATGTACTAAAACAAAACAAAAACAAAAGTGATTCAATTGTTCTACCACATGTACATAGATGCTTCTAATAAGAATTTGAGTAGTTTTGTTAACACCAAAGTTTATTTGTATGCATGCCTTTCCAGTACTTTAGGAGAGTGTTGTAAAAGAAGAATTATGTTTGCACAGATAGTTTGTAAATATTTTGTTTCATTGTCTTTTTCTTCTTTTTTTGTAAAGCTTTAAAACCATATTACATAAAAGCAATGTGGTAGGCTAAAGACAGAGCCGTGTTGGAATAGCAACAATAAAGATCTGCATGCTTGTAATGCATTCAGCTTGGATGACTATGGTGTCTATATTTGTCAGTCATTGTTATGACCTCTGCACAGGTAAATCCAAACCAATACCTTTTGCATTCAACCAACTCCAGACACATCACATTAGCTCCCAAAAGTTTCATAATGAGACCAAAAAAGACACATTTGGCGTCTCCTTGGGACTCAAACTTTCAAAATACATTACATCCATAATGTATAGACTCGGAGTGGTTCCTGCTATCCTGGCATTTGCAGAGGCTGTAAAAGTGAAGACACACATAAATCACAACATGTCCTCGGTGACGGTGAACATGCTTAGTTGCAGAGACAGTTGGGTAATGAAGTCAAAGATGTTGGCTGCCATATTATTTGTGTCCAAAGTAACAAGTTGTACCCCAAACTATATGGCGCTGCTTTTCCTTTAAGCCTAATTGAATAATAGCCCTCTATTCAGGCCTGCTCACTGCATAATGGTGATCATAGGATGAGTAGAACGTGTACCTCAGGACACATTTTCACTATACTGTACAGTCAATATACAGTGACACAACATACCCACAAGGGGGGACAAACACTTAGGTGTACACAGTGGCTCAAAAATGATCACATTCTCCAACCCCCAAAAGATATTGTGGTAGGGATTCCCCATAATAAATCATTTCGATGATATAATTGGGTTCAGTATTATTCAGCAGAAATGCATGAATCATGGATTTTTTTTATGAAACGAAAACTTTGCATATACTGTGTGTGTGTGTGTGTGTGTGTGTGTGTGTGTGTGTGTGTGTGTGTGTGTGTGTGTGTGTGTGTGTGTGTGTTTGTATAATATATATAATACACACACACACACACACACACACACACACACACACACACACACATATATATATATATATATATATATATATATATATATATATATATATATATATAGTTTTTAGAAGATAGTAGACTAGCAGAAGATAATATTTTTTCTGCAACCATAATAATTTTCTATAACCATAAGCCCGTTTCCCCACCCACACTGAATAAACAGTTTGGCCCTCATTTATCAAAAGGAGTGCAGATTCGTCCCCAAATTTCAACGTGGGTTTTGGAGTGCACACAACTCCACCCGGCATATATCAAGCGATCCCAAACAGCTGAGTCCATCCTAATTTCCTTCCTACGATGATAAATGTGACGGCTGAAATCAATCTGGCACGCCCTTGGAAACAGGCCGCTCCTCCCTTTCTTTGCGACATGGTGATGAGAGGGGAAAAAAAATAACTTTCCACCGATCGCGCTGCTTCCTGCGGCCAGCCAGCCAGCCAGCCAGCCCCCCCCCCCCCCCCCCCCAGCCCGATTGCGCTGCTTCCCGTGGCACGACAGCCCCCCCCCTCTTTCACATAAGCCACATTTCCATAAAACCTTTGCGAAAATAGGAAGAGTATGTTAGTTAAGTCGAAAAAAGAAGAGCGAATTGTCCGCTGTTTCCATTAACTGAGGAAATGCGACTAGTGGGAGTCTAGGGAAAACAAAATAGGTTCATGAAACAAGCAATAGGTGGTACAGTTTTGCCAGTAACGTGATACGTATGGTTATTATTTTACATATATTTTCATTTTTGAAATTAATTTAGGCTTTACACACGGACTGCCTGCTTTATTCCTATTGACCTATAGGTCCGTTGTGCTGTGCAGAGGCTGTTCTGGCTCTGTTGCAAAAACAATAATTAATATAGCCTACAATCCTAATACATAATCTACACAACTCACTGTTTTCCTGAACCGGAGCGCTTGTGAGACTCGGTAGCCTACTGATTTGGTGTATGTCTACTTTGTGATATTGTAGACTACATCATGTTATCTGCAGCGTGACATGTGCGAGGAAAAAAGTTAGTATTAACGGAATAATATCTATAAGGGCAGAGCCCGGTCATGTAAAACAGCTGTTTATGTCTGTTATCACTTGCGTGTCTTAGCTATCATGCATGATGATACAGATAGCCTACTGTAAATATAGGAATATATTTTCATGAACAAACGCGATGGGTGTCTGAACGTTTTGGCCATGTACGTGAGTCCCCTTGGCTTGGATGTCTCTGTGCGCACGGCCCTCGTCCGTTTTGAGCGGTTTTGTAGAAATATACCCGGTAACTTAAATTAACAAATAACAATGCTCCCATCGGCAGAACAGAACTCAAATGCGCTATAATGCGTGCCAGTGCTTTTCAATACAAAGTCTTTTCGCAAGCCGTTTCCATACCTCATTTGCACATTAGACTCTTTCGATACGCTCCAAAATACGGCACCTTTCAGCGAGAAAATATTTTTGCGCAAAATGGAAACTTATTCGCATTTTGAAGTGTTTCCATTCAACATTCTCTTCGCAAGAGCCGTTTTTGCGCAAAAAGAGGGCTTATGGAAACGTGCCTATAGACACACGCAACTCCGTTCGCCGTTGTTTTAAGTAGGCTAAGTAAAATAATAGCATGGCATTTGGTTTTATTTTTAGTTTACACTCTCAAGAGCCAACTTTCATCTGGTTACCTGGGGACCACCTGGGACCCTCTCAAGAACCACTGGTGGTCCTCGGACCACATTGAAAACTACTGGCCTATAGGACCAGTTTTTATTACATCGCGGTGAATGGAATAGGCTACAGGTTAATATTCTGCAGTGTAGGATTAAATCCATGCATTTTTAGAAAGAGCGCAGCCCCCCCTCTCCCCCCGAGTCGGACTGCTGCCTGTGAGTGACCACGTAGCCTAAATCAGAGATAGATAACTGCCAGCAGTGACAAGACAGTTCATAAACTCATATCAACCATATATGTGATCGCCGGTGATTAATAAATGAATCGACGGCAGGCACATGACTGCAGGAGTGCAGGTGTTACATATTAGTGTGATGATGCTGATTTACAAGCTTTCTATCCTTCGTGCTGACCATAATTGTAAATAGTGAGGCTGTGCATGTAGGCTATTGTCACTGCAAATAAAAGTGGCTTTTATTTATTTATTTATTTTTTTTCATCAGGATTAGGCATTAATGAATAAAAACTTTCCACCGATTGCGCTGCTTGCCGCGGCGCCCTCCCTCTCTGTTTCACACGGAGACACGCAAGTTGCCTTGTTTATTCAGTAAGTAAAATAATAGCTTGGTATTTGGACCCGCAAGGGTCCACTCGGTTTTATTTTTAGTTTACACTCTCAAGAGTTACATCTGGCTAAACCAACTTTTCATCTGGTTAACCAACTTAGCCTGGGGACCACCTGGAACCCTCTCAAGAACCACTGGTGGTCCTCGGACCACATTTTTTTTTATTACATCGCAGTAAATGGAATAGGCTACAGGTTTGTATTCTGTAGTGTAGGATTAAATCCATGCATTTTTAGGAAGAGCGCACGTAGCCTACCTATCTCCCCCTCAAGCTTTCTATCCTTCATGCAGACCATTGTACAAACCAGACGTAGGCTACTGTAGATCCACATCGATGCAATCTCCCGCCGATCCGCGATCACGACTACCGAAATTGCTCTCACAAGCAGCCTACTGTAGGTCTGCAGTTTATCTGAGTGACTGAGGCGAACGATATACCTGTACTAACGTAGCATATAATATCATTTTAAATAGTCAGGCTGTGCATGTATTTGTCACTGCAAATAAAAGTGTCTTTTATTTTATTTTCACCCCACCGGGATCAGGGATGTAATCTCGCATAATATGCCTTTTCAAACCTATATTATATTTTTCATCTGTATCATTTATTAGGTTTTATAGCTATTAGGAGTGAATAGATAACTTTAGATACCTTTCTGCATTTCAGACAATGCTGCTCCGCTTGTTTAGGACAGAAAAACAGGCAAGGACAAATCCTACGACAGCTCCCGACCTGACGTGGGTTTTGTCCGGACGTGGGATCAACTTCAAGTTCATGGTGGGAATGATATATGTCAAACAAGGTGGGAATTCTGCTCTACGCATGTCCTACGTTCATTTGTGGGTGTACACCACGTTGATAAATGAGGGCCTTTGGATCTGAAGTGGGACTAAAAGCTGTGACGTTCCTCGCAGCTACTTGTTTTGACCAATAGATGGCACTAAAACTCTGTTTGGGTACACTGGCATTGGCATAAGAGTTGTGCTGACGCCTTACACTCACAGCCATGCTCACAGCTAAGTCCTGATCGCTATGCACGCTGTGGACGCTGGATAGCCTACTGTGCGTCTCATTCCCGTCGTCAGTGCCAATGCCCATACCCGTGGCAGAGTTGGCGAAAGGGACTTTCTGCGAGGAGTTTGCATGCTCTCCTCGTGCCCACTTAGGGTAGGTACCCTGACCCTCACAAAAACATGCAGTAAGCCTTGTCTCTACTCTAGAATGCCTCCCCCTGGCCAGCTGCGGAACCTGATTGGCAAGAGAGGCACGTTGTGGGCCCAGGCCCACGGGCCCCTGAGCTAGGGGGGCTGAGTTTGAGTGTCCGCGTGAGAAATGTATTATGATCATACGTAGCCTATCACACGCCATAGCCTACGTATATCTTATTATCTTATTTGTTGTGTGATTATTCACAGTATAGAGCTAATAAAAAAATTCTATATGTATGAAGGTTGAGTGTAGGTGTCCAATAAAGATATTAACATCCATTTCTTATTATTTCCTTGAAGCTGCCATTGTTGGCGGTGGGCACTATTTCAGATCAGTAGTAGCACCATCTTAAAATGCTCTGGTCCAGAGCTCCATTGCTTCTGAGTCTGACTTGCAGACTCAGAAGCAGTGGAGCTCTGGACCAGTAGTAGCACCATCTTAAAATGGTCTTAAGATGGTGCTATTGATCTCTATTTCGTTTGGATTGTCATAGTCACTCACTGTAATGTATGTATAAATAGGTTAGGGTAGGGTCACTGCATTAATTAAGAGTGTGGATTTTATAGCAAACCATTAAGTCTCAGCATTGTGATTCTCACATTATATTGCTCCATAGCATTTCGATTATTTTTAGAATCGCTATCAGGCAATGCGATTCTGCTACATGAGTAATCCCGTGAGTATGTGTGTGTGTGTGTGTGTGTGTGTGTGTGTGTGTGTGTGTGTGTGTGTGTGTGTGTGTGTGTGTGTGTGTGTGTGTGTGTGTGTGTGTGTGTGTGTGTGTTGGGAAGGGGCTGCCTCTGGGGGCTGTATGCTAAACAATGACGTAATCGTGTCTCTAGCTGCTAGCACGTGTGTCGCTCTTCCATGACTATGCTTTCTCCAGCACACAGCACGTGCAGTCAGGCACATACATATCTGCAGGCATTCAGACATGCATCACGGATGGATGATTTTTAGACGATGCTGTTTCTATTTTCGCGTTATTGCTGTACAGACCAGACTATAGGCTATAATGGTAGCAATCACGCTATAATATAAGCAAAGCATATCCTTTCGCGTCCCCACTTTTTTGTCAGGTGTAATGCTGCTGGCTCCACAATACATTTTAATTAAGACCACGTGAAAAATATGTAGGCTAGTGTGAGACGGGCGCGCACGTATGCTCGTGCACTGCGCGCACACACACACACACAAACCAGAACCATATAGTTTAGACAGAGTTACGCAAACTCCGTTCACTTCATGGGGTCAGTCCAATGGCGGCTCTTCTTCATAGACTGCTATTGAGAATGGGGACACGTAGGGACAAGTCCTGGAACAGCTCGGCCCGTCTTCAATGATCTTTAAACCTCTTTATTTTAGAGGGATTGTTTTGCACCACCCTCGTTGAAAACAATGTTTTTTCCGACCCCGTTTGTCCCTATTCAGGCTGCACGAACAGTGCGCTCGAGCGCCCAGTTTCTGACCCCTCAATGTCGCAAATCCTTTTAATACTAGATGGCTCTGACAAACAATACTAAACTAGTACACAAACGGTCGTACTACGCACCCCAAGTAACTCCCCTCCCTCTCTCTCTGGCATAAGCTCTCCACACTTGGCATGTAGACAGTTGAGTGCCGCAGTGGTTTTATTGAACTAGTGGGTCTGGTGCAGTGTTTCAATCCTATCGCCAACACAGGGCACCGGCGGGGTCCCTGCCTGAGACATTGACGAACGACAATCGACAACCGAGATGACAGGTGAGGCATGCATACATCTCTATATGTTTCAGTGAGGACTTTCAGTAAGACTTTAACGCACGAAATAATAGGCAACATCAAAATGATTTGTAGATTGATAATGATACATTATAGCTATAAGAATTGGTCGTGCGCAATTATGCCACAAATCAGCTGTTTTCATGTGTTTCTTGACTGGAGTAATTAAGAACATCATTACATTGCTGTGTGAATATCATATAGCCTTGCAAGAACCTACAACCATTTTAAATGAACAATGAAGTGCAATGTTTTTTTTTTCCTAGATCAATATTATAAAATCAATACTACTTTTTAAATGAGTTTTAATGAATGCAGTGATGTATATAACTACATATTACTTATGTGCAAGGAACGTAATTTCTTTGAGTATTTCTTTTTTAAATAGTTTATTTTAAACCAGATATACTCTTTCACAGAATTATGCCAGTGAACTCACTAGAACTGTAGACTAGTTGTCCTGAAGATATACATCATTGTATAGAGATCAGAGAACAAGCTTATAGAATAGCCTGCTATCATCCACACAGAATGCATGTCCTATTCTGTCCCTTAGTGCAATTGACTAAGAGAACGTTTGACAACCTTTTTAAACCACATATAGGTACTAACCATGAGTATCCCAGTGTCCAAATACGAGTAATGTATTTTCTGAATTGTGTGGAAAATAGCAGATCGACAAACTCACAACTGTCTCACTCAGCACGATGCATTGTGAGCTTGACAATCTATTAGTTTCTGTGAAAGCCTTGCCCACAAGAAGGGTGCCAAGTTCAGGGTAAGGGCAGGGTGGGGTGAGAAGTATATTCATTGCACCGGCTTGCTTGTGGGTGTGTTCACATCTTCTAGACAATGTTATTAACATGACCCATTTATGAATGTCCTGTCCAGCCCTGACCACTCCGCCTTTTAGGGGTCTGACCAGTGGACACAGGTCTCCTTCTGGGCACAGGTCTCCTTCTCGTTCCCCGACTACCCACAGCAGTCCAGCAGGTAAATACATTGCAGCGTAGCAGAGTACGTCAAGATAGCAGATACAGTCTAATAATAGAACCCTGCATTGGGTAATTTTATGTGCAATCTGGGTAGTGTGTGCACACATTTTGTCTTGTATCTTTCTTGTCTCAAGTGTTAGTGTGCGTATGATGATGTGTCGCTGAATGTGTGTTGTTGTGTGTATTTCAGCACAGAGCTATAAATAAATTATATGCTGCAATCAGCAATGCTGTCTAAAGGTTTTCTACTCATAACATTTCATGCATTAAGAAATGTAGGATGTTTAACCTCTGCAAGCTCAAAGAACTATGAGGAGAACTATGAGTGGTTTCTGCCTGACAACAACGGCAATATACAGTATATATGTACTATAGCTAAAATGGCACAGAGGCTTTCCCAGCTTGTATACAATAGATGTTCCAGGTTCAAATGTGTTAATAGCAATTGAGTGGTAATTTCTACTACTGCATTCCCATTTCTAGGCTAAAAAGAAGGGGTGAGCTTTTTATTATTATTTTTCCTCCCACACGACTCTAAGGAATGTTAATGATAATGACACAATTCAATCTTGTCCCTTCAATGAGAGAGGTGAGTTAGTAGGGGGGTGGTGCTGAATGGACAGCTCCAGTGGGTCTCTCAGTCCTCTTATTAACTGCCAACATTTTTCTTCGCCCCTATCCCAAACACCACCTTTCCATTCCCTGAAAACGTAGTAGTACGTACAGTATGTAAGAAGCTCCATAATTTATAGAACAACATTGGGTCATCTTATAAGAATATAAGTCGAACCACCAGGGTTTTTGGAAGACTGTCCTTATATGCCACAGTATTAAACACATCTTTGGGAATTCAGAATGGGGATGAAAACTAACATGGCCCAGGTAGGATGAATCATAACGAACGTTGCTTATCCTACCTTTAATTGACCTCTTGTTCAGTCAGGTTAGTAATTCTTACATAATACATTAGTACTTTGGTTTTCTACTATGGCATGTGGACACACTCCACATGGCAGAGAGAACACACATACACAGGGCATGACTAACTGACCAGCTGGAGGCACTGCATGCTGTCTGTCTCTCAGCTGTTACAGACAGACGCACACATGGACACACACACACACACACACACACACACACACACACACACACACACACACACACACACAAACACACGCACACACACACACGCACGCACGCACGCACGCACGCACGCACGCACGCACGCACACACACACACACACACACACACACACACACACACACACACACACAAACAGATATAGCTATATTCTGATAATCACAGACTCAAAAAATGGCTGGAGGGAGCCATGATGTCAACCATTAGTTTCTACAAACCCATTAGAAGCCACAATTTAAGCAATATTCGGTTTGGGTCTTCACTCAGTAGAAGCCCTAGAAGCATACCCTACTTTTATCGTCCATTTTAAAATTAATGGGACCATAATTTAAAAAGAATTAATATGGTTATATTAAACCAGAATACCCACTCACTTCAATGTTAATTCTACTGTTGAAAGCAGGAGTGGAAATAGCACCATGCCACCTCATAACAACTGCAGCGTTTTACTGACTTCTTCATTGGCTCATATCCAGAACCAGATGCTTTACACCTTGTAATAATACAGTGTGTGATGTGTGTGTGTGTGTGTGTGTGTGTGTGTGTGTGTGTGTGTGTGCGTGCGTGCGTGTGTGTGACGTGTGTGCGTGCGTGTGTACGTGCAGAGCTGTCAGAGCTGCTGCGCGACAAGGAGCGCAGAGCGCAGCAGCAGCTGGATCGCTGCGCTGAAGAGCGTGGCAGGAAGATGGAGGAGCAGAGGAGGAAGGAGCAGCTCCGCCACCAGAGAGCCGAGGAGAAGAGGAGGAACTGGCAGGAGGAGGAGAAGGTCAGAGGTCAACGCCGCTCCTCCACTTCCAATACATCTCATTTCTGTCACTTCCTGTGTCAGTGTAATCGTTTCACCCGCCCAACCCCTTTCTCTTTGTCTCCCTCACGTCCCTTATTGTGTCTCTGTCTGCCTCTGTCTCTATCTCTCGCTCACTCTCTCTCTCTCTCTCTAAAAATATACTTGAGTCTGTACCGCAAGCAGGGCTTCGAACCGGTTCAAAGAACGAAAACCGAAACGAACGGAATTCTAGGGTTTTTTTTAAGAACCGAAAACGAAAACGGAACCGAAATGGTCTTCAACTGTTCCGGAACGAAACGCTATTCTGAAATCCACAAAACCGGTTAATAACGGTTTTTATTTTCGTTCTCAATCAATGATGAATAAAGGTGCTCTTTGTAACAGCTATCTGATCTCCGTGGATAGTTGCTTTAAAGTTGAGTTTATTTTTTTTATAAACACGCAGATCGTGACTGTTATATTTATAAACAAGTATATATGCACTATAAACAAGTATATACACACTGTGTTCGCTGACCTACGAGCCTCACAAGCGGCGTGCGCTGTGTGCATGTGTTCTGAGAGAATCGACGTTAAATTACTGTCACTGTGTACCTTTTGCAGTATTATATAAATTATAATCCATCTTGCGTCTCGGGGAAGACATCATCTTTCTTCCGTTCATTTCTTTTTTTGGTCGCAATTGCAATCGAATGCACTTCAGGGACGGCTATATATAAGCATATTCACGGGGGGGAATGCCCCCCTAACGCCCTTACTACAACGAGAATTTGCGCATCCAGTTTTCGCCTGCCCCCCCCAATTGTGAAATGTTTGAGCCGGGCCTGCCCTGAACTAACTAACGGCGATAGAAAGCGGAAAAAAAAACATCTTCCAAGTTTGAACGCGCGCCCCGCTCCAAAGACTCGAGCTTCTAGCAGATATTCTGTGTAACACGAGTGGATTAATGTAGGCCTACCTGCTCCTCGACAATATAGACGGCGCATTTAATGACCAAACAGCTCTCTGTGGTGAGTCCAACTCCATATAGCCATGCATGTACGCTGTGTGCCGTGATGCAGACAGACAGACAGCGCATGCAATGGCCTTACTGACATTCATAAATAAAACTATAGGCTTAAATAGGCCTACATACAAAGATTTGACCAAAGTTGTGAAAGCTCAGTAGCTGCTGCAGTGAACACACTCTGCTCCCCTGGCTAGTAGGGTAATAACATGGATGAAATTGGAATAATCCAGGCAGCGTGCCCCGACAGCCACGTGCGCTTTTATTGTAAACTCAAAGTGCTGTGGACAAGCCTGATGTTTGTAAACAACGTCACATGTATCCGCCAAACATTACCGGAACGATAAGAACGAACGCTATTTTTAGTTCCGATCCGGTTCGAACCGGTTCAGTTTGGTGCTGGAACGATTGCCAGAACGAAAACGTTAAATATACATCTACCCGAACCGGTTTTGAACCGTTCCTGAAAAATAATTGCGTTTCCAAGCCCTGACCGCAAGTACCCTACGCAAGCCACTCGTATATAATTCGCAGGCAAGATGAGTGTCCACTGTAAATCAACCGCAAAGGCACGGCACTGTGCCCAAATTCACATTTCGTGCCAATCAGAAAACAAGAATTGCACATTGTATCAGTCTGGATCATTCAGTCTACAACAACAAAAACAACATCATCACCAGTTGTGGAATGTAATTACAGTAACTCAGTTAAGCACATTTTTATTTATTTCTTTCTTTCTTTCTTTCTTTCTTTCTTTCTTTCTTTCTTTTTTTCTTTCTTTCTTTCTTTCTTTCTTTCTTTCTTTCTTTCTTTCTTTCTTTCTTTCTTTCTTTCTTTCTTTCTTTCTTTCTTTCTTTCTTCAGTATTGTCAATATAGGATACTTTACACCACACCTTAGCTGCTAGTTATTTTGTAGATTTTGATTATAATTACAAAACATACGTTAGTAGCCACTTCAGGCCTGTGTACACTTGCCATTTGAAAATAGATCCAGAGAAAATATCTTAGTCCTTTACTCTTTTATCCTTTTCAGTCTTTTAGTTTTAGCCAATGAACACCACCTTCATGAGGCGATGATCTGGTTATGCTGATTTTGAGTCCTCAGGGACAATATGTAATCCATGTTCTTCTGTTTGCCCCATCATGAATATGCATTCAGGCCTTCACCGCTGCATGCCATTAAGTATAACGTACAAGGTCTTGCTGATTCGGCCCTTTGCTAATGCATTCCAAGTGGAATGAGCTGCTTGAACTGCTGCTAGTCATTGTATTGGCACCTGTCACGCCCTGTTATGGGAGTGATTACGGGTGTTTATGGACGTGTCACTGCAAAGAAGTGAAAATCAAAGGGAAGATCCTAAAAGGTGTGCGGCGGCATTGTTTTTAAACCCATTTTTACCTAAAAACTGTATTCGACACTAGATCAGAACAGTTTTCAGCAGGGATGCAATATTATTCGGTATCATATAATTCTTACGATTTTTACAAAATATCAAACCTACAAGCTCGTAGATCAGATATTTTTCTACAGTTAAAGTTTAAAATAATGGTTAAAAGTGGTTAAACGTTAATCTGCATTCCCATCCAAAATAAGCAAACGGAATGGTGTGCAGTTAAAGATGAAGCATTTTATCAAAGACATCACATAAAAAAGTAATCACATTTTACAAACCTCTTTTGGCAAAGACTAACTACTCCTAGATACCTTCGCATATACTGTATACTGGGCCAAACCATAGGCATATTCATAATTCCAGCTCACATGACGTGTTGTGTATCTATTGTATACAGACCTGTGTGAGTTTTGTCCCAGGCTACGGTTGGTTTCTGCTGATGCAAGCTTTCCTCACCTTAGGTGACTCTGGCTGTGCTATTTTTCCAACTGCTCCCCCTCCATCAATCTCTCCCTCTCTCTATCTCTCTCTCTCTCTCTCTTTCACCAGGCATGCTATATTTTGTTTTCTCTGATGGGAAAAAAGACGACTAATTAACAACACTGCAGTGCAGTGTAGCCCGTTCAAATGATGAAACAAAACAGAGGGGAGACATAGTAATAATATTCCAGGCGACGTGCCTTTAATTGCTGTTCCCCACACGGTGGCATCATGTCCCTCTTTAACTATGAGTTACTGCTCATGCAGCCTCTTTGTAATGCTAAGTGTTAGGCAGTAGGTAGATCAAGGGGTTAACAAGGCCTCTTTGTGAGTGACAGACTAGTCCACTGAGACCGGTGCTTGCTCTCCCATGTGTGGTTATTGATGCCCCGTCCCCCCTCCACACACACGCACACACACACACACACACACACACACACACACACACACACACACACACACACACACACACACACACACACACACACACACACACACACACACACGTGCTCCTATGCATATCTTGAGGACATAACTATTGGTCGGTCACAAGGGGGCTACTGTACCATGACATCACCACCAGTGAATCATGTGCCGTTTACTGGAATGGATGCTCTGTGAGCCTGGTCGTAGTTTAACATACATCTGGATGCTATACAGTATGTACACTGTTGGATTCCTTTAAATAAGAACGTGGCAATTCAGATTTAAATCGGTCTATGTACGTGCTGCACAGTGTTGGTTTGGCGTTTATCCGGATGCTAGTTTCCTATCAGAGAAAATTGAATCACTGTGTAGGCCTGGCTAAAATTTGTCATTATCTTGTCAGATGTTTGTATATTGCGCCAAACAGTTTATATCAGGATACAATACTGGCAAATCTTATCTATTCAGGCATAGACGGTATGTTTCTGAAGAAAAAGCAAGCCAATACTCTGTGATCAGCCTTCTCTGTTCCAGCCCATCGATAATCAATAGATGACTGACTACTGTGGACAGCCACTGTAATCTGTTTTTTTGCTAGGGATACGTATCCCCCATTCTGGTTCTTAAATGTACCAATAAAAAGAGAATTGAATCGTCAAAGCTCAAATAAAGATTTTATATCCCAATCGTTGGAAGAGAAACAGGGCTATAAATATCTCATATCTCAAGCTCTGTCTTCTATGTATGCACAGTGGCCCTTTAAAATAATTATTATTATTGTCATTGGAAAGCAAAACAAAACTCACCATTTCTCTCAGAGAACTTTAGTAAAAAGTGAAGTCAACATAAAGAGTACAGTATGCAACTCCTAGCAGTTAGTCTTTAAATTTTCTACAAAAAACCCTCTATGCTGTTTTATAGGTCGATAGCCATGATTTTGCTGAAGGAATACTGTACAGTTTTTTTTCTTGTTTATTTGCTTTTGTGCTCACACAAGGTCCAGGGACCCCTGTGGTTACTTGAGGGTGGTTCCAAATAGCCCCTTATGTGTGTGTAACTCTGGGGATCCTTGAAATTTGAAGGACTAAACAAGTCTCCGGTATCGTCACTGGTATCACACCTGTGAAGGAATTAAGGAAGGGGCCCAATTTCATTCCAGAGCCATTGGTCATGAAGTGTCCAGAGTATTTATAATGATGACATCTTCTGTCATAATTTAGAGCCCTAAACAAACATTGTATTGACATCATATGAGTGCTCTAAACAAACAAGACTTCATATGGCGTAATCTTCAAAAGCCATGCAGTGGAGGGGCTAGTAGCTCTAAAAACATAATCGTAGAGAGGCTCTTCACCCGATTCCAACTATGGTTCATATGTGGTGTTCATCAGACGATCCGTTCACTGGCTGCAGTCCTGCTTCTGTTTGTGCTCCTGGCTAGTTGTTGGGGTTCTGTGCTGTGCTGCTGATGTAGGTCTACCTCACCTTAAGTGACTCTTCTTGTGCTGTTTCAGACTACCCCCCCTCCCTCTCTCTCACTCTCATTGGCAATGCTTTTCTGCTTCTCCCCTCCCCTCCGCGTCTCTCTCATCCTTATTAATTCTGCCCCCCCCCCACAACCCCCCCCACCCCCACCCCACCACCACCTTATTGATTCTTCTCTTCAGCCTTCTTAACCTTTCATCCAGCATCCGTCTTGCAGTTTCTTTTTTGGGGGGTAGTGTGTAATTCTGCGTAGTCTCCCCTTCAGGTGGGGGGCAGTGGGTGGCGTCAATACACACTGCTGTTTTTAATGCTTCCTTACAAACAGACATACAGCTTTGATATTCCAGAGGGGAGATTTTGGAATATTGGCACTGTCTGGCCGAAACCTCTCTTGTCCATAGTGTATCCTTCTTGATCGTCCTGCAATGTCACATAAAAGTATCAAAAGTAGCAGATCCGCAAATTCAAAACATTGCACGAAGCAACATGCTTTTAGCTTGTCAATTTGCTGTTTATTAATTTAAAGATAGGCCAGTAGATTGAAAGCCTACAGCAATGAATTGATTGTGCCCAGACTGAAAAGTAACACAATTTTGGACACATGAGGTTTCCACTTGACATCAACAGTATTTATAATTATAATTTGACTTACGTGACCCAACAGACACAATGGACATTACAAATTGCCTGGTCAGTGTTAGTCAGTGTGGCGTAAGCCTCTCTCAGATACAGGAAGGGGTTAAAGCCATCATCACAGGAATCCTGTTACAGAGAGGAGACAGGGAGGACAGGGCAGATGACAGAATACAGTAAGGGTAAGGGGTAGGGCAGGGCGGGGAGGGGTAGGGAGCAGGGAGGGCAGAAAGAGACAGACGGGAAGAGAAAATGGCATTTGAGACGAAATCCAATGAAACCCAGTATCGATGCCTCGGCCAGTCAGTCCGCCAGCCGTCAAGGATGACGATGTGTGGGTGTGTGAGAGAGAGGGGGGATACATGAATGCGAGGCTGGTGATATCAACAGAAGGGGGATGGGGGTTTACATGTGCACCACCCCCTTGCCTCCCACCACCCACACACACCTTTCCAGCTGGTCTGGCTTAGTGCCATTAGAAATAGACTCAGTCATCAGAGAGAGAGAGAGAGAGAGAGAGAGAGAGAGGCAGGGAGAGAGGGAAACAGGCAGAGGGGTGGGGTGAACAATTGAGAGGTGGAAGAGAGCGAGTGAGAAAGAGACACAGCCGGCGAATCAGTGCTATCTAGAGGGAGTGGCAGCGAGAGAGGAGAGAGAGGGAGGGAGGAAGGGAGGGAGGGAGGGAGAGAGAGAGAGCAGATCCCCTTGTTTTATTTATCAGCGAACGAGAGACGGGAGTGGAGCTCCTGTAAAGCAAAGGAGTGAGAGAGTGTGTATACACGGCAGCCAGTTTGAGTGGAGAGACTCTGGAGAGAAAGAACCAGCAAGGACAAGGGAGTGAGGGAGAGAGAGGGCGAGGCAGTGCTGCGGTAGGTTGGCTCCGTGCGTAGGTAGGTAACCATGCTGCAGCAGCAGCAGCAGCCGTCGCCAGGCGGCTCGCCGGGCACTCGTCGCCGTAGCGACGGCTCGGTCAGAGAGTGCCTCTTCTTCCCCGTCCTTGAACGCAACGAACAGGAGAGGCTGGAGGCCATGGTCCGCCGGAGGACGGAGAACAGGCGCAACGGAGGAGGAGGAGGAGGGGCAGGGGGGGAGCTCCAGGACCTGCTGGAGAACAGGCCCAAACGCTGGACGTGGGGAGGACCCCCCGACGGAATGGAGGGTGAGTTTCCTGATACACTGGTGCACGGTGCAGATTCTTGTTGGGCATGCCTGGGTGTTGATGGTGACAATCTGTCTGGCATGGTGGTGAATGCGCACACACTGATGGGGCTAGAGGGGTGACGTCTGTGTGTGTGTGTGTGTGTGTGTGTGTGTGTGTGTGTGTGTGTGTGTGTGTGTGTGTGTGTGTGTGTGTGTGTGTGTGTGTGTGTGTGTGTGTGTGTGTGTGTGAGCGTGCGTGCGTGCGTGCGCGTTGGGAGTTAAACGCTTTTCAGGACAGGTGGGGGTTGTTGATCACCGACATGCGAAGGAGGCAGAGAGAGAGAGAGGACAGGGAATTGAAGTCTGTGTGTGTGTGTGTGTGTGTGTGTGTGTGTGTGCGTGTGCGTGTGCGTGTGCGTGTGCGTGTGCGTGTGCGTGTGCGTGTGTGTGTGTGTGTGTGCGTGTGTGTGTGTTGGGAGGGGGGTTGGCTAATGGGTAGCCTGTGGTAGAGTGGGTAGGTGGGTGTATTGGGGCAGGAATACAGAATAGTCTGATTCAGGGCATGTCGATAGGAGATATTAGTGTTTGTTTGTGCGTCTATTTGCGTGCAGTCTTGTTCAAATGGAAGGGGATAGGGATGAAAGGGTGAGGTGCAAGAAACAATTTCATCACAGTAGGTTGCGAGAGAGAGGAGATGCAAGTTGAGGAGAGGATGACATCGGAGGGAGAAGGGTGTGGAGGCTGCAATGCGGGGGGTGGCTGGTGTTTTTGGCTTGAAACCCCCAACAGACTGGGAGAGGCTGCGTGCCCAATGATATACATATAATAGAATACATACTGTATGTGTGTCTCTTTGTTTACGTTTAGACGTGCCCCTTATTTCCTGCCTCTTTATAATGTCACATGTTGCTATAGCTACGATGGCACATAATTACCACCCTGATATATATGGTGTCATTGGTGTCATGTCATTTGATCACGGCTGGTGAGGGACTTTAATGAGCTACTATAATACACTGCGCGCATATTTAATGTAGGCCTAATATACTGCATTATGTTAGTAGTATTGGGACACACTTTGATGTCGAAGACAGTGGTGTTAGCAAACAGCGTAGCTAGCTCATTGACATGCCACAGGTGTGTGTTTGCTTGCATGTTTGTGTAGACTGTCTTTTCTGGGGCAGGTTGGGGCCAAGGTGATTATTTGTGTGACGATTTGTGTGTGTGTGTGTGCGCGTGTGTGTTTGTGCGGTTGTTGTGAGCAGATGATGCGCGTGTGTTGTTTATTTCAGACAGGCGCTTGGGGAGTGCTTCCCTTTGGAGCGTGACATAGATAAAGTGTTAACCTTGAAACCAACAGAGGCCGTGCACGCACAGGGATATTTACTGCGTAGACAACCTCTGGCATTGGGTTTTTCATGGCCTGACATCTCAGTGTCTCTCTCTTTCCTCTCAACTCATTCAGTTCAAAGCTTTACTGGCATGACAAGATTCTTACATTGTCAAAGTATGATTCAGAATAAAAACTGTATTCATAACATACATTTATATATTCAAAATCAGAACAAATAATACAAACTAAATATAAATTAAATTACGTTACATTAGTTAAAGCTACAGTATGTACGATTCCTCTTCTAACCCGTATTTGAATCCGGTTTACTGTATAAGTGCTCAGTTCTTTACCACCTAGGCAAAAGAGCTAGCCTACTCGCTCGGGCGATAAATTTGATCTTGACTATCGTGTCAAAATCCAATGTCTACCGGTAGGTGAGGCATTATGACTTTTGACACTATATAAATATCTCAGTAGAAGAGCAAGGAGGCAAAGTTATTTTTTTATTGACATACTTACAGATTGGACAACCTGACGTTATATTCATTAGGAAGAAGTTTCCGTAGTGTTGCTTTAAATCAACTGCAGTAGACTAATAGTGTTACTGCAACAGTACATATTCTCCTGACAACCTTGAACATTCAGCTCTCTCACCTAATATCTAGGGCATCGCCTGCATAGAGTCAAAATGCATCTTTTTGTTCATTTTCATTCTTTGTCATTCTCTCTCTGTCTCTCTGTTTCTCTCTCTCTGTCTCTGTCTGTCTCTCTCTTTCTCTCTCTATCTGCCTCTCTCTCTGTCTCTGTCGGTCTCTCTCTGTCTCTGTCTCTCTCTGCATCTCTTTCTGTCTTCTCTTGTATTCATAGCCCATCCATTTTGTAACATTTATAAAAATAGCGGAAATAGCCACTGTTAATTGAACATTTTGAGTATGAAATATCAAATATGGCATTGGACCATGCCATTAGTCCGATTGTTCTGACAGTAGTTTAGACACTGCGTTGATCCACCGGCACATTGTTCTGACTTGTACATTACTAACCCTATCCCAAACCCTAACTGCATGCAAAGCCACATAGTAGAGTAATGTGATGTCGCAGTTATGGGCAGTCGACATTCTGACCATAATACATGGTTTAATTTCATCATAGTTAAATAGGTAAAATCATTCCACTGTGCAACTTTTGTTTACATAGCCCCAAAAGTCACAATTAATTAATTAATGAATTAATTTGTATGAAAATTACTCATGGATTATTGCTTTTATCAAACACTCCTGCACCTCCTGCCCGTATTGCACATGCATAGGCATCTCTATGTCGGTCATACCCATGCATGGGCCTGCCCTGTATGGAACATGGCTGAATGCTGGCTGCATAGCTCTGTGGTGCATTCATAACGCCATCAATTATTCATAGCGGCACACACACACACACACACACACACACACACACACACACACACACACACACACACACACACACACACACACACACACACACACACACACACACACACACCAGTGCTGGTATAAAGTGACAGAGTACATGTAGGCTACCTGTTTAATTTTTGAGGTATGTGTACAAATATTGTATACTTTTACTCAGCCACACCCTCAGCTATTCATGTCAATGGAAGTTGATCAGTGGTGTTTTGAAGCACCCAGAAGAATGCTTAACTTCCATCATTTTGGTTTGGCAAAATGTAGAAGTGCTAATAAGCAGTCAGTGTTGGAGCCTTTTTCGGCGGCTTCAACATTGGCTGGTAGCTCAGGGGACTCGGTGCCCACGCCCTGGTATGGTAGCTGTTGTGTGTGTGTCCTGTGAACTGCCAGGCCAGGGGGGGTGGACGTGAAGAAGAGAAGCTGGTCTCAGATCAGCCTCTCAGAGACTGTGTCAGAGATAATGCCCACTGCAGCAGAAACACTGAGCAGCAGCTCAACTTACAGTGTTGTTGCATTGGAGGGGACAGTGTTGCATTAAAGGACATGGGGGGGTTGTGTGTGTGCGTGCTTTTGTGTGTGTGTGTGTGTGTGTGTGTGTTTACGTGACAAAGTGGCTGTCACTGTCAGGGTATTTGTGTGAGTTATACAAATGACAGAGACTAAACTCTCGTCACTGTTTATTGAGACACAAAAAAGACACCATTTTGATTCGGGTCCTGCTAGCCTCACTAGTTTCAGTTTTAGAAGTTGTTGTCCTCGTTTCAAACACCTGCTGTGTGCTAGCAATGCAGATTGTTGTTTTCTGTGTGCACGCGTGTGCTTATTTGAGTGTGTGCGCATGCGCGCAAGTGTAACGCTTTGCTTTTTCCCCCCACTCTGCTACACCTGCTTCCCAGGTAACCCTAAGAAACCGCCTTGCCATGCCATTGGCTCAGCTCAGGCAGCCAATGAGCTTCCTGCCGCTTCAAGTCCCAGCAGCAAATCCCGGAACGGTACAGACTGACTGATGTCACTCTCTGTGTGCCACTTGCCACGCCCCATAAGACCCATATAAGGCCGTTGTTCCACCTTGTCTGCACTCTGCATGATGTGTCTGAACACCTGTGAACATCTGTGTCTTTCACAGTGCTCATTGAATCTAGTGTTGCCAAATCTGCTTGGAATCTTTCTTGCTTTAATTATCGACTTGTTTCTCATGTAAAGTCGCTTGTAACAATTTGCAATAATTTAACTGTTGAGCGGAAAATGAAACCAATTCACTTTACATTATCAAGAGTCCATTTGGTTACCAATTCTGCCATTTAGCTGGGGACTACCTTGTAGTCGCGGGAACACTGGTTGAAAGCCTCTGATTTATTGTAATCTTGAGCTCTACATTCCCCCTGCCAACCTGGGGAAAGCAACAGGCTAACCTCATGCTTCTTTCAATGCATGAGGAGTCCATGCTGCTTCTTTTCATCTGACAGGGGAGGTTTCCCCGGTTGGACGTCATTGAAGACATTATTATTCCAACCAGTTTCTTTCTCCTCTATCAGGTGCTCTGGCTGATATGTAGCCTGTAGTTGCTTCTTTTGAATTTGAGACATGGTTGGTTATTTTTCTTGAAATCAAGTCTGGCAACACTGGCTAACTCACACTCCATGTGTATATGTGTCGGTGTTAATTGTTGCAGCGCAATCCTACTGAAGTTCAGATTGCATTGTCAATCTCCTCTATGTATTTGTGTACAGTGTATGTTGCTCGTTTTAACTATGTGCGAGTATATGTTTGTGTGAATTTGTGTATGACAGTGAGTGAACAGAGCAAATGACTGAGAGAGAGATGTATAATATATTGTGGTTAAAGCCCAGTGTCTTGTCTGTTTTGTATGTTAAAACTTTAACACACTTATGGTACCTATACCTACGGTTTGATCATCCAAGCGTGTGGTTTCTATCCTTTGGAACCAAATGGGTGGTGAATTCTTTTGAGGGTCTTGAATTGGACAGAATGGTCACATTCTCATTAGGAAGATGATACAGCACCAGGTCTCTGCATGCGTCGATGCTCTGCTCCCAGCGACCTCATCGCTCAAGTCCCTTCCCCCCCACCCCCCACCCCCCCTCAGACCCGCCCTATCACAACAAAGGGCTGGAGCACTTCCCGTCATCCTGGGCCCATGGCGCTGTTTAGCGATGCATGCACACACGGCTCCATCTCACCAGGGAGCCAGTCCCATTCCCCAATACGCACACACACACACGCACGCACGCACGCACGCACGCACACACACACACACACACACACACACACACACACACACACACACACACACACACACACACACACACACAGGGGTTTGTATTACTCTGCTTGTGAGGTCATCAACATTATATATGACTGTGACTTTTAATCATAAGCCTGAATGCGATACATCCACAAGCCCTAACCTTAAGATGTGAATCTTATGTGAATCTTATTCTAATTGTAGACATTTCTGTTGATTTAACATATTATTTCTAGTGAGAGACCAAGAAAATGGTTTTCACAATGTATTTTGTTTGTATTCTACTATACTTTGTATGGTGATACAAACATGCACGCGCATAAGAGCGTGCGCGCGCGCACACACACACACACACACGCACATGCACACGCACCATACATCATAGAAGACATATCCCCTGCAGCTACCCAAGAAACAAAATGTAATAGACCCCATCTATCTATAGATGGGGTCTATTACACACACACACACACACACACACGCACAACACAAGGACACAGCAGAGCAGACACATTCTGCATCTACCGGTATGTTTGGATTACTGTGGTAGAATAACTGTGATTAGTGATTAATGATAATTCACAACATTAATGTCGGTAATCACAATTATTTTTGTCACAACAATAAAAATATACTCAGGGGTGCACATAAGTGGTGCCCCGGTGCCTCAGGAGCACCAAAAATCCTGCAATGAGCTCCCAATCCAGGGGTGGAAAGCTCCTTTGAGCACCACACAGCTGGGGCTCATAATGACTGCCCGACTGGGCCAGTAAAAAAAGCCTTGAAAATGAAATAATTCTAACTAATGTCTAAAATACTACTAGTATTTCAATGGATGTAGAGTGCAGGTAGTAGTACTACTAGGCTAGCCACTATTGCAACGCCCAAACTATCGCCCTGTACTGTAATATTGTACATTGATCAGGATGTACGGAGTGGAAAAAAGGGGTCCCAGGGCCCGGTGATGCGGGTCACCGCATTTTGGGAGCACCAAGTAACATCTCCAGGTGCTCCTCTGAGTACTGGACCCAAATAGTTATGTCGCAACAATAAATATACTTAAAACTGCCACTTTTGTTAACCACTTGAACCCCCATGATCATTATTCTCAGGGGTCAATAAACAAGCTCACGATTTTTCATGCTATTTTTGGTGAATCAATTAAAAGTGCTCTTTGCAGGCCACTTTTATCACGTACAGTGGGTTAATATAGTATCAGTGGGTTATAAAGTATCACCAAATTTGCATCTCAACAAAAGCTACTGTAATTCATCCTATTGTATGAGGGAGGACTTAGTGATTAATTAAAATCTCTTCTATACAGTTATTGTGGGCATTCTCTTGGCCCTTCCCTAGTTTGGATGCATTGTGTTGCAGCCACATCAATGTTTTGTGTGTTTGTGTGTGTGTTCGTGCCTGTGTGTTTGTGTGTGTCTTACATCACCAAGGTTAATGAATTCTCCACCAGACTGTGTGTGTGCATGACTGCATGTGTGTGTGTGTGTGTGTGTGTGTGTGTGTGTGTGTGTGGGGGGGGGGGGGGGGGGGGGGGGTCCGTACATGTGTGCGCGCGCGTGTGCATTTGATCCATGAGGATATTTTCTGTGTGGTGAGGTGTTTATTTTTTTTACTTTATCATGTCACAACACATGGCAAAACGTTTTGTTTTGAGGTTCAAAGACACAGATTTTACATTCAGCTCATCAATCAATACAGAAGCATCTCGTTGCATTGTTCCCTTGCTACAAAAGTTGAAGTGAACACACAAACTGGGTATCTGTGTGTATAGTGTTCAGCATTCAACATTGTGTCTGTGGGTGTGCAGCGCATCAATGATCGTGTGTGTGTGTGTGTGTGTGTGTGTGTGTGTGTGTGTGTGTGTGTGTGTGTGTGTGTGTGTGTGTGTGTGTGTGTGTGTGTGTGTGTGTGTGTGTGTGTGTGTGTGTGTGTGTGTGTGCTGTGCATCAATGATCGTGTGTGCGTGTGAGAGTGTGTGTCTATGTCATATCACTGACTTGTTTCTTGTATTTTTTTTTTGATCAGTCAATGACTTCCTGACTCCTCCCAGCTCGGATCAAACAGTCAACAAACGCCTTTCTAATTCCTCGGCCGCTATCCACTCACCGGAGAGAGGTGAGGATAGTTTGGATTATGTCTGTCATAGACACACACAATGCAATTCATTCTAAGAGTTGTTGACAAAGAGTGGACTATTATCTCATTAGATAGAATTATAGAAGTATTATTGACACTTGACACTTGACACTTGACACTTGACACTTGATACTACTCAATATGTCTGATAATACATTTAACACCCAGGTTTATCCCCCCTGCTTGTGACGAAGGCAAAGACATATCACATGCTGATCACACAACGCTCCTCACACTGTGTTGCTCACGTTTGCACCGGAAGTATATTGTTTAGAGTTTAATATACTGTGGCAGTACAATCATATGACCACTTGATGAATGGGGAATTACTTTTGTCATTTGCAAATGCATTCCATTGACTTGCCTGGATGTGTGTTTGTATTTGTGTGTATGTGGGGGGTGGGGTTCTGCTGTCTGTCTGTCTGTGACCTGTCAGTCTCTGGTGTGTCCCACCGTTTAGTGTCCTCCAGTGCACCGAGGCCGCACAGAAGTTCCTCCAACAGAAGGAGTGTCGCTGGGTTCCCTGAGGAGAACACAGGAGCCAAGACTCCCACAGTCAGTACTCACACATGCACAAACGCACGCACGCACACACACACACACACACACACACACACACACACACACACACACACACACACACACACACACACACACACACACACACACACACACACACACATACGCTGTACACACATGTGGCAGCAGTGGCTATGGGATAGAATGGCCGCTTGGCAACTGGAAGGTTCCTATTTCCTAATTTCTTCTGTTGTACAGGTTGGTGCCTTGCATGGTTCCCACCGCCATTGATGTTTGATTTTGTTTGAGAATGGGTGGACTGGATGTAATGCACAATTTAGGCAAGCACAAATATAGGCACCATTGCAATTTCCACACACAATTTAAATGAATGATGCTAAAGCATGCCAAGGAACCCCCATTTGAAAATATCTTGTGCCAGGGAACCAAGAGATGATTTATGTAGGGAGAAAAGAAAGATACGACAAAGTTGTGCGTCTGCTATTATGGTTCCACTCCTCCACACACCAGCTGTGTGTGCTATTTTCTCCAAATAGCGTTACCACTTGTCCTGGTGAATTCATTTTAGTATAGTTATCGTTCCACAAAGGAATATAAAGTGCATACACAACAGCTAAGTGGTGTAAACTTCACAACAATAATGACAGACAGGTCATCAATGATCTATTGGATACAGGGGTTTTCAACCTTTTTGACTCCAGGGACCACCATTTATTCATCATTTGAGCCACGGACCACCATGTGATTACATTTTCACACCAAAGACCTAAAATTAAAGAATTCTTTTGGTTTTGTCCACAATTCCAGGCTGGATTTCGCAAGCAAAACAGTGTAAACTTCTTAATTAAGTGGTGCTAATTCAGATGATGAATATTTTAACTCTTGGGAGTGTAAAAATGAAATCAAATGGACCCGCAAGGGTCCATTTGGTTTCATGTTTACACTCTCAAGAGTTACATCTGGTCAACCAGCTTTCCATCATTTAGCCTGGGGACCACCTGGAACCCTCTCAAGGACCACTGGTGGTCCCCGGACCACCTGTTGAAAACCCCTGATCTATTGGATACAGGAGTTAGAATTTTTGAATATGTAAATAAAATATCTGCCCAATAAATACCTTGACACAATGAGGGACAATGTGAGCATTTTTAAATAGGTGTAAATGTAGATCATTTTAGTTTTGTGTCTCTATTATTTTAGGTCAAAGCTGTTTTTGTTTGTTTGTTTGATTGTTTTCCGTATGGGAACTATGAGTGAAAATTAGCATTCTTGCTACTGTAAATCTGTATTTACATGACCATAACTACCAAAAATAAATATTACATAACATTACATTGACTTGGATTGTGAAGTCTGTTGCATTTCAGTTTAGGTCCTATTGGTTTTGACATTTGTGCTGTACACATCCAGATCCAGTGCCTAATGTCTACATTCAAGGTCACAGTGCAAGTGAGAATGAGGTTATAGAATGCCAGGGGCAGCTAGAAAAGAACCTCCATACCTCCATACATGACAGAGACATAACAATGACATTGACTGAAGCAGACATAAAAGGAGGAGCTGGGGAGGAGATGGGATTAGATAAAGTTTGTGGCTGACCATGCGTATACTGTGGCATGAGTAAACACCATGTAGATGTTTCAAACATCATTCCAAACAGTGTTGATGGAGGATTCAGCCGAGAAGCCATCTTGGTTTTTGATTGATTTTGATTGATTGATTGATTGATTGATTGATTGATTGATTGATTGATTGATTGATTGATTGATTGATTGATTGATTGATTGATTGATTGATTGATTTTCGTGTTCTGCATACAAAGTGAGAAACCATCATGGGATTATAAGGATCCATATTACGCTTAGAGCATGTTTATATTCACTGTCTTCTCCCTGAGCTTGACAAATGGAAATTGCAACAACAAAAAATCCTTTCCCTAAAATTGTTTCATAATCATCTGTAACTCAATCAGAAAATCACTACGAATAGACATTATTACTACGTTGTAGCAAATACCTCTCTAATACCTCTCACATTTAGATCTTGACAATTATACAAACAAAAAACATAAATGAACCCCTGAACATAACCAAAAGAGATCGAGTGCTGCGATACAAGCTTGTAGATTTGTTATTTTCGAAGAACCTTGAAAATTCTGTGCAAATCTTTGAATGAATAATCTTGACTGCACAATGGCATAGTATGATATACTGAATTGTAAACATAACTGTTATGTTATGTGTGATTTCCAGACAGAATCTCCGACCACTCCTGTCCGCAGTGCTTCATTCAGGTCCCAGAGCAAAGGCCCTGGCACTCCTAAACGGTACACACACACACACACACACACACACACACACACACACACACACACACACACACACACACACACACACACACACACACTGTTCCTATTAATTCTGTTTGAGAAAAAGGGTTGAAAAATCCTAAATCAGCACCAGTCACAGAGGGTTGTATTACTGAGCCCTGCATGACTTGCAATCCGCTATATATTGCAAGTGTCGCTGTCAGGCAGAAACCTCTTATCTCCATATTCTAACTTTGGTGTTTTTCACTAATTCATGCCTTTCCTCATCATACTTCGGCGTTTTGAGTTTGGAGATAGCTTTACGAGTATTTTAATTTGAATTTAATAACAGGGATTTGTACTTGATTATTCATTCATCTTCTTAATTCATTCGTTACTTTACGCTTGATTTTACCTTAGTTAACAGTGTCATAAATTCTTTATGCTTTCAACTGCTAGTTTAAAATATATTCATTCAATTACCACTAGTTTTGTATTCAATATCACAATATATTGATTGAACACCTGGATGATAGGTATATCGTACCATGATACATACTGTATCTATCGTGAGATTGCAAGCAGTATCCACCACTAATTGCCACCATGATATGCATTTCTGTAGGTTATTTTTTAAATGGCCGATAGAGTATTAGGGTATGCTTCTAGGGCTTCTACTGAGCTAGACCCGCCCTCGTCAAACAGGATTCTTTTCTCATTGCTTTTCGAGACGACGAGATAGAAAATTAATTCACTGAGATCGTGGGTCTGTAAATACCAATGGGTGACATCACTGCTCCCTTCCTCCACATTTCTTTACAGATCAGCACTTGTTGTCTAGACTCCCTGAACAGTTTCATTGGTTGTGCATAATTCTACAACACATGGTCCTGAGAGCGTTGCATTGTAACTCTAAGGGCTCTTTTTGAAAGGCAGACAAGCAGAGCCTAAGCCCTAAGGGGGTCAAAACCGCACACATAAGGGGAGAGTTTATCTGAGTCTGGGTTTTAGTGTGTGTGGGAGCCAGCAGTAGCAGACGATGGTTTACCATAAAAGAGAGCCATAGAATAGGGGAATAAATTCAGAATATGCAGTACGTAATATACATTCAATGTCATCACAGCACAGCGTGCTTACTCCCCAGTGTGCTTACTAGCTGTCAACCCTCTCCAATAAGTGACTCCATTTCCCTGTAGCCATGAGCACTACAACAGCCGCTAGGGGAATGGGAACATAATAGGGTATTGGCCAATGGGGATGTCAGATCTGACAGTACCACACTGCAGTACTTCAATAAGGCTAAAAAATATTTGCTGCATTTGAGGCTCCCAACTTGGGAAGCCCATCCCTCATTGTTTTTTTGTGACTAAACTCCATATAGTCTTGACGTGTGAGCTTCAATCATGAACACACACGTACAGTAGCTTCTGCAGGGCATTTTACAGTCTTGACGTTGTGATCTCCAGGGTGAGGTCGGCGAAGAACCGGCCACAGTCTCCGTGCTCCCCGGGACAGTACCCTCCCTCCCCTCTCCGACAGCGGGTCTCCACCCCCGGCACCGATGACAGGGGCCACGTCGAGGGCAAAGGTCACGCCAGCCTGGAGAGGAAGATCTCCAAGTCGGAAACGTCAGAGAAGAAGATCCCCAAGTCCACCAGTAGAGAACTGGCTGCAGGTGAGGCAGCGAACTGTGATTGGTGTGTGTGTGTGTGTGTGTGTGGGGGGGGGGGGGGGGGTGTGTGTGTGTGTTACTATAGCTCACCTCGTCCAGGCACGTTGGGCCCAGGCATTTATTTGGCTTAGTTATTTTCGGTGTTATATTCAAGCAATCCCATGCTGTAAATTCTGCTAAAATACCTGTGCACAGTGCCGGGAAGAAAAATGATCCGGTGTAGGGGGGGCCCTTTGGCTGGCGGCGGCCTGTTGGCTAATGCGCGCAGAATAACCTCACACCGGAGAATCCTATGAAATGTGAGGCAGTGGATGGAGCCGCTAGAGCTGCTCTTGAACAAGCTATGATGAACTTATCTTATCAGTTCAGGAATAGTAAGAAGAAATATCACTGGTTGTTTTCAAAACACTTGTTTTTTTAATGTTCAGTGTACATCATTTCATTGGAGAATCTAAACAGCAGCAGCTATCGTTTCTGTCTTCTGTTTCTGAGATTTGGTTGCCAGACGGTGCTCTTTAGATATATAAAACACCAAAGACAATAATGTGTTAAATATGTTTTTATTTTCCTGAGCAAAGTATCTTATAAAGGTGTCAATCAATCAAATATCTGCTGGCTTGAATTGCAGGGTAGGAAATGGTTACCGATGACACTAATTACGGCTTTGTTGTATTTAGTGTGCAGTTGTCTCAAGCTGTTTAATTCCAACAACCTCCATAATTGTAAAGGTTCAATGGGTTCCATGTGTACACACATAGTTATAGACCTGTACATTGGCACTTGGAAGTAGGAAAGGGCCCCCCCAAAATGTGTGCGTGGAACCCATTTGACGGAGCACTTAAGCACTGGCATCACTGTTTGATCTCAGAGTAGGCAATGAGCTGAATTATGACAATGTTTTCACTTCAGAACCGGCTGCCTCAGAATGATGTTCTGTCCTTGAAAAAAGAGAGAGTGAGTCAGAGTGAAAGTGAGAGACAGAGAGGAGGCAGTGTAATTTGAACTACCCTGTGGGATAGAACATCTTCTGCTATTTGGCTGCAGTCTCCCGCTCTCTCTCTGTATTGAATCTATATACAGTATGTGTTGTTATATCTATGTTAGGCTATCATTAGTCCGTCATCGACAACCTATCTCTACCCTAGCCTAAACATAAATGCAAGCATGAGAACTGCACAGTCCGAGCGTCAGTTTAACGATTGTTTTACATCTATTGGTGGGTTTTTATAGTTTGTTGGTTGCTACCGACCCACCACTCGGGATTGTGTGTGTGTGTGTGTGTGTGTGTGTGTGTGTGTGTGTGTGTGTGTGTGTGCGTGTGTGTGTGTGCGTGTGTGTGTGTGTGTGCGTGTGTGTGTGTGTGTGTGTGTGCGTGTGTGTGTGTGTGTGTGTGTGTGTGTGTGTGTGTGTGTGTGTGTGTGTGTGTGTGTGTGTGTGTGTGTGTGTGCGCGCGCAGTAATGGTCTTTGTTTTGTCCTTTTTTGTGGCGCTATCCCCGCCTTGGAAGCTTATGTAATATGGCGGCCAAGTCTATGGGACTTTGTCGATGGGACTAATGTCGATTCATTAACATTCGATACAAAGAACATGAGTGTCACTGAATTGCTGATGTGTGTGGTTTTGTTTCCGAGGCTGTGTTCACCTATCAGCAATCACAGCGACCGTTTGGACGATGGGATATTGGGAATAGTGCAAGGAGTAACGGGAAGGTAATCAGGCAATTTTTGGGCAACCCCTTGGAGGATGGGTTATGGCAACTAGAGAGAAATTCCCGAGGGTAATTGTATGTCAGGTGTTCACCTGACAAAAAACAATATAAGTTTGTGTATCCTGTCGATACTGAGTCCTCTCTTGACTCTTGACTCCCCCCACCCCCCATAGAGTCTCCAGGCACGCCTACAGGAGGCAGGAGCTTTGGCGGAACGACGGACGCAGAGGAGGCGTCCAGACTGCTGGCCGAAAGACGGCGTTTTGCCAGGGTGCAGAAGGAGCAGGAGGAGAGACAACGGCAGGAAGAAGAGAGGTCTGTGTGTGTGTGTGTGTGTGTGTGTGTGTGTGTGTGTGTGTGTGTGTGTGTGTGTGTGTGTGTGTGTGTGTGTGTGTGTGTGTGTGTGTGTGTGTGCGCGTGCACTGGTGGAAAAAAGTCCTCACATCTTTTTTGTCTTTTGAAAGTAGCAGCTCCAAAAGCTCACAATGTGTCGCATCGCATTCTTCTCTTGGGTCTCTCTCTCTCTCCACCTCCTCCGTAAAGACTGAGGGCCGAGGAGGAGCAGAGGAGGCAGGAGGAGGAGCGAGAGCGCCTAGAGAGAGCCGCACAACAAGCAAAGGAGGACAAGGTGAGGCGGGAGGAGGAGAGGAGGACCAGGGAGGACGAGGAGCGAAGACAGAAGGAGCAACGATGGAAGGACATGCAGGACCAGCTGGACCGAGAGGTCAGAGAGTGCACATGGTGATCAAGAGTAGGCCTGGCATGATTACACATGTGATGATTATTTGGCACACAATAATTGCAATTAACCTTTTTTTTACATTGGAACATTCAGAGTTATTTTTCAGTTTGCCTTTGAGTCTTCATAATCACAAATTTTTGCTCAGGGCAATTTCATTCAGTCTTGAAATCATTGCCGTCAGGCAGAGATCTCTTATCTCCTTCTACTTGATCATACTACAGCATCACACAGAGGTTTCAAAAGTAGCAGATCTTCAAACTCAGATCGCAAAATGAACCGATGCATTCTGAATAGGACATATCAGGTTTCCACTAGCCAGGCTAAAGCCAGACCGAATCAGCTGTTAGCAAAAGAGTAGGAAATGGTTGTACAATTGAGCTATTCCAGACCAATATGCTGACAGGTGTATTTTTTGCCAACAGCTGATTCTTTAGCCAGGCTAGGTTTCCACACAATAGAGAAATGATAATCGCTATGTGTAAGCCAAGGCATGGCAATTTGATTTGTATAGCACATGTCAAAAATAAAAACAGAAAGGTCTTTTGTGGTTTTAAAGAAATGAAACATGTGCATGGCGCATACTACATACAGTAATGACACAATTCTGCACACACTACTGTGCAATAACTTCAGCTACTGCTATGTGTGTTTGTACATACTGTATACTGTATATTGTCTTTCCAAATCTGCATGGCAACCTCTCTTACAAGTCCACATGCGTTCTCACTAAACAGGAACAGTATTGGGTTCGATTTCGAGTGTAGTTTAGCTTATATCTGTGCAAATGTTCAGTAACCATTAAATCAGGCTGTTGCTCATCCACACCGGGTGTCAGCTATGTTCACTTCGGGTGCACCAGCAAATCCATGAAAAGAGTCATCATCTGCAATATCATAACTCTCTCGTAACGATTGAATCAAATACACTGCTTTGCAGAGAGAGGAGGCTTTTCTGCGCGCTCAGCGGGAGGCTGAGAGAAAGAGGCAAGAACGAGAGCTACTGCACATACAGGAGGAACAGGAGAGACTACAGAGGAAGAAGGTATACACGTGCGTGTATGCCTGCGCACACACACACGCACGCACGCACGCACGCACACACACATACACACACACACCCACACACACACAGAGAGAGCTCACCATAATTATCTATGTATTTGTTGACAGAGATTTGACACTAGCTTGGAAAATATTCCACAGAATCTTATTTTGTTTGTTTTTTTATCTTAAGTGATGCTGTGCCTACAATATTTGCCACCGACATAGTGGAGAAGAAAAAGTACAGAACAAATAAAGCTAGCTAAAAAAGAACAGTACTTAAGTAAATGTACTGACTGTTACTTTATACCACTACCAATGATTGTTTTGTTTGTGTTGTGTTCCTGTGTTCCACCCAACCCTGCAGAGAATTGAGGAGATTATGAAGAGGACACGGAAGAGTGAAGTAGACATGCCTTCTCCTGCTGCAGGTACCATCTCGAGGCCACTTCATTAACTTTTGTGTGCGCACACATGCACTCAATCGTGCGTGCATGCACACACACGCACAGTGTGTGTGCACTTAAACGTGCAACAAAATAATGTGAAGTGAGCCAGCTGCAGTGTGACTCAGCATTGTCTTGTACAGCTGGACTACAGCTCCCTCTCATGGTCAGAGAAAGAATTCACGTTTATTAAAGGGTTACAACTTACAACAGTGGTTCTCTAAGCTTTTGAGGTCAAGGTCCCTTAAGCTTATATGCAGGCCTTTTTGGCTGCCGCAATGCTGAATCAGGGGCCCTGAATGCAGAAACATTGTGCTATAGATTGGCTGGGATTAGCCCAATATTATGGCATTAAACCACCCCAGGACGTCCCAAAACGGCCAAACTTTTGTGTGCACACGCAGGTTCGCACACGCTTTGTTCTCCACGATCTTCATTGCCCAGGTGCCCTCAGAGGTTTTAACCCGTCCCTGGACTGGGGAAAAGCATTTTGTGCCAGGGACCCCCAGAAGAGAGACTTATGTTAAAAAAGAGCTTGTAGATCTTTCCATCATTGGTGCAACCCTGTGTGCTCTTCCAGTGCCTGAGGTGAGGAGTGAAGCTGACGTGGTTTTAGAGGAGGCGGCCTTGATTCCTGCTGAGACCCCCGTCATCTCACTGGGACCCCTGGAGACTAAGAGCTGCGTGGACGAACTCTCTGACGGAGTGCAGTCCATGGATGTCAGGTGGGATATCTTCTGTACTACTACCACTACTTGCCTATGCCAGCAATTTAAATTATTTAAAGGGTAACAACACCACTTTTGTTGAGTTTTTAGTATAGTTACCTTGCCATGATGTAATTAAAAAATGTGGATGAGAAATAATGTCGTTTTCCCCAGTAATTAGGAATTGATCATTCAAAATATGCTCCTCATTGACTTACAATGTACACTAAAACAGCTCTTAAAGTCACTCTTTATTACATAAACAAAGTCGATTCAGTTCATTCATATTTCCTGATCATTTTAGATTTTTTTTATTTAAAAAAAGAAAGCCTGGATTGGATCCATGGATCCTGAGCCAGATCTTCCGAATCCTCAGGAAATTTACAATTTTATGAAACTCTACATGAGTTATGGTGAAGTCAGAGGAGCATATTTTGAATTATCAATTTCTAATCACTGGAACATTTTTTTCTTTTTAATTTCTTGACCACATTTGGAATTACATGGTAATGTACCTACACAAAACACTCAACAAAAGTGGTCTTACCCTTTATTGTTTTATAGTGTATAACAGGTTTGTCTCTCCATGCAGCCCGGTATCCAGGGACGAGCAAGCCAGCGCTCAGGACTTCTCGCCGGTCACTGAGGGAATAGAGGCCGACATGAGCAACGCCCGCACCCTGGAGCACTTACTGGACCTGGCTGCCCAGGGGCGGGGCCCAGGGCAGGGTGAGGAAATGCCTCCGTACCCCAAGCTGGGGGACCTCAACAAGAACCTGCTGATACAGGCCTGCAATGCCGCCGCCTCCGAATCCTCTCAGCTCATCCACAGCATCAGTCCTGGCAAACTGGACGTCCAGTAGCCAGGTAGAGGAACAAACACACACATAGACAATACAAAAAATACCAAATAGCATGGTATAGCACAACCTCAAGTATATTATTATTGTGATTATACCACAGTTTAACACATACAGCTGGCGGCGGCTGTTGCTAGGTATGGTAAATAAGGTGACATTTGGAGTGCTTTTTGTTGAGATATTGGTACTAAATACAATGGCTCTCAGCAAATGAGAGTTTGTAATAAACTGTGATATAATACCAAACCATAGAAAAAAAATGTTCGACTCAAGACTAGGGATTTTCCGACACTTTTGACACTTTTTTCATGTTCGATCCTCAATTGTTAGCCAAATACCATACCAGAAAATAATGTATAATACAAAAAAGGAAGAAAAAAGATCTGAATATCAAACTCCTAGCTAAAATGTGCAACTCCATATCAAATTCTACACCCAGCATTCTATATAACTACCATAATGTCAAACCCTTACCCCTGTGTCTGATACAGTATTTGCCTATACTGATATGAACTGATGACAGGAAAGGACCGTATTTTTTCGATACTGATACAGTATTGGGACAGCCCTATTCGTAACAGGACAGGATGATGTTTTCACAGAGTATGGTACTAGTACATATCATCTCTGTTGCTAACATCATTATGTCCAAAGCAGTAACTTTTCAGGATTCAAATTCATAATAGCAAAAGTAGCAGATCAACGAGTTCAAACCCATCACTGATCCATGTTTTGAACTTTTATGATCAAGTAGGATGATAAGCTAGAATATGGAAATATTCTTGTACTGCATTTCTTTATCTCACCTGTCATCTCCTTTTCCTCCAGGATCACAGCATTGCTGGGACTTTTAGGTTGAGTGCAGGGAAATGGAGGGTGAGAGACCACCGCGATCTGCCCTTCTGTCTCTAGTACCCTCCAAGCAATTTGAAAGATGGACAGAACTGCTGCTGAACGTCCAGTTCTTCGTCTATATTACTCACACGTTTGCGCAATACCCTGGAGATGCACACACACACACACGCACGCACGCACACACACACACACACACACGCACGCACACACACACACACACACACACACACACATACACACATTATAGTGATGCTCTCCTAAGTGTAAAGCTTTCACTCTCATCTCTGCCTATGTAACACTCTGTATATAGATGTGTATCTAGATGTGTTGGAACCTGATGAACACAGTGTCTCTGGGTGGTGTATAGGGTGTGTGACAGTAGCATTTTGTTCAGTGGCAAACGGTGGGAGACTTATTCTGTGATTTCTGTGTAGCATCTTTATTTGGCGACTAGATACATTTCCTGTTTATACCATATACACACACTGAAATGTGAGGTGGGGGTGGGAGGTCTGTTTTAGGCTATAGTTGTGGCTGTGTAGCTAAACAACATCTGGGAATTTCTCTCTGACTGTGTTTGTCAGTGTTTCTGGTGGTGGATTGACACCACAGATGACCACAAATCAACCTGCTGACACTGAGGTCTACTGGACCACCTTACCATGACCTACTGTATATTCAAATCTGGCTAACCAGTTGTACTACTGTAGATAATAGATATGCTATCATCCTGAAGACTGGAGAAAATCTAATGACCACTGCTATTATAATCCTGTTGTTAATCCTTAAAACGTAGCCTGTAGCTTTGAGTTTCTCTGCTGCTTGTCCCTTGAACTATTGGAACCGAAGCAAGGGTAGAGGAGAGGAATAACATTCCATTACAATACAAAATATCAATCAGGGGGTGGGGGGATATAGTTTTTTTTTTCTTACCGCACTGTATATGTAACCTATCTCCGCCAGATTGAGTTAGTATTGAGTTCACAAGTGCCCTCCTCCTACCTTGATCTGGGCTTTCTCAAGCAGAAACTATGCAGGACAACAGTGGGACAAAAATATGATATATCCATAATAATTTCGAGTTGTAGTCTTCTTAGGTTGTTGTTTACATTAGCAGTGTGGCACAGCTTCAATATATCACCAGTCCCACATTGATCCCGCCTCTAGCAGCCATAAGGCTGATCAGTTTTTGGCCGGAGTGTCTTGCCTGTGCCCCAGTGTTCCCAGATGGGAGAAGTAGAAGGAACGCACTGCTGACCCCAGGTGGCGGAGTCAGGTTATTGTACTGTAAATGTGCAGGGTGGAAGATATACTGACACTGTGCATTCTGTTTGTTTTATTTAAAGTGTGATTTATACTATACTGCGTGCCAGTGTCACACAGTGAAAACACATGAACCAGGCTTAAGACTCACTGCAACTGTGCTATATGTAGCTTAGCTCGCACTTTGATGTGTGTAACTGCTCTGAAGATGCGTATACCTCTGCTCCACATCGTCCAGATTTCCCATTCTGTAACTCACACAATTACTATTAAAATACAGGCCTACTGTACCTCACCGACTAAAAAGCGAGACTGCAACGTTTAACAACAGTCATCATCACTTGCTGTAACTTCTGTAAGTCATTACCTTAAGGTCTTAAAACCTCTCAAAGATTTAATTTGGCCGAGGCTTTGACTCCCTGACTGTCAGATGAGTCACTCTTTTGCTTTCTGTTGCTGCATCTTTCTGTAACACATGTTCAACTTTGCTTTGCTCTCAGGGTCTGCATCGCACAGCATGGGTGCTTGCTATTCTAATTCTAGTACTGCTGTAAGATGTTAATTCAAGGGGTCACTATTGGAGAAGAATCAAGTCTTCATCACACTAATAATAATAATTTATTGTTTGTTTTTTGTTACTGTGTGTGTGTCAGTAATCCATCCATATTTGATCATTATTTTACAGATTCTATTGATGTTCATGGTGTAAAGGTTTCCTGGGTCATTTTGGTCGTAAGGGTTCCCTTGTATACAGATAAAAAATAAGGAACAGAATGTTTAACAAACAATATTACATAATTCTATGTCACTGCAGCTTGGTGGAATATAATGTTGTAGATGTGGTGCATGGATAACTGCTGAAAAAGAACAATAAAAATTCATCAAGCCATTTGTGTCAGTGAAATGGTTCACATTCACACAAGAATTCACACAAGACCACGACCAATGTCTGAAATAGTCAGGTCACAAAGTCTGTCGGATTTTCAAATACAAATGTCTTTGCACATTAGGGCATTAACCGAACACGTTTTTTGCTAGTCGAATCAAATACTTTGGTAGTCGAATAATTGTCGACTAGTCTATAGTGATTTGTTTTTAGCCAATAAAATGTGTGATTCTGGACTTCCCGTAAAAATACGTGCCTATTACAATACTGTAACTCAGTTACATTATGACATGAGAAATGAGCGATCAACCTACAATTACTACTAACACCACAGCACACATCCACAATGCCTGCTGCAGAAAATTGAAAAATATATATCAAAAATTATTATTACCGAATAACGAATAGTGAATTAATAGTCGAATAGTGTTTTGCTAGTCGAATAATCGACTAGTCGAATATTTAGTTAATGCCCTATTGCACATAAAATTAGTATTAGATTAGCTCTTATAAATATGCATTTATTTTGGCTATTTTGACAACTAGGCATGATTTACAGTATACTAAGCCTAAATCACCCACAATTTAATGTTTGCTTTAAGGATTGGAATTAACACACAACCAAATACCTTCTAAATCAGCTGATGCTCAAACCTTTTCATGTCAAGGACCAATATACTATATACTGTCTTATTCTGAATAATCTATAAGACGACTGTACTTATAAGACTCATTTTTGAAGAGTCGTGTGGAAAAACAACATTGATTGTCACAGTACACAGTCACAGTATACCGCCCAAATATAATACGACCCCATTTTTAGAGTAACTTATAAACTGTCGAGTGTTCACATGAGACTGAGGAGATGATAGAATGATCTATCAGGTCCATCATGATCTAATGATCTATCCCTTTATGTAATTTACAATAAAGTTACAAAATAAATACTTCTATTTCGGAGCTAGTCTTACTCCAGTACAGTAGGTGGTGCTATGCACGTTTACACCATGGTTGTTGCAACCAGGGTTGCCATGTCCACTTATTATAATCGACTTATGGGCTTGTTTTCTGTCAGTCAGTCTTCTTTTGGCCTGTTTTCATGGACCTGGCTGCTTGTTTCTCTCGCACAATGAAGACAATCTGGCAATAGTGGTTGCAATCCTTCGCGGGTGCTGCTGCAGAGCAATCACTGTATTCATTCAACTACAAACACTATATTGTGCAACATGGCTGTGAAAGGCGGAAAAGGACGTCCCTGATCCACGACGACTCTACATTATATTATATTATGCTTAAAGATTGCGTACACATAGCACACATTTTACCATTATCTCTACATCCTATTGCTAGTTGTTGTTGTTCAATGTATTGGTGTCGTCGTACATACTCTAGAATAGACAGTTATTAGTTTTTTAGCTAGTTAGTCACTGACCCAAGGGACGTGCACTGAGGTAAGGGAAACGCGTTTAAAGTGCGTTATAATTGATGTTGTGCATATTGTTATCAATTCATTACACAGGCCGAAATTACGTTTTTACAATTGGAAAAAGTGTCCACTGTTCACGAGATGACTGATTAACGACGCGTATTTTAGCGTTTCACCAATGCCATGGAGTATAGATAGTTACGATATTGAGGGGGCAGAAAACAGCCTGGTCACGCGGTTCGTGTAACCGTGCGAGCCCATGGTCTTGAATGGATTCCTTAACTTCCCGTTGTCCCCATTCAATAGAAGTCTACGTAGAAAGCCGCCATTGGACCTGCCCAATGAAGTGAACGGAGTTTGCGTAACTCTTACTCTACGGCGCTGGCTCTTAATGTAGGCTAACATTAGCGTATTAGCTCTTTGCTTGTGGACACATGTCGCAGCTTAATATCGTCTTACTTAGAGACAGAGTCTGAGTGTCTGGAACATTTCCCAGATTAGTGAAATGTACACCTCATAGCAGTTTGGAATAATGTTAGTTGTTAAGCTGCTTGTTGGTGCCAGTGTTGTAAACTGTAGGTGTGTTGACATCTAGTAGAACAGTTGCGACATTGAGAGGTCAGAAACTGAGCGCTCGAGCTCTGTTCATCCAGCCTGAAAGGAGGACAAACTGGAACTGGGAATTCATTGTTTTCAACGAGGGCGGCGAAAATGAGAGCTATTTTAGGCACGTGTGCAACATACCAACTGTTTCAAAATATGGTCTCATTAATGTTTTTCTACAAAACAATCTAAAAGGGGCTTAAGATCATTAAGGCTGGACTCTTCCCTAAGTCCAATGCATTTCTGAATACTTTCGGCCCTTCCTTGTCCAGGAGTTGTTCCTATTAATCTTCATTCTCAATAGTAGGCTGTGTACTGAATAGAATTAGAATAGATCTTTATTTAGTCTCCCAGCGGAGAAATTGGTTCTGGGCATCAGGAGACATTGGCGTTATACACATTGCAAATACAAGAAAATGACACAGGAAGTACACAATACATACATACAACCGTCCATCATCTCTGACTGTTGAGGAGCCTGATCGATGAGGGAATGAACGAAAACTTAAATCTATTAAGCTTACAGGTTGGCAACCTGTATCTTCTGTCCGAAGGCTTTAGTTTGAATTCTTTATACAGGACATGGTTGGGATCTTTGGTAACCTTGAGGCCCTGCCTCCTAGCTGTATCATAAAAAACCCCTGCAAAGAGCATGGGGGTTGTGTGGAGTTGTGATTTAAGCTTGATAGACAGGTTGCCAAACCAGGTTGTAAGAGCATAGCAAACAATTGATTCACTGGACTGACCCCATGAAGTGAACAGGTTTGCAGAACTTTGTTTATCTATACTCAATGGCCCTGGTGCAGGGCTTGACACTAACACTTGCCCGCTTGCCCAGGGCAAGAAAAAAAAATGGTCGGGCAAGTGAAGACTGCTGCCTGGGTGTCCGATCGGGCAAGTGTGCAACTTAGTGCGCTATAATACGACATGAGATATATTTGTCTTGAAGGTGGTCATTGCGCTGCCTTTGCGTCTTTCCCTGCTTTCTAGCTATCTCTCCCCATCTCTCTCCCAGGTCCATTTGGTTCCAAACTATCATTTTGCTGGGGTCACAGACCCCTGAGTCCGTGACCACTGTGGGAACCACTGATTTACACTGATTTACAACTTGAATATTTAGCTGATTGTGACTTTGTTACAAAACAGTCTTTGAATGCGAAAGGAAATGTTTAAAACATCAAGTAGAAAGTAAACGCAATGCAAAAAGATATATTTTGGGGGGCAAGTGACCATGACCTGAGGGCAAGTAGAATCTGACTTGCACTTGCCTGATTGGCAAGTGCCTTGGAGACCTTAGTGTCAACCCCTGCGGTGTGTTGCTCTAGTATGGTGTATTAGGGACTTTAAGTTCCCCAGTTTTCACTACGGCAACCCGTACAGGAACTACGTCGGCTATGACGCAATCGCCGTAGCAGCCAAAATCATTAAGCACAGTACCCGTCGGCGACGGGTCCCCACCTCGTTTTGGTTCCCATGGTGACACCGATGAGGCGTCTATTCAGCCTACAGCACGTGTCAAACATAAACAGTAAACACAGACAACCATTGCTCGTTAGCTAACATGCTGTCACTTGGGCTTGGGCATGGGCAGTATTGAAAAGAGCTGCTGAAGCTATTTGTGTTATCCTAAAACAGTATATGTTTAATAACAGCATGTCAAATGGTATCAATGTTGTTATTGCTTGCCAAACAACACACACTGCATATACACACTAAAGCTGTATAAAGCTCGGGATTCGAACCACTCGGTCGCTAAGGTCGCCACGCGAACGAATATTAATGATCCCGAACCATTTATTTATTTATTTAACTTTCCCCCATCTAGTAGTTCTGCGACATTGAGGGGTCAGAAACTCGCTGTGAAACGCGCTGTTACTGCAGTTGGAAATGCATTGTTTTCACTGAAGGTGTCCCATTCTCAATAGAAGTTTATGTAGGCGATCCGCCATTAGACTAGCTCTAGGAAGTGAACGGAGTTTACGCAACTCCGTCTGTGCGCACTGGCTGGTTAGTTTTATGGTTACCCGTCCACCTGACCAGCAGCAGCAGGCACTTAAGACTACATATACAATAGAGAGACGTAGTCTAATCTTGGCAAACAAATAATTAAACGAGCCGATGGACGGCATGTTTTGGCAATCAAAACAGAGTGTTACCCGTGGCTGTGTCGGATCGGTCTCATCAGAAAGGAAAGAAAGGAGAGCGGTGTCATGACTGGTGTATTCACAGTGATGTCATTGTCAATCACATCTCAGGGCAGTAGAAAACTTATCTACCGATGACAACATCACGATTTTAATAGTTAGTAGGGGCGCAAAACTGATGTAGACAGAAAAAAACCTACACTTGCTAGTATTGCATTAGACAGATCATTGGTCTGAGAACATTGTGAGATCTTACTTTTGGGCAGTTTGTGGACCATTTTAGTGAATTTGTTTAGGCTACTAGGCTAGTGTGATTGGCAGAGCAGAGTTCATACATTCACACAACGCATCCAGAGTATACAGAGCAGCTCCTACTCGTGCGGTACTGGCGTTGTAGACACAACGTGAAAGCGCACCTTCTGCCGTCGTAGGAACGGCTGCGACGGCAGGCAGGTTTATACATCGAGCACTGATCCATTTCCGGTTACCGTAGCACAATGACGTAGCGGTCCGTGCTTAAACTCCCTAGTATCTCAATTAAAGCGGAATTCCACCCATTTTGCTTTTTTGCTGTGTGTGTGTGTGTGTCTTTTATAATATCGTATACGGTATACTATAATTTGTTTTGTTTTTCTCCATCCTAGGTAGAAAAAATGTCAAGACAGAGGTCGCGATCGCCACACTACAGGTGAATTCAATTTCATCATGCTGATCTGACATAACTGTATTTCCAACTTAGTTGCTTGCTCTTAAACAAAGTCACTGTTTTTTATTAATTGCCTTTTCAAATGTTCCCTATGCAGATCGAGTCCACCAAGGCATGATCGTGCAGGGAACCATTCACGGAGGCCCCAACATTGGAACATTGACGACTACGGGGAATCTCACATGGGGCCGGCAGAAACGGACGAGACGCCGTTCGAGCGTAACAGACACCCTAGAGACGATGCTGGAGAACATTGGAACTATTTCAGAGAGGAGACCCGCCATGCAACGAAGAGACGGACACCTCCTTCACTTCTTTGGTTACCAACTGTCAATCCTCGTGCCCACCCAGACGAGTACGGCCGGGGGACACCACCCTCTCAACCTCGGGAGCAGCAAGGCTTTGTCGAGCGTAGGAGGCTGTCTCCAAAGCAGCCGTACTACAGACATGAAGGTGGCGACAGAGGAAGAGGAGACCTGAGGGCCCTTGAAAATGACGAAAGGCAACACCAGCCACTTCAGAAGGTGCCTAGAGAGAGATTCGTGCCCAACCCCACCGCTCATCACCACCACCAACAACAGAGGGAGCCTGCGATAAACCTGGCGAGAGAGAATCGTGGGAGGTCAAGGGACAGCAGTGCCCGGTCCACATCACTTGACCGTGGACAAAGAGAGGGAAGGAAAGACCCACAGGGTCCATACAAGGAGCGACGACGAGCAGAACCACACCATGAAAGAAGCCCTGCCTTATCAAACAGGCACAGGAGAGAGATGGATGAAGCTTTGAACCATGGGTAAAGTTTAAGCTTTAGTGGTTCATGCTGCTCTCAGTGAGGAAAAATCAGAAAAGAAGAATGCAGAGGAGCTGCCATCTTTCCTGCTTTTCAGGGAAACGAGGAAAATTGACCACCTCCGCCATTCTCTTATTGTCACATTCTTATTTCTTGCCTTTTATAATCTAGTCATTGTAAATTGTTTGTGTGGTGAACACAGATGTTGATGTACTATGCACACTTTTGAGAATTTTAATCTTAAAGCTAATTCTTGGAGAAAGTGTTGAGATACATAGTTAAGTACTTTTGAATTAGAATGAATACAAATAACATCACTGTTCTTGTATATCGCTGTTGAATAGTGTCACCTGCTCTTATGTCAACACAGGTATGGGAAAGAAGAGGCGTTTAGTTCCCCTGAGAAGCCTAGAGATGGTTTTGGAGGAGGCGATCGTGAATTCAGGGGACCCCAGAAAGCCTTCTCCCACAGGGAGGATCGGCGTGCACGACCAGTTGTCGTTGAACACGACCACGGCATCATAAACAGTGGATCATCGCAATGGGAGTCACATGACCAGGACTTTGGTGGAGATGGCCGCTCACTGCAAAAAGGCTCCTTGCATGAGCAGTTCAGGAGGATGAACAGATCCAATGCCAGGGAAGAGCTGAGGCATCATCGACCGCTTCACGATGACAATGGAGAACCTGTTCGCGCGAACAGAGCCAATCCCAGGGAAGAATTGGGTCATCGGCCACTTCGCAATGACGGTGTAGACCCTGGTCGTGAACGAAGTAGGAGCCCTGTGCTACGAGACAGAGACAGTCCCACCGGCTTTCCTGACGGAGGTGGTTCGTCGAACTATGGAGACGCAAGCCCCCCTAATAGAGGAAGAGGGAGGACGAATCCCAGCTGGGGCCGAAGGATGGGAGCTGGTCCCCCTAGGAACCACCCTCCCGTACATCATCCTCCTCAAGAGCGGCCAGGTCCTTCACAGCAACCTCAAAGGAGGGAGAACCACTCTGCTGGTGCGGGAGACTTTTACATTGGCTCCAGGGAAGTGGATCCTGGCTGGACAGAAGAGGACATGGAGGCTAAAATGCCCCGCGGGCGGGAGCACAAATGGAACACCCAGCAAACCTCCAAGGAGATGACCGTTGTAACCGAGGAGACGCTGACCATCAAAGTGGACATGAGTCGGCCCGTGAACCAAAACAGGTATAGTATATTACAAATAGAATGGGTGGAAGTTCATGCTTTTTTTCCCAGAGCTCAGTGAACGATGCTGTAACATGAAAGAAAAACGATGAAGATCAGATGCTACAGGTGGGGAAAAAACACTGATCGCGATTGTAGGTCGCAGATTACTAAGAAAACCTGTCAGTCGCCATATATGAAGATCACAACACCCTGGATAGCATACGTGGAGAAGACTGGATCAAGACCTAGATATGCATATATGGAGCTGCCCAACAACTCATCTGAACTCAAGCCCTATGGAGCTAGCCTGTTCTGAAATTCCAGGTGTTGATCCTTCCTCTATGATGTCTCCCTTTTGACTGATGCCTGTCAATCAAACTCTAGACGAGTCCACCCCAAAGTTACTAGAGCAGCCGTGCCTCGCTATCAGCGAAAGCTGGACGTCTCAACAGGCCCGAAAATGAAGGCCTGGCCCTACCTGGGCCCTCATCAAACCCTGCCCTGACTGCAACCTTTAGATCTCCATAATATGTAGCTGACCTGAACTGTCCATATGTTGGTCTGATCTCACGAAACCCTATACACTCAAGACACTCCATATATGACCAGATCTCATCAAACCCTGTACACTCAAGACACCGCCCCTGCTGCCACCCTTAGATATCTATATGGAGGTGATCTGTTGTGTTCTACATACCCGATGTTTATCTTCCCCGACTGACCTCATCAAACCCCTATATTCAAGACACGTGTTGATCTGCCCCTCATATTGCCAATGCGCTAGAACTTGCCCAGCAGTCTGCCATCGCCAAGGCAGATGCTTGCACACAACCTCGCCCTAAAGATAACTTCATGACCGTATGGCTGTAGAAATCACCAGTGAATCTGAATCATCTTCTGTGAAGGGGATATCTTACATTAATTCATAGGCTTTTGGAAGCATCCCAGCCCTTGCCCTTTACCTCACGAGGCGAAGAATAAGTGTCAAAAGACTTTGAAAATACTGCCACATTCCATTTGCCCCCAAGGTAATGGCCAGATGGATAGTTTGTGCTGCTTCATTTCAACTGTATTTGCCTCCTTTGAGAGATTATTGAGACATGCTGCCAGAAAGTTGATAGCTGACAAATGGATGTGTAACTTGAACAGGGAAGGTAGTGATGATGATGACAACGACGATGAAAAAGGGACATCATAGAGAGCTAAATGCACCTCAAGACACGCCTCAAGTCAACTAGAAACGAGTCAACTAATGAAGTCAACTAATGAAATGATGACTGAAACTACATACATTTCTTGCATCCCTACATACTATAGAAGATCACGGAAAAGAAACGCTAAGGAAAGAGGTAGCAGGCTCTGAAGCAGTTCTATGCAAAGACGAAATGAGAGAAAAGCACCCCCCCACTCCCCCCAAAAAAGAAACAACAAAGAAGAGAAGAAAAACACCAAGTTCAGAAGGAGCCTTACATTATGAAGCAGTTTTATTCATGGAGGAAATGAGGAAAAAAATGACAAACCTTCGACAAACAAACTCTTTGCACTGTTCACTAGGACAACTGAGCAATGTCACCCATACATGGTATATATTAGAAGACCACGGAACTCTGCAAAAAACTCTTTCCAAGCCAGAATGGTTCAGAAGGACAACTAGGGAATGTCACCCATACATGATGTATATTAGAAGATCACAGAGAAGGAGATACCACCACGAAAAGAGCAAGGAGGTTCACCCTCACACCCAAATAAAACCTCCAATGCATCAAGTACTGAGAAGAAATGGCACCCTCCCAACAAACAACAAACCCAACGACACAAACTCTGTGTGTTCATGGGGGATACTGGGCACTGTCACCCATACATGATGTATATGAGAAGACCACAGACAGGACGAAAAGAACAGGGGACCCCCCCCCCCACCCCACCCCAAGGAAAAAAAATGTATACAACGGCAAACAAAACTTACAAGCTAGAACTGTCCATGAGAAAAACTGTGCAATGGCAATGCATAACAAATTACCTGACTGTTTCCACGGGGGAAAACTGTACCACTGATAATATTGTGGTGAAGATGATATAAGAAAAAATGCCAGACTCCCTGATAGAAAACTACAGACAACATTGACATCATCAAATTTGGAGTCCTACACCAGGAAATGCCTCGTTTCCACAGGCTTTTCTTTTTGAACCAAATGTGAACGAAAATGAAAGCATTGGTACAGAAGTTACAAGAACGAAACTATGGGGCGTTAATGCATGTCTCACACCATAATGGTTTGAAAATCAACTTATACTTAAAGAACAGGAGTGCTCATTTGACATCTTGATCATATGATAATATTACACCAAACTATAAAACCACTCACTATGAAGACTAATGCGAGTCCAGAAGCTTTGGAATTAATGCTACACTATCTGCCTGAGGCTGAACTGACTTAGCCATTATCATTTATTCTTTGCTTGCCATTTGAAGGATTGAGACAGGACGGCAACCACTATTGTTTAGGGTGCCAGAGTAACACACACAAATGTGACATGCCAAAAGCCCCAAAATGTCCACATGGAGAAATCAGATCTGGACTGACTTGCCCATCATATTTGCATAAAAGAAAGCATGACTTTGCCTGAGAAACTTTCCCATTATGAAGATGCTACATGAGAGAACGTGACCCAAACAGCAAGTGTCATTAGGTTAATTGTCACCTACATCAGGCCCATGCACTGCTGTACAGCTTCAACAAGACTCACAAGTGCCATTGCCCTTTCTGAGGGAAGACATGGGGATGTTTGCCGTGCACAACAAGAACATTCTCGATGAAGTGGGCATTTGATGATTTAAGCAGACAGCAATGACTGGGCAGGCGTGGGATCTTACTCTAATATGCCTGACAGAAAAACCTCATGGCTGTTCATGGATTCACATGTTGTGGATATGGGGCTGATCTTCAGGTCACTGATCACTCATGGGTGATGATGATTGGAAGATGAGAAGACCAGCAATCAAAGTGAGGTCCATGAATCGATGAGTTGTTTAATGGGTGAAGATTTCTGAAGATCTGAAGAAGAGCCATCCGGCTGGAGAAACCTTGAACCAGTCATGAAACAAGCAGGGAAAATGTCTTCTTTACAGCCCAACTGTGGATTAAAAACTGGTGGACTGAATAACTAGCATTCCAGTGGGTCTCGATAGATGGCGGTGCTTGTGAGTGCTGTGAACATGACAAGATTGAGTTGATTTCATTCTGTCCATTTGAAACATCATCCAGCTCTGAAAGAAGTTCAATGACGACATGGATTGGAGACGAGCAATGAAAGGGAAAAAGTGTGAACTTTCACCCGGCCCTTTACACTGACCTGCCACAGTTGCAGAAAGGGATCTTTACAGTTTACCTTTTCAGCCTTTTCATTTAAAAAGAAAAACATATTCAGAATTGTTTTAATTTGCCTATTTATTTGCTTCTATTAGAAGCTCTATATTTAGGAATAGATAGCATTATCATGTATAGTAGTTACTTAGGATGTATAGGCAGGCTGTTCTACCAATGAAATTGTTTGACAGGTAAGTTTCTGTGGTAAGGTAACTGAGTCACTTTCGTTTCAAATTCATGATTCAAATAAGAGATGCAGGGATGGCTAATTTTGCATCGAAGCATTTTGACTAGATTTGATTGCTCGCCTTAAGTCTTTTCTCATCAGAGCATGTGTAGTCATACATTATACCAATTTGGCTTATCAACCGAACGGCACCCCCCTGTCACTTTTATCACTGGTTCTAATTCCCCTTTCCTCCCCCTGCAGCCAGCAGTGTTATTCCTCAGACAGACAGCTGTCTCTGGACCTGGTCAATGTGGGCCGCCAGCGTCTCGACTTTCTGCCCATGCTGGAGCATTCTGGAACCTACCGCGAGAGCTCCATGCACACTGGGACCTTTGCCCAGGAGATCATCACACTGGTTCATCAGGTTAAAGGTGTGTGCATGCGTGCACGCAGTGTTTAGTCATTCAGTTTACAGACTCCCTGGTTAATAAGCTTGTACATCTCTGCTACGTTTTAATAGCCAAACAATGTGCTATATATTCATAAAAGAACATGTATATTGCTAAAAGAACGGATGAAAAGTAAACTAATTGTGTCTGGAAGCCAATTATGTCTGTGGCTACTCTACTCTAGGATCTCTGCTCTACTGTCTGTAATTTCACCATTGCACATTTGGTCTATTCCTGTGAACCCCACATTGCCCTGGTAATCACTAACAGGGATCCTATCCCACTAAGGGGTACATTATGTTGAATGTACTAGTTTATAGTGTCCATTTTTCCTTCACTTGGACAGAGCTGTATTTTGGAGGTTATGGAACCACCCTGACTGAGCGTTTTGGGCTTCTCAAGGAGGGCGGCCCCCCAGAGAAGGAGGAGGAGCACCTTACTCTGAACAGGTATGTCCCAGCCAGGTCCAAGTTTCATCAAATTGAAGTGAATTAAATCCCTTTTTATTTTTATATTTAGTAATATTTTAGTCTAGAAATACTAACTATAGTTATTTAGAGTAGATGACTGAAATATTTCTATATGCTGTGGTGGCATCATGCCTGATTCATGCTTGGCTGTGTGCATATTGCAGAATATAACAAGCTCATAGATTGTATTATGACAACGGAACCACAGAGCCAAGCATAATTAAAATTAAGAAATTATTTTCATCTAGTTCATAACTCTTTCGTTTTTTTCTTTAGTTTCCATAAGAATAAAGCAATACAATAACATATCATTCAATATTATACAATAAAAATTACAGATAACAGTAATCACAATCTAAATCATTTTTCTTTTTGCAATTCTTGATTTTCTCCCTCAGACGCTTCAATATGAATAAGACTGCATTACCTGAAGATGATGAACCCCTATTTCCCAGATTGGGAGACATGCACGATGATGATTCTCTGTTTTCCAGATTGGGAGAGGTAAGATAAGAAAATCAGCTCAATCTATTTGATACACGTACCTCAAAATATCCCTTTGATACTACATTTTCTGAATGTAACGAAAATTACGCATTTCCGGGGACACAGAATATGTTCGGGGCCCAGGCACTTAAAAATGTCCACCTTGGATACAGCGTGTAGTTGTAATGTAGAATTAACCACCAACATCCGTTGGTTGAATTGATCTGTGGGATGAGGATGATGGAGGATGATAGTTTTGATTGGTTTGTGTTTTGTGGACAGCCCCCCAGACAGCAGCAACAGCAGATGCTCAGAGACCCCGGGGACTTGAGGTACGACCTGGACCGTCGGAGGCAGGAGAGACTGGAGGGGGTGAAGGTGACCATACTTGGAGGAGGTCCCAAACAGCAGCCACTGGGGGTCAGGAGGTAAGACTGCAGGTTAGGTTTTTGTAGATGATTTGTGTTTTTAATTCATTTAGCTAACCTTCATTAAACACCTTAAATGTGCATGTGTTATTTTTCACATAAATATTTAGCCCCCTACAAGTTTTTTTTAAGTCAAGGAATCACAGCTCTATTTATAGGAATATGTCTGTGGTCCCCCATCAGAAAATGTTTTGCGCCAGAATGTATTGGATCCCCTGAAGGGAAGATTTAAGTTAAAACCACAACATTTCTAGCTTGTGGATCTGTTATGTTTGATGCTTTTGTGCAACGCTACGGTTTGTGTAGCATCAATTTAAAAGGTACCCAACAATGTCTGATCTTTGTTCATTTTGCTAAGTCCGCTCCTGCTCCTGTCCTCTCTTGCCAGTGATCAGAATGCTGAGTATGATGAGCAGGAATCCAACGAACGGGGTGAGCGATCAGGATTTTCTGCCTGGTCAGCGGAGGAGCAGCTAGAACAGAGCTGGTCAGAGGAGGAGCCGCAAGAGGAGAGCTGGTCAGGGGAGGTGCAGCCTCCGGGGAGGTGGTCAGGGCAGGGGCAGCCACAGAGGAGATGGAGAGGAAACATGGTTAGTATCTGTAGCAGAACGCTGCTAATTTATATTGTGTGATTTTTGCATTGCCTGTGTCCAATATTGCTAATTTATAACTGACATGTTTAAATACATTTTATATGGCTGTGCTGTAATGTTCCACTGAGTGTGGTCAGGATTGTTATTTTACCACAACAAATATGTATTTTGAAATTTACATGTACATAATAGACATTTTCTCCCATTTACTCTTGCTCCAAAGTTATCTGATGTAAGTAAACGTATTGGGGAGTACTAAAGTTCCATTGTCATTTTCCCTTCTTGCCCCAGGGCCCAAGAAGAGGGGCTCCAAACAGACAGAACTCGCCCCAGGGCCTAAGAAGAGGGGCTCCTCACAGGCAGAACTCAGGACCCCAGAGAAGGACACATCGCCCTGGCAACCGTCCTGGGCAAATGAGATGGCAGAATAACCGCAACAATGTAAATATGCATGCTGCTATATATGAAACATGACTCGGTCATAACTGCCAGGTACAGCAAGCTCCAAATTGGCTCATTAGATTAGCTTCTGTTATGTTATTATGTTCCACTTCACACTTGTGTTCTCTACAAACCCATTACACTACAGAAGGTTTTATGGGTAAAACATGAGCAACCCTCCCATTCACTTGGGATTACATTCACAAGTATCTTTTTTGGGGGGGTTTCACAGAATTGTCAATTTCTATAATACATTTATAAAAGGTTATGTTTGTTTGTTTCATTTTCTGTTATCTCCTCACATTCACACAAAACACCTCCTTTCTCCTTGATTAACTCTTTGTCTTGCCATTCTTGTAGGTGCAGACTGGTGATTGGACAACATGAAGAAAAATGAACACTTAAGAACTCATCTATGATGCTACTGATTGGCTGAGATCAATCCAGTTTGAAAACTGACCAAATATGAAGACAGAATGACTGACTACTGATGGCTCTCTCAGGTGAGCGGACTCGGCACATGGTTGACATAAGGGAAGAAAGTGTCCAGGCCAGGGAGACAAAATTGGGCTACAGGATTCTATTGAAATCCACTTGTATTCCAGTAGTTCCTGCAGAAGTTATTGTACACGTGCATATCTTACATTTTTTATTTTAGCAAACGTAATCCTATGTAGGACAAACTTTTTTCTCCTTTTCTCCGATTTCCTTTCTTTATATTTTCCGGCACACTTCATTTGCTATGCATTTGCTAACGTAACGGCAATTTTTCATTCAGCACTCAAATCGTTGTTGCGTATGTTGTTGCGCTATTTTGATGTTGAAGAAAGTTTATGTAGCCTCCCCACCCACCTGCCACCATTACATGTTTTGTTAAAATCTTTTAATTTTGGTATTGTTTTATCCATATTGTGCCAACCTTATGCCGTCTTATCTTTTTTTTCTCTTGCTTCTCGCTTCATTCAAGCACTCTACAGAACTTTGTATATATAAATATATGATTGTCCGAAATAAAACATTTGTCTTGTTAAACATGGATTTGTCCATGCTTTTGGTGGGGTCTTTGATCATATTGAAAAGCAGATGAGAGAAAAAAAATCACATGATAGATTAAACATAGGAATTGCAATATATGTTCAGCCTGTAGTACCTTGCGTCAAGTGTTTCAGGGGGCAGCTTCCCTCACATATTGCAGAATGTCTACTGCTATGTAGAGCCAAAAAGAAAAAGCAACCAGGTGCTCGATGGAGATGCGGGAGTATAAACGTTTGGGCTGTGTTTCAGAGATTAAAAGGACTGGATTACAAAAGAAGAAATGGTCATTCTAGAACTCAAACTAAATAATAATAATGAATAAAAATAGTGGATGAAAAGCAGATACTTCATTAAGTAAAAACAAACATGTTTTGACTCGACTGAGTCTTTATCATATCAGGGCAAGTATGGTGGCTATTGGTCTGTACTTGGAAATAAGAAATGCCAATGAAATGCCAGATGAGTTGAAGCTTTTATTTCCAAACAACATGTAACATAATAACAATTATGTATAATTGCTAAAGTCAAATGCAACAAAAAATGCATTTTTGTGAAGGTAGGTTTTACACCATTGTGTGTGTATGCAGGGTAACAATAGAATGTGTCTTCCTTTCAGGAAAATAAAAAACAGTGTTTGAAAATCACAGCTTATGGACTGGTTTTGACATCATACAGTAGTGTAAGGCACAGTGACAATGGCTGGCACTGAAATTTAGAGACTGAAAGCAACCTTGTACAGTATGTTAATTTTATATTGGCAAGTGCAAATAAAACAGTATCTTGATATTTTATTTGAAACAACTCACATCAGTAAAATGCTGTGAGGAGTGGTCCTTGAAAGTTTGCCCATGCATTTTATTTCCCTTGTTTCATATTATTCCTGTGTATTATGGTCATCTGTAACTACAAGGTTATAAGTCCTGCTTCTGATATGCACCAGACTGGCCTGCTATAGGCTTGAGGCGCGGTTGGAACTCCCTGTTGTTATAATACAAGTACTTACAGTTGGGTAGTTACATTTACAGTGGAATGTGTTCCCCCTCCCTTTTCTACAGTGAAACATGAATCCAGATGGAACTAGATGGTAGATCTCTCCATCGTGTCGTGCAGGATTCTTCCAAATCCTCTTCTGAACAGCGGTTTAGAGTTAAGTCATTCTCTTGTCCAAACAACCAGTCAGCCGCTGTGTTAAGTAGCAGAGAAGACATGTTGTCACTGTTGCATCACCCTCTGCTGTTAACATGCTGTAGACCTGAACCCAGTGCAGTGAGTTTGAAGGGCCAGCATGCCCTCTGTAGAATCCATGAGATGGTTAGTCACTTGGTGAGGCAACCACTGGTAGCAGTGAGGCTGTTGGGTGTTGTTTACAAAGGGGCCTCAAAGGTTTAATGTTGCAGGGCAGTGGGCAGAAGGCAACCTCCATGTTCTCCATTAAGATCTCATACCGGCACAGGGCAGTGGTCGGAAGGCAACTTCCAAGTTCTCTTCCATTATGATGTCATACCGGCACATCAAAGGCCTGTGAATGTGGCAACATGAGATCAATTTTCTGATATGTTTTACCATGAGCTCTACACATGTTGACTTTTAAATAAACTTTTCATAAATTTACTGTGTACTCAGGCTCACATGAACACCCCAGGCAGTTTAGTGAGTTATTCCATTTAGTATATATTTTTTGGCTGCCCCACCCTCTTCCCTTATACAAACCCATTATGTGTAAAATTGTAATGAAAACATCACTTTAACTAGTAGATTTAAATAGAAGATTAATAGCATCTGTCTTTTCTGTGGAGATATTATATATATATATTAATATGTGAGGGAGGCATGCTTAGATTTTTAAAATATTGCTTTATTCATTCTTCCTCACTGGTATGCAGCCAAGGTGGCTACATTTTCCAAAACAATATTTTAAAAATAAATGGAAAAGGTAAATTAAATTCCACTGCCTCTCATGTATTAGGAAGACACGAGCAGTCCCCAGAAAACAATATTGGTGTTTTTGATGAATCTGTCATGGTTAAAATGAAGTTTCTTTGTTTAGGAAGTGAGGCAGGGCTGCTAAAATGAATATCAAATATCTTAATACTGAATCCAGTAAACTGTCTTGGGTGTTCACATGAGCTTGACTAGATGATAAAATCACCAAAAGTGAAATATCCCTGTAAAATTGTGAGATGGCATCAGATTAGCTTTGCCCCTTTTCACTTAAATAAAGCCTAATTCACACTGGTGTGGGGAGGCTTTGATAAAGTGATTGAAGGGCCACTATTCGATTGATGAATGAAACAATACATACAGTGGTGCTGAATACAAGACTAGTATTAAATCACATTATCAAACATATTGAATCATACAGGTCCTTTCCAAAAAATTAGAATATCAACGAAAAGTTGGTTTATTTCCACAATTCCATTCAAAATCCCAAACTTTAATTAATTATAGATCCAGTGCTCATATTGTAAATGATTTCAAGTATTTATTTGTTTATTTTTACACAATTTTGGCTTCCAGCTCATAAAACCCACCAAATCAGGATTTCAAAAAATTAGAATATTTTATGAGACAACTAAAAAAATGTGTTTTAAACAAGAAATGTTGACTATCTGAAAATTATATTAATTTATGCAGTTAATACTTGGTCTAGGCTACTTTAGAACAAATTATTTCATTAATGGGGCGGGGCATGGAGGTGATCAACCTGTGGCACTGTTGAGGTGTTATGGAAGCCCAGTTTTGCTTCAATAACAGCCATAAATGAATTTGTATTTTTCAGTCTTATGTCTCACACCTTCCTCTTGACAATACAACCCAGATTCTCTGTTGGGTTAAAGTCAGGACAGTTTGCAGGTCAGTTAAGTGCAGTAATACCATGGTCGGTACAGCAGCTACTAGTAGTTTTAGCTCTGTAGGCAGGTGCCAAATCGAGCTGGAAAGGAAAATTAGCATCTCCATGAAGCTTGTCAGCATACCGAAGCATAGGGTACTCTAAAAGATGGCTGTGTTGCAACCACTCGTGAGTTTTCACTGTCAGTGGATTAACACCAGCCAATAACATGGCTTGGAGACTGGACATGGCAAAACACATGATTTAGGCCATGTTATCGGCTGAAAACTTCAACACAGCCATCTTTTTAGAGTAGTTTGTGCTTCGGTATGTTGACAAGCTTGATGGGGATGCTAATTTTCCTTTCCAGCTCGATTTGGCACATGCCCACAGAGCTAAAACTACTAGTAGCTGCTGTACTGACCATGGTATTACTGCGCTTAACTGACCTGCCAACTGTCCTGACCTTAACCCAACAGAGAATCTGGGTTGTATTGTCAAGAGGAAGGTGTGAGACATAAGACTGAAAAATACAAATTCATTTATGGCTGTTATTGAAGCAAAACTGGGCTTCCATAACACCTCAACAGTGCCACAGGTTGATCACCTCCATGCCCTGCCCCATTAATGAAATAATTTGTTCTAAAGTAGCCCAGACCAAGTATTAACTGCATACATTCATATACTTTTCAGATAGTCAACATTTCTTGTTTAAAACACATTTTTTTTAGTTGGTTCATAAAATCCTGATTTGGTGGGTTTTATGAGCTGGAAGCCAAAATTGTGTAAAAATAAACAAATAAATACTTGAAATCATTTACAATATGAGCACTGGATCTATAATTAATGAAAGTTCGGGATTTTGAATGGAATTGTGGAAATAAACCAACTTTTCGTTGATATTCTAATTTTTTGGAAAGGACCTGTATGTGTTAGGACAGCTGAGCACTTGAGCAGACTACATAGATAAACACGCTCATTTCCAGTTTCCACTCAGTGTTATTAAAACGTGAGACTAGATAAACTATCAAGGGAAATTAACGCACCTGTCAGGCTGGTCCAGGGGGGTGAAGCGTATGTGTAGAAGTCTGATCTTGTAGCGAGGGCCGATAACATTGCCGGTAATGATGCGCAAAGAAATTTTCTGCACAGGCTGCAGGTCTTCGTCAAACTGAGCCAGCAGACGTGTGGATGTGTACTGCTCGAACCTGAACAGTTTACTGTGACAGAGAAACACGGAATTAAGATGAGCAAATTTACAAATAATTTAGGCATTTAGCAGACACTCTTAATCCAGAGCGATTTATTAAGAACAAAAAAAGAAAACATGGTAATACATCTTATGTGTACAAAGTAGTTCATGAATTATACATTATGAATCACTTCACATGGATTGCCAAAATCTGGGTCAACACTGGGTAAGCAGCAATCTACACTGCTTTGGCATAAGTGTCACCAAGTGGCATAGTAGATCATGTAGATTAGAGGAATGACATTTTTGGACACAAAAGCATCAAAAGTAGAGCCATGAGCTCAAACATGTTTTGAACTTGTAGATCTGCCACTTTTGTTATTTTTGAATATGATTTCTGAAAAGTACCAGTTTTGGACATATGAGGTTTCCACCCATTCAATAGGAACAGTTGTAAAAGCTGGGACTCACTGGTCTATGCGTGTGTCTGTATAGCTGCGTCCGCTGTGCAGTCTGATGTAGATGACCCCCCAGCGAATGTACTGGTTCCAAGTCACCATGTCCACTCTGTAAGTTGGCCCTGCCACACACATGATGTCACACTGTCAACAAACGGCAACATAAAGTCACCAGACATGGACTGTGCTGTTGTGGAAATTAAATGGTGTACTTCACTTTCTCCAAAAGCATGAATTACAATTTAAATGTTGATGCGGAACTTGGAAGTGAATAATATAAGACTGTTTATTTTAAAGTACATCTAAAGTTTTCACCCTTCCTTTCAGACTATTAACTCAGCTGTACCTAGATTATTGCCTCACTTTTACCTCACCTTTTAAAGATTCTTTATGTACTTTGTTGCTGAAAGATTTTCTGCATAATATAGCCTGTTATAATATTATACTACATGATTACAAAACCAAAACGATATTACATATTTTTGATTAATCCCTATAATCCCCATGCGGCCGTCCATATGTTGTGAAATGTTCAATGCCAAACACAATTCAATTAGAAGATTATTTGCATGACAGTTTTCAGGTAAAATGTCGACTTACTTCTGTAGGGCAGTGTGGCAGTGGTGCTGAAGAACACTTTAGTCTGACCTAGTCGTAGCAGGGTGTCCTTCCACATGCTCTGATCATATCCTGCAGATGAAACCACATTAGCGAAATGGCAAGGAAAAAAAAATTGTCTTCAGTTCAGTGATGCTGTCGAGGCAGAAAACTCATCTTCCTATTCTAACAGTACGGAAGGTACTGGAGCAACTCTGTTTAAAGACTCTTTTAATTCACAGGCTGCAAGTAGAATGGCCTAACAAAGATGTGACCGAATCCGATACATGGAAACATTTATTTTTACTTGTACCCTGTGAATTAAAAAGTTGCTACCTTAAACTGAGTTGCTCCATTACGTAACCCCCTGTTTAGAAAATAGTGCTTGTATTTCCCTCACCGAGCATAGGGCAGGGGGCCGGCTTGAAGGCCTCACACTGCAGGCAGCGCCCATCAATGAAGTCACTGTAGGATGCACAGGGGTAGCCTGTGATGCTGCAGGTGTGATTGAGAGCGCACAAGTACAGGAACACGGACCGCTGGTGGTCGCACACGAAATACGCCTTCCCTGTCGGATTGGAGCGATTGAATAGTCAAGAACGTAAACGGCACACCTAGTACAGTATAACACATTGGGGCTAAAAGTGTAACTCAAAAGGTTGGTGTGTGTGTGTGTGTGTGTGTGTGTGTGTGTGTGTGTGTGTGTGTGTGTGTGTGTGTGTGTGTGTGTGTGTGTGTGTGTGTGTGTGTGTGTGTGTGTGTGTGTGTTCACCTGAGAAGATGGTTTTGGGGCAGCCTGGCTGGTCAAACCCACCATTGGCATAGTAGTCAATATGGCCATGTGCTCCGTTGAGTCCAAAAGCTACACAACAAACAGAACACACATTGAGTCTGGTGTGGTGGCGAAAATGGCATGTTAACATTGTCAAAAGCTGGAATCACTATGCATGCATTCACTATGCAGATCTGTTTTCAATGTGCTTTGGCACAGAACTTGAAGAACCTCAAAGGGTTCATCTCTTTCTCTTTGTAAAGCAGTGTAGCCTACTATACATTTTGTTGACGAGATTAAATGTACACACAGACATGTTCGGCCTGACTTTCATAGTAATGGAACCCTGTGTTCATAATAAATACTTTAGCGACAAATAAACTACTAAAATGTTAGGGAACGACCACTAGTGTATAAGTAATGCAGGAAAAGGCAAGACAAAACGTGCTTGCACTGTAAATATAGCAGATCTACAAGCACAACCAAAAATAAAAATTCTAGTCAACTAAATCGATTGAAAATCTATACATTTCATACTATATTCAAAAAACGGTATGACAACAACAAACAACAAAATCAAAATGTGTGATCAAAATGAACACTGCTGTCACGTCAAACACAACGTCGCCATCTGCTTACAGTCCATGTCGGTGTGCAGCACATCCACAAACATGGCATCTGAGGGATCTAGCCTCTCATCTGGCGTAGCTCCGGTGAACATGGGCCCAGCAGGGTCCAAACCTATGAGAGCATGCAGCATTATTCCAACTTTCTTGAAAGTTCTTGGTGAACCCACTCTACAATGCTGTAATAGTCATTCATACTATTTTTTCTTTATTTATTCAGGTATTTTGTTATCATTTTACATGATTTCCCCACACTCAGTCAAGTTGTGCCCACCCCCTAGTTCACATCTCCTCCACTCACCTGTGATGCGTCCAACCTTTCCCTTCAGATAAGCTCCCACAAAGCCGGCCAGGTGAGCACCCAGACTCACACCGATTAGGTGGATGGAGCTCAGGGAGGCTCCCTCTTCCTGGATACAGACAATAGAATGCTTATAGTTGCTGTCAAACAGATAATGACAATTGAAGGTTTATAGTTACTGTCCAACCGTAAACCTTAGCAGCAAATACTGCACGTGTTCTGCACTGCAGGCCGTTCATGTGTGTCATTTATTTTTCCATTTGGTGAGGTTTCCTCAGAGAAAAATGTTGAAATGGTTCAACGCTCTCTGCGACCAGCTAAAAACATCAGACATGAACACGAATAGACACTTGCCTCCTCATCACTCTGCTGGTGTTTCAGCAATATTTTTTAAAAAGGTTATTAAAATCAAATTTCAAACAAATTGGCCTTTGGATTGGAGCACTTTGCATTTTCACTGGGAAACTATGCTTGGGGGAATGCAACCTTACTGTCTACTGTTGTAGTACTCACAATGGAAAGGATATTATCTCTAGATTATCTCTACTGTATGAATAGAGGTGCTCACCAAAACTTATGCAAACCCACAACCTGGCCTCTCTCTCCCTCACATCCCTCTCTCACGCTGCCTTTCTCACAAACTGTAGCGTATTTGCATTATTAATAGCCCCTGATGGTTTCAGTTTTTGTCTTTCCTGCTGTCTTCACAGACTACATGCTGCTTCTGTAAGAGCAGAATGTTTGTTCTGTTCTAATGCTGGATGCAAAGTCAACTCAGGTGGTCTATGTGACTTTTCACTGTTTTCAGACACCACATAGGCGAAAAACAAACATCACTGTTTATTGTCAAGATTGTGAACTCTTAACTCCCTCTTAATCTCAGCTCCTATGCAGTCCAGTGACTCGAGTATGAACTTTTGAACTCATTTTCAGGAGTTTGTTTAAATATTGGTCATTTATACAGTAAATATTTTTCTCGATGATATATTTATCATATAAAATCTTTTCAGTTATTTCAGTAGTTATTCAGTGTTTTACTCAATGGCCTTGCCTGTACTGGCATTTGGCCTTGGTGCCCTCAAAACATTTACAATATGAAAAAGGCCAAATGGCCTTGCCCCTAAAGCAAAGCTAAAATCCAGCCTCTCACTCGCTCGCTCCCTCACCTGCATGGTCATTATGAACCCAGTCAGGTTGTGCGCCGCCTGCCGTGTGTTGGTCACGGCGGTGAAGTAGTTGAGGTTGGCCGCACCGCGGTTCCAGTCCACCACGATCACGTTCATGTCCTCCTGCTGTGCCAGCAGCAGGCGCACGATGTGGTCTATCCAGATGGGCGGCGCGCCCGTGGGCCGGTAGCCGTGGATGACGAAGGCGGTGGGCCGGGAGAGGTTGAGCAGAGGCTGGGAGGCCAGGTGGTGGTGGTTGAGCTCGCGGCCGCACTCCAGGTTGTGGCGGGTGTAGAGCAGCAGGCGCACATAGAGGCTGGTTCCCATCAGGCAGTGGGAGAGGTCCAGGTCGGTGAAGTTGTCGCAGGCCTCGCCCGCCCCGCTCTCCTCCTGGCCTAAACACACGTGAGAGGAAAAATAAATTCATTAAAAATAAATGTCTTTTTTTGTACATTTATTTTTATTGGATACTGTAAAGAAAGAAAAACAATATGACAAAACAAAAACAAAAAATGACACATCTGTACTCTGTACTCAAACAGCAATCTCTAAAATACAGCTCAACACACCTTGACCACAACACAAAATGTTTTTATTCATGCAATTCTCACCAAGCACTCCTTTTGACTTTGGATTTGAGTAAAAAAAAAAAGTACGGGTAACAAAATGCAAATGAAGTACATACATACACTCTTACGTTTGGGAACTCCCTTAAACTGTAGTAAGGTGTCTGTAAAGATTTATTTTATTTATATTAGAAATTTCTCTAGAGGATGCTCCCTTGAGTTGCAGCAACTCGTTTTAGACGGGGTCCTCAGATAAAATTGCCTTATTGCTGCTTGCAGCTATATTTTTGATGTGTAATGTGTTCTATTCACTGATCTTATATTGTGTAGTGTAATCTCTGGCCCGGACACAAATTTGGTCTGAGCTCTGAGACAAATAATTGGAGGTTTTTGCATTCATTAATACTTTGATGATGTCCTATTACTTTATTATCGACTATTATGGAAACAGCCGCTATTATCTGTATAATAAGTACTATTCGCAAACTATTTGAATATAAAATATTAATTCAACCAATCAAAACAACAGAGCTAATGGCTGCCCCTTCATGACAGAAGCTGTATATGATTTTGAAGCTCATTGACATCTTGACCTTTAGCAACACCAGTCAACTATTGAGCTACAAGACAAACAAAAACAAAATGTAGAGTGACCTGCAAAAGTCATTGAAGCATAAGAACTCTTGTCAGGTCAGCCAATTTAGATTCTGTTCATCTCAGCAGAATATTTTGTACTGTTTACCCTTAAAGACAGCATAGACTTTTTTAAGCTCAGTGATTTTTTTAAAAGCATGTTTATAAGAGGAAGCCTCCAATGACATGGGTCAAGACAGTCGGGAGCATTTGCAATATTGGCTTTGTGCATCTAAATATCGATATTGAGCAGTACCTCCACTCAGTTACGCAGATACTGCATGCGTGTCCCTATGTATACACTGTATGTATGCATGTCCCTGTGTCTGTCCGAGTGCAGTAACATGGTAACTGTCCTTTCTCAATTGTTTCGGACTTTGTTCTGGGGACGCACATCAACATCAAAGTACAGTACAGAGCACACAATGCTACAACACAGTATAGAGCAAAGTACAGTATAGTGGCACTGCTCATTTCACACAGGTGTGATTTCTTTCATTTCAAACAATGAATGGGCTATGCCGATTCTACAGATTTCTTCTAAATACTTCTCTCTTTTTTTTTTTTTTTTTTTTTTTTTTTTACTATTTTCTGGTTCAGGGCTCATCTTGAAATATAGTTTTGTTTGAGGAACCAGCGGAAGCAAATATTTGAGTTAATGCTTGCTTTAAGAATATTCAAAGCTAAAAATACTTTACTGGTTTTAATGTTACTGTCCTGGTCTACCAGGCTATGTAAGAGGTGATCAGTGAACCGGAATTAGCACACACAGGCCCCATTCTGCCCTCAATTGGATCATGCAGCTATAAAAAAGACGGCTCATCCCGTTGCCCCGCCTCCTCCTCTTCCCTTTCCCAAATACTAGTGGTGATTACAGCTGCCAATCATGCTTGGATTGTGGAGCAAACTCAGGAAGTGGCCCAACCCTATTCCCATCTCCTCTCTCTGTGTTCCCTTGCTCACTCACTCACTCACTCACTCACTCACTCACTCACTCACTCACTCACTCACTCACTCACTCACTCACTCACTCACTCACTCACTCACTCACTCACTCTGCCTGTCATTCATGGTGTCTGTCTGTCTGTCTGTCTGTATTTAAATCCAAACAGACCTATTAATTACAGACCAAAACAAGGCAGAATAATGTCCGTCCTGTGTGTGACAAACTGTCAGGACACATATTTGGGTTGTGGACCAGGTGTTCCCCTTTTTTGCTTCTTACACTAAAGGAAAAGATATATAATAATAATTTGATTTCACTGGTTTGAGTCCCAGGCAAAGTCTAGTTTCTCTTTCGGGGCTTGATATAAAATGTAAAATGTTAAAAAAAAAAAAAAAAAAAAAAAAAAAGCTAAACCACTGCCCTAGACAATGAGCCCTTACACACAGAGACGTACAGATCCAACATTACACAACACTGACCAACATTCACAGCTGTATTTGCCTCAGTACATCAAGGCTCTTTGGGGGTATATCTATCTTAACAGGATATAATTCTGGCAGGATATAATTATCATGTTACCACTGTAACCTTCAGTCACATAAAATGTACACAAATAAGCTCCACTCCACTAATAAGACTTGAATAAACCAAGGCATCAGTAGCCAGGATGATTGGCTCAGGACATCCAATCTCATCCACAACAACAACATCCAGCAACAACAAAGAGAGATCCTATAATCTGTAGGCGAGAGAAGCATTGAAGACAACTTTGCCAAATTGTCTTACCTTTGCAGAGCATGAGCAGGGCTACCAGACACAGGAGTCTCCAGGGGAACATCCTTCCAACAACTTCCAACGACCACGGGGAAAGACAAGAGAGGGAGATACTGGGGATCCTAGACCGGTGCAAGCATAGTCTGACAGGCTAGGAACTCTCAAGCCATGCAGACATAGGGAGGGAGGGAGAGAGGGAGGGAGGGACAGACTAGAGCTCAGTTACAGAAAGGATAATGTCTAGAAGGATGGAGAGATTGAGAGAAGGGGTAGAGATTTAAATAGAGCGGGAAACGCAGAGATTAAGGTGAGGATATATATACGGTAAAGTAAGAAATGGAAGTCAGCTGTTTACAGACCAAAACAAATAACGCAACAAAAAAAAACAAAACATATCACATGTATTGTGGAAAAAACAAGTACATTATTCCTTTTGATATCCCAGGATATCAAAGTAATTCAAATCCTCTGTGCTACTTTAGCTTAAATGTGAACTATACACATTTACCCAAAAAGTGGACCTGTAAATTACACTGTGGTTTGAAGCGTCCCAACTATAACATCATGTACCATATATGTAGTACCCACTTCCTACTGTACACCCAAAGTGCTCATCCACAGCCCCTGTGCTCAATGTTCCGATTGTTGTCTTATGGCCTGTAATATGTTCTATATTATTAAACTGTATGTTATATATAGTATCGGAGCCACTTATCTGAGGATGGAACCTGCTGCAACTAACTGCATGAAATAGCCGTTCATAGAGCAGAGCACAAAATGAAAGCAAAGTGAAAAATATGACTATAGGTACTGCATGTTTACAAACCCAAGAATAGCATAACTATAAGTAGTAGGTGGCAGTGGCACATATGCAGCAGGAGTCCTAATCACTGAATATTGAGAGTAAAAGGTTTGATTGTGGGTTTAGTTTCACTGGCAAACATGGGAACCACACTAGCTTTGGTTAATAATAGCTCCTCGCAGGCTCTGACCGCATGCTGCACCCAGCCCTGCCCTGCCCTACATTAAACGTACTGTACGGAGATAAATACATGCAATTTACATCAAGAGGCAAGTCCCTCAAAACATGTAAAGTGATGAATTTAGGCTGAATAATAATATGCAGTATATTATATGCTATGGATATTTGCCATTGCCTTCTTTGCCAACAATAACAATTCTGACTTTTGGAAGGCACAAGGCATTTTGGGTGAAAACACCCCATTTGGTTTCTTCTTTTTTTTGTTGCTCTCAAGAGTTAAAGATCTATAGGGTGCATCTGGTTACAAACTCTACGTCATTTAGCTGGGGACCACCTGGAACTCTCCGGACCAATGGTTGAAAACCACTGGTCTACATACACTGAAAATGGGATATCTCTCATTAGATGCCCTCATTCCATTTCTCTTCCAATACTGACTGTAATCCACTATGACATACGGTAATACAATAATGATACCTCCTATTCTGCTGCATTTACACTCTTTATGTGTGTTCAGGCCAGGCTGTCTCACGATGTTGATCAGGTGAAAGGGCACCTGAGGTCACTTTGTTCTAGTATGTTAAAGAGCTTAACTTTAGACAAGCTTGGTGGCCTATCATCAGTCATCTGACCCGATGGTTGGATAACATAATGAGGAGAGGCCACTGGATAGGAGACGGACTGTGACGTGACAGGGGGAGTGTTGCGATGTCGCAGCAACGCTGCCCTACAAAGTCCAAGACCTCCTGGGGCCTATTTCACGAAACTTGGATTAGGAATTAAGCTCGGATTTAACAGGTATCCTGGTTTGTTATATCCTGGATCATCGACTAAACAGTTTCATGAAAAGTGGTTCATATTGCCAGATTAACCTGTATATGATGAGGCTTGATTGAGTTTCGTGAAAGCAATGCCACACTAGTCATGGAACCATGGAAACTAATCCGGATGTCTTTTCTGTTCATTAAGCAGTCAATCTGATCACAAACCAATGACCAACACTTGCATTTAATTATTGTGGATACCAGTATATGTTGCCTTATTTTTATCAGTCTGCATTGAAACATCATATTGGTACACATTATAATTAATGGACTAATTTGAGCCATGCATTCTAAACCACCCTGAAAGGTAGACTCCCACGTCTAGGCCACTGTGGCTAACGACTTCATTTCAGCATTTCCATTTCCACACAACACAGACGAAAATGAAAGCCTGGCTGTCAAGGCTACACTATACATGACCATGACCTGATCTGAAAGCATTACATGACTCATAACAGAATGGGTTCAGAAGGGAATCACTTAGTCAAGGGTTGGATGAATGGTGTATATCACACCTCTCTCTAACCTTATATACAGTATTAGTAATATTTATATAATAAAAGAGATTAGTAATATTTTGCCAGGGTCCCCATGTAACAGTAAATTGACAAAACTTTTAAGACCTTTTTAATTGAACGAAAGTAATCATCATCATCATTACTGCATTGAAAGTATAAAACAATTATAAAAAACATTGAACAAAATAATATGTTGTATGAGGAGGCAAAAAAATGCAGTTCTAAAATTGAACCCGCCCCCTGACATTGTCCCTGACTATAGGAGTGTAATTGCAGCCAATTCGGCCACTATCAGTGGATAAGATCGCAGTTATTAGTTGTCATCAGCAGGACTGTTTCATCTCAGAATGCCCTTGCTCTGCCGTCCCAGCTTACAGTCTCAGCCCCGCCCCCCAACTGCACTGAGAGCGCGTTGTGATGCAGTTACTTTATACTGCAATCGTTTTGGTCAATATACTCGCCTCCTCTAACCCTAACCCTAAACATAACCGCAAGCACGTCGCCACACTGACACAGGGATTAAAACAAGGCGGCCAACCGACCAGGCTGATCGAGGATTTCCGGGTTTTCGTCTTATCAGCGCAATCGTGTCAGTCGGCTCCCAGACAACATGCCTCGTCAATAAGAACGGCTAATAAGCAGCCTCCTGGGAATTATCGCTTGATAACGGCCGAAGCGGGTTGTTATTGGAGGGCGAAGGACTCCAGGAGGTCTATGGGCCAGGGAAACACCACGGTGGAGCTGTGGTCCGATGCGCTGGAGGTCAGTGTTTGGAGGTAGCGCAGCTGGAGAGCCACGGGAGACATGCCAGACGCCGCCTCCTTGAGGGCCCGAGACGCCTTCACCTCACCGTCTGCAGTTATCATCTGACACAAGGACAGACACATGGAGAAGGATTATGTCTAGACAAGCCTAGGTTAAGCTTTGGGTGCAGTTAGGGTTAGTTCGGGTCAAGTGCTTATCCTGTAGCACTTGATGTCGACCTTGCAGGCACATGCACTGCAATGGCTAAATTGTACTGTAACTTATATACTGTAGCATTTGGGTAGACAGAGGGTGAGTCCATTGTAGTCCTGGCATTCTGTAGTGTGCATAGATTGTTGTTGTTTTTTACTCCTTAATATTATACTGTTTCGACTGTCTCCCATGGGGTCCCCAATGCAGCAAAAATGACAATGTAGCATTACTTTTAACCATGTTATCTCTTTATATGTTGGATATTCAAAAATAGCAGATCGACAAGCTCACAGTGTTATATGCTGTATTTGGAAAACGTTTAATAGTCATAATCCTCTGGGTGGGGTTCCTTCTTGGCACATATTGGCATCCGTGCCCATATCATATCATCTTGAAAAGGTTCAAGTACAGTTTTTAACAGTGTGTTTTATCTCTTTTCATCACATGTTTTTACTTATTAAACACACAAGGCTCACACTTGACTTGTCCAACTACACATTAATGTCTTATCAGACAATCTTACGGCAGCAGCTCAATTTCACAGTTTAAACTGAGCATCCCACTGGGGAAGAAAGTTGATTATATTACGTTGTGTCAACAGCCTGTTTACTCTAGTGAGTGTGTGTGTGTGCGTGCGTGTGTGTGTGTGTGTGTGTGTGTGTGTGTGTGTGTGTGTGTGTGTGTGTGTGTGTGTGTGTGTGTGTGTGTGTGCGCGTGCGTGCGTGTGCAGCATGTACCTTAGCTCTAGCCTCCCTGGCAGCCTCAGCCTCTAAAGCCATGCAGCGCTGCAGGCTGAGGGGAAGGCTCACATCTTTAAGCTCCACCCTCTCCACATGTAAGCCCCACCCTGTGGCTGCGGCATACAGAATATCCTGTGGATAAATGAGAACTGAGGGATTAAGACAACAAAACACATCAAGCAGCAATGTGCACAAAGTCACACACACACACACACATATACCGGTGCATGAATCCATGTGCGTATAACTCACTTCCATTCTCTGAGCGACGGCTTTCCTTCGTGCGAGTATGTCCGCCAGTGAGTACGTGCCCAGGGTGGTCCTCAGGGTGGTCTCTGCCAAAGTGTGTGTGGCCAGGTGGCCGTCAGCTAACCGCGTCACCCAGAGGCCAGGATCTAATATTCGATAGAACATGACGGCATCCACACTCAGTGGCACTAGATCTGCAGTCAGCACCTATAAGGGCAGGAAGGACATAGTCACTATTTTAACTAGATCAGCATTGGGTAGAGTGCAAATGTTGCACACAAGTAGGCCAAAGCCTACTTGTGTGCTTTGCATGCCCTGAAGCAGTTCTCAAACTTTTTTTGTGCCATGCCCCCTGCCCCGATTGGTGTTTTTTTGACAGAATAGAAATAAAGTTTTTTTTTCAAAAACAGCAAATGTACGGGCTTGTATCAAGCTTGTACAACTGCTATTTTTGAATAGCCAACATATACATAGAACCAGTGCACTCCCTAAACCTCACCTGGGGTCCCCATTTTGAGAATCACTACCCTAAAAAAAATCAGGGAATTTGGGAACCATGTCTGGTATTGCTACTACTTGCTACCACTACCAAACAAATGTTGGTAAAAGCGCCTTATGGGTATACATTGATACTGACAAAGACCAAGTTTCTGGTTAAAATGCAGACTTTTCTTTAGTGTGCGTTATCTTATTGACCTGTTGCCGTGAAGTGGTGAAGGGAATAGTTCTCAGATCCACTATCTGGATGACATCCAGCCAGGGGATGACCCAGAACACACCTGCAGAAATGACAACAGTCCACCTGAGTTGAAACACGTGTGCAGCGCGCATACAGCTTTTTAAGTCAAACGCCGTGTCCACCATGCACCATTGAACCTGCCACACTGCAGGAGTCAAGAGAGGTCATGGAGGAGATGAAACCTTTATGGATTTACAGCATATTTATTTACCTGGTCCTTTGGCTTTAAGGACTCGGCCCATGCGGAAGATAACAGCCCTCTCATACTCCTGCACCACCTGTTGAAGAGAGGACCACCACTTGTAATGTACGTGCACTATACCAACATTTGCTGTCAACTAGATGCGCATACCTGTACATATTTCTAGTCCATAAATGGACTATTACATCAGAATCAGAAACATCATCAACAGGTCTCACCTTGACACAGTCCCAGACAGTGAATGGGAAGGTAACAATGATGAAGAGGATAGACAACGTGGTCAAGATGGTCACCAACAGGTCTGCTGCACGCTGACTGGGCTCTTTCCTTAGCTCTATTGAAAACAAAGTGGATTGACTGGACACTCATCGGCCAAAGCACAACCTTTCATGTCAAGGACTCCCAAAATGATAGGCTACTCATTAGCCTAAGGACCTCATTTGAAAATACCAGGGACCCCAGGGACCCCACATGTGATTTTTACCAGCAGTGATTTTCAACCATTTTCATTTCAAGGACCCCAGGTTTGACCTGAATTTCTGATTGATTGATTGATTTACAGTAGGCCTGCAGTTCAAGCATAACTCAATACAAAACTGATTAAACTAAATACATGCACGATAGAGCTACAGATGCATAAGGGTCCATTTGGTTGCTAAACTACCATTTATCTGCATAAGGGACCCCCAGGAACCCAAAGGACCCGTTCGGGTCCGGACCCGACTTTGGGAACCACAACTGCGCTATAGTGAAAGTGAAAAGCGATAGCGATGAGTGAAAAGTCACTAAGTCATTTGACGAGAAATGTCGCATCATGTGTTTTCGAGAAATAGCCTACGTTACGCCTACCTCTGGCGGCTTCCCCGTCGTCAAATTCGTCGACATGATCGGAATGTCGAACTCGATTGCCGCGTGTCATCACATTCATCTTGGAAGAGGATTTAAATGTGTTTGTTTGTTTACCATCTTTATGACAACGCGCTACATAATGCAGACAATGTGTAGATCATCCATCCAGGCAGGCTATAATCTGAAATCTGGCCTAATCCACAATACTTACTTCCGCATCACGTTGCTTAGCAACGGCGTCTCATTTAGACGACCACGTGTTGTTGTTTAGTTCTGCTGACAGTCAGTAGCCCGACTGTGTCTCGGTTTGAAACTGATGAGTTGGTGCTTGAGCACCAACTCATCAGCCTTAAGGGGGCGCCGTACTCCCAAGAAATGCTTTCACACAATTTTCAATTTCAATTCCAAAGAGCTTTATTGGCATGAGAAAACAAAGGTTTACATTGCCAAAGCAAGTGTCACAAATACAACACAACAAAAACAGTTGAAAATGGAGGAAAATGTATACAGTTGTAGGGGGTACAAACATTAGTCACATTGCATTAGTTAATACGGCTATAGCGGGTCATGGATTTTTTTATTTTTATTTTTAAACAAACAGCGACGATTACCTGACTCTTCAGGACAAAAGGCAAGATTTTCCGTGATGCAGAAAAAAAAATCAGATTGAAGTCTATTTAAATGTAGCAGCTTACATGTGCAGATAGTATAGGCTACAAACTAGGGGTGGGACGATCACTTACCTCACGATATGATACAATATATTAAGGGTTCTGAATCGATTTCTATTGTGATTCTTAGTTATGTTGCTTTCGATTTGATATATTGATATATGACATTTTCCCCACAAATGACTATGTGCTTTTATTATACTAGAACAAGGAGGATTCCTCCCATTTTCAAGATTTTTTTCTGAGAGCGTACAAATAATGGAACCAAATGGACGCTGACGGGTCCATTTGGTTCCATTAGTACGCCCTCAGGAAAAAGTTCAGAAAAGAAAGATAATTAACAAACACAACACAAACACAACTTGATGATGTCATCAAGTTGTGTTTCACCACAAGTTCAATCAACTAAATAACAAAAAGTTCAATCATGCACACAGTGCAGCCTGATAACGCCAGCCAGTCTTTCTGACATGAAAAAAAGAATAGGACCTACGTAAGTAGGCTGCAATTCTGGGTGATATCAATGGCTAATGGTATGACCAGTGCGTGGAAATCCAACCTACCCCAGCACATCAACATCAGTTTCATCTTCTATGGCTGTAAATGCTGGACACTAACACAAGCCCTATAGAATTCCAAGGATGGGTGCTGTGCCAGAATGCTGCGTGTGGTACTGAACATCAACGAGGATGAGCACATCACCAACTGGCATCTGTATCAACCAGCATCGGGGAATTACTGCATGTACCAAAGAAGATACAGAGTACAGATGAGACTAGATCAGGGGTCGGCAACCCAAGATGTTGAAAGAGCCATTTTCGACCCAAAATTAAATTCAAAATCTGTCTGGAGCCGCATTTTATTTTATTTTTTTCCTGAGAGTGTGCAAATGTGAACCAAATGGACCCGCCAGGGTCCATTTGGTTCACATTTGCACACTCTCAGAAAAAAAAAGTCCTCAAAGAAAAATCATTAACATGGTGAAACACAACCTTCCTTCAGAAATTGAGTTTCTACAGAACTCCATTTCTAGTCCACACAACATTTCTAAGGTATATTAATGACATAGTAAACTGAGTAAATCTTTAAAAATGGGTGGTTCAGATTGAAAGCTCAACCTCTGATAACTGCTGGGCTTTTTTGACATGGCCAAGTGCTACTTTAACTGGCAACTGTCAGACAGCGCAACGCGTTTTGGGTGACTGAAATGTTTATATTATTTTGGTGTTATTTTGGTATGTAATAATGCTAGAGCCACTGAGCCACTAGGGCTGTGTTCTATAACCGCATGCGGCTCATGAGCCGCAGGTTGCTGACCCCTGGACTGGATGGACACTGACACCGATACCAAGAACAACCAGCCAAAGAGTGTATACTGTGGGAACCAACACACAGGCAAGGATGGAGAGAACGTCCCACACCTTTATCTCTTCATAAAGTCCTCAGACGAGCCCTCCATCAGCATCTCTAGTCATCTTGGTTTTCCATACATCTGTCCACATATACAGTATGTGGACATACTAAAGGAAGATGAACCAACACACACGGGCAAGGATGGAGAGGACGTAGATGTGGGACGTCCTCTCCATCCATGCCCGTGTGTTGGTTCATCTTTCTTTAGTACGTCCACATAGGTAGGTGTGGGACGTCCTCTCCATCCATGCCCGTATGTTGGTTCATCTTTCTTTAGTACGTCCACATAGGTAGGTGTGGGACGTCCTCTCCATCCATGCCCGTGTGTTGGTTCATCTTTCTTTAGTACGTCCACATATGTAGGTGTGGGACGTCCTCTCCATCCATGCCCATGTGTTGGTTCATCTTTCATTAGTACATCTACATAAGTAGGAGTGGGATGTCCTCTCCATCCATGCCCGAGTGTTGGTTCATCTTTCTTTAGTACATCCACATACGTAGATGTGGGACGTCCTCTCCATCCATGCCCATGTGCTGGTTTCCCCAGTACATTTGGTTGGTTGTTCTTGGTATCGGTGTCAGTGTCCAGCTAATCTCATCCTCTGTACTGCTATCTTCTTTGGTACGTGCAGTAATGCCCCGATGCTGGGTAATACAGGGTTCCCTAGGGTGTCTCGTAGACCTTCTGGTCACAATAGTGAAGCCAAGCTTCTTGGCTTTGACCATCTCCACCAATTCCTCATCTTAACTCCTTACCTCTTCATACATTGGAGCTGTATGAAAAGCACCTGTCAATTATGTGTTTTTCTATATTGTATTGCTGTTGTGATTCCTTAGAACAAAACCTCCATTTCATAATATATTATAATGGAGACTGGAACATTTCAGAAAGCAATTCTGAAGTCAATGACTCTTGGTGACTCAAGGTCTCCAGATGTCAGTCTGACAGTGTTAACAGTTCCGGGCATGCCGTTCTGAACATGCACAGTGCAGTTCTCCTGTAGGTTATAGCACCTGCCTATGGTAATTAATAAATACATACTATGTTATTTGTATTTATTCATTTTTAATAGAGCTGTCAATCGGTTAAAAAAAATAATCGCGAATAATGCCCATAGTTAATCTTTGATTAATCTCAATTTAATCGCATATTTTTATGAGTTCACTGACCACCATTTGATGACATTTATTTACACTTCCAGACCTAAATGAAAGAATTTGTCAACAATTTGATGTTGGTATCATTGGGAGCGAACATGCACATTTTGTAGAAAGTTTTCTACATTCTCTAATTGTGTAGACTTATTTTAAAGTAACTTAACTGATGCAGATATTTAACAATTATTCACCTGCGTTTGGCGAAATTGAACCAAATAGACCCACTTGGCCTTTGGTTTTACTCAGAGTTAATCTCGCACTAAAAAAATTAATCGAGTTAACTCACGGCTGAGTTAACTCGCGTTTAACTAGTTAATGCTGACAGCCTTACTTTTTAAATACCATGAAACACTGAGGTATAGGTTTCCAAAATCTCATACCATGTCATCCCTACTCAGGAGACTGTTAGGCCTCACTAACAGTGTCATTGCATTGTAGACACTCTTTATTGCAACTAGGAGACACTATACTCTAACTAGGAAATGTCTAGAAGAGATGTGAAATGCTCAATCCAATTTAACACAAATTGTTGAAAATCCGTTTTTTGTCTTTGGTCATGTGAGGTAAGTTTGTGTGACCTAATGGACCCTGAAACACAAATGACACATCTTATACTGGTGATATAACCCATTGAAGAAATTTGATGATAATTAGTGGGTTCCAGAACTCTTCTTGTTGATATATTATCAATGTGTCTGCAGAAAAGTGAAAAATACATGTTTTTGACAACCCGATATTTGTACAGCCTCGAGCATATAGAAACATTCATGCTCAGAAGTGCTTCCACATCTTAAAACAAACTTCATGGTGTGTAGAAACACTGTGGAAAGTTTCATGCTTTAGTCATAAAGTGCACAATTGGTTTGCTTAACCGCTGCACTATAGTTGTTAAGCATTAGTGAGACACTTATTAGGACTTAACAAATATTGTAAATATACCAATTAAAAATTCATAAAACTATACAGGAAGGTGCATACTGTTGGAAGGATAGGCCTCCTTGGGCCACCATCAGGCAATAAAGCAAGTGTTAACAGTCATGAACTATTAACAAGACTTATTAAATATTATTATGTAATCACAAATGTTCATTACAAATGTAATTAGGCTTTAACGAGTGAGTGAGTATTTATTAACCTTCAAATCTTACTTATTATAGATTTGTTAACAACAAGACATGAATTAACCATTTTGCATATACCTGACAAAGTGTGAACGGTGCGTTATTACATATTCATTAAGAATGGAACAGCATGTAGAGATTGTCAAGAAATTGTTTATTATGAACTTATTATGATATTAATTAACATTTTCACCTTCACATGAAACACAGTATTGACATCACAAATCATTTGTTGCACAATGGCTAATCAGTAACTACTGTGACATGAATATCAATAATGAACTTACAATGCACTTACCTTAATTAACACTTTTGCAGCTACCTAATGTAAAGTGAGGAAACTGCTTGTTGACATTAATAAATGCTTAATAACATTGTTATTAAGAATGAAACAGTGTCTCGTTATTATCAACAGATTGTTCACTGGGCACTTATGGCATTCACACTTTTGCAACTATACTCGAACATTGCCTGTAGACTTTTAACAATTCAGTAATTACACATGTAATAATTATGAAGCACTGTTTTGTTAACATCAACTACGCATTTACTATGCACTTATTATGACCTTAATTAACACTTTTGCAGCTACCTAATGTAAAGTAGGGGCACTGCTTGTTGACATTAATAAATGCTTAATAACATTGTTATTAAGAACGAAACAGTGTCTCATTATTGTTAACTAGGCACTTAGGACAAACATGTTTACATACCCAAACATTGCCTGTAGACTTTAACAATTCAGTAATTACACATGTAACAAGTATGAAACACTATTTCAATAACATCAACTATGCATTTACTGTGCACTTATTATGACCTTAATTAACACTTGTGCAGCTACCTAATGTAAAGTGGGGACATTGCTTGTTGCCATTAATAAATGCTCAATAACATTGTTATTACGATCGAAACAGTGTCGCGTTATCATCAACATTTTTTTATCTGGGCCCTTATGACACCAACACCTTTGCATCTATACTCGAACATTGCCTGTAGACTTCAACAATTATTTAATTACACATGTAATAACTATGAAACACTGTTTCATTAACATCAACTATGCATTTACTATGCACTTATTATGACCTTAATTAACACTTTTGCAGCTACCTAATGTAAAGTGGGGGCACTGCTTGTTGACATTAATAAATGCTTAATAACATTGTTATTAAGAACGAAACAGTGTCTCGTTATTATCAACATTTTTTAACTGGGCCCTTATGACACCAACTCTTTTGCATCTATATTCAAACATTGCATGTAGACTTTAACAATTCAGTAATTACACATGTAATAATTATGAGGCACTGTTTTGTTAACATCAACTACGCATTTACTATGCACTTATTATGACCTTAATTAACACTTTTGCAGCTACCTAATGTAAAGTGGGGACACTGCTTGTTGACATTAATAAATGCTTAATAACGTTGTTATTAAGAACAAAACAGTGTCTCATTATTGTTAACTAGGCACTTAGGACAAACACTCTTACATCTATACCCAAACATTGCCTGTAGACTTTAACAAATCAGTAATTACACATGTAACAAGTATGAAACACTGTTTCATTAACATCAACTATGCATTTACTATGCACTTATTATGACCTTAATTAACACTTTTGCAGCTACCTAATGTAAAGTGGGGACACTGCTTGTTGACATTAATAAATGATTAATAACATAGTTATTAAGGACGAAACAGTGTCTCATTATTATTAACAGATGTTAACTAGGCACTTATGACATTAACACTTTTTGAATTACTTTGCAGTCCAGTTATTCTACATTTGTCACTGTTCTACACTTCTTTCTGCTCCATCCATTTTATGAGGGTGAAGAGCTTGAAGACTTGAAGCAGCGGAGGTCAAGTAAACGCAGGCAGTTCACTTGACAGTGGGTGCAGACTCATTTCCTTCAGTGGTGTTACGGTGCTGTATAAAACAAAATAAAAACCACAATAGCAGATTAGACAGATTCAAGTCTTTTGGCATTTTGGACTTGTTTTGATCATAAAGAGGTTACAGTATACTTTTCAGAAGATCTTCCATTTTCAATCTAAATATATGGCTCAAGTCTTACAATTCTAATTGCTTGTCAAAGTGTTAGGTCCCCACACAGTCCACATATAATTATCTCTTGGGGCCCAGAGCTCAAATATGTATGGTACTTTAAAATATTGCCCAGTCAGATATCTCACAAGAAGATTTATATTCACTGGTTTCACTTAGTTTCATATTCTTCCAATCACAATCAAGTGGCGGTGGGCCTTGTTGTATGTGCTGTTGGCCTATTGCACTTCCCCCTACTGTAGAGCGTGTGCATGTGCACATCTTATTATCAAGCTGAACTGATGAGTAACACACTGCTAAACGTGTGGGTTGCACCCCCATGACTTTGCCAAAATGCAAATTTAAACTTGCTTTGAGGCAGATTCTGAATATATGTCATAAACAAAGTCAAGACAGTGACAGGACCCATGCCTTTTGCTATATTAAAGGTAGGGGAAGTGATTTGAAATTCATGGTGTAGTACCAGCCTGGTGCACTAGGGGCCCCCAACAGTAGCTACACTATGTGAACCTGCTGCTCCATCCTGATTGGAGGAGAATTGTGGTGACCTGGGGAACTTTTATTAGCTCCTCTGCTAACGTGGGGGAGGGGGAAACTCCATATGTGGTTTCCACGCCTTATAATAGAGCATTTTAACAGAAAAAAAATATTTTTTGGGTGATATCTGACAAAAGTGAATTCACTTCCCCTACCTTTAAATGTAAAACATTTAAAGGGGAATTCCACCCATTTTCAAAATTGTCCTGAGAGGATACAAATGTGAACCAAATGGACCTTAGCGGGTCCATTTGGTTCCATTTGTACCCTCTCAGGAAAAAGGGTTCTGAAAGAAAAATCATTAAAGGTAGGGGAAGTGATTTCACTTTTGTCAGATATCACCCAAAAAATATTTTTTTTCTGTTAAAATGCTCTATTATAAGGTGTGGAAACCACATATGGAGTTTCCCCCTCCCCCACGTTAGCAGAGGAGCTAATAAAAGTTCCCCAGGTCACCACAATTCTCCTCCAATCAGGAGAGAGCAGCAGGTTCACATAGTGTAGCTACTTTTGGGGGCCCCTAGTGCACCAGGCTGGTACTACACCATGAATTTCAAATCACTTCCCCTACCTTTAACATGGTGAAATACATTTTGATGATGTCATCAGATGCATTTCACCATGTTAATGTTTTTTTCAGACCTCCATTTTTAGTTAATACAGAATTGGGGGATTTTTTTTATCATGTCCACACAACGTCTCTAAGGTATATTAATGACATATTAAAATGTTGAAAATGGGTGGAGTTCCCCTTTAAGAGATTTTGAATCTGTTATGTTTTGCCAAATCCTTTATCATTAGTCTAATTACTATGAATGTAAAGGTTATACTTTAATGTATCAAAATGTTTGGGCACCCCTTCGGAGATGGTGCTATTTCCACCAAAGAACAATTAGAACTATGTTATGACAATAATACCCCCTTCTAATACAATATAAAACAAATAAACCAGTACAGAATTCACATCTTGACACTAATAAAGGCTGCAGCAAAATGAATAATAATGAAACCTAACAAACTTGTATCCATTATCTTTTAACATGCAACTGAAACACAAATACAATAAAAGACCAAAACAAGAGACACAAACTGTAGGCCTACCTTATAGCTGCACATACAGTGCTTGTATGTGGGGATTGTGTTGAGCTGTGCTGATGAAACCATAGAGTAATAAAATAACAGAGACCTGACTGGAGCGACAGCCCCGCCCCCTTGCCGTTCATTTCAATGCAAGTTGCTCATTGGCGCATGAAGCACCCGGAAGACCGCCGGAAGTGCGCCTATTTCCGCATTTGACCACCAAAATTTGGTGGTCAAATGCGGAAGTATTTCTCCATGAACGCGCCCGACGCAAGGGATTATGGGAACCATGAACGAGCGCCGTCGCGCACGAGCAAAGGAAAAAAAACATCAAAAAGCATCAAAAACAAGCTTGTGGGTTTGCATTGAGCTTATTATCTGTCATATAATACATACGTTATGTTTTCAGAGGTAGTATATGACGTGAGGAGCGCTGGTTTATTCAGAAAACAACTTAAATACAAACTGCCCTGTCCGCGTGCACAAAGCAAACCAGCGTGCGTGCTCTCCGGCGGTCGTGCATGAATTCCACCCGCCTGCAGTACCAGACTTGACCACCAGGGCCCCCCCATAGAGTAATAAAATAACAGAGGCCGGACCGGAGCGACAGCCCCGCCCCCTTGTTATTCATTTCAATACAAGTTGCTCATTGGCGCTTTGAAGCACCCGGAAGACCGCCGGAAGTGCGCCTATTTCCGCATTTGGGCACCAAAATTTGGTGCCCAAATGCGGAAGTATTTCTCCATGAACGCGCCCGAAGCAAGGGATTATGGGAACCATGAACGAGCGCCGTCGCGCACGAGCAAAGGAAAAAAAACATCAAAAAGCATTAAAAACAAGCTTGTGGGTTTGCATTGAGCTTATTATCTGTCATATAATACATATGTTATGTTTTGAGAGGTAGTATATGACGTGAGGACCGCTGGTTTATTCAGAAAACAACTTAAATACAAACTGCCCTGTCCGCGTGCACAAAGCAAACGAGCGTGCGTGCTCTCGGGGCGTTCGTGCATGAATTCCACCCGCCTGCAGTACCAAACTTGGCCACCAGCGGGGGAGCTTCAAGCCTGGAGCCGCTGTCTGTCGGTGTGGGCCCCCCGTGCTTCAAGCCTAGAGCCACTGACTGGAGGTGTGGATGAAACCCGCGATGATTTGAAGTGTGCGCACGCTAATAGGTCCGTGCGGAAACTATGATCCTAAACAAAGGTTCCGCGTCCAAAACGACTTTGGTTCCGCTAAAAACAATTAATTGCTGTGTGTGTAAAAACAAATAGGCTATAACTGCCTCTCTCAGTCTGCACAGTATTTGTATTTGATTATTATTAGTGGAACCAAAGTTGTTTTGGATGCGGAACCTTTGTTTAGGAAACCGTTTCCGCACGGACCTATTAGCGTGCGCACACTTGACTTCAAATCATCGCGGGTTTCATCCATAGAAACATCCATCCAGAAAAATTCATTACTCTATGGTTTCATCAGCACAACTCAACACAATCCCCACATACAAGCACTGTATGTGCAGCTATAAGGTAGGCCTACAGTTTGTGTCTCTTGTTTTGGTCTTTTATTGTATTTGTGTTTCAGTTGCATGTTAAAAGATAATGGATACAAGTTTGTTAGGGAAATTATTCATTTTGCTGCAGTCTGTATTAGTGTCAAGATGTGAATTCTGTACTGGTGTATTTGTTTTATATTGTATTAGAAGCGGGTATTATTGTCATAACATAGTTCTAATTGTTCTTTGGTGGAAATAGCACCAAATTTGGTACACACTCTTCAGGGTGTATCTCACCATCTCTGAAGGGGTGCCCAAACATTTCGATACTTTAAAGTATAACCTTTACATTTTCATAGTAATTGGACTAATGATAAAGGACTTGGCCAAAAATAACTGATTCCAAATCTCTTAAAGGGGAACTCCACCCATTTTCAACATTTTAATATGTCATTAATATACCTTAGAGACGTTGTGTGGACATGATAAAAAACTTCCCCCAATTCTGTATTAACTAAAAATGGAGGTCTGAAAAAAAAAACATTAACATGGTGAAATGCATCTGATGACATCATCAAAATGTATTTCACCATGTTAATGATTTTTCTTTCAGAACCCTTTTTCCTGAGAGGGTACAAATGGAACCAAATGGACCCGCTAAGGTCCATTTGGTTCACATTTGTATCCTCTCAGGACAATTTTGAAAATGGGTGGAATTCCCCTTTAAATGTTTTACATTTAACTTTAAAGGTAGGGGAAGTGAATTCACTTTTGTCAGATATCACCCAAAAAATATTTTTTTTCTGTTAAAATGCTCTATTATAAGGCGTGGAAACCACATATGGAGTTTCCCCCTCCCCCACGTTAGCAGAGGAGCTAATAAAAGTTCCCCAGGTCACCACAATTCTCCTCCAATCAGGATGGAGCAGCAGGTTCACATAGTGTAGCTACTGTTGGGGGCCCCTAGTGCACCAGGCTGGTACTACACCATGAATTTCAAATCACTTCCCCTACCTTTAATATACCAAAAGGCATGGGTCCTGTCACTGTCTTGACTTTGTTTATGACATATATTCAGAATCTGCTTCAAAGCAAGTTTAAATTTGCATTTTGGCAAAGTCATGGGGGTGCAACCCACACGTTTAGCAGTGTGTTACTCATCAGTTCAGCTTGATAATAAGATGTGCACATGCACACGCTCTACAGTAGGGGGAAGTGCAATAGGCCAACAGCACATACAACAAGGCCCACCGCCACTTGATTGTGATTGGAAGAATATGAAACTAAGTGAAACCAGTGAATATAAATCTTCTTGTGAGATATCTGACTGGGCAATATTTTAAAGTACCATACATATTTGAGCTCTGGGCCCCAAGAGATAATTATATGTGGACTGTGTGGGGACCTAACACTTTGACAAGCAATTAGAATTGTAAGACTTGAGCCATATATTTAGATTGAAAATGGAAGATCTTCTGAAAAGTATACTGTAACCTCTTTATGATCAAAACAAGTCCAAAATGCCAAAAGACTTGAATCTGTCTAATCTGCTATTGTGGTTTGTATTTTGTTTTATACAGCACCGTAACACCACTGAAGGAAATGAGTCTGCACCCACTGTCAAGTGAACTGCCTGCGTTTACTTGACCTCCGCTGCTTCAAGTCTTCAAGCTCTTCACCCTCATAAAATGGATGGAGCAGAAAGAAGTGTAGAACAGTGACAAATGTAGAATAACTGGACTGCAAAGTAATTCAAAAAGTGTTAATGTCATAAGTGCCTAGTTAACATCTGTTAATAATAATGAGACACTGTTTCATTCCTAATAACTATGTTATTAATCATTTATTAATGTTAACAAGCAGTGTCCCCACTTTACATTAGGTAGCTGCAAAAGTGTTAATCTGGGTTATAATAAGTGCATAGTAAATGCATAGTTGATGTTAATGAAACAGTGTTTCATACTTGTTACATATGTAATTACTGAATTGTTAAAGTCTACAGGAAATGTTTGATATAGATGTAAGAGTGTTTGTCCTAAGTGTCTAGTTAACAATAATGAGACACTGTTTTGTTCTTAATAACATTATTAAGCATTTATTAATGTCAACAAGCAGTGTCCCCACTTTACATTAGGTAGCTGCAAAAGTGTTAATTAAGGTCGTAATAAGTGCATAGTAAATGCGTAGTTGATGTTAACAAAACAGTGCTTCATAATTATTACATGTGTAATTACTGAATTGTTAAAGTCTACATGCAATGTTTGAATATAGATGCAAAAGAGTTGGTGTCATAAGGGCCCAGTTAAAAATGTTGATAATAATGAGACACTGTTTCGTTCTTAATAACAACGTTATTAAGCATTTATTAATGTCAACAAGCAGTGTCCCCACTTTACATTAGGTAGCTGCAAAAGTGTTAATTAAGGTCATAATAAGTGCATAGTAAATGCATAGTTGATGTTAATGAAACAGTGTTTCATACTTGTTACATGTGTAATTACTGATTTGTTAAAGTCTACAGGCAATGTTTGGGTATAGATGTAAGAGTGTTTGTCCTAAGTGTCTAGTTAACAATAATGAGACACTGTTTTGTTCTTAATAACAACGTTATTAAGCATTTATTAATGTCAACAAGCAGTGTCCCCACTTTACATTAGGTAGCTGCAAAAGTGTTAATTAAGGTCATAATAAGTGCATAGTAAATGCATAGTTGATGTTAATGAAACAGTGTTTCATAGTTATTACATGTGTAATTAAATAATTGTTGAAGTCTACAGGCAATGTTCGAGTATAGATGCAAAGGTGTTGGTGTCATAAGGGCCCAGATAAAAAAATGTTGATGATAATGCAACACTGTTTCGATCGTAATAACAATGTTATTGAGCATTTATTAATGGCAACAAGCAGTGTCCCCACTTTACATTAGGTAGCTGCACAAGTGTTAATTAAGGTCATAATAAGTGCATAGTAAATGCATAGTTGATGTTAATGAAATAGTGTTTCATACTTGTTACATGTGTAATTACTGAATTATTAAAGTCTACAGGCAATGTTTGGGTATAGATGTAAACGTGTTTGTCCTAAGTGCCTAGTTAACAATAATGAGACACTGTTTCGTTCTTAATAACAATGTTATTAAGCATTTATTAATGTCAACAAGCAGTGCCCCCACTTTACATTAGGTAGCTGCAAAAGTGTTAATTAAGGTCATAATAAGTGCATAGTAAATGCGTAGTTGATGTTAACAAAACAGTGCTTCATAATTATTACATGTGTAATTACTGAATTGTTAAAAGTCTACAGGCAATGTTCGAGTATAGATGCAAAAGTGTGAATGCCATAAGTGCCCAGTGAACAATCTGTTGATAATAACGAGACACTGTTTCATTCTTAATAACAATGTTATTAAGCATTTATTAATGTCAACAAGCAGTTTCCTCACTTTACATTAGGTACCTGCAAAAGTGTTAATTAAGGTCATAATAAGTGCATTGTAAGTTCATTGTTGATATTCATGTCACAGTAGTTATTGATTAGCCATTGTGCAACAAATGATTTGTGATGTCAATACTGTGTTTCATGTGAAGGTGAAAATGTTAATTAATATCATAATAAGTTCATAATAAACAATTTCTTGACAATCTTTACACGCTGTTCCATTCTTAATGAATATGTAATAACGCACCATTCACACTTTGTCAGGTAGATGCAAAATGGTTAATTCATGTCTTGTTGTTAACAAATCTATAATAAGTAAGATTTGAAGGCTAATAAATACTCACAAATACCTTGTTAAAGCCTAATTACATTTGTAATGAACATTTGTGATTACATAATAATATTTAATAAGTCTTGTTAATAGTTCATGACTGTTAACACTTGCTTTATTGCCTGATGGTGGCCCAAGGAGGCCTATCCTTCCAACAGTATGCACCTTCCTGTATAGTTTTATGAATTTTTAATTGGTATATTTACAATATTTGTTAAGTCCTAATAAGTGTCTCACTAATGCTTAACAACTATTAATATGATTTGTGTTAGTGCTCTGTTAATTTGTTTTCAAGTATATATTAACCATCAATAATGTTTGTTATTAATGTGTAATTAATGCATAATACTATGCAATAAGTGTCTTGTTAAATGTTAATAAGTATTCATAGTTTTATTGTTTGTGCATTATTATATCTGTTTATGAGCATATAACAATGCATAATGACTCTCTTATTAATCCTTAACCAATGTATAACAAGTGCCTAATTATTATTACTTAAGTACTTAACAATGTCTTAATAATGATTTATTAAGATTCTTTATTAAGCATTAATTAACAAATAATAATGCCTAACAAATATTTATTAAGTGTTAATAAGGCACTTAATAAATGCCTTATTAAGACTTAATTAATATTAATTACAAGCACCTTAATGTAAAGTGCTACCCAATTTTTTAACCTGGCGATTCGATATTGATATCATGGCATTAAGCATTGCAATATATTGGCGTATCGATTCTTTTTTGCCCAGCCCTACTACAAACCGTTGTCCTTGGGGTGGTTGTATTCCACTGACTATAATCTTATGTCACAACAGTTCACAAATCTTGTTGCTGTGTTTGTACATTGTTGTATCTCTCCTAATAGGCATGGGAGTTTTTCATCATTGGTTATAGTTTCACACTTACGTTGCCTGCGTGTAATTTGCGGGAAGTGTAGGCTCTAGTCTTGGGGGCAGCTGGTTAGAAAATGTATCTCTGTTTCCACCACATTTTGTGCAGTGTCTGTGGTGGCCTTTCTCTATGCTGTGATCACTCAGTCTGTATCTGGTCAATGCTTTCCTAAGTTTGGGCTCTTTTTATGTGGTCAGGTTTTCAGACAATGTATATTTTCAACATTTTACTATGCCATTAATATACATGACATGTGTGGGAAACAATTAGAAAGTCCCCACGCCATTCTGTGTATCCTAGGCCTAAAAAACATGGTGAATCACACAATAACATCATCAAGATGTGATTCATGCTATTAGCCTAATGATTTTTTCTCCTCAGCCAGACACATTATGAATATACAGTATATATTCTATTTGTGTGTGTGTGTGTGTGTGTGTGTGTGTGTGTGTGTGTGTGTGTGTGTGTGTGTGTGTGTGTGTGTGTGTGTGTGTGTGTGTGTGTGTGTGTGTACAGGTGTACAGGTACATCACGTGCATCTAGTTCTCACTCCAGACCACATGGGAACGATATTCAATTTGAAACTAACTTCACTGCGGTCATTGGGCCCAGGCCCAGTCCGTGTGCAGGGTCCAACCACAAAAGGGGTAGTGAATACCAGTGAATTTAGTTATCCACCAAAAACAGTTTGTGTGACGGAGTATATGCTGAACTTTCTCTTTGGCAGTTTTGCAATAGGAACAAGAAACCTTTTTAGCTGCTATTCACGATGACAATGGTACTCAGATATCCATCAGGCCATTACTACTGCACAGCAGAGGTTACAAGCCACAAGTCAGGTCATTACACACACATGCATGCGCGCACACGCACGCACACGCACATGTGCGCGCACGCACACACACACGCACGCGCACACACACGCACGCGCACACACACGCACGCGCGCACACACACACACACACACACACACACACACACACACACACACACACACACACACACACACACACACACACACACACACACACACACACACACTTCCTGTGGAACTGTGGCTCCGAAGTGTGAGAACTCTACTTTTTGTTTAGTTTCTTTATATAGTATGCAGGAAACCATGCAGACTGTGTCAATCTTCCACTAGTACTAGTTTGATCGTTTGCCCTTTTCTTTCTGGCCTTATAGTGAGTGAAAGCAACGGCGAAGGAGAGGACAAAATAAACAAGACATGCATTAGAAAGAGGATTATACACTGTCTTCAACGATGGATTGATGGATTGAGGGGTCCTAATGCAAGTTGATAAGCACGTTTACTTTAGTCATGGCATCGTCTCTGCCACTGTGCTACCATGGTGCCATCAGCAAGCAGGAGAGTGAGGAGTTGCTCGGTAATAAGAATAAAGACGGAGCTTATCTGATCAGAGACAGTGAGACCATCCAGGGAGCCCTGTGTCTGTGTGTCTAGTGAGTATATTATACACACCCTATCTCTCTTTTTTTGTACACATTGAATCATTACATTACCAGAGAGTACACAACACTACTAATTTAACTGTGCACCTTTATTATGCAAAGGCGAATGATATCCCATTATTCTGAGACTTTCCATGAAGAAGGACAGAGCCTTGTGGAACAGAATAAACAATTTCAGAAGACTAAAATAGTAGTAAGGCTAATTGGTGTGTTATTTAAAAAACACTATAGACTATATTAAAATCTGTTGAAAACCCATCTCTTCACCCAGCATTAAAAATCCTTAACACTGGGTGAAGAAATGTAGATATGCAGACAAAAGGAAACGCATAGAGGACATTGCAATATTTTTATTGAAACAAAGTTATTACAGAATAACACAGTTGAACATATATACATTTTGTTTCTTTTTTCACCCCAACCCAACCCTCCCCCAAAGTCAAATAAAATATAATATAAAATAAAATAAATTAAATAAATACAATTATACGCAAGACAAGTAGTCCAATCAAACGAACAGAGATATTAAACCAGGTGTGAACATTAGGACATAATGAATTAAACAGGGTTAATCATTACATATAATATAAAGGATAAATAAACAAACAAACAAATGAATAAATAAAATAAAATAAACAGTTCATCAAATATGTTGTACAACGTAGGACAGGCTCCCCGAGATAATCACAAGAAGTTCCTATAGTTGAATAGACTGTTGTTACAATTAAACGACCCCTCGCAAGTTATATGCAATATTCCACTATGAGCAGTTCAGGTCATCAGTCCTTAGATAGTACTACACTAACATTTTTAAAATAGTTCATGAATGGATGGTCAAAACCCCATAATAGGACATTGCAACTGAAGGCACAGATGATATAAGAAAACAAAACACAATGGAAGAGATCACACGGTAAACTGAAAATATAATTCCGGTAAACATTAAAATGACTGTCTGTGACAATGATTTACATTAAAATTGACCCTAACCTTTAGGCCTTTGACTCTACTGCACTGTCTGTCTCCCATGTCTGCAGCAAAAAGAAGGTGGTGTATACCTACAGAGTGCTCCAGACACACTCTGGAAACTATACTGTTCAGGTACACACACACACACACACACACACACACACACACACACACACACACACACACACACACACACACACACACACACACACACACATGCGCGTGCATGCTTAGCTCATTATTCCAACATGTAATTTCAATAAATCAATTATGTACAGTGAAATGACATGTAAAATCTGTACGCTGGCTGGGTGACACTCATCCCACACCTTCCATGCTGTGAACCCACAAAATTATCATATTTCAACGGGGACCCCACCCCACCCTAATTTCCAATTTGGAACCATTGACCTAACTTGTAAGCATGCGTCAACATATTGCACCTTACTACACTGTATGCACACCAACATGCTACACACTAACCACAACTTAGATACCATAGTTGAGAGTCAATGTTGTAGCACTGCCGTGCGTGGAACAAACCTTTCAATGCAATCATTTTCTTATTTTGTAGACATCAGCAGGTGTGGAGGAGAGATTCTTTAAAACCTTGGACGACATGATCCGCCACTTCAAGAGAAAGGACCAGGGCTTGATCATGCATCTGCGACATTCTATCAAAAGAAAGACTTCACTGCTCATCCGCCACCCCAGAATAGAAGCGCCCCCGTCCAGAATACACCAGACCCCACACAAATTAGCTGAGGAAGATGTAGAGAAGACACGGGTGCAGCTCGGAAAACTACAGCCTCTGGTTGATGACGAGTCTGGACTATATGCAAGTATGTCTTCTACTGTATATTATTGTCTCCACCGGGACGAAGGCAAGGCAAGTCAGTGCCATATTTTGCCCACACATTCCTTGGATGCCAACGATTGGCCCGGTTGGCTAAGATTGGCTTCCAAAGCCCTCTAGTGTGCATGTGTCCTTCCGATCATCTGTCACCAGTTCTTATCCAGTGCCATTAACTAACCTGGTTGATGCCAAACTTTGTACATAGATTTGCTGCATGCCAACAACGAACCTCTGCGCCACATTTTCCAGAACAGCCTGTCACGGTGCCACCATCAGGGAGCTTTCACATTTATACCTATAACTCACCGATCTACCCAACATGGAAAGAAAATATATGTACATACATTTTTAAAATATGCCACATATATGTTCCAACATATGTTGTACAGTATATGGATATTTGAAATCCCCCCCATGTGCTCAACATAATGTACATATACACCAATATCTATGACACAACATCTATGTACATGTATGCATGGCATACTGTATATGCACATGTATGCACAGCATAGATGTCCATGTATGCATGGCATATGATCTGAGGTTGTCAGAAATCAGTAGTGTTTGCAGTATATGGATGTGTGGAGTGTGCTGTGTGGGTGTTATATAAAAGGTGCAAGAATGTAACTTAGGCTAAGCAAAAAGGTTAGGCCCTGTGGGCCCACGGTTATTAGTGCACTGCAGTCAGACTGCGCTCCATATTTGAACATCTCCAAGGCTGACATGCAACTCCATACTGTATTTGGACATGGTTTTGGTTTAATCATGGATGGCCTTTGCCTAGGAAATGTATTAAACACACTACATATAGATGACAGATGTGCATACCGGCATACAGCATGGGCAGGTGACTGCAGGCTGCGCTTGCTTCTATGTTCAGGTAAACTACTTGTAGTCAAGATTCAATTTTATCCCCTGGGCAAAAAGCTTAATAGAATGAAACAGATGCACACTTTCAAAACAGAAAAAAAGAAAAACAAGGAAATAGAAAAGAAAAAAACATATTTATATTACTCCATAAACATTTTGCCAAACATCAACACTCCCGTCCTCCTGGTGGAGAGACCTGTGCCCAAAATGGCGCCGTTTCTAGTAGGGCAATGCGTATAGCATGACATTCCCTTCACTGAATAGGAAGGCATGCAAGCTTTTATTGTCCCTGCCAAGCTGGATGGCTGGAGATTATATGTTTTCGGCTGTGTCTGTCAGTGCATGTTCGTGAGTGTCTGTGCGTGGATTCACACATGCACAAATGGAACCTTCCACATGTAGTGTACTGTACCGTGGTCATTTCAGTTTTCATGTTTGTTCTGCTGTATGCTTATCTTGTTTATCACAGTCAGTGTGATGCATAAGAAAACAAAGATCCCATCCTCTGCCTCTCTGTCCCGTAGATGTAGATGTAGAGAAGATACAGCAGCAGCTCGGGCAACAGCCTCTGGATATCGACGATTCTGGAGACTATGAAAGTATGTTACATATTTCTGCACATATTATATCTTAACATTCCTTTGAGGCTGGATGTCCCAAGACCATATCTTTGCCTGTGTTTCCATGTACAGGTATTCTTGTGCTTATGTGCGTGCGTACGCAAATGTAACAGAACATTTCACATTTAGTGTGTGGACCTTTCAGTCCTGTCAGTGGTGTGCAAGAAAACCAATCTCTGTATCTTTGTCCTGTAGATGTTCCTGGCCAAGATGAGGATTATGTTGAAGTCCTGCCGGACACTCCTGACCCAGCAGCCCATCGCTGACCTCTGATTAAACTTGGTGTGGCTGAGGTGTTAACTTTGTCACCTCCAGAAATTCACTATTAACAAAAGGACACTTCCAAATGTGACAAGCCAATTATTTGTTTTAAGCCAATGACTGAACTGACTATATGGCTTCACAATTAGCCTATGCTTTTTATCGCATTTGGTCTTCAAATCGGTTGACAATGCAGTAAGTGAATTACAGCTGCTGCAGTTCTTTGGAAGTGCTTATTTGTGTGCTGACATGCTGTTTCCAAATGGCGTAAGGTGCTACCCTTTACCCTCCCCCTCAATTCATTCAAGTTTCATTGTGAATAATAGCTCCAGGAAAACTATCTTGTATCATATCAATAAACATGTTTTTTTTAAGTGCTCGTACTAATACATCTTACACAGTCATGTCTTCAGGTTCCAGTTTGGTTCTGATTTTTGCAGCTAACTTGCTATTATAAAACACAGACTAACTGACAGAGAGGGGTCTGTTGTGCTTTTTGTAGGGACTTTTTCTCAGACCACAACTCGTCCTGTGTTCATCATTTCTGCGGTGGCCACAAAAACAGGAAATTCAAGATTCAACACTTGAGGCTGTATGTTGCGTTTGTGTCTGAAGATAAACCAATATTTTTTTCAAAATGAAAATCTCTAATCGATGAGCTTAGATAATAATACTAATTAGATTTACTGGTAAACAATAACAGCAACACATGATGAACAAATGTGGTTTTCACAGGTTTAACAAGTAAACACAGCTGCAAACTTTTGGAAAGTGCCTGGAGTGTGATCTGGCACAAAGACCCTTTGGCCGCGGTGGCGGGGGAAAAAATGCAATTTTTTTTACCATGATTTGACACGTTTTCGCGATTATTACCATCCATTTCCCTAAATTAAGTTCTGATCCCAAACATTACATCCAATATATGTCATTAACCAATATTTTATATAATTTAAATATTTATGTTCACATCAAATGCATTTCCCAAAATCCCCACTCATTTCTGTAGTCTTATTCTAATACAGGGGTCTCAAACTCAATTTGTCTTGGGGCCACTAGAAGCAGAGCCTGGTTGAGGCCGGGCCGCAGTCACAGCGCGTCACATGGACAAACGTTTTTTGCCATTTCAAGCCTATTTTTTCGCCATTTTCGCCTTCATTTCACTTAAATTTAAGTATATTCAGACTCACCAATGTGGGATAAAGAGTGTGTGCATATGTGGTGTTGTGTCGCACAAAAAAAAATAACATCTCTATAATAATATTTCTATTCCTTTCTATTTCCATTCCTTCCTTCCTTTTGATACCACTGTGCTATCTGTTTCATTCAGTAGCACATAATAGGATTATGATGATAATAACTATAATTGAACAATATTAAATGAACTATTTACTGGACAATAGAACCTACAAACAATACACCTGGACAAAATAATTAACTGGACCAGCCAACCCATCAACAATGTGGCTCTGATTTGATTGTGATGGCATGAATTACAACCAATAAGGAAGCAGTAACAAAATGTTTACTTTATCTATCAATTTATATTCCTCCTAACAAAGTCAACTACAGCAATTTTGAACTTATACAGCCACTACAAAGCAGCGCCATAAAATAAATAAAATCAAAAATATAGTATGTCAGTGTCACTGAGAAACTAGTCTTGCAAACATGACGCTAGAGTAGACTATCAGAATCGCCACTTAGGCCCAACTAGCAGCATTGGTTTGTTTCCCAATAGTTGTCATGTTTTACACATGCCTAAATAGGCTTTTATTTATTTGCGCTAGCCTCTTTGAAAACTATATACCAGTTGCGCGACGTCTCATCTTTGCTGGCAATGCTGTCTGCAGTGGTCGCTCAATGGGGCTTTGAAAATACTATTCAGCACGTTCGGTTTCTGACCCCACAATGTCGCAACTTTTCTACTAGATGGCTATGATTCTATCCAGCGCAGATGTAAGCCTGCCCTGGAGCAACGACAACACCGTTCACTACAAGGCAAGGGGGACACAACAGCTCGTTTGAGACTACTTACCGTAGCTCAGCGTGCTGCTTTATAATCCATGCATCCGCCCGTATCGGGCTTTAGAAAACGGCTCTGCTGTCATTATTTATCAAACCGAACGCAGTCCCTGGTAAAAAGGCAAAGTTTTCTTTTCCCTACATGTGTTTGTAAACAAGGAGCGGTGGATAGAGAGACGCCATGACAGGATCTCGCCCGTACTGCAGCCAATGGCGTCATTGCCTTTCCTCAGATTGACAGTTCAGCGACAAATCAGAATGAACTAAACTGCACGGGGGGATATCCGGTTCCTCTTTGCTATTCTGTGCAAATGGCAAAGCCAGTAGGCGGGCTTTAAACAGGATCTCAGCAATCAACAGTCAATAGTAACAGACTGTTCTCCCGCAAATGCTTTTGGTTGCCTGGTCGGTTTGACGGGGGAACTCGTGGCCGTCGCGGGCCAATTTGTCTTGGCTCTGATTTTCGAGACCCGTGCGTGTGAAGATGGGGGTGTGGCGTGTGCTCGTGTGATATCCATCAAATCCGTGTGAGATACGGCCATTGCGTGTGTGTTGGTGGCAGGTTTAACAAGTAAAGACAACAGCAGGCATTTGTTGACGGAGCTCACAATTCTCTCACCAAACAGAATCAACACGACGTGAAGACAACACCCGCACATGCACACTCACAAGCTGTTTTTAAATGGCTTGTGTGTGACACATATACACGCATCTACAGAGTAAGGATAAGTAGAGTTTGTACTATCAAGCCATCAATTCCTAGAATAGAGCGAATAATGGCACCATTTAAAGGCCATCTGTTAAGTTAAAATACTCTAAAGAAAGTTGAGGGTAAATGGATCAGAGCTGTGGACATGGATAATTTACAAGCCAAACACAATATAACATTGCAAATAGGGCAAATAACGGGTTTTTATTATGGTTTTAATAATTTCATATTATTTCCATTTTACTAGCAGAGACATTGTATTTAATTTAGCAGGAGGTGTACTGTAAAATGAACACAACCCCAACTTCAGACATACCGTATGTTCATTTTCCATGATTAGCCTACTACACTTACTTGCACATGTGAGGTAGGCTAATATAAAATAGCATAGCCTACTCTACAACTTTTAGAACTAATGTGCTATTTATTAAGCCTGGTTAATTTTACTTCAAGTTACACTGTCTCTATTTACAAATATAATATGCTGCCAAACAGGCATTGCGGTAGAGGCTGCAATGGGCATTTTCTAATGGAAGAGTACATGATGAAACACAAAGAGAGACAAACATTTGCTGCTTCTGACTTTACAGAAGTGAATATTTATGATGAAATGTACCATGTGGCTCTTGGCCACTATAGTAAACAAGTTTTATTCTTAACTAGTGTGTCCAGTCGTTAGACTATATATACTCTCAGGTCCAGTCACAGTTATCAGTTCTGTTGAAGCTGTACTCTATGTTCTATAAATATCCAAGCTGTTTATTAAAACATTATTCATTCAGTTATCATATTTCAAATGTACTGTAATCTCCTGGAGATTACACTACATTTCAAGTATACAACTAGCTTGTAGTCCAGTAATAATGACATTTGACCTAGAACTAATTGCAAAAAATCAAACTCAGCTGATTTTGTATCTTCAATATATCCTGAATAACAGATAAAAAGTTGCCTAGAATTGTCTGAGGGGAAAGCTTTGAAAATGGCATTTACAGTATGTCCACCATTGACATTCTATTGAAGGAAAATATTTTCTAAATTTCATTGTGCTTTAAGTAGCAAGTACATATCAAACTAGAGAGTTTTCATGGTGCTGAATCCATTCTTAGCATTAGTTTTGCACAAGATCACTCATTGGGTGAAATATCGCCATAACAACTTGCCCAAATGTGCTGACCTCATCATATTTGTCAACACGCTAATGGCTGTTTCCAACCCAAGGGAGATTTTTTTGGGCAAAATTAATGCTTGGAATGGATTCAGCATCATGAAAACTCCGTAGTTTGATATGTCACTTGCTACTTAAAGCACAATGAAATTTAGAAAATATTTGCCCTAAATGGGATGTCAATGGTGGACATACTGTAAATGCCATTTCCAAAGCTTTCCCTTCAGACAATTCCATGCAGGCAACCTTTTCTCTTATTCAGGGTGTTGTCCTTGTCCTTGACACAAAAAAGTTTACGCATACTCTGCATAGATTGTGGAGACAACAAATAGGGACAAATCCTAGACCGGAAGTAGGCAGAAATGGCTACAGATCTTAACTCCCTTTAGTAAGATCGTGTTGTAGTAATAATAACTGTACAAGTGTGAAATACTCTGTAACTGTGAAATACTTTAAACGGTTGGCATGTTGCACACATGGCTAGCTCTCATTTGCGCCGCCCTCGTTGAAAAACAATGTATTTCCAAGTCCAGTTTGTCCCTCTTTCAGACTGCACGAACAGCGCTCGGGCGCTCAGATTCTGACCTCTCAATGTCGCACCTGTTCTACTAGATGGCTCTGCTGCCGTGTGCAGTCAGTGCAGTGTTCACCCCTCTCCTCTGAGCCAACATGGACCGTTCCAACTTCCTTCACGTTCGAAATAAAAGCGGGAGGAAGTCTCCTGGTCTCCTCCTACTCTATGGTCTCCTCCCTGTAAGTAGACACTAGACAGTGCTATTTGTTTTGTTTTCAACTTCATTCTCTCCACCAGAGCCATAGAGCTTCTCTTTCATACTGTTTAAAAAGGACAGTGGACGAAGACAAGTAACGTAAGATTGCACGATTAACTAAAGCCAAGGCATATATAATAACACAGCATTAGACATTTGTAACAACAACGCCTGTTAAACGGGACAATGAAAACAGCTAATGGTTAGCCGTGTGGACGCAAACTAGCTTCTGACAACAGCAATGTGTCTGTCAACAAAGTCCTAGCCAAAACCAATTTCTTGTGTTTTTAATTATATATTGTATCTAGACTTGCTTATTAGATTTACAGTACAATTCAAGCACACAATACAAGGCTGAAAACTGAATAGACAAACCAGTAAAGCTTACACCTGTTTACATCAATGGCAGCCACCTTGTTCATTTCATCAAACATTTAAAGACACAAATATTCCATTTTGCATGTGGATTATGTGGGTCCCCCTGTGGGTCACTTTTAATGGGGGTCTGGGCAAATTAGTGTCAGTTTGGGAGTCCTGGGAAACACTGAATTGGAGTGCCATTTGATATTTTATTTTTCAAAACAAAAATACAGGCATCATTTCTGTTCTGTTTCATTCTTCCTGACTACCAGAGGCAGCTTCATGCATGCTTGCTTTGACACCTAGCTTAACTTGGATGATATCCATCTCATCCCCATTAGATCACTAAGAGAAAAACACACAGCCACTCATATTTTGTTTTGTTGTGTTTAGATCGGCTGTTCTTGACACACCTACAGTAGTGATGGACATAAGGACTTGTTTAAAGTCTCTGCTACTGGCCATCCAGCAGTACAGGGACAACAAGTCATCACAAAGCACCAGTCAGCTCCAGAAACAAGTGGAGGTAAGGCTCCTTGTCTTCCTGATGGTTGTGCTATTTCAATATTAGGATTTACCTGAGTGTGTGTGTGTGTGTGTGATTTGCAGGAGTTGTCAGTGCTGAATTGTAAGGGCCTGCTCTCCTCAGGCCAGGTGCTGCCCAGTGAGTGTGTGAGTGGCTTGGTGGAGGTGGCGGGGGACCCGAACTGCAGTCCAGCCCTCACAGGCACCATCATCTCCCTTTTAGGGCAACTAGGTACCAATGTTTACATGCATAAGTATCGGTTACTTTAGTTACTGGGTTCTAGAACTGAGTCTGTTCTAGGTTTATTGGAATCTTCTGGCTTTCACAGAACTGGTGTGAAATCATTGAGGGTCTGCAACCAATTAATGTATGGTGGAAACACTCTGAACTGTTTCAGTTTCAATTTTAGATCTGTGTGGGAACCACCACCAGTTTCTCCATGGAGCCTTGTATAATCAGAAAACAAAGTCATTTGCAGGATGATCTATCCCTTTATCTTGGCTAGTCTACTATACCTCATCTACCTCATATCTGATTAAGATATGTACTTTAAAATGTAATAAAGGAACGGTTTTGGACATATACTGTAAGGTTTGCCACTAAGGAACAGCAAGATCAGCAAGAGTTTTTGCTCATTTGGTTTTTCATGTTTTTTTTTTTTTGGGAACATGAAGAACAACAGTACTTGGCTTATATATAAATGGATGCACTGTGAAGAAACTCTGCAAGGGTACTCTTTGAAAAGGATTTAGTTTCAAACCAAGAGTAGTAAGTAAATTGTTCCTCTGTTAAAGTCGCAGTGGAAAAGAACACTGTTGTGTTGCGTGTTTACTTCAAGTAAAAATAGAAGGCAATGACGTTTTTAAACACAGGTGAGAAATACGTTTTTATATGGCAGTTGCCTTCATCAGGGTCCACTAGTAATGCCAGTGTCACATAGCAAGTTATTAAGTAGTGCCTAAAATCATCTTCAGTTCACAATTCATAATTCATGGCTAGTGTTTGTTTATGTGCGTCTGGTTTGTGACCTCGGTTTTGTCTCCCTCAGCGTGTGATGATGAGAGCAGATTAATGCTCCACACCAGCTACAATCTAACCAGCAGTCTGTCCTCCATCATTCACTGGCACAGCACCACACCTACACAGCCGCTGGTACTGCAAGTAAGTGTTAGAAGTTTCTTCCAGTTCCCCTTTTTAAATGGCCTATTTTGTTTCCAAGTAATGATAACTGAGTGACCACCAGTTTGTAGCTTTGGGCTGCCTGGTAAAAATAACATAGTTCTGTGTTGTATGGCTAACAGAGCTGAAAGGGTAGGGGGAATTATGTTGAATATCCTTACGCAGGGGATTGGAGGAAAATAATCACAAGATAAAATAAGAAAGCAGTGGTCAACTTACAGAAGAAGTAGATCATTAATTATCTCACTCAATTGTACAGTAAATGATGCTAAATGGAGCATCCACATGCATCAGAATCAGTCAGAGGCCCCCCTTACAACCTAAATAATCTGTACAGATTTCAATGCAGATGTTACACACGTCATACACACATTATAATACATACGTATATCACAATATGTTGATAACATTATAATACTTTTGCTCTTTTTTGCATGTATCAGTGTTTGCAGTTGCTACAGAAACTGACCTACAACTCACGGATATTCCACTCTACAAATTACATGCATGAGCTTATATCTTTTCTGATGACAAACATGTAAGTAGCATGCCTCCTCCCAATAACAATATATTGATGAGATGTCATTAAAACACCATTGATTGCAGAGTATCTGCGAGTATGCCAGTCTATGCAGTGCCTAGATAAGTGGTTCTCAAATCTTTTAATTTCAAGGATCCCTGAAACTGTGAGTATACATGGGAGTGGATGTTGGCCTGTATTTGTTTTTTATATGATTGCTTTATGTTCCTTACCACAGACAATCCTGTAATGATGACATAATTTTGCCATGCCTGGGACTCATGGCCAACCTGTGTCGCGACAACCCCTCAATGCAGAATCAGATCAAGTCCCTGGTGAGTCTGTAGCACCACCTAATATAATTTTGAAACTGTGTGTATAGTGTGTGTGTTCACTGAACAAGGATGTACAGTACAATGTACAAAAAATAATGTTGATGGCATGAATTTAATCATGAATACATGTTAGTACCAGGCAGCATAGAGTGGGGAATAACTAAAACATAAACAATATGAAACGACACTGACCGTCTTGTCCCATGGCCAAATGGCTGGCGCTTTTTTTACTTCTATTTTTTTTGTGTGCATGTACTTTGCAGGACAATGTGAAGCAGTTCTACCGTACTTTGCTCCACTTTCTTGATCACAAACGTCTGACTGTGGTGGTGTTCTCCCTGTCTATACTGGGCAGCCTCACACTCAATGAAAAGGTTGGAGAAAAGGTGAGTGACACAGACACGCACGGCAGGGTGCCAGTGGGGACTGGTGCCTGCCATGGTAGTTTCGCACTGCACTGCGGTAGCACGTCGGCGGTTCTAAGTTGCGCCTGCTTCCGGTTAGGGTTAGGGGGTTATGCTGAGGGTTTGGTTAACGTTTGGGTTGCCGCATAACGGTATTAGGCCGGAAAACTATCACTCTCTCCCCAACCATGACCCAAAATTTGATTAGAAAACGTGTGACAGCTTGAGAGCTAAACTCTGCATAGACCCAATTATCATTTCCTTTCCACTGAACCTCATGTCTACATTTTAGTACGTACCCCTATTGACTATGACTGAGAATGCAATAAATGGAATAATTTTATTTTGGTAAAAGCAGTGACCTTTTGTATTCACAATATCAATCTTCAATGCTTCAATGAACATGGCTAAAATATTAATTGCCCAACTAGCCCTGTGTGGAAACATGCTACCTGGACTGAAACACAAAGCACACATTAAACCTATATTTATAGACTAAAGTGGACAGAAACAATTGTAGTCCATTTCCAAAATGTGTTTCACCTACTACTGCTATTTTGTGTATGATTCAATACATAAACGATATTCAAAAAGAAAAGATGGCAAATTTGGTCTTATGCGCTATGACAACCACTAGTTACCGCTAGTTTTCACGTTCCATGTATGTTCACCTTCCATGTATAAGTACTGTATGTTGATTTCTTAGTTTATTTAAGTTTTTTTTTTCACACCAATTTGTTGATATGTAGAGGGATGAAATATCATTTCCCACTCATCCAAAGGGATGCAATATCATTTCCCACTCATCCAAAGTGCAATAAAAACAAAGGCAAACAATAAAGTAACACGTAACAGAGGTAGAATAGATGAAGGCAGTGAAGTGCGAGACAAAAGAACTGTAACAAAACGTAATGTGACTGGTATTGGAAAGTATACTTTACAATACAGTAATTATACAAAGTGAGAGGTATTATAAAACTAACTTAACAAAGTCTAATTCTAAAGTGAAACGCATTTCATAATTATATTTATTTTTATAACATTGTAATAAATATTTCTTGTGCTTGGCTTTTAGCTATTTGATGCAAAGAACATCCACCAGACATTCCAGCTGGTTTTCAACATCCTCATCAACGGCGATGGCACTCTAACACGAAAATATGCAGTTGACCTCTTGGTTGATCTATTAAAGAATCCCAAGATGGCAGACTATCTCACCAGGTACACACACACACAGCTAAAACAGATAAGTATTTTCTTTATCATTAGGCTTCTCAGAACAGATCAAGATATGACATGACTCATCAGATGTTCTGTTGACCATGATCAGAAGCATATATAAGTAAGCTACTTAAGCATGTTCTTGTCAACACAAGTCACTCTGGTTGCATACTGTATAACAACAAATTAACATTTCTGTCTCTCTAGGTATGAACATTTCACTGCTTGCGTGTCTCAGGTTTTGGGCCTGCTGCATGGAAAAGACCCAGACTCTGCAGCCAAGGTGAGAGGCTGGCTATAATTAATTTATTAGTTAGTACTACATTTATAATTATTCATACTTAGTGGTTTATTACTATATATTTTTTAAATTATAGAATAATTGAATCATGTACTATGTATTGTCATACTGTACATGCTTGTCATTAAGCTAAAGATAAACTAATTATTTTAACCTATCATAATGGGTGCTTTTAATTCAGATACATGCGATTGTGGTTGTGTCACTAGGTGTTGGAGCTGCTCCTGGCTGTGTGTAATGTGTCAGGACTCCGCTCTATTCTATGTGAAGTGGTGTTCAAACCAGTGGGTCCTAAACTCCGAGCAGCCAGTCGGAGACAGGGGGTGGGGCCAGACAGTGGACAGAAGGCGGAGCCTGGCCTAGCTCTAGTCCAGTGGCTGACCTCATCTGCAGAGGGAGCAGAGAGTTGCTGTCTCCAGGCACTACAACTATTGAATGAGCTACTAGAGGTATGACGGGGACAGATCCTTCTAAAAAAAATAAAATAATGTGGGAAAAGTTCAATTTTTTTTTTTCCAGCGAACTCCTTCAACTCCACTGAAACGTGTGGTTTGCTCCTCTTTAAATGTGTTTTGCGACACACATTTGATCAACACCTCGTTTCTTGATCTGACGTAGTTTATCCTTTGGTTCCAGTAGTAGTAGCTTAAGTCTCCCAATTCCTTCTTCTGTTCAACTCCAAAGGAGATAAGCCAGTGGTTCCCAACCAGTCGACCGCGGGCTACCAGTCAACCAAGTCTGTCTTCTGGCTCACTCAACTTTTCCAACGTTGTGATCTGTTGTCAACTTGCTGGCTTCCTCTGTTGATTGGTCCGTCAATAGACAGACAGAAAAACAAAGATTAATACATCAAGACTCTTTACACAAGAAACATGCAAACATCATGACTGTCTTACGCTGTTCACTTCCCATATACATACATTGATGCATTCACTCACAGAACCATGACATTTCTGCCTGGATTTGGGCATGCCCGATAAGGTGTGTCAATCGCTCACTCACTCACAGACATTTCTTTCTGGCTTTCATTTCTGGCTGCGTTCGCAATCACTGCATTTACAAGAAACAAAACAAAACAATATCACCAACCTTTGGAATTGGAACCCCAGAGCTGTTTTTGCTTCCTCTCTCTGGTGTTTTGTTTGACTGACTGTTCCTTCAAACCTTTTCAGGTGTTCCTACTCGGGTAAATGAGCAGCCATCTGGCTGCTGCATTCTGGGAGTTGTAGTTATTTGAGGTGTCTTATTGAGTTTTGACAAAATTCAAACTCAAGTGAAACTTTATTATTTTCTCAAAACGTTTTCGTAACACTGCTGTAATGCAATGCACATTGTCCAAAAACATGTTTGCTAAAATCACTTGCACACCATTGATGTCACACCTCCCTTGGTGGAATGGAAAGACGACACCATGCTAAAACTCCCCTAAATCCCCTATAAGTCATCCGGTTGGAGAAAGCGTCTTATGGCTGAAAGGTCAGAGAGGTTCCGACCCCACAACAGCTGTGTCCTATCATAATATCCTTGAGTAAAATATGGAAGCTATGCCTGTTATGTCACTGTATGCAACTGCTAAAACATGAACATATGACAAATTCCCTTGTCTTCAGTCTCCATCAATTGAACATTGTAATTTGTAATTAATGCAGTGATATTATATTGTCAACTTCTGTCCCTGCCTTACGTTATTCTATTTATTTTTCTTGTCCGTCTCCTCCGTCTTTTCTCTCTATCCAATCTGTTTGTACTGTATCTCTCTCCCTAGGAAGCACTTGAAGCAGAAAGAGTGTCACCATGTGTGTTAAGCTTTGTGGAGATGCTGCTCCCTGTGGTGTTGGGTCTACTGAAACGTGGCGTTGACTCCTCACAGGGAGAGGTTCAGCTGAAGAAATGCTGCACACTCTTCTCGCACGTTAACGACCTGCTGCTGAATATCCTTTACGTTTCCACTCACCAGATTTTCACTCCACCGTATGTGCTTCTAGACTGAGTGACCAATGATCGACCATGCATCTGATCTGTGTTTCCTAGTGTTGGTCGTTTTGGCTTTGTGCTTTCCGCCCATGTGTCTTAAAGCCTTAACTGTTCCACTCCTGTGTCAGGAGGACTCCACCAGGTGTTTGGTTGCACAGCAGTTAAGCGCTCAGCTCTGCCTCTCACTGGTTGAATCACTGCTCTTGTGCAGCCAAAACAGCAGCCCGCTTACCAGTCCCCCTCCCGGCACAGGCGATGACCTCAGGTGATTTTCTTCTCACAGTGCTTTTATTTATTTTTTTGGTTGTGAGATTGAATCCACCAAACCTCCCCAAATGTGAATCACTATACCACCACTACCCCGATGCAATACAGATGTCAATAATGTGGCAACAACACCGGATTAGATGAACTGTCATTTTTTGTTTCAGCCAGGTGTGTGCTGAGGCCATCCTGAAGACTCTGGAGTTGATGAGCAAACTGAAACAGCAGGTGAAAGACATGGAGAGTAGCTTCTACAAGATCCTGCAGGTAAGTTTACCTAGACCAGTGATTCTCAACCTATGGTACGCGTACCACTAGTGGTACTTGACTGCCTAGGTTGAAAATGAAATAGGTGTGGGTGTGGCTGGAGTAGTGTAGTACTAGTCGCTCTCCTGCTACTGTACGCATTTAAATACGGAAGCTGTGAGACTCACCGACCACACGGTGCAGTGAACTCTTCTGTGCATAGGAGGTTCTGTGCTCATAATGTGGGAAACACACCTGGCAACATTAAAATCACACATAGTGCCTAAAGTGAATGCACCAGCAGGCAGCGAGGAGCTGTACTGAACCCTCCTCCTCGTCCACTGTGTATGTATAGTTAGTCCAACAGCCAGGTTGCACATTGCGCAAAACTGTGCGGCCCTGGGTAAATTGTTTTGGTGAAAACATTTGGCGCTATAAAAATAACGAGGGCTCTCCGTATAATATCAACTCGCTGTGCGTCTACGTAAAGAAGTTCTCAGTCCTGGGGACGGATTTCATGTAATGTCAGTTCAAATGAGCAAAAAATATTTTCAGTCTTTTTTTTTTTTTTTTTTTTAGTCAGATTTTGTTTTTGGGTAGAAATAAATGTATACAAAAGTAACAACAAACTTTATTCTTCTTAACAACAAACTTTCTTTCTTTTATTTCTTATATGTCTGTCTCTCTCTCACTCTCTCTGAACAGGACCAGAGGATGGTTACCCCTTTTTCTCTGGCCCTGACATCCAATTACAGGGAACGAGTACAATGTGGCCTGTCTTTGCTGTTTGAAGCCACACCTTTGCCTGATTTTCCCTTGCTGGTGTAAGTGAGACATTAGACGTGCCCAGCGCATACACAGGTTCATAGAAAAGGCCATTATTTAAATGTGGTGCCTCACCTCTGCATTCCAACATTGTGTTTCTGTTGTAGTCTAGGGGAAAGCATGGCTGCCAACAATGCATACCGCCAGAGGGATGCCGAGGGGCCCATGAAGCGCGTTGCTGTGCAAGAAGTCTCGCCGCTCTGGACAAACAGTCTGTCGGATTCACCCAAGAATGCTAGCAGATCTGTCAACAGCCTCATTGAGAGAATCCAGAATGGCATGGAGGTGTGTTGGGTCATAATGAATATTTTGGATGCAGCTACAGTATATATGGTTAGCCGACCTGGAAATAATGAAATTCAGGGAAAGTGATCCTGAGCGGAGTTGCTCAGCGTTAACATGAACTACTTGTACTTCTATGTGAGTTAACATCTGTTGGTCCTTGGAAGTACCAAATGTTTTCATTTCCCCAAAATCCATTCACAAAATTCTTATCAGCACAGAAGAACTAGTATGTTTTATTCTGTCACCCAATCTAAGACATTTCCATGTTGGATTAGACAGAAGTTGACCCTTGAATGTATCTACTGGTGTAATGCATTTTGTCTACTCTCTGCGAATGTTCTTTTGCAGCTGCAGGAAGATGCACGTGTGTCCCAGATTATCGATGTGTACGAGGAGAAGCTCTCTTCCCTGGCGGTGGGTGGAGTGCACTTCTCGTGTGTGTGTGTGTGTGTGTCCATTAACTAATCACTGTCTCTGTCTTCCTCTCACCATTGTTCACGGTCCCCCTCTCTTTCCATGCATTTGTCTCTTTTTACCATCTCTCTTTCACTTAATCTCTATCTCTCTCTCCCTCGGATTTCAGTTGAAAGAGGGTCGTCTGCAGGACCTGTTGGAGGCCAAGGCCATGGCCCTCTCTCAAGCTGACCGGCTCATCGCACAGTACCGCTTTCAGCGGGCACAGGCCGAAGCTGAGGTAAGACAAACACGCTTGTTCTGGGATACAAGCGTGGGATAAGACATCAACACCAAAAAGGATGTCGGTACGGTTGGGAACTGCTGTGTGTGCTGCATGTGTTACTTTGTGTGTTACTAGTACTGTATGTTGTTAATTTACAAAAATAAAGAGATGGAGATAAGTGGTTTCTTCCCCCGTCACATTTTCCAGACTCGTAAGATGGGTGGCCTGCTGAAGGAGTCGGAGCGCAGTCGGGAGGACCTGCAGGCGGAGCTGGCGGCTCAGGTGTTGGACGTGGAGCGCTCTAAGGCCGACATGGAGGACCTGCTGCAGCACAACAGCAGACTGCAGCAGCACTCCCAGGAACTGGAGAGCCTCAAAGGAGTGTACAGCTCTCTGCTGAGCAGGTTAGCTCTCTCTCTGTCTTTCTCTCGCCACGCCGGTAGTGCTCAAGCATTGCTTTGTGTCGAGGAGACTGTATTAGGCATTGGGACCACACGATTTTTCGTACGATGATTTTATGACGGGGTACGCCCATGAGAAAATATTTGTCAACTTTTGTGTGTGTGTATGGCCCAAACAATGCTGCTTACAGAGAGCACTCCTCCCCAACATATGGTGCCAGTGGTCTGCCTAATATAATTAAATAGCCTAGTTATTGAATTAACTCTCCGGCTGCAAATCAGACCACTGGGGACCCCCATTTTGAGAACCAGTGCTCTACACTGGCTGGTTTGTAATACAGTGAAAAATATAGCCGTATTTACCAAACACATTCCATTGAAATTTTCATTGTCTCACGTGTGCGCAAACACAATTATGGATTGCAGCTGTAATAGGATGGTTTGATGTGGTCTTGGCAGATTTAATGACAGCGAGTGTCGGTTGAAGGAGCTTCAGGCAGCTCACATCTCCCTCACCAAACAGAACGACGCGCTGAGGAAGAGCCACGAGACTCTGCGGAAGCAACACGAAAAGTGAGGACAACACCACAATTAAATCATTTGAGCATGAAATCATTGCACAATCTCTTGCATTAACGTTTTATTTTCGCGGCAAATACTGTATTTGTCGTCTCTTCCTGTTTTTTTTTTTTTTTTTTTGACGTGTCTCTCTCCCTCAGGACGGTGTCTGCGTTGGAGGACAGGCAGGAGCAGATCGAGTTCCTCCAATCTGACCTGCAGCAGAGAGACGGTGACATTGCAGGTCAGTTGTGTCACACGACAGTGTTGTCAGGGTTGGGTTACGGTTCAGTGTCTACATTTTTATTTTGTACTGTATTGTATTCAGTGCAGTGACAATTCAGTATGTACTGCAGATAATTGTCTGTCTAAATCTGTCTGTCTAAATCTGTTAAACCCTGAGGCCGAATCTACAATATGTCCTTTTTTTCTGTGTGTTTGGCTACAGACCCCCATCTCAATACATTTATTCCAGGCACTGCAAAAGCCAAGATTTGTTTTAAAAATGTTTATTCAAAAGATATATTCTGATGTTCTTTAAAAGATCTTTAAAAAACAGCAGGTCTAAAATTTCATATTGCTGCACACTATGAGCTTGTATAATTGCCATTTTTGAATGTCCTGGTTTTAACGGCTGATCTTTGGCTGATCACTGTCATTGCGTTGTCTGTTGTTATGGTATATCTAATCCCCCTGCTTTTTTCTCCGTGGCTGTCAGGTCTGAAGCAAGAACTGCAAGCGGAGGAGGACAGAGGGAAGGAAAAGGAGAGGGAGAAGAGAGAGCTAGAAGATACTGTGGACGTTCTGAGGAAGGAACTGAACAAAACCGAGCAGGCGAGGAAGGATGCCAGCATCAAGGTAACTAGCATGCATGCACGCACGCCAGGAATGGCCTTTATGCAGCCAAACACTTCCTGGTTGTGCTGGCAGTAAGGGATCCTTCCTGTTGGCAGACTCCCATTCACTGTGCATGTATTGGTTGTGATTTTGTATGAATAAAGTTCACTTCCTTAAACCACACTATTTCATTTGATAATACCATTTCCTAGTTCTTCATAGTTTGTTTTATTTGTGGTGTGCTATTGACATGATCACATGAGTTAGAAATGTCTAAAATCTTCAGTTAAAATCATGAGTACTTCATGGATTTCTCCAAGTGTTGCCATGTCCGCTTTTTATAAGCAACCTTTTTCAGTAAATCTGCTTGCAAGTAATGACAGTTTAATAGGTAGATTTGTAAGGCTTGTTCCATATCTGTGATTCTGCTCAAATGAACAATGAGTCAAAGAGCCCCCATGTTCCATGCATCTGTGCACACAGATCCCCATCTGTAATTTTTTTGTGCCAAGCCAGGTTTTTATTTTTCATCTGTATAAAACAAGAATTATTTTGGAAAATATCAAATCTATCAGATCACAGTGGCACACTTTGAGCTTTCAGATCTGCTATTCTCAAGTAGCTGCCAATATATAGTCTTAGAGTTTAATGCATAGTATGTAATGTACAGTAGATGTATAGCTCATGATTGACTGATTGCTTATCTCTCTCACACAATCTGGCAACACCGGAGCAAGTGCATTGTTCCAGATTGTGTGAGAGAAATAGGCAACCATGGTCTATGACATGGGGTTTCAACTGATTGTGAACCAGGGACCACCAACCTGACTTAGAATCAACACGGGCCCACCACAGTTACCCTAAATCCATTCTGTTACTTCATTCAACCTAGAGAGAAAATATCCGCACTCACATATAGTTCACGAGTTTTTTTTTAATTTCATTTCAGAGTTTCATAGAGAAATGAAATAAAAGAAAACTCATGAACTATATGCGAGTGCGGATATTTTCTCTCTACATTGATCTGCAAGAATCTGCACCCATCAGCCATTGAGAATACAAGTTGGACTCTGAGTCGAGTGCGCCTACCTAACGATATACAGGAGCCTAATGACATATGGCATTATTATTCCCACAGTGATGTAGGCTAATTATGATAAAATCAGGCACACTTTCTTGAGATTCTAACACCCATTTCTGTGGAATTTCTTATCCTCAATCAGACTTTCAGTAACTGACAAGGTTGGCATGCTTACTGTACTTTGCACAAAGCTTTAGTGTGCTGTTCTATGGAAGAAAAAATTGAATACCTTTCAGGACCACAAGTGGTCCATGGAACACCAATTGAAAATACCTGGACCTGGACTATGAAAACCAAATGAGCTACTATACTACTCTTTAAGACTTTCTTTAAGGCTCTTTACGACAAGAACTTGAGATTTGTTTTTCATCTGGGGTTTGTGATCCAGGGATATGAGATCCTTTATGAAAATGTTTGAGGAGAATCACAGGTTTAAGCAACATTAGGGAACAGGCTTAAATAAAACATGCAGCTAGTAACTACCATTATTTTCAAGCAACTTTACTGAAAAGGCTTGCTTATAAAAAGTGGATATGGCAACACATGGATAAATCCATGAAAAACTCCCGGTTTTAACTGAAGATTTTAGACATTTCTTACTCATGTGATCATGTCAATAGCACACCACAAATAATACAAACTATGAAGAACTAGGAAATGGTATTATCAAATGAAATAATGTGGTTTAAGGAAGTGAACTTTATTCATACAAATTCACAACCAATACATGCACAGTGAATGGGAGTCTGCCGACAGGAAGGATCCCTTACTGCCAGCACAACCAGGAAGTGTTTGGCTGCATAAAGGCCATTGCACCTAAAATCGCTTTAATCACCATTAAAAAAATCACAACCTATAGCGAGAAATCTCGGCTTCACCTCTCCTCACAGTACGTCACAATACCCAGGTATCACAAACCACTCATAATATACACTCTCGTTATACTATTAGTCGTTAGTTCGCCTTAGTGCTGTGTGTCCTGACCTGCATGTCATGTGGTTTCCTCATTGGAAGTTGGAACGGCTACAAGATGTCGACACTTCAGTCATAATAAACAATATATGTTCGTTACTAGGGCTGACCTTTGATCATGAATTTCATGATCGATCGAAAATGATCAAAAATCGGCGATCGTTGTGGTTTTGACCTGTGTGGGCAACTTTTAGATGTTGAATGCCGCCCTGGTGTTATCGATGACTAAGTTGGACGAGGTGCACCACAAGGCTCTTCCAAGCATAAACATGGATCGATGACCAAAATGTTTCTGCTCAATTCGTGCATATGGATTGTTTATGGCTGTTGTTGTGTTGGTTTCCTTGTACTGTACTGTACGTCGGAGGAGGAGGTCTTGCCTGCCTGCGAGGCTCTGCAGTGCAACATATGGGCTACGGACCAAAATGCAAGATCGACACTCGTGCCCTGCGATCGAACAACAAATTATTATTTTTTTTTAGGGTCAGCCCTATTCTTTACCCACAGAAAAATATGCAGCTAGCTACCTTTTTTAAACCAGGAAAGCATATTTTTCCCCTTACAGAGTAACGATTTTCTGATTTTATAACTTGGATTATAGGATTTGACATTGTTTTTTGAATTGGCCTCAGATCTAATGTGTAGCATCTTGCAAACAGCAAGTCACCGGTGCTGAAAGTTTCTCGGTTTGGATCCCCAAAACTTGATCACAAGTAGCACTAGATTGTTGTGACAGGCTTGTGTCTCAGCCAGGGGCTGAGGCCAGGTGTCTTAACATCTCTTGGCCATCGACAGGCGTCGTCTCTGGAGCTGCAGAAAAGCCAGGTAGAGGCCAAGCTGAAACAGAAGGAGGATGAGCTCAACAAACACTCTGCCATGATCGCCATGATTCACAGCCTGAGCAGCGGCAAGGTCAAGCAGGACGATGTCAACCTCTCACTCTGACCGTCATACGCACATTAAACTATATTATTACAATAATACACTGCTACACAAGAACGGAGGATGACATTGAGATAATAAAATTATTTTAAGCTATATTTACTGTAAATTAATTATATTGTATTGTCTTCATTATAATAAAGAAATCATCTTTGTTTTAATTGTTCGTTGTTTTACTTGGACTTAGTGCTGGTAAATACATTTTGTATATGTGTATTAGTATCTAGTTATATTGAGGTTTTTTATTGAAATGTAGGATCAAGTATTCAACATTTGTATAATCGGGCTGGGAATAAGTAGGCTATGCATATTGCCTACACAAGAGTAAATGAATAATTTGTACCAACGATAACAAAGCAATAATTATGACTGGCAGCAGTCTTAAGGCATCAAACTTATTGGTCAGCAGCCCCCATAGAAACAAACCGTATTCTAACTGGCCCACCCTTAATGATTAGCACAAAGCGCTAGCCTACCTTAAGTTTTACTTTTCACAGACATCCTAAAATTGCCAGACAGCGAGCCTAGAGCTGGTAGGTTGGGTATCTTACCATTCATACTTGGCCAATGTTTGACCTTTAAAAAAAAAAAAAAAAAAAAATCGTAACTGTTGAGTGAGTAAACAATGTGGTTAATTGGCTTCCACATCACAATATACAGTAGGTGCAATGAGGTGAAATAAACATCTTTTGTTGAAGGTGATGTGTTTGCTCTTCGGGGTGTTTTGAGCAACAGCTGTTCTCTGTCACCTCTTCACCCCTTCTCTGACGGTATCCTCACTCCTTATGACATCCCAGCAGACTGTCTACATAGTAATTGCTGACCCCCCCCCCCCCCCCCGCCTGCCACCCCCAAAGTGTTTCAAAGTATTGTACATTAACAACCAAAGAGTCTAATGCATGTTGTGCCTACCTTGGCTCCCTTGTCCCTATTTTGTTCCCATTGGTGGCCCCATTGGACGGGCCCCATTTAGTGAGTGCCGTTTGCATAACTCTTTCTATATTCTCTAAAAGAGGCTCCGATTACAATAACCGTCGGCGCATTTACCCATTTCGATAGTCACCAGTGTCTCGCACCGGCGGATCTAACAGCTCGTGTTTTGTCACCAGCGGGCGGCTGTCGCCGCAGCTGCTACTGTCATTCAGAAGACAGTCACCAAGCAGAGAGGTTGGGCCTAAGCACAGCTGCGGACGGCCTGGCAGTCAGTAGACAGAACGTAACGGTCCACAACACAACAAGCATGCGGGACTGTAAGATCGTCGGACAGGCCGCAGTGTTTCTGCTCTTTCTGCTCTCATCTGGTATGTCTGAAGGTTTCATTTTGTTTGAATGTTCATGTGTCAGGTATAAAGTAGTGTCTTGTACTCTATGTATGGCCTGGTTACTGTTGTGGGTAGGCCTATTAGGTTTCAAAGTAAAAAAGCAACATATGCATATTATTCATTTGGAATATAACAGTCACTTGGTAATTCAATTGGATATACAGTATGTCCAATTCAACTTGATCTAACTTTACTCTGTGACAGTCTGTCAACATTGGATAAGTATCAGCAAACTGAAAGTCGACTATGTTTATTAGTGTGGTTGCCCGAAGGGCAACCAGACTCTTGTATTCCAAGTTGGGAAACTTCGCCGCGCTACTCCTCCCACAGTTTTTGTCGCATGCACCCGAGCCATATGTCAAATCGACCGGCTTCCTCGGGAATGGTGTGCTTGTATTTTTCTAAGAGATCCGTTGTATAGTTTAATTGATATTAATTTATTTGTTAATGTGGGTTAACACATGTTAACCCAGATGCGGTTGTGGGCATGGGTCGGCCCACGTGGGTTTGTGGGCAAAAAATCAAGTTCAAGTATTTTTCCCTCGCAGACCATAAGGGCTATTCTTACAAAACTTGGGGAGGATGTTCATAATGATTTAAAAAATGAATTGCCTTTTGATGTTATCGTTCGGCCAGATGGTGGCGCTATAACAGCCCACTTTACGTTTTGGCTTATAACTCTTGAACCGTAGGTCGTAGAATCGGATTTCTTGTTTCCATGGATTCCTTGGATCATGACGCATCTCCCCAAATAGGCCACGCCCATTTCCGTTAAAAATTTTAGAGACGCAATTTTGAATTTTGTCCAAAACACACTTTTTGCCCCCATTCCTTCATATTTGGTCCAAATCTCATAAAAATTGGTACGGAAGGTCTCTGGACCAATCCGATTAAAACAGCATTGGGGGAATTTTGATTTTGCGTATCGTTTGGCCGCAATGGCCTTCTGAAATTTGTGGGATCGGCCTATTTTACAGAAAATGCCACAAATCACGCATCAAATGTCCAATCCACCCCAAATTTGAATCACAGGTCTTGGGTGAGCCCTTCAATAGGCAGCCAAAAGCAATTCCATTTTCAACCATAGGGGGCGCCATAAATGCACAAAATGTAACTATTTGTTGCAAAAACGCCATTTTGGGGGAATAAATGCCCTCCAAATTACTTCCACATGATCCCGGGGATGACTTGACAAGTTCACATCATAATTGGTTTGGGAGGGGCCTACGCAAGTTAGTGGGAGGGGCCTATTTTACAGAAAATGCCACAAATCACGCATCAAATGTCCAATCCACCCCAAATTTGAATCACAGGTCTTGGCTGAGCCCTTCAACAGAGGGCCAAAAGCAATTCCATTTTCAACCATAGGGGGCGCCACAAGTGCACGAAATGTGCGAAATAAATGCCCTCCAAAATACTTCCACGTGATGACGTAAAAGTTCACATCGTAATTGGCTACCGGAAGCTGAGGGGGGGCCGACGCAAGCGACAACGGCAACCACACTTTGCAATTTTTAAATTGCGAACATTCTAGTTCCTTTTGTACCATTTTTTTTGTTATACAAGTGTATCTTTGAACATCTCTACATGTGAATTTAACATCAGAACATACCGGTAGTAGTATTGTTTTATGGTGCTTCCGTTAACAGCTGAAATGTATTGTAATTCTGCAAACTTTCAAGCGATCATTCATGACTCATTTTAAGATACAGTATGTGACATCAGTGTAGCATAACACAGTATATGCTTTTATTATTATATATAAATGGTTTTGACTTCCCAAAAGTTTGTTTACGCTGCCTAGATACTACAGCTTTAATCTTCCCACAGACAGAATCACTTGAACCACACAGATCAACAGCAGCCATGTTAAGCCTGGCAGATAGGTGATCTACAAGCTCACAACCTGTGGCACGGCAATGCACTGTGAGCTTGTAAATCATCTATTTATGGTGCGCACTGCACGATGCCACTGCCACCACGCAAACATAAATCTAGCAGGGATGGTCTGAAATATGACCCAAGAATTCACTCCTATTAAGCGATGAGTATTTTACCCTCTGAATGACTGTATGTCTCTCTCTCTCTTTCTGTGTGTGTGTGTGTGTGTGTGTGTTTCAAGAGTGCTGGGGCAGGAACCAGGAAGAGCGTTTGATCAACTACCTGTTCAAAGAGAAAGGCTACAACAAAGAAGTACGGCCAATGGAAGATAAAGATAAATCTGTGGATGTGTACCTAGCTCTCACCCTCTCCAATCTCATCTCACTGGTATGCTGTGTGTGCATGAGCTGTGCTTGTGGCCAGCCGCTGTCAATCACTTGGTTGGGCTCAGACTCACAACAGGACGGTCTGGGGCCAACAATATTTTGGTATTTGGAATCATAACAGAAATTGGGGTGAAGACAACACGGACCTTTCGTGTCGTGTCGATGAAGAAAGCAGACAGTTGGTACTAACTTTGACTCCCTTGACTCCAAGCAAGCCAGAACTCGGATCTAAATCTTAATCTGACTGATTAGGTCCGAGTCAAGCTCAGATTATTTTACAAACATAGCTGCCATTAAAACAATCATGTCAAACAAGATTTGGAATAGTTTTATATCTCCAGTCAGAATACAATACTGTAATGGTCCTCCCCCAGTTTGAAGAATTACAGTACAACAGTACAATTCAAGCACAACTCAAAACAATGCTGATAACTGTGCATGGGGGGTGGGGATGTTGATCTTTGTCACTGTTTAGTGACACCTACTGTATTGGGAGTAGTTTAGGAGCTACGTCCTCTTGTTGGGGGCTCCACTGGCAGGGCAGGCGAGCCATTGTCTCTGGCTCTGACTGGCTCTGTTACAAGGCTTATCGATAATAATTCAAGGTTCAAGGTTCTTTATTTGTCACTCCAGTGTATGTCAGGACATATGCAGGGATGAAATAACGTTTCCATTGTTCCCAGTGCAAAAGACAATAGACAGTGCAATAAGAAAAAAGACAAATACAAACAATACAAGAAACAGTAAGTGACGTAGTGCAACAGACTAGAGTATTTAAAGTGCAGCTGTAACAGTATAAAGTGGGTGAAGGTGCTAAGCTACAACCAGGTATAATTATAATTATAAAGTGGCAAGTAGTGAATAATACTTTTGTCTTATTTTCCTCCTCTAGAAAGAGGTAGACGAGACTCTGCTCACCAATGTCTGGATTGAACATGTAAGTCAATGATAAAATTGTTCCGCTTTCATTTCTGGAAAGATGGTTTCAACGTTTTTCAGTAGTGGAACCTATCATTTACTTTAGTACTTAAAGGGGAACTCCACCCATTTTCAACATTTTAATGTCATTAATATACCTTAGAGATGTTGTGTGGACATGATAAAAAGTTCCCTCAATTCTGTATTTCCTAAAAATGGAGGTCTGAAAAAATCAATAACATGGTGAAATACATCTGATGACATCATCAAGATGTATTTCACCATGTTAATGATTTTTCTTTCAGACCCCTTTTTCCTGAGAGGGTACAAATGTTTTGTTCACATTTGTATCCTCTCAGGAAAATTTTGAAAATGTGTGGAATTCTCCTTTAAGTAACTTAAGTCACATGCTTAGGTACTTTTACTTTAATGGGGTATTTCCAAAACTTTATTTGAGTAACTTTATTCAGTAGTTACTTTAATTTATGATTATTATTACTGTACTATATACATTTTGACCAGTTGAAAATACCTGATCTACAAGCACACATTGTACATGGTGAGCTTGGAGATTTGCTATTTTCAAGAGATCTTTAAAACACTTGAAAACATGTATAATGGGACATCCTGCATAATGAGCACTTTCTACTTTTTGTGTTAAGGACATTTGATAATACTTACAAAAAGAAGTAAGTTTTTGACCACTATAATCGTGTGTGTGTGTGTGGGTGTGGGTATGGGTGTGGGTGTGTGTGTGTGTGTGTGGGGGGGGGGGGGGGTGTAAAAGACTTGGGTTGACTACAGGTTGTCATGGGACCCGGCGCAGTTCGATGACATCGATACACTCCGCATCCCGGCCAATATGGTGTGGCTGCCAGAGATTGTTCTGGAGAATAAGTGAGATCCCTTCATTCCTCATATAAATACTGGTGTATATAAGACCGTAGATGCACTTGCCACTGCAACAAACGATCTGTACACTACAGGGGCAAAATAGAGGCTGCTCTTCAATGACATATAATACATATACATATACATATACATATAATAATGCACCTTGCAGTGGCCACATGGACTGAAATTGTAACAAAATGCCTTTTTTGCATCATGACTATGAGCTAGAGCAGGGGTCGGCAACCCTAGGCACGCGTGCCAACGATGGCACGCCGGGTGGTATCAGCTGGCACGCGGCCAGATTCTGGGGAAGTTTTTTTTTTTTTATCTCAGTAATTGATTTGATTAATTAATGATTTGATTAGCAAATTGCAACGGCCGCGATTATTAATTAATTTAATATTCAACCGGAGCGAGTCTGATCCAGTGTTGACACTTGCTGCGCTCTGATCAATCATAAGGGCGTGCACGCTCGCCGAGCCCCGTGTCCAACTTTCCTCCAACACCAGTAAAAAGTAATCTCCTCCTTGGCATGGCGTCTGTGTCTGCCCTGCAGAACCCGCGGACCTGCCGTCATGTCAGCCTAACCAGACAACGCTGAAATTATTGCGTTTTGGCTGGTGTGTGAATATTGTTAGCATGGCTAGCTTGTAGCAGAGCTATCCTTGCGCATTGCAAAGGCTGCGTCGCCTGCGTGCGTGTGTGTGTGTGTGTGCGTGTGTGTGTGTGTGCGTGTGTGTGTGCGTGTGTGTGTGTGTGTGTGTTTCTGTCGGAGCAGAAAAACGGCTTGTTGTTTGAGGGTGACCAGATGTCCCTGTTTCTGTGGGACAGTCTCAGGGTGACCAGAGGTCCCTCTTTATGTGGGACAGTCACTCATTTTACTTTTCAGTCATCCCACAAATTGACACCCTGTCAGTCCCACATTGTGACTGACAGACTACAGTGGTCAATTGCCCTAATAGTCCCATTTCTGTTTTCTCTCACTGTCTCTTTTTTGCTAGATGCGTTTTAAGCCTGTTAAAATAACAGGAGAAATACAGACCAACATGAATAAATAACAAAATGATGGGCACTATTAGGACTATGTGTGGACAAATATGGCAAGAGGCATTTTTAATACCAACTTAAGTAATATATTGCTACCCGCAATTAACTGTCCGACTTTACCCTCACAAGTAATAGGCCTACTTGTCCTCAAATGAAGAGTTTTGGTCACCCTAAGTCTAATATGGCCTAAGCATGACATATAACTGCAGAAAATGGACATTAAATATGTAAAAACCGTGAAAATGCTCCATTTATTGACTCTAGGCATATTTTTTTATTTATTTAATTTATTGTAAATTTTACTGTGGCACTCGGAGGGTCAACGAAAAAAATCATGGCACTTCATGTCGAAAAGGTTGCCTACCCCTGAGCTAGAGTATGCTCAAAATGATGGAACTGCTGGTTTATAACAACGGTGATTGCTTGTCCCTGCCAATAGCTTTCTAAATGTTTTTATTGTGGATTTACTGTTGTATAGCATATCATCATCTCTGCTGGGAGCTATTGATTGAATAGTTTGTTGGCAGAAAAGTAATCTGTACAGGTTACAGTCAAATGCAAATGAAATTAGTACAGGGTACAGTCAAACAGCCAATGGGATGACTGAAAAAAGTCCTTGCGGGCTTGTTTCAATTCAGGTCCTGTTTTCAGTTCATAATAATATAATTGACATGAAGAACAGCAATAGTTCAAATCACCCCCCCAGCCCTGTCCCCCATGAATGTCAAAACTTGAACACAAAGGCGTATAATTTGCATGTGCATGGAGGATCGCCTTGTAATGGACACGGTTGTGGAGGTGTCACATGCTCTCTTCATGCTGTTCTAACTGTTAGGTAGGCTACAGCCTTCATTGCCTATAGAGAATAGGCCTCTGGAACATATACAACGTACATGTTTGGGGAACAAAAGGGCTATAAGGGAATGGAGAAGTCTCTATTACCCATAGTAGACGGGAACCCCTGGTGGTAGTTTTACCCTAGTTGACGGGAACACCAATATGCGTTCTGTACAGTATGTACAGTATCAAAAAATGTCAAAGTTTGGTGGTGTTACACAATAATTTGAAGTTTTCCAGTACACTTAGGTTAGTATTTCAGAGACATTTTTAGAATCGGGATAGTCTACAATGGGTTAAGGGGTGGATGATCATTTTCTTTTCCCTTTCTTTTAGTAATGACGCCCAGTTCGAGGTGGCATACTACTGCAACGTGCTGATCTACTCTGGGGGTGACATTTACTGGCTCCCTCCGGCCATCTATAGGTCCTCCTGCACCATCAATGTCGACTTCTTCCCCTTCGACTGGCAGAACTGCAGCCTCAAATTCACGTAAGACTTGATGGTTGTAACTTTTAAGCCTTGCAGTGGTTAAGGCAAGTGGTCCAAGTTCATTTGAAATACATGTAATAATACATTAAGTGATATCTTAATGCAGGGATGTCAAAATTAAATACACAGCAGGCCAAAATTGAATAATCCGGTCAAGGGCCGGAGCCGCCAGACCCTCACACATGAGTGCTGCTTCACGAGGACGTCACAGGCAATGTCCCTGAATAGCTGATAACCGCAAAGATGAAACTGCACTTATTGCATTAAAATAAGACCCCAGTAATAATCTCTCGATATAATTCGAGGATGTCTGTCTGTCTGTTACCTGCGCAATGCACTGTGCAATGGGGACAAATCACACAGGCCCGGCGCTGGGATAGCCTCGATGAACCTCGCGTAGCACAGCCCAGTCATCCAGCACCAATGTGCGCTGCTTAAAAACACCAAACATTATACCAATCATTTTAATTTAATAGATTTTCATTAAAAGCTCATCATCGCGCAGATCACGTGTCACGGACACACATTTATTTGTGGTCACAGTTTGTCGTATAACACGGGATCACCTCCCTTTTCGCGTACAGGGTGCTCTCACTGCTCTGTCCTCGCTGTTCCACACACGGGCACGGCACGATGATACACGCTACTACGGTCATCTACCACTACCGCTGCAATCTCTACCGCTGCAATCTACACCGCCTGGATATTCATTACGTGCGGCGGCCACGGCACCTTCTCCAAAGTTATTAATTGTAATTAACATAAACCTAAACTACATTTCCCACTGTGCATTCCAGCTCTCTGACCTACAACGCCAAAGAGATGACCATGCATCTCAAGGAGGATGTTGATGAAAATGACAATAGATATACGGTGGAGTGGGTCATCATTGACCCTGCTGGTTGGACAGGTACAGTTAGATCCCCATCCACAACACACATGCAGACATCGATATTTCACCGACTTTCATCAGCCTTAACTTACACCCTATTCTATACTTTGTTGTGTGATGGTATTGCATTCCACAAATAGCCAATCTACACCCTCACAACGATGCAGCGGATTATAAGCTATTATGAGAATCTACTTTCACAAAATGTGAAGGTCTTTGAGAATTTTGAGAATTGCCTATAATGACACAACCCAGAATAGGGATGCCAGATTGTAATGCTTAACGCTCCCCATCACTTAAATCATGGGTGTCAAACTCTGGCCCGCGGGCCAAATTTGGCCCGCCGTGTAATTTCATTTGGCCCTTGAGACATTATCAAATTAAAGGGGAAGACCACAACATTTTAATATGTCATTAATATACCTTAGAGATGTTGTGTGGACATGATAAAAAAAGTTCCCCCAATTCTGTATTTCCTAACAATGGAGGTCTTAAAAAAATCATTAACATAGTGAAATACATCTGATGACATCACCAAGATGTATTTCACTATGTTAATGATTTTTCTTTCAGACCCATTTTTCCTGAGAGGGTACAAATGGAACACATTCACATTTGTACCCTCTCAGGAAAGTTTTGATGGTTCACATTTGTACCCAATCTGTATCTGAGTTTGACACCCCTGACTTAAATAAAAGCAGAGGTTTTCAACCTTTTTCACGCCAGGGCCCACTATTTATTCTGCATTTTAGCCTCTGACCACCATTGAGTTGAGTTTGGTCTCTCTTAGACCCAAAACTAAGGATTTTCAGGTTTGTGCCGACAATTTAGGAGAGATAACTGCCAAAACATTGGTCAAAATAACAATTCTTTTACATGTTCTAATTGTATAGGTTCTTGGAAATGAAGTATTTCAGATGTCAGGAGAATGATTTCTTCCATTTTTGCCTCATATCTTTCCGGGACTATAAAGCCTGCAGTTTCTATTAGCTTGGATTTACCATTGATGATGTGGTCACTGGTGGACGGGTTTCTGAACTGCGCACATGCCCTTCCACAAGACACAGACTCAGTAGAAAGTAAATTGTGGAATTGGCTGAGGACCTATTAAATGATAGTATGTTGAAAAATGCCATGAGTTAATGTTTTCCCCCCTAACTCTTCACCTAAAACTAAGGCCTTGCTCGAAAATAATAACCAGCTGCAAAGTGAATACTGGCAGGAGAGTGCCAGGGCAACAACTAAACATGAGTTCAGGAGAGGAGGTAGAAAAGCCAGGGCTTGACACTAACACTTGCGCTCTTGCCCAGGGCAAGTAAAAAAAAATGGTGGGGCAAGTGAAGACTGCTACCTGGTTGCCCAATCGGGCAAGTGTGCAACTTAGTGCACTATAACACAACACAAGATAAATTTGTCTTGAAGGCAGTCATTTCACTCTGCCTCTGTGTATTTCCCTGCTTTCTAGCTATCCACAATTCCAGGCTGGATTTGGGAAACAAAACAGGCAAATTAACATACACATCAAAATGACCATTAATCTTCTACATGATCTAGTTGTGTAGACTTGGGGCTAATTAAGATGATTAATTTTAACTCTTGAGAGTGTAAAAATTTTTACGTTCTCAACAGTTACATCTGCCAAATGTACAATATATTTTTGGGGGGCAAGTGACCATGGCCTAAGGGCAAGTAGAACCTGACTTGCACTTGCCCGATGGGCCATTGCCTCCGAGACCTTAGTGTCAACCCCTGAAAAGCCTTTCCTTATTACTCTTCTTCATACCCGGCTGTGTTTCTGTGTCCTCTTCATGACCAGAGAATGGTGAGTGGGAGGTCGTCCATCGGCCGGCCAGGAGGAATGCCTACAAGCACATCCCCATGGAGAGCAACAAGCACCAGGACATCACCTTCTACCTCATCATCAAGCGGAAGCCTCTCTTCTACATCATCAACATTATCATCCCCTGCGTGCTCATTTCTTTCCTCGCCTCACTGGTCTACTATCTGCCCGCTGACAGTGAGTTCCACTTTTTCTACTTACCTGTAAATGAAGAAAAAATTTAATGTTATCACATGTGTTTTACAAATTGTTTTTTTTAACCCATGTTGTTAAATTAGTGTAAGTAATGTGTGCCATTATTATCATAATGGCACAGCAATGGTACAAAAACTGACTGAAAAAAAAAATCAATGTCATGGAACTCACAAAGAATACAAGACAGCCTTGGGCCCAGGTTTACTCATCTGTGAACAAAAAAAGCTGACACGAAGACACTAATTGAAGCAGGTAAATGGACCATGGCCACCACACTTGAAAATGTATTTTCTCATTTTTTGTGTGTGTGTACGTGTGCAGGTGGTGAGAAGATTGGGACGTCCATCGCTGTGCTGCTGGCTCAGTCTGTGTTCCTGCTGCTGATATCACAAAGGCTACCGGAGACCTCCATGTCCATACCGCTCATTGTCAAGTACGTTTCTCTCTCAAACACACGCGACGCGCACACATACACAGAGAGCCTGCCTGATAATTTGATTCCCACTGTGAAAGCTGTGTGTTGTGTGTCTTTTGTCAGGTACCTGATGTTCGTCATGGTGTTGGTGACGATAGTGGTGTTGAACTGTGTGGTCGTTCTAAATTTGCACTTCAGGACTCCAAGCTCGCATGTCATGACAGAATGGTCAAAGAGGGTATGGAGCACGCACTCATGCACAGCCACACGCACACACGCACACACGCACACACGCACACACACACACACACAACACACAAGTTCATAATGCTCAAGAATGCTTTAGTGATCACTCATTTCATTGGTATGCCTACAAAATAGTTTTTAATAGGACTAATGATGCTTAGTTTGTATAGTTTCAAATCTCTTGACTTGATTTGCATATTCCTGTAGGCTCCTAGATGTAGTAAGATATGGCTGTAGATATTCCTGCAATCACACCCCACTGCAGAGGGAAATGTTCTTGAAGCTTCTGTTTCTGCTATTGGTTCTACGATTTGGGGTTGCTAGTCTCATTCCCAACCTTCCTTGCTTGTTGTAAGCCTTCCTTCCTTATGCTTATTGGAAGTCTACTTGCAATGTAATTAAATGCCTAAACTGTAAATTGTAACCTCCACTGAAATTATGAAAAGGTACCATGTCTGACAAATGTGACCCTAGAGCCAAATATCACTAGAGCTGCACATTAAAAATTAAAATTTGGGCAAGTTAAAAATTAATAACTTAAAGGGGAATTCCACTCATTCACAAGATTTTTTCTGAGAGTGTACATATGGAACCATTTGTACACTCTCAGAAAAATAGGTTCTCAAAGAAAAATCATTAATCAAGTTGTGTTTCACCATATTAATGATTTTTTGCAGACCTCCATTTCTAGGAAACAGAATAGGGATAACTTGTTCTTAATCATGTCCACACAACAACTCTAAGGGACATTACTGACATAGTAAAATGTTGAAAATGGGTGGAATTCTCCTTTAAGTTCAAGGTTCAAGGTCTGATTTATTAGTGTCCCCGTGGGGCGATTTGTTTTACAGCCCAAGCAGCATTGGCCAACAAGCACAGAGTACAAACAAAACAATACATACAAAACAGGACAAAAACCTACAGGACAAACATATAACAACAGACAGTAGCACGAGACCTGGACATAAAGTGCAAAGTACAACAACATATGAAACATGTTCATAGCAAGACAGGACAAAGAAGAGGTAGTGGTGGGTTTAAGTGCCATGAGTAAGAAAGTGCTAGCGAATAAAGTGCTAGGTACAGTAACAATATCACCATCATCTTACAGGTTACAGTGGTTAAGATTACCTTCCACCAGCCGCATTGGCCGCACGAATGGAGGCAGGAACAAAAGAAAACTTGTACCGGTTCTTTGTGGCCCTGGGGATGACAAATCGAAGCCCAGATGGCAACAGCACATAGTCTGGGTACAGTGGATGGGCATTATCCAGTGTAATCGCCCTGGCTCTCAGCAGCAGCTGTCTATTATAAAAAACATCCAGACTCTCCAGCTGAATACCACTTATTTTTGAGGCCGTTTTTACGATTCTCCCTAGGGAGTTCCTGTCTTTAATGGACAGGTTGCCATACCAACATATGATACAGAATGATATCACAGAGTGTATGTAGGCACTATAAAACAGTTTCATCAGGCTTTTGTCTACATTAAAGCTGGCTAGTTTTCGTAGGCAGAACAAGCGTTGCTGACCTTTTTTGCATAGCATTTCTGTGTTCATGTCAAATTTTAAATTACTGTCAATGATCGTACCCAGGTATTTGTAGTTAGAGACTAACTCCACTGGCTGGCCGCAGATGACTGTGCTCTGGGTGGCGTGAGGGCTCCGCCTGAAATCAATACAGAGGTCCTTTGTTTTAGAGATGTTCAGTTCCAAAAACGTGTCCTTGCAACATGTCAGGAAGTCCTCTGTAATTTGACCGTGTCCGTCCTCATCATTACTGAGGAGGCTCACAATAACAGAATCATCTGCATACTTAATGATGAATCTGTTGTCGTGGTTACTGCGACAGTCGTTAGTGTATAAAATAAATAAAAATGCAGAGAGGACACAGCCCTGTGGCGAACCAGTGGAAGATGTCAGAAGGCTAGACATAGTCTCATTCACTCTTACGCTCTGAGATCTGCCAGTCAGAAAGTCAAGTATCCAGCCTACCAGACAGGGATCTAGACTGAATGAATTAATTAGTTTCTCGACCAGAATGTGAGGCTGGATCGTGTTAAATGCGGAAGAAAAATCGATAAAAAGAAGCCTGGCATGATTTTTACTACTCTCCAGGTGTTTAAAAAAGTAGATTGAGAAGGGTAGCAGTAGCATCTTGGACGCCCCTTCCTTCCCTGTACGCGAACTGGAGAGGATCTAACAGACTCTCAGTTCTGGACACCAGCTCAGACTTTACAAGCTTCTCAAACTGTTTCATGACCAGGGAAGTAAGAGCTACGGGTCTGAAGTCATTAAGCGTTTTAGGCTTGTTGCTCTTGGCAACAGGAACAATAAGAGACCGCTTCCAGATAGAAGGTACTTTCTGCAGGCTAAGAGATAGATTAAATATAGAATAAAAAACAGAACCAAGTTGCTCAGCACAAGTGTTTAAAAGGCGACCCCCGATATGATCAGGACCGGAACTTTTCCGAGGGTTGCACTTTTTAAAGCATTTGATCACGTCCTCCTCCTCAAAGAAGGAGCTAGGGGGGGACGCAGACAGAAGACTATTTCTGATTTCATCATGATTTTCCTTAAAATCATGGGTGTCAAATCTAACATAGAAATCATTGAGGCTCTGAGCTAGTTGCTGGTCGCAGCTGTAATTAGTAAGCGAGACCCTCTTCTTGTTACTCTCTTTTAAACCAGTGATCGTTTTCATACCATCCCAGGCAGTTCTGACTGCATGTCTGATTTATCACTGTCAGATATTCCTGGATCGTTTGCCCCGCCTCCTGCGCATGTCACACCCTGACGAGGAGGAGCCAGTCTGGGAGGGGGCGTTACCGCGGAGGTCCAGCTCCGTGGGCTACATCGCCAAGGCAGAGGAATACTTCAGCATCAAGTCCCGCAGCGAACTGATGTTTGAGAAACAGTCAGTGAGACATGGGCTGACCACCAGAGCTACTCCTGCTGTTGGTATGCTACTGGCTGTGCATGCACGCAATTGCGCACACACACACGCACACACACACACACACACACACACACACACACACACACACACACACATGTTACGAAATCACACGTTGCTGTCAGGCAGAGGCCTCTTATTTCCATATTCTAAATTGGAGTGTGTGTGCGACTGTGCGTGTGTGTGTGTGTGTGTGCGTGCAGAGGTGAAACCCCCAGAGAGTGAGGTCACAGACCAGTTATATGGTGAGATGAAGCCTGCAGTAGATGGAGCCAACTACATCATCAAACACATGACCAACAAGAATGACTATAACACGGTGAGACAGCAGCACGGCTGGATAGAACTGTTTCATTCACTGCCTATAGTAATATACATTCTACATTCCACTTTTATCTCCTTTTTTGGTCAACTCCTCTGTGGGGGAGTGGGGGGGGCTGAAGTATCAATGGTTCCCAATTCCAACCACTGATACTTGGAGGAGCCAGGCTCAAGAGTCAGTTGCAAGCAACACCATGTATAGTCTGCCCTACAGTGTGGTAGGCACTAGGCAGGCTCTACATATTTTTTTTTAAAACATCTCTTATATCCATGATTCTCACATCCATGATTCTCATATCCTGTCTCTCTTTCTCTTTCGGCAGGAAAAAGACAACTGGAGCGGCATAGCCCGCACAGTGGACCGCCTGTGTCTGTTTCTGATCACCCCAATCATGACGCTGGGAACCATCGTCATCTTCTGCATGGGTCTCACCAACCACCCTCCTTCCCTGCCCTTCGAAGGAGACTCGTTCGACTACTCTGAAGCTCATGCACGTTTGCTGTAGCAGCACGCAGACACAGGTTTCTCTACACACACACATACTGTAGAGCTGATTGGGTAGATTCTTCCCGGCAGAGAGCCCCCACCTGGGTAGCAGAAGTTCTTAAGTTTGATTCCCAGGCCCCAATATTGAGGTGCCCCTGAGCAAGGCGCTTAACCCTTTAGCTGCTAAACCCCCCCTGTGCCCATCTGAGAAGCGCTCAATTGGGTGAATCTAAAAACAGAATTTCCCCTGTGGGATGAAATCTAATGAATATTATTTAATTATTATTATTAGCATGCACTCAGCTGTTGGGGAAAACAAAACAAAACAAAACAAAAACATATTTGCATACTGTGTCATGATTAGCTACCAGAGTTCTCTGAAGTAGGAAATGGGCATACATTTGAACTATTCCAGGCCTATCTATGATTATACACTATTTATATGCAGTCACACAGTCAGTGGTTTACACACTCCATACAATTGCTTATGCATGTGTGCATACACTCACAACTTACCATAAATGCACACAGGCAAATAAGTGCATACACATTTTGCCTATACAGTATGGAAAAAAGTAATCCTTGCTTTAAATTCATCTATTATGATTACCTCCATGCCAGATGCTTGCTGTGTTTTCAATTTCCTTTTTGTTGTTATTTTTTCCTGTGTGTTCCGTTTAAGCAGAGGGGGCTGGTCATCCTACCAAAGACAGTTGACTCTTGACTGGCGATTAAAAAAGCCTACCCACTGCTACATTGTTATTAAATCACAACATAACGTAATCTAAATGGCACATCAGCCATGATGGTATGATTTTAAAGAAATAAAAAATGGAAAAAGGCCATGTCTTTTTTAATAACTTTGAACATATGGAAACCTTTAATTAAACACGCTGAAGTGACATTAGCTGAGGTCTTCTTGAATGAATGTCTTGACATGAAAAAATAATCCTGAATCGTCACCATGTAGTGTTGTGTTACACTAGCGCTAGTTATTCGGCGGTGGCAGCGATGCTGCTGGTCAGCAGCAGTAAATATACCAAGTATTGAACAGTGATCATGCCACTGTTATGAAACACAAAGTAACACAGAGTAGAAGGCGGGTCTTTGATGCGCATTAGGATTTGAATGAGACACCTGTTGAACTAAGCACACTTTTTGATAATATGCAGAAGGATCATTGTGAATATTTCTGGTGTGAATGCGAACTAAATCTGCTTTTGTCAAATGTCTGAAATATATGAAAGTAGTCTTGGGCGGTATTGATTTTTTAATATCGGTATTGATAACGTGCTAATTAGCTCGATATTCGATATTACAGTTATTGACCACTAGATGGCAATGGCGTGCAATCAGAGTCGGACACATTCCACCAGTCACCTAATTCTTGAGGGGTCAGAAACTAAGCGCTCTGCTGTTCAAGCAGCCTAAATAGGGAAAAACTGGATTTGGAAATACATTGTTGCCAAAAAGCCATGCCCAAATAAGGGCTATTTTAGGCATGTGTGTAACATGAAAATTGTTTGTATAGTTACAATTAAAAGTCTCACTGCTCATATTTCAACAGAATACAGTATAATGTCAGTATTTGATATTCGGTATTCGATATTTTTTATAGACCCAACGATATTACTTGGTATTGATTTCCAACGGTAATACCGGTATATTGCCCAAGACTATATGAAATAGATGAGTGATCAGAGCTAAAAGGAAAAAGGAGAGGGCAGAAGTAAAATGAGGATAAGGATACATAGGATACAAATCTATGGTTAATGTAAACTTTCTAAACAAACAAGAAAGTCTGATATGTTTGATCTTTTGATATTTCTTAGTATTACAGAGAAGGTATAGGTAATTCCTGGTACTTTCCACAAACACACGTGGATACCTTAGTGCAGGGACAAACTCAAATACACAGTGGGCCAAAATAGAAAAATTGGTACAAATCGAGGGCCGGAGCCACAAGACCGTGTTTCAATACGCAGGCACTGTTTTATGAGGATATCCCAGGCAAATTTCAAAATGCAGGTGCCAGCTTCAGTTTAATTAGTGACCTTGTCCTTAGCATGGCGTACGTGCAACCAACTTCAGTTTTACTTGATGTTTTGGCATCAGCATCAATTGGACAGCCATCTCCATAGGAATCTATAAGCAAATTATACAGCAGAGACAGTAAGAACCAATGAAATTACAATGTACTTTGTAATTGTCAACTAATTTTTACTGTGCATCTTGTGTTTACTAAAGAACTTGAGAGGCCATGGGAGATTCCTACTACCGGTACTTAATAGCAATGATTACAACCAGGATATAGAGTTGGGATCTTTTACAAACAAATTTGGAATGTAATGTACGGAAGCCTTACCGCTTATGGGAATGAATAAATTAATGAATAGAACATTGCCAGTCTCACCTCTGTTTCTTGGCACACAGAGAAGCTAAACTTCTGTAGGATCTGTACCATGGCAAGTTTCATTGACACCAGGGCAAAACGCATTCCGATACAGTTCCTCGGCCCTGTACCAAAAGGCATGTAGGTGTACGGGTCGATTGTGTCCTTGTTTTCCTTGCTGAACCTAACGATGAACAACAATAGCAAGTTAGTGAAGGTTTCTTGTTGTGGTGGTTCGTTTCATGTGGATAATCTTTTGGTGGCACATATGAATAAAAACTGTACTGTACAACAGGCACAGTGGCACACACCTCTCGGGTTTAAACTCGTCTGGGTTGGGCCACAGTGTAGGGTCCCTGTGTATGGGACATAAGGGTACCATGACAACTGTATCTTTTGGAATCATTAAGCCATTGATATCCACAGTTGTCTTGGCAACACGTTCCAAGCGCTGGAGGACGGGGTATAGCCGGAGAGACTCGTTGATCACACTGTCCAAGTACTCCATTTGCATCAGTGCCTCATACTGGACGGGAGCCTGTAGGACAAAAAACACTGGGCTGTGTTTGCTTTGCAACACTAGCGATGTCCCTGACTAAGGTTAGACTATGATTGGTTGGTGTTGTCTATAGTTGACATGGTCTGACTTACAGCAGTCAGACTTATGTTGTGTGCCTATCGTAGCTTTTCACTGGATACGTAGGGATGGAGCTTGTTAATTATTATTGACAACACCAGGGATGTTCCTGAGTAAGGATTGGTATAGTTGACTAAGATCAAATGTTGTTTGTTGACAAGACCTGCCCTACAGCACTCGAACTTGACTGGGACTCAGACATTATGTCTATTGTTGCTTTTCATTGAATGATACGTAGGGATGGAGGTTGTTAATTATTATTGTTGAGCTTATCGAACAGGCTTATTCGGTTTCTTTTACTAGGATCTTCAAATACAGTACCTTTCAGGCAATTGATTTTTTTATTCATGAAATAATAATAAAGGAATTCTTCTCTGCTTAATGTGTTTATATTCACAGACAGCAAAAGTGAGTCATTTAGTTCTGATTTCTTAAACATGTCATCATTGGCCGCTTGAAAAGCCCAAAGTTAATGTGCTTCTTAGACACATCACAGTGACATCTGAGGAAGACCACCACTTGCAGATGTCACTTATTGTTTGTACAGTATATACTGTACCTGGTTAGGGAAGGTGCTATCTATCTCCTTCTGCAGACGTTTCATGATGTGAGGATTTGTTGCCAAGTTATAGGCCAAGAAAGTGAGAGAACTGCTTGTAGTTTCATAGCCAGCAAAGATGAAGATCATTGCCTGAGAGAGAATCTCATGGTCGGTCAGACCTGCAGAGACGAGAATTAGAAAACTGGTTTTGACAACTAACTATACATCGAGGAAATCGATTCAGCGGAAGTCACCTTTTGATTCCTGTTCCTTGGGGTTGTTGCCTTTTTGGGAGTCAATCATCAACTGGAGGAAGTCAACACGACTCTGAAACATTAAAGGTAGGGGAAGTGATTTCACTTTTGTCAGATATCACCCAAAAAAAATTTTTTTTTCTGTTAAAATGCTCTATTATAAGGTGTGGAAACCACATATGGAGTTTCCCCCTCCCCCACGTTAGCAGAGGAGCTAATAAAAGTTCCCCAGGTCACCACCAATTCTCCTCCAATCAGGAGCGAGCAGCAGGTTCACATAGTGTAGCTACTGTTGGGGGCCCCTAGTGCACCAGGCTGGTACTACACCATGAATTTCAAATCACTTCCCCTACCTTTAACTTTTTTTTAATTAAATAGTATACACATGCACGTGCATGCACAGACACACACACATGCACAAACATTATCAAAATAAAATAAAGTTAATTGTACATTGGTTGTAGTGGCCTCTCGTTCTCTGTTGGACTTGATCTTCTGCAGTGCAGCGGAGAAAAAGTCACTGACGGAGGTGGGAAATAAAGAAACCTCCAACTTTGCAAAGATGGGACCCAGGAAGGGGAAAAAAACTGAAAATGCAGGTAAAAATGCCTTAATGTTGACTTACTATTCACAAGTTGAGATTTAACTATCATGAAATGAACAAATTAGAGTGGAAAAGTGTGTGTGCTTGTGTGTGCGTGCGTGAACTTGGAAAAAAAGAGGCCTTCCATACAAACTGATAGGAAGAGTGGGTCAAACAGGTTGAGGTTCATCATCCTCTTGATGTTGGTAACAAAGGGATCTGTTGGGTTGTTAAGTGAGTCTATGTCTACACTAAACGATGTGCTGGCCACCACGTCCAAGGCGTAGGCTCCAAAAAACCTTGAGAAAACACAAACACACATGCACTGGCACAAAAGAATTCAGGCTTGGCAATGTGAGGTTGTATTTGAAGTACAGTATCTCAACGGGCCTGAAAATTAAGGCCCGGCCCTACCCGGCCCTAATAGTTCAGGCCCTAGGCCCTACCCGGCCCTACTAAATGGAATAGATTTTAGGCCCTACCCGGCCCTAAACTGTCGGGTTTGGGCAAAATTTCAGAATTCGCCACAGATTAAAATTGAAATGGCAATCAGCACCATCTTCATAATAGGTAAATACAGAAAATAACTATTATTCTTACTATATTAAAATAATTCAATATATATTATTTTTTCATGGGGCCCGAGGCCCTACCCGGCCCTATTGATTAGGATAGATATTCGGCCCTACCCGGCCCTAAATGTCGGGTCGGGCCTGTTCGGGTTCGGTCCTGGTCGGGTTCGGGCAGCGTTTGAGAACTCTAATTTGAAGTACTGTATGTCGTTGTCGTTCATGTGCATGATGCTCTGTGAGTGGGATTCTTACTCCTTCACTTCTAAGGCTTCACCCTTGTCTGCATTCCTCTTCAGACTGCTGAGCAGGTTAGCTGAGTGGTGTTTCATTATGACAAACATCTGAGGCACAGAGGAACAACGTAATTCATCTTACACTGCCGTTCCTTCCTGTTATGTTATGGAAACGTTGAACCAGTTCAGACATTGTACCGTACCTCCTTAAGTCGTCCAGAGGTGAATGTGGGAGACAAAATCCCACGGATCTTCCTCCACTGGTCATCCTCAGCGTTGGTCACAGCATCATAAAATGGCCCGTTTAATTGGAAGTTCTATAACACATTGGGTTATTGGAATAAATAACTGGCTTTCCCCTGAAGCATCTGTCTGTAGTGATTTAGACCTGAAATGTGATTGTACCACAAACTCGGCAAAACAACACTCAATCTACCATGTCAATAGTCGAGCTCGATTGGCAGAGCTGGATCTCGTCTGGGACCTTATGGACATATTTATCTAATACCTACACTATCTTGTAAAATTGTAGAACCTACGCTGCTTTATCATCATAATTTTGAGAGCATAATAAAGTTAGGAATGTAAACATTTTATTTTCTGAAATAGGCAGGTAGACATAGCAGTATACCAGTGATTCGGATTGGTTCCCAAACATTTAAGCTCAAGACCTAAAGAGAAAATGTACTAGATTTTCCTGGAACCCAAAATAGTGGAAATAGTATTGAAGGTTTTTATTCGTCACACCAATGTATGTTGAGACATATAGAGGGATGAAATATTGTTTACCTCTCATTCCCAGTGCAATATAAACAAAGACAAACAAAACAAGTAAGGCAATGCAGTGCTAGACATACCTATAAAGAACTTAATAATATAAAATAAATGGTATTTTACTTGTGGCTATATCTGCAGGCTCACAGTGTGGTGCGAAGCAGTTGATGATTTTGATAGTGTTTGAGTTTGGAAGTACTCAATGGAAATCACTCCACGGTCATGCGTACCACATTATGCAGTGGGCACCGGGAGGTTGCGTTATTGAAAATGTCCTCTTCCAAACTCCAACGCCTTTTTTTTTTTAATGAAACAAACATTTGCTGAAAGCAAGAGTATAATTCAAGCTTTCCTGCAAGGGAATTTAATACAGTCAGAGTGTACTTTTCTATTTGGATGTACAGTATGTATATGGGTTGTGGTTGGTGTTGCAACTCTAGATTAAACATATTAATACAAACATAGTGTTGCAAGTTGTAACTTGTGTCTACATTTACCCTGCGGTTGGTGAATATGGAGTAGCACTCCTTAACGAGGACTGCCTTCACGGTGACAGGATCTGTGATACACAGCACTGGCTGGCGGCCGTCATAGATGCTGTATGGACACACAGAAGAATTAATTCAGTTGCATTGAATCCCAAACATGTGCATATGCATACACAAAAATGGTATATTGAACTCATAATTGTTCCAAAAGAAGATTTCTTTTCACAGCCTGTTCGACATACAGTAGAATAACAGAACATAACATTAGAATGTTTTTTTTGTTATCAGCAAAGTAATTAAATAGTTACTCACCCCCATGTTTTCCCATACTTGTTGTAGCACTCCATATCATAATTCATGAATCCCTATCGTAAACAATAATGGTCATGTCCAATGTAGGCTGTAGCATTTTTAATTGTGTAATTGAGAATATGAAGTGAACTTTGCAGGTCATTTGAATTGCATGTGCAGTTTGTGCACAAAAGGAAATCTGCACTGAATAAAAAGATAAGTGAACAGTGGAGTCTCCAACCTTTCTATATGACAGCATGGTGCCAAATAAAGGGAATGGAGTAGGACCTGGAACTCCCAGGCTCTTAAACAACCCATAGGGCCAGTATAGGTACCTGTGTACAAATAGTATTATTATTATATTATTTCAACTCAACAAAACAAAAAACAATATTTGTGCATGCATGCATGCATGCACACACACACACACACACACACACACACACACACACACACACACACACACACAGCTCTCCACTCCGACTTCAAACAGCTGGATTAAAACATCAATAATATTGTAGCACCCACACTAGTACATGCCACCCTGCTGCACCCACTTAAACTCTGCTTAATAAGCAGTCTACTGGTAATACTCGCTTGATTTCCGGTAGAATCTGCTGATGCATGCATGCCACTGTAAAATATCAGAAAGGGAGATTCTTACACTAGAAGCAGGGTGATCACGGCCACCAGGAGAGTCCACGTCTCGGCAGAGAAAAACGGCAGGGAGTCCATCTCTCAACTACGTCTCCTCAGGTCTAAACAAATCCAAAGGTTTCTGTCCTTATGTAACCTCGCTGGGCGGAGGGTACACAAGTGAGTGAGAGGCCAACCTATGAATGAAAGTGAATCATCATGACCATTCAAAGATCAGTCATGGTTGATTGCGGTTAAGAGCACATAGACACAGGTTTCTGTACATACAGTACATGAACAGGCAAACAAGGGACTTAATTCCTTTCACTCATAACAAGCCACCAAAATGTGGAACGCCCTACCAACAGTCATTAAGAAGTCACTCCCTTCACTTGAAAAAAATATATCCACAAGATCGCATGTCGCCACAGCAAAGACAATGAAATCCAAACGGAAGCTATAGCGAATGCAAAACACAACCTCCTCACGTCCTCCTCTTGTCCATTCATGTGAATAAAGACAACCATGTGAACGGCAGCTTGTCCATTCTAGGCTACTTGCTTAGCAACCGTTGCTAACGTGGCATTGGCCAAGAACGGGCTGGCCTCTGTGAAAATCCCTCACCTACCCCCTTTCTCCTCTTTGTACTTTGTACTTTGTTCTCTTTTCCCTTTTTACCTGCACTATGATTTCACCTCCACTGCTGATGATTTGCTGCTTCCAGCTTTACATAAGTACTTATTTTGAACATCTCTAAATGTCTTGATGAAATGAACAAATGATGAACACAGCAGACAATTTACATGAAATCTTTATTGCACTTTCATACTAGGCTGAGAAAAATATATCACTCTTCACAATGCCCTGTTATAGCGCCACCAAGAGGTGGATATTTGCAAAACAGAGCTTTTGGACAAAATACCTGGCATCATCCAAATGCCAAATTCATAAGAACAAATGGCACCCTTTTAACATTGTCTATTACGGCACCACCAGGAGGCCACAACCTGACCTGGCCTGGTGGAGACCTGTGCCCAGTAGGGCACTTTTCTAGTTAAATAGTGTGTCTAATCACAGTTTTTCATATTTGCTGTAGTTGTACTTGACTTGTACTGTAATTCTCATTTCTGGGAACAAGGTTCATTCATCCATTAATTTATTAATTCATTCACACGGCCACAGCATCAAGGTGTCTCTGAGCGAGCCGCTTAATAACAAACTAAACCCCAATCTGTCTACCCCAATCTACCTCCCAGAAAGCCTCAGTTTTCAAGATTGCGTCCTAGACAGAGTTTATATAGCCATATCTTAACTGGAAAAACATTGACGTTTGAATGCTTGTAATCCTCGTGGATGAGCTTCTAAATCTGCAATTATCAATTGTCTGAAATATGTGAAAGCAGATGAGTGATAAGAGCAAAAAAGGAGAGGGCAGAAAGTCTGATATGTAAGAAAGAAAGACTGATATGTTTGATCTTGTGTTTCTATGTTGATACTTTTATTGTTACAGAAGGTATAGGTGATTCCTGGTACTTTCCAGAGAGACATGCGGATACCCTGGTGGCTGGTGTGCATGCAGGTGCCAGCTTCAGTTTAATTGGTGAAATTGGCCTTAGCATGCAGGCGTACGTGGCACCAACTTCAGTTTAACTGGACGTTTTGGCATCAGCATCATTTGGACATCCATCTCCAGAGGACTCTACAAACAAATGATACAGCAGATACATTATGAGAACAAAATAAGCTACTTCAAAAAATGTCAACTCACTAACAATGCGTCTTGTGTTTACTAAATAACTGGTGAGACCTTGGGAGACTTCTCCTACTTAAAGGCAATGATTACAACCAGGATATAGATTTGGGATCTTTTACAAACAATTTTTGAATGTAAAGTATAGAAGCCTTACAGTTTATGGGAATGGATAAACATAAATAAATAGAACACTGCCAGTCTCACCTCTGTTTCTTTGCACACAGAGAAGCTAAACTTCTGTAGGATCTGTACCATGGCAAGTTTTATTGACATCAGAGCAAAACGCATTCCGATACAGTTCCTCGGCCCTGAACCAAAAGGCATGTAGGTGTACGGGTCGATTGTGTCCTTGTTTTCCTTGCTGAACCTGACAATGAACAACAATAGCAAGTTAGTGAAGGTTTCTTGTTGTGGTGGTTGGTTTCATGTGGATAATCTATTGGTGGCACATTATATTAATACAAACTGTACAACAGGCACAGTGGCACACACCTTTCGGGCTTAAACTCGTCTGGGCTGGGCCATAGCACAGGGTCCCTGTGTATGGGCCATATGGGTACCATGACAACTGTATCTTTTGGAATCGTTAAGCCATTGATATCCACAGATGCCTTGGCAACACGTTCCAAGCGCAGGACGATAGGGTACAGCCGGAGAGACTCGTTGATCACACTGTCCAAGTAGTCCATTTGCATCAGTGCCTCATACTTAATGGGAGCCTGTAGGACAAAAAACACTGGGCTGTGATTGCATTTCAACACTAGGGATGTCCCTGACTAAGAATTTGTATAGAAAAGATGTCTATAGTTGACAAGGTCTAGCTTAGGCTGTGAGCGCATTGCAACTTCCAAAAGACACAGATGCATTCGCCATGTTTGGAGTTTTAGAATGGTTGTGGATGGGAAATAAAAATGGCCGTTGCAATGGCCTGCTTCCAGAGGACGCACAGCCCTGTGGCAAAAAGAAGCTGCGTCCAACGTCTGTTTCCATCCAGCGCCTGCATAAAACACGTCACGTGATATCAAGACGCATCTTTTGAGCACAAAAGTAAAGTGCAGTGTTTATGCAGCTTTAGAGCACTCAAACTTGACTGGGACTCAGACATTATGTTGCTTTTCATTGAATGATACATTGGGATGGAGCTTGTTAATTATTATTGATAACAACAAGCAACTTATCAATCAGGCTTAATGAGTTGTGTTGTTATATCTATTATTTTGTGGAAGGACGGTAGACAATAAATAAACAGAAGTTTCTTTAGGACCTTCAGTACCTTTCAGGCAATTGATCATTTTACTAATAAAATGATATCCTATAAATTCTTAACTGATTAACGTGCATATAGTCACTTTAAGATCATAATTTTGTTTCCCACACAGTACTGGTTGGCAGGTATCAAAAGCTAATGTGAGTGATTAGATTTATTTCTTGATGGCCTCTTGTTTTGATTGCTTAAACCAAGCATAGCGCCGTCATTGGGCGCTATGCTCGGTAATAGGCCTGATAAGCTAGGCTGACCATACGTCCGTATTTCCCAGGACATGTCCGTATTTCACGTCCTGTCCTGGGTGTCCTGGTTTTTTTTAGAAAATGAGGAAATGTCCCGGTTTTTGTAAAATTACTTTCATTCAGTTCCTTTCCGACACGTCTTTGCTTACATCGGACCAGTAAATCCCATTGCCCAAGCGCAAGTGCACGTTTACAGAGGAGTTACAGAAAAAATTCCCTGTATTCAGACCGGGGCGAGACAAAAGTGAAGCACTGTGTGTATGTCTCGCTCTGCAATGGTGGTGCAAGGGACCTAAAATCCCACATTGACACAGAAAAACACAAAAAAGCTGTTCGAGGCGATAGTAGCGCCTGTTCGATATCTGAATATTTCGTGAACCCCCCCCCCCCCCCCCCCCCCCCCCCCCGCTAAGGTGTCCTGGTTTTCTCCTTTGAGAATATGGTCACCCTATGATAAGCCCAAATCTTATTGATAACGGGTACTTAATGAGCTTGTTTTCGAGCTCCAATCACTAATGATACGTGGCATTTCTACTAGGCCTTAGTAGTCGATGCAGACTGTTGCAGGCTGATGCAGTTTATTGATTGGTGATTTGATTATTTCCGTGCTTTTTTTTCCCATGCATGCACCCCAATTGTGTATAACAATTTTTACCAGTCTATGATAGCAATTAGCCATGTTTGGACTAGTAACCAAATACAGTTCAGGTCAGCCCTATAACTTTGCATAGACACATCGCAGGGGAAGACCCAAACTTGTAGATGTTTCTTACTGTAATACCTGGTTAGGGAAGGTGGTATCTATTTCTTCCTGCAGATGCTTCATGATGTGAGGATTTGTTGCCAAGTTATAGGCCAAGAAACTGAGAGAACTGCTTGTAGTTTCATAGCCAGCAAAGATGAAGATCATTGCCTGAGAGAGAATCTCATGGTCGCTCAAACCTGCGGAGACAAGAATTGACAACTAACTACATTGAGGAGGTCGTTTCTGGTGTTGATGACTTACAATGAGTCAAGTTGTGCAGCGGAAGTCACCTTTTGGTTCCTGTTCCTTGGGGTTGTTGTCTTTTTGGGAGTCAATCATCAACTGAAGTAAGTCGACCCGTCTCTGAAATATTAATATTTTATTAATGTTTCAGTATGTATGCTTGTGCGCACACACACACACACACACACACACACACACGCACACAAGAAGTTTATTGTACATTGGTTGCAGTGGCCTCTTGCTCTCGGTTGGACTTGATCTTCTGCAGTGCAGTGTAGAAAAACTCACTGACGGAGGCCGGAATAAAGGAAAACTCGAACTTCTCAAAGATGGGACCCAGGAAGGGGAAAAAAGCTGAAATGGAGGTATAACTGCCTTAATATTGACTGTTGGAATTCAAGTATTTGCAAGTTGAGATTTAATCATCAAAATGAATCACATTGAAAAATGTGATTTGTGTGTGCGTGTGTGTGTGTGTGCGTGCGTGCACGTGTCTGCATGCGTGCATGTGCGTGAGCACGTGTGTGTGAAAACAAAAGCGTTCCGTACAAACTGCTAGGAAGAGTGGGTCAAACAGGTTGAACTTCAGCATCCTCTTGATGTTGGTAACAAAGGGATCCATTGGGTTGTTAAGTGAGTCTATATCTACACTAAATGATGTGCTGGCCACCACGTCCATGGCATAGGCTCCAAAAAACCTTGGGAAAACACAAACACACACGCACTGGCACAAAAGAATTCAGGCTCGACAATGTGAGGTTCTATTTGAAATACGTTGTTCATGTGCATGATGCTCTGTGAGTGGGATTCTTACTCCTTCACTTCTAAGGCTTCACCCTTGTCTGCATTCCTCTTCAGACTGCTGATCAGGTTAGCTGAGTGGTGTTTCATTATGCCGAACATCTGAGGCACAGAAGAGCAAAATAATTCATCTTACACTGCCGTTCCTACCTGTTATATGGACTTCATATTCCTCATATACAGGAAATGAGCCAGTTCAGACATTGTACCGTACCTCCTTAAGTCGTCCAGAGGTGAACGTGGGAGACAAAACCCCACGAATTTTCCTCCACTGGTCATCCTCAGCGATGGTCACAGCATCGTAAAGTGGCCCGTTCAAATGGAAGTTCTATAACACATTAGGTTATAGGAATAAATAACTGGGTTTCTCCTGAAGCATCTGTCTGTAGTGATTTAGACCGGAACTGTGATTGTACCACAAACTCCCTCTCAGAAGACCAATACACAACCTACAATGTCAAGCTTTATTGGCAGAGCTGGACCTACCATGGACATACTGTATTTATCTAATACCTACACTATCTACATTGTGGAATATACACTATACCTACACTATCTACATTGTGGAATATACACTGCTTTATCATCCTATTTTTTCCTGCATAATAAAGTTAACAATATCAACTTTTTGTTGTGTTATGAAATAGGCACATAGGCGTATTAGTATACCAGCGGTATACTTCGTTCGTATACATTTTAGACTCAAAAGAGAAAATGTACGGTACTATATTTTCCTGTAACTTAAAATAGTGCAAATACTACAGGCCCACAATGTGGCACAAAGCAACATGAGAAATTCCATGCAGTTGATTTAATAGTGAGGGCCAGCGGGACGCTGCACTTTTGAAAACGTGCTCTTCCAAACACCAACAAAACCATTTGCAGATATCAAGAGGATAATTCCTGCGATGTTGATGAGTCAATCAGACTTTTTCTATTTGTCTGTACGTATGGGTTGTGGTTGGTGTTGCAACTCTAGATTAAACATATTAATACAAACATAGTGTTGCAAGTTGTAACTTGTGTCTACATTTACCCTGCGGTTGGTGAATATGGAGTAGCACTCCTTAACGAGGACTGCCTTCACCGTGGCAGGATCTGTGATACACAGCACTGGCTGGCGGCCGTCATAGATGCTGCGTGGACACACAGAAGAAACACTTCAGTTGTTTGAATCCCAAAACGTATGTGCGTATGCAAACACACAAAATGGTATAATATTAAACTCATAATTCTTCCAAAGGGAGGGATTTTCTTTTCACAGCCATAACATAGAAACACAGATATAGTGTACTGACAGTAGAATGTTTGTTTTTGTTGTCAGCAAACTAAAAGTGGTGGACAGTTGCCCGGTAATAATAAAATAATTACTCACCCCCATGTTTTCCCATACTTGTTATAGCACTCCATATCATAAGTCAGGAAACCCTATTGTGAACAATAATAGTCATGGCTAATGTAGGCTGTAGCAATTCTAATTCTTAACACAACATGTACAGAAAGAATATGATGTATAAAGTGAACTATTCATATCATTTGAATTGCATGTGCAGTTTGTGCACAAAAGGGAATCTGAACTCAATAAAAGGTTAAATGAACAGTGGAGTCTCCAACCTTTCTATATGACAGCATGGTGCCAAATAAAGGGAATGGTTTAGGACCCGGAACTCCCAGCCTCTTAAACGTCCCATAGGGCCAGTATAGGTACCTGTGTGCAAATAATAATTACATCCTTTAAAAGATATTACTTCAACTAAAAACTAAAAACAACGTGCACGCACGCACACACACACACACACACACACGCACGCACGCACGCACGCACGCACGCACGCACGCACACACACACACACACACACACACACACACACACACACACACACACACACAGAGAGAGAGAGAGAGAGAGAGAGAGCTCTCCACTCTTACTTGAAGCAGCTGAATAAAAACACAAGGGAGATTCTTACACCAGAAGCAGGGTGACCACGGCCACCAGGAGAGTCCACGTTTCGGCAGAGAAAAACGGCAGGGAGTCCATCTCTCAACTACGCCTCGTCTCTCTGGAGCAGGTCTGAACAAATCCAAAGGTTTCTATCCTAAGGTAACCTCCCTGGGAGGGGTAAACAAGTGAGTGAGAGGTCAACCTATGAATGCAGGTGAATTATCATGACCATTCAAAGATTAGTCAATGATTGATTGCACACAGACACACAGGTTTCTGTACACACATGAACACACAAACAAGGGACTTAATTCCTTTTGACCATAAGCCACCAAAATGTGGAACGCCCTAACAACAGTCATTAAGAAGTGACTCTCTTGGCTCCTTCAAAGCCGCTCTCAAAGGGCACCAGCAGAAGACTGCAAATTGAAACTGGTCTCCTTAGAACCAAATAAAAACATAATCCCCCCTAATACTCCAAGCTGTTATCTGTTGTATTGTCGAAGTGTGTACTTGTATAACTTGCACTGTAATTCCATTTCTGATAATATTCATTCATTCACACAGCCATGGGGGTGGGTATAGCTGTGTGGGTAGACTCCCTCTGGCAGACAGCCCCCGACTGAGAAGCAAGCAGAAGGTTTGATTCCCAGCCCACAGCATCTCGGGGTCCCTGAGCAACATGCTAAATAACGCACTAAATGTCTAGACATTTATATGTCTATTTTATATGGCTATTTCTCAAATGGGAAAACATTTACATTTGGATACATGTAATAATTATGTTATAAGGTGTGAAAGGTTACTCATAATACAACAATCTTGTAAATGTATTAAAATCTGTTTCATTATGTAGACTGTAGGCAAATTTTCAGAGTTTGAATGTGCAATTGTGTGCACAATGTAGTTTGAATACAGAAATGTAAAACATTTTGTATATATATATTTTTAAACATATAGGCCTACCACTGGTTTGATTGCCCCTAAATCACTTATTTTGTACTGGGGCCAGAATAATAATCTATATTAAGTTGCTTTTTAATGTTTCTTTGTCATTAAATTATTTTCCATGATCACAATTAGTTGTTGTTACTGCTCTAGGTGAGCCTGTGAAGCATTGTTGTAGTTCATCTCCATAGTGATGAACTACAAATAGCGAAAACGTTCAATGACGTCATTAAACGCCGACGGACCCAACACATGGATGAGAAAATTGTCCGTCATTTTTTGGCTTTAAGCCACTTGAGCAACAAATGAACGTTCTATGACACAGTAGTGTCATAACCCAGTGACATAATTACAACGTAAACAAGCAGCAGGGTGCATTGAACGTATTCGTTGTTATAAATTGGTTGCATCAGCCCTTGTGGAAGGACCCCTTTCAACCAGAGCCGCCTAGTAGTAGAGTTCCGACATTGAGGGGTCGGCAACTGAGTTGAAAAGAGAACAAACTGCGGTCGGAAATACATGAAAACTTAGCTGCTTTAAAGTATCGTAATCCAAGACTCAGTAATATTTATGTTGTGCTATTATTACAAAGGGGTCTACAATAAAGGCTGTTGCCTGAGTCCACTGAATTTTGCCTGTTTGGTCACCGAATTGTCCTATCTTCAATAGAAGTCTGTATAGACGACTTGAAATTAGACCAGCCATATGAAGTGAATGGAGTTTGCGTAACTATACTGTCTATAATCTGGGGCTCTAGTGTTTTTTAATGACAAAATACAAATATCACTTGCCTGTCAACCATGTTAAAATAACTGCCCTGACAAAAGTCACTATAAATATCCCGATTACCTCCTCTTTCCATCAAGTACATTTCAGATAAAAAGAAAAATAATAATAATGATGATGATTTACTATATCAGGTAATTCAGGCACCCGCCAGGGCATCCTTAGTTCCTTTTTCGTTCAAGATGGCGGGTGACGAGTCTGGAATAACGCTGGGGCAGCCTCATCTATCCAGACAAGACCTAAATACTCTGGTGAGTGTCCGTTTTATCGGCACGTTCGCTCTTATTTTGTTCGTAATAGGCGTTCGGCTTACATAAACTCGATCGTGAATATGGAGCTTCTATGTCCTCCTCGCTTTTTACCGGCATCTCGGCAGTGGCACATGACACTGTAGTCTCCTACTGTGAGTTGCGACATTGAGGTGTCAGAAAATGGAACCTGGAGCCTGAATAGGGACAAGCTGGAGTTGTAATACATTGTTTTCAACCAGGGCGGCGCAAATAGTAGTTATTTTAGGCATGAGCCCAACATTTCAACTGCCTTACAATACTGCACACTAACGACTAAAGTCTGTGTAATGTTTATGCTGCAGTACAAAACAATCCAAAATAAAGCGATTTAAAGATCATTAAAGCTGACCTGGGCTGTTGCCTGCGTTCAGCGCATTTCTGCCTACACAAGGCCCAGGACTCATTTGTTGTCCCCATTGTCAATAGAATTCTATGTAAACGAGCCGCCATTGGATTGGCCCCTTGAAGTGAACCAAGTTTGCGTAAACTCTATACTTTTTGTTATGAATGATGGGCCTGGCGGTGCTGGGTGGCATGGGTGCTGTGCTGAACATATGTGAATGACTGTACTTTATATACAGATGATGATCAAATTTAAAACGACAGAGCTCTTTCAGAAGTCCTTGTTGTGTTATATCGAGCTATTTGACCCACCGATGTCGGCTGTCTCTGTAAAAGCAAGTTAAGCGGCTACAGGAAGTGTAGGCTAGTAACCCTCCTTGTATATATTTCTTTTCCCCTTTACCCCCACTATGATTACCCCATCCTCCTGCTTTCCCCTGCTCATAATACTGAAGTGAATATTTCTTTATAAATGTCTTCATGAAATGAAAATGTGCACACTATTGTAAACAATTAGAAATACGGTTGTCCACTGACACAGTTTTCAGTGTTGTTGAGTTGTTCTTGAAACGTATTGTACTTCTACAAGCTGTTAATAACATAATCAATCAAAAACTCTGAAGTAATGTGAGCCCTTTAAATATGGACTATTCTGTTTGTGTTGTATTAGCCTCGTCCCGTTCAAGTTTCATCATTTTATACTGCACCTGGCAAGTTCTCTACATGTTCTGATAATTGAAAAGGGAGGACCTTATTGTGAACAAGGGCAATGCTTATGGTGTCATCTAGTCGTGCTTGAAATGTGGTGTGATTCTGTTAATACATCAATCAACTCAGAGGAGTACAAAGATAATCAAATGGATCCATAATTTAAGAACACATCTGTACACTCTTAAGTTATATTATAGTTGATTTGACCCAAGGGATTTTAATGTGTAGGTCATCATTTAACACATTTCCAACATCAGATTCAGGACAGGGCCATGGATTGCTCTTTCTCTAGGTACTATGATGAAAGGCAGCATTGTCTGGTTAACAAAGAACCAAAGCCTCTGGTCTGTTCAGTGATATCCTCTCATTTATGTCTCTGTCATCAGGATGTGTCATCGCTGACCCCACTCTCTCCTGAGATCATCAGCAGACAGGCCACCATCAATATCGGTAAGGAAATCAATCAGTCTTGGACTGGTCAACCATCCCATGGCTAAAGTTAAACAGTGTTCCCTTGTAGCTTTAACTGTTTTTAGCCTAACTACTACCTGACTTAATATTAGCGCCTGTAGTTTTAGGCATTGCTTGTTACAAATATTACATAATTCCCCATTATCAAGTATTTGAGATAATCACATTTTTTTTTTCTATATTTGTTGACATTTTTCAGAAATGGCAAAATGACAAGCTTATAATGCACATTGTAAAGATTTGGATCTTTCTTAATAAATATACGAGTCATGTATTTGTATAACTTAATTGTAATGTCTGCCTTGTGAAAATATACATTATGAAGCTTAAAAGGCCAAACAGAAATGTTTTTATTGTGCTCCAAGGTTCCAATGCTAAAAGCACAATTACATGGTAGTAAGTATAGACAAGATTTGAGCCTAAATTCAAAATATGTTGTTTTTTGGTGTTGTTCCAATGTTTATATTGACGTTCATCCCATGGTGGGGTTTGAAGGGGGAAGGGTCAGCTCACCATTAGGCACGCCCAATGTTTGGCCCAATCAAATGATCAATTTAGAACGCCTGCCGAGCCCCTCCCCCCTTCTCCACCCACAGGCAGAGGTATCTCTTTCAGGGGATGACTGCCATATGGATGTGTCTTTTTGCCGAAAAACACCCAGCACTTTTATAATGGATAACAGATGTAAAAAGGCTAAATAACCTATTGACCCGAATATATGACTACATTCTTTGCCAATGGAAATATCCTAAAAAATGAAGTTGTTTTATATTCAGGGGCTGTACTTCATGACATTCAGTGTTCTTTTTTCGCAAGAGCCATCTTGTATTCGGGCCAATATGGTATATACAGTACTTATTATAATTATTATTATTATTTTAAATTTAGGCTTAAATGTTCTTAAATGTTTAGGCTTAAAATCAATCACAATTATTTGTATGACAATCATCAACTTGACTGTCAACATCTTTCCCCTTCCTGTAGTTTCATCAAGTGTTCCACTGCCGGGAGCAAGTGCCACACGAAACATGTTGGCCTCCCAGACCTTATCTTGCCGAACTTATCCTCCTCTTTCCTCTAGGAACCATTGGTCATGTGGCCCATGGCAAGTCGACCGTGGTGAAGGCCATCTCCGGCGTGCACACTGTTAGGTTCAAGAATGAGTTGGAAAGGAACATCACTATCAAGCTTGGATATGCCAATGCCAAGGTAAGCACCATGGAGGATCCTCTGTCTGACAGACTCTGTCTCAGTTTGCTGAGTAGCCTGTGTAGTGTAAATCATTGCTGTCGGGGGCATAACCGTCGTGTAATCAATCCATATTCTCACTTTTTGTGTTTTTTTTTCCTCATAAATTAATTACTTGTTCATCACACAAAATAATCAAAAGTAGCAGATCCACAAGCTTGAAATGTGGCCCAAATTGTTTTTTTTTTTTGTTTTTTTTTTTTAGACATGCACTCTGGTTTTAGGAGACTAGCACGCCTATCATTCTCAAGCATAACATGCCCTGAAGTGGGAACATCGATGTCAATAGACTGTATTATGTTTTATCAATGTATTTGACTTAACAATCAATTATTGCCCATATTTTCTAGGTGGATATTTTAATAACACTATTATCACTATAATCAGGAAAAATATGTTTTGTTACTGTAAATGTTTTATTGTTACTTACATACTCCACACTTGTGACTCGGCATACAGGAGAGCAAAACGCATTTCTCTTCAAGTCATGGATGGTGGTTGTTCCCTTAAAACACTAGACACATTATAATTGCCAAGGGATTAAAAACTAGATCAGCACTTGGTAGAGTGCCTCTTGTGTGTGAGCAGAGTGAGCTAATACTCATGACATTAGTTATAAACGTCTCATACTTGCGTCATCACTCATCACCTAAACCGGCCGACCAACCGTGCACTGATCGCGCACACACTCCACTCAACGCATGTAAAAATCAGCTTGACTATTCGTTCACACTGCTCTCGGCTGTACTAGGTATATAAGCTGGATGACTGTCCAAGACCAGAGTGCTACAGGTCGTGTGGAAGCAGTACACCGGACGAGTTCCCCACAGACATCCCTGGCACCAAGGGCAACTTCAAATTGGTCAGGTGAGACTGATGCATACAAAAAGTAGCAAATCTACAAGTTCAGTCTACTATTCTTGAGTTTGAATCCTGAAAAGTAATAGTTTGGGACCGAGTGGACTATATGCTTTGTATGACCAAAGCAGCTTTCAATTAAAACAAACTTGACACAATAAGCATGTTTTTCTTTCAAAGTCGTGTTGTGTCTATATATCTGCAATTTTTGTATTTCTAATACCATGTGTTATTTTCCCTAGACACGTCTCATTTGTCGACTGTCCTGGTCACGACATTCTGATGGCCACCATGTTGAACGGAGCTGCTGTCATGGACGCAGCACTTCTACTGATCGGTAAGACTAAGATGAATTGAATTCAGGACTACCATTGTGTACCCTTATGAAACAAATGTATGTTCTGCCGAATGTCTTTTTCTTTTCTTTTTTTTATGTCAAGGCCAGAGAGTAGTTTTTTACCACTTAGTAGATGTTCCCGCTTAACTTACGGGTATGACAATGTAGCACGATCTCACCCCAACTTGTTAAAAAAGCATGGACTGCCACACAGCCGTTCCGTTCATAGGGTACTAGTAGGTAGTACGATAAGTCTGTTCTTATGATACTAAAATCCCCACCATTGAAAGATATTACTACTGTGTGATGGCCTGGAGGAGTTTGAGTCGACTCTACCGAACTTTGCAATGGCGATTCGGTCGGCTCACGCCTCCCTCGGCTGTCCTTTACAATGCTCAAGTTCGGTAGAGGGTGTGCCGCTCCATTGTTTGTGGAGTGCTATTTCAGTATAATATGAACAGACTTTTGGTTCCATTACTAGAATATCTACGCATATGTGCATACCGTAAAATACCAAATAACAGCCCTTACTCAAACAACCGCCCACTACCGAATAACCGCCCATGTACCCACACCATTTTGCGTAATAACCGCCTCGTCCAAATAACCGCCCTCGTCCAAATAAGCGCCCATGAGCTGTTATTTGCAAACATATTAAATACTATTTGTATGGCGTTTGCAGACCTCCTCATTTCTGCCTGATGCGCACCATGCCGTCAGCATATCGCATGTCACAATGCGACAGCAGTTCTCCACATCCCCAAAATACATGTTTAATTCTGCCATACATAGCCACAATACGTTTTTTTTTTTTAAACTTTTTTTTAAACAAAATTTTTAAACTTAAAAATTTTGTGCATGGATCTACGTTTGCGCACACGCACTCACCATACTGAATCCAAGCGTCAGTGCAGCGCATTGGCTCCGATGCGCTGTTGAGGTGAGATGAAAGTTGAGATTACAAATGTCCCTTCCTCACCCGGTTTTCAAGCGATTGCTGTAATTCCAACTCGTCAACACAGTGTATATTTTATATATTTTATATTTCCATTGGGTATAGCTATAGGTCACGTTTTATATGACTTCATCAAACAATGAAGAGAGAATCGTCCTGTACGCAGTTTAGAGCGAGCACACGTATACGGCCCTACTCTTGTCTTAATTATTAGGTGCTTCCCCAGCGGTTCATTTGATTGATTTGATTGAGAAACTGACCACCATGTATTCTGTAAGGCCAAACCTCATTTGAAAGAATATACTGAGGCTATACATTACAATATTCTAAAATGTGAAAAGTTACACAGCTGTGCAGTGTGCAACCAATTAAGTAATTACAGTCAATCATGCCAGTCTGAATCTGGGTCAGATCTATTAAGCAATGCTGCCTATAAGGTCTTCTATTCTAAATATTAAATCAAAAAGTCAATAACTTTGCCTGCTATACATAGGTTTATTATACCTTTTAATTTTGCACTAAAAACATGTTCAACAGAAACTGTAATGAAATAATGGCCCTGTGCAGGACGGTGCAAAAATAAATAACAGCCTACTGCAAATAACCGCCCACTACCTTATAAGCGCCTGGGGTCCGAATGGATTTTGCATAATAACAGCCCGGGCTACTATTTGGTATTTTACGATAGATACATTTTTGATGTGAGATTAGTTTGGATGATGTCACGTGCATATGCTTTATTATAGGGCCTTGAACAAGCATCATTGTAGTCACAACTAGGGCTCTCACGATTCAATTTTTTTTTATCAATTGTTACACTAATACTTATGTCACACTAGTAATTATGGTATTGGTTATTATCACTGCATTGTGTTTTTGGCATTGAACATTGGAACATCAGTGAGTGAGCGAGCGAGCTGTTCTAGGCAATGGCCAATTGCAACAGCCAAACTTACCTGCTAACACCATCATGCCATATAGCAGCTGCCACTTACCAGCATCCAGACTTGCTCACTCTCTTGCTGTCTTCTCTTTCTTCACCAGCGGGTAATGAGTCGTGTCCCCAGCCACAGACGTCGGAGCATCTTGCAGCCATAGAGATCATGAAGCTCAAACACATCCTGATCCTGCAGAACAAGATTGACCTGGTGAAAGAAAGCCAGGCCAAAGAGCAGTATGAGCAGATCCTCACCTTCGTACAGGGTGTGTGGACCTTTCTGTTTGTCCGAGTTATTGGTCACTTTACTTGATGTAGTCAATATTTGCATGTTGTTGCTGTCGGGCAAAAACATTGGTTTTGTATTTCTTAAATTATGCCCTACCTGATCATACCACAGCGTCACACAGAAGTATCAAATCTGCAAGTTTGTTTTGAGCTTGTAAATCTTTACTATTACTTTACGATTACTACTACTACTATAACAAAAGACATTATTTTCTGTGATGGTCGTGTTCTGCAGGTACGGTGGCAGAGGGCGCCCCAATCATTCCCATCTCAGCCCAGCTGAAGTACAACATAGAGGTGGTGTGCGAGTACATTGTCAAAAAGATCCCAGTACCAATGAGAGACTTCACCTCAGAACCCAGACTCATCGGTTAGTATGCACAAAATTTGAAATTATAAGCATAAAATGGATCATTATTTCTCTGATTCTAACTAATGGTTGGGGTCACGTGTTATTTCTCAGTTATCAGATCTTTTGACGTCAACAAGCCTGGTTGTGAGGTAGATGACCTGAAAGGTGGTGTAGCTGGAGGCAGTATCCTAAAGGGTGTGCTCAAGGTAACCACTTTTCTCCTGTGCCTGTCCTTCATGCTTTGGTTTACCTATATGAGTCCTGGGGAATCTTTAGAATAAAGATGCTAGGGTGCTGAGCAAATGAGAGAGATTTTATTTTTCCCTTTACCCCCATAACCCTGAAGATTTAGAAAGATGTGCTATGCCAATTTAAGCCATTAGAAGCAAAATACTACTTAAATTGCAGAAAAAACATTCTACCAGTGTACTACCACCTGTATAACGCAAACACGGGAAGTAAGTTGGAAATGGCACATCTTTCTTTTTTTTGTCCAACGTTTGCTCAAGATTAACTGTGTTGTTTTTCCTTCAGGTTGGTCAGGAGTTGGAAGTGCGTCCAGGCATTGTGTCCAAAGACCATGAAGGGAAGCTGATGTGCAAGCCCATCTTCTCCAAGATCGTCTCCCTATTTGCCGAACACAATGACCTGCAGTATGCTGCACCCGGGGGCCTTATCGGTATGACATGCTCTAATCAGATCTCGAAGACGAAAAAAAAATGTGGGGGAGAAAATGTCCTAATTATGCACATTTACCTTTACATGGGATAAATCATACAGAACATGGTATTCTTGAAACGGTTTGTGGAGACGGATTCTGGTAGTTTGTTATTATTATTAAAGGGTTATTTGCTAAAAATAGCAGTGAACTGTCACTTTTACAGTATTTGTTTATGTTGCTAAGTGTTCTCTGTGCAGCTTAAATATTTTTTCCCTAAACGTCTGCTGATGATTATCCTTTCACACTGTTTCACAAAGTATACATTTGGACTTGACCATACACACCAAGTGCATGAGCATATCTCTGTGTGTTTGTTGCAGGTGTGGGCACTAAAATTGACCCAACGCTGTGCAGAGCAGATCGTATGGTGGGCCAAGTGCTGGGCGCTGTCGGAGCGCTGCCAGAGATCTTCACAGAGCTGGAAATCTCGTACTTCCTCCTGCGTAGGCTGCTGGGAGTCCGCACAGAGGGAGACAAAAAGGCCGCTAAGGTGTGCCATTAGCTGAGCATTCTGGCATCTGTAGTCTTTCTAGTCTTGAGTCCTCAGAAGAACTGTGTGTTTTTTACCAATATGAATTAGTTTGGAACCCCAAATATTGGTCTGAAGTGGAACCAAAGTAGTTTGTGTTTTTTGAGGGTTTTTTCCCCTTGCTGAACTGGGAATCAAAGTGAGTATATTGCAATTCTACAGTTTGGAAGATGCAGTTGTGTTCTAAACGATGGCAAAACAGATCATTTAAAAAAGAAAGGGCGGCAACTAATTGATATTTACGATTGCCACAGAAAGTGGACACTTTGATCCATCGTATTCTAAACTTTGCTGACCTGACCTTGCTGGAATTAGGTGATGCGTGAAAGAAATTGTGGGTCGGCCGGCAGAGTGGGACTCAGAGGGTGAAACATAGCCAAAAATTAGCTACTCAAAGTTGCTTTTTAAACTCAAACCGGGGCATGCCGGACAGCCACCCGAAAGACATGTCCACTCAAAAGAGGATGTATGGACACCCTACCTGAGATTAAACCTGGGCTAACTATGGCACTCCAAATACAATGGCTCTGCTTAAAACTGGTGGAAATGCAAGCCGGATTGGAAAAGAGGCCTGTGTGTATCTGCAAAGACTAATAGATAATGTTAAATTACGATCCTGCTAAATTATTTGTCCTGTATTTTCTCCCTTTGTCCCTGTTTTTTAAAAGAGACTGTGCAACACATCCTTCAACATATCTCTCACTACAGGTCCAGAAGCTGTCTAAGAACGAGGTGCTGATGGTGAACATCGGTTCATTGTCCACAGGAGGCCGTGTGAGCGCCGTCAAGGCCGATTTGGCCAAGATCGTCCTGACCAACCCAGTCTGCACAGAGGTGGGCGAGAAGATCGCCCTTAGTCGCCGTGTGGAGAAACATTGGCGGTGAGGATAGTGTATTATATATATTAAAATTGCTACATGTTAGCATGCACCAATAAGTTCTAAAAAAAACAATTCTTCCAAATATCTAAACGGGCAATGAGTTAATTTAAACCTGGAATGTACATCCACTTTCGGAAAGCATGGCATGGCTAAGTAGTAGAGATACACTGGTATTGGCCACTGATCAGTGATTGGCCATATTGGCCAAAATTCTCTTGGTGATCAGCAGCTTATCCTTATGTGATCGGCAATCTTAGAGAAAGTGATCTTTCATACCATTTAAGTGGTTTAAATGAAAAACCACAGTATACTTTAAGTATAGTAGCATTTTGCATCTTTCTGACAGGCCTAGACATTCTCTCCTTCCTTCCCACACTCAAATTTTTGACATGGGTTTTGACATTTTGGAAATATCCAAATTTTCCCCTCATGCACAAGATCATTAACAGAGTGACCAGATTGGTAGCTTTATTAAACTTAACAGAATATTGTGTGTGTGTGTCTCATCTGTCTCGTGTTCTCCCCCTTTCAGTCTGATCGGTTGGGGTCAGATCAGGAGGGGTGTGACCATCACGCCTACGGTGGACGACGACTGAGGAGACCTGCGTCACTGTGGCGACGCTCTCATCAAAAAGACGAGCCACAGCAGCCACCATCACACTCTTCATATAAATGGACCGAGGGGAGGGAGGGGGGGTCTAAGGGAGGAATCAACAAGAGGAGGTCATCTCAATAGTTAGACGATAGTGCGGTTCCGGCTTCCTCCTCTTCCTCTGCTCCATTTTGTGTATGTGACATCTGTCATGCCATGGATGGCAGAATGTGTATATACATAACAGGGAAAAAAAATACTACTACATTTGGATTGAACAAATTAGAGACGGCCGCTGTAGTTGCAGGTGTAGTAATATTTGGATGAGCTGATTTTCGTTTATACTGCAAATATTGGTCGCTGCCAGGTGCATAATGATTTGATTTTATACTTTGTTGCACACCTGCTTTCCTGCTGTGAGTGGCAGATATACAACCTCATGGATTTGTATATCTACTATTTCAGAGAACAACACCGGCATCTATCCAAGTATAAATCCAGCAGAGGTTTCTGGACAAAAAAGCAGGGCTTCCGTGTTTCCACTATTGAGATGACCTCCAGGCGGCAGCATTTTGTTGGATTCCAGAGGGAGTCTTGTAAGACCCTACTACAGTTTCCCTGTCAATTCTACAGGACAGTTTATGGCTATTTTATGTTTGAATATTTGCTAGCTGTTGCTGCGTTGACAGGTGTTTAAAGAAGTTATGATGAGCCCCCTGAAGTTTTACAGCGAGGGGGAGGGAAGACCAGTACTCAGGATTATGTGTGCTGGCTACAGCTGTCATTGGAAAACTAATAAAATACATTTGGAAGAAATTTGCTGTTTGGCTCTTTGTCATGAGAATAAAGTGTATTTGAAGATGGATGTTAAGTAAAGATTTCAAAAAGTAAGAATTTAGTGAATTCATAATGTATGTACAGGTAATCTAAGTAGCCTCTGTACCTAGATTATAATTTAACTAATAGACCATGCAGGTAGGTATGCGACTGTGTGTTCACTTCCGTGACTGTCTCAAAGAGTGTTGTAGAAGGTAAGGTTACACAACTCATTCTATGGTGCACCCTTTGATATGGAACACACCCGGTTTACTGAGATGATCTACCTTGTAATCATCGGCTGCCATGCAACCAATGATGCAATTGTAACTAGGCAAGTGGTTCCCAAACTATTATCAAAAAAACCCCATCGACACTCATTAGACCCCGCACCCCTATTAGAAAATGTATGTCAAGGAAAGGACCCCTACTTTTAATTTGTTTTTTAACTGGTCTTAACAGTAATTTTCAATAATTTCGATTCCATTATGACCTCATGGCATTTCTATCTGGGACGCCAATTTAACTGTACAAAATGGAATCAAGGTCCTTTTGGTTCCTAATTAACATTTAGCTGGGTACCCCCTGGAACTCTCAAGGGCCCCACTTTGTGAATTACAGTACAGCCTATAAGCAATAAGCATCCAACTCTGCCTATAACCAAGATCATTACAAGCATGTGACGCATATGACCTTTCCTTCTTTATAGTATTGAATTCTTCTCACCTGAGAAACACGGGATCTAGCGTCATCACGGAAAGTTGCCTACACAGCATGCTAGCTTTAAAGTAAGAGGTATTTTACTGTTAAACTAAAGTTTTATTATGCATGAGTTCATGGGCGATTATATGTTTCAATTTCAAATAACTATGGGCAACACTTGTTGCCCATAGCACAGTAGTCGGAGCTGCATGCAACTATTTTAGGTTAGTTCAGATATTGCACAAATTGTCTTGATTGAAGATGCATATCTGTCCCAAATAAGAATTGTTTTTTTTTTTTTCCTCCTGACCAACAGGTTGATTTCGTAGGTTGAACGCTACTACACTTGCTGCTTAAATGGAGTCTGCAGGTATGGTCTTTCTTTAAACGCACTGTCAAGTTTCTTTCATGATCACACGCTTTAGGAATGCAATGCCATTTTTTTTTTTACTGTTCAGAAGCTTCAAATGTAGGAGCGTGGTTCAGAATTTTGACACTTAAAACACAGTATAGTAGTAGAACACAGTAGTAGAAACAAAATAGCCCAGTGGTTTTCAACCAGTGGTTCGGGGACCACCGGTGGTCCTTGAGAGAGTTCCAGGTGGTCCCCAGGCTAAATGATGGAGCGTTGAGTATGAGTAACGTTGAATATTTTAACTCTCAAGTCAAGAGTTAAAATATTCATCATCTGAATCTGAATTCTCTAGTAGTCTACACAACTAGAGAATGTAGATTAATGGCCATTTTGATCTGTATGCTTGACTGTTTTGTTTTCTCCGAAATACAGGACAAAAGCAAAATAAATATTTAGTTTTGGGGTCTGAAGCGCTACAATGTCTTCAAATGGTGGTCCCTACTGCTCAACTGCAGAATAAATAGTGGTAGTGGCCTAGTGGGCCCGCCGCCCTGGTATGAAAAAGCTTGAAAACCACTGGGTTATATGATTATTGTCCACCAGGGGGTGCCAACAGTCTGTTCTTTTGTGGCAAAATACAACATATGTTGAAGAGCGCAAACAGACGCTTAAAATAATATCCAGTTTATTTATTTATAAACAACAGCGACTCTATTATTCAGCATAATTGATCCTCTCTTACACAGTTTAGTAGAGAATGAAACTAACAACTTTATATCGTTACGATCCACTCAAATTGTTATTGGTTGGTTTCTGCCTGGTGTGGTGAACCACGTGACCAGTAGATGACTAATGTGCGACGAAAAAACGAATCTGCAAACTCACAATGGCTCGTGGACGCGACGCACGTTGGTCTTGTGGATCTGATATGCTGGGCGTGCCGTCGTGCGACGAAGTACAACTCAGGCATGCCGCGTAGGCTACTTCGTTTATATTTCATTTAATATGAAATATTGCAGTCCAAATGGCGCTGACACTTGACATTTATTTATTATTGAATAGTTCTATGTAACTTAAAGAAAACAAACAATTAGTAGAAGAGTTGCGATATTGTGGGGGCAGAAAACAGCCTGGTCACGTTGTACTCGTACTCGCGCGACCCCATAGACTCCAATGCATTCTTTAACTTCCGGTTGTCCCTATTTGTTGTCCCCATTCTCAATAGTAGTCTAAGTAGAAGTAGAGCTGCCATTGGACTGGCCCCACGAAGTGAACGGAGTTAGCGTAACTCTGTTTATGCTCAAGGCTGTGAAAAAACACCCACGATAGGCATTGTTATTTCCAGGAACGGCTACCCCTTTCCGAAAGCCTCACCGGTATCGCTTCTCGGCCTTTTGGCTAAGATCAAGTGTAGTATCTGTTCTTATCAGTTTAATATCTGATACGTCCCCTATCCGGGGACCATATATTAAATTGATTTTTGGAACTGGGAGATGGAATAGGGGCTTGCTCCGTCCACTCCACGCATCGACCTGGTATTGCACTACCTCCAGGAACGGTGCACCCCCCTCTTCTGTTAAAATAAAAGTGTTTTACATTTGGAGGCTGGAGCTTTATTAGTTAATAATTAGCGGAGCGTCTTGTTTAAGCCGGATTGTGGAGACCCAGATATCAAAATGCATTGATTCAACGTTGAATTTTGGTTAGATAACCAGAATTCAACGTTGAATCAATGGATTTTGCTATCTGGGGATATATTTAACCTGCATTATTATTATAATCAAAAGCTATTTATTTAGCCAGTGACCAAAGCATCACAGACTATATTGTGGCGGTTTAGTTTTGATTTGATTTTATTGTTTTCAATTAATTACCATAATTAATGTGATAATAACTGGAGTTGAGATCCAGCAAGGTCAGAAAAAATGTAGCCCTACAAGCTTTCCTGTTGCATCATCATGATGCAATTGTACATCTGCAATCCTTGTGTCAAGGTTTAACAATTGACACTTGGTTATCTGCAAATTCTGCTTTTTGACAAACTATAATTATGGTCAATTTACAGTTTGACAGTTTCAGATAATAATGTTGAGAATGTGTGATTTAGTCTAGTCTACATAGGCCTTCCTGTATGACTAATGTAATGCATCCTATTAATAGACATTACAGTAGTCCTACGGATATATGTAATTAATTCCATTACAGGCAATAAAAAGTGAACGATTGATTTTGTGATTGTTTTAAACCTACAGGAGCCCAGCTGTTCCCAAACTGGTAGCCGAAGTAACCAAAAGTTCAAATAAACACCCCGCAAATCTACTTGGTCTGTGTCTCATAGGAGGCCTCTGGGCAGTATAGAAACCTGTCCACCACCATCTGCATACATTGCAGATGGAGAACAATGGCTTCCATTCTTGTATAGCAACCTTTCAGGAATAGAAAGCCTGCAGTTTCTATTACATGGTGGATTGCTTTCTGAACCGCCCCCTGCCCTCCCATGAGACAGACTGAGTAGAAAAAAATGTGGCATTTTGTGACATTTAGCGAGGACCAATTATATAAATACAGGTTGGAAAGTGAAGTGGTCCTTTAAACATTAGCTAAATTGTCCTACCTGAGAATGAGACAGGAATTACAAAAATACCCAATGTACAAGCTCACAATGAACTCACAACTTGAGGCCTTGTGAGCTTGTAGATCACCGGTTTCCATAATATTTAGGCTGGGACAGAGTCGAGCAAAATGTATTGCCTCAACTCCCTTACCCCAGTTCAAATATGATTATTGATTTATTATTCGAGGTCACAACCCGATAAGCTTGGGAACCCTTGCTCTATAGTCAACCCCTGGACAAAATGTAATTTAATACTTCATTAAATGAAGTTATTTACTTAATTTGTTATTTTTTCAGACGGTCAGCGGGGTCGGGATGCGGCAGGACAGAGGCGCTCTCCTCTGGACCTCATCATGAATCAGATCCGCAGGAAGCGCTCAGCTGCAGACCGGAGGTCATCATCCGGCCGTTTCCTGTCTCGCACCTCCGACAAAGGAGGAGGAGGGATCTCTGAGGACAGAGACACAGAGGACAGGGACAACAGAGATGGAGCGGATGGGTCCGGTGAGATTCAGCTGAATATAAGAGGTTGAACGAGGTTGAAAGCAGTTGCTACAATGGTGGTTAGTTAGTAGCACAAATGTCTTTGGGTTGTTTTGCATGCCATCATGTTTGGTGGGACAGTCAGGGCATTTAGGTTGGCATTGCCCCCCCATGGCCATGCCTAGATCTGCCCCTGGAAGGAACTGAAAAAAAGAGCTAGTTTATTATTATTATTATTTTAAATGTAATTTACCTACATCACAACCATATTTGTTTATTTGACAGCTGGGGAGTACATTCTGTCAAACGTTTCTTATCAATTTCCGTGTCAATTGTCCCTGTATTGCGCCCACTGTGCGTTGTGAACGCCTTTCTTTCAGTCAATTCTCAACCGATCGTTATAATACCAAGTTGTCAATACTGTTAAGTAGTTACATTTTTATATGTCTTTATCAAACAATAGGGAGAGAGATAATGTCGCCCTGTTTAGGCACGCAGCCCAGAACTGCACCTGCACTCAAGTGCAGCTTAATTATTTACTAGGGACTTTCCAAGCAGTTAATTCAGTCAAATCAAATCACAGTTTTAATTATAAAACCGTATTGCAGATTAAGATACACAAAATCTAGATCAAATGTGCAGCTCAAGTGTGTGTTCACTCAGGAAGTCATTTGTTTTTCGTTGTGCCCTAGGTGTTGTCGAGCCAGCTGAAAATGAGAGTGACCTGGGCTGGGGACGTATGTCTGTGTTCCTACAAAAGTTGGGAAAGAAAGCGGATAGCCGGAGCCTGAACGTAGCTCACTGTGATCTCACTGCCACAGATATATTAGAGTTAGGTGAGCACACACACACACACACCCACACACACACACACACACACACACACACACACACACACACACACACACACACACACACACAGGTACACAATTAATAGAAATCAAAATGAGATCAAGGTTTCAGAATTTTGAGTTTTTGACAATGTAAAAAAAAGAAATTGTGGCTTCCCACTTCCGAGCACATTTATGGTAGAACTGTTTCACACTCACTCATGGCCTACCTTACTGTAAAAAGTGTTCTGTTAAATAAGAAAAGAAAATTGCGATGTATTCTGCTGTTTACTTTACGAAAAGGTAGGCGGATATGTGTACTTGAACGTTCATTAAAAGACAGAAAAATGAGGTTTGCACTTTATCCATCATCTTTGTTCAATACGAACCCTATGCTCTGTCGGAACGAGGTGAATCAAATAAAAACATTTTTAAAATAAATAATTATCTTTTTTCGTAGTTTTACCCCAGAAAATCGAAATTGAGGTTTCAGAGAAAAAAAAAATCCTACATGTCACACGACCAGCAGTTTTTGTACATGATAGTGGAGCACCGCATCCACCTCCAGGACACCCTGGCTGTGAGGTTAACGGCTAGTTGAGATCTGGACAAGACAGTGAGGCCTTGGACCAAGATCAAAGAATTTCAGTTAAAACTTCTGTGAGACATCCATTTGATGACCCCTTTTTAAACATCTTTACCATCAAAACGAACCTTACTGGCACACAAAAGATTGTACAAAGTTTAGCACACTACTGTGTATAAGACCTCCTTTCTGCTCCCATCAGCTACTTTGCTCCAGTACCTTCCTCAACTGGAGGACATGGAGATATCGTGGAATGAGCTCATTGGTGGCTCCCTACGGGCATTGACCTCTCACCTCCAGCATGTGGGCGGGCTCAGAACCCTGAGACTGTGCAGCTGTAGGTTGAACCCGGACGACGTTGTTGCACTAGGTGAGTGACGGCACATTCACTTTTAATCACATTCTTAAATTGGAGTTTGTTCACACAATATCTGTTTCTAATGTGTGCTTCCTAAGGTGAGGCTGTTGGGTGTGTGCCCCTTCTGGAGATATTAGACCTGTCCTGGAACGTTGGTGTTGGGGGCGGGGCGTTGCAAGGGCTCCTGGGGAAACTTTGTCCAACGCTGAGGCAGTTGCACCTGGTGGCTTGCCAGCTTACTGCTGCTGATGCCACTGCACTGGGTAAGAACAGCATACGGATATGGCTGGTTAATAAGTTGTGCGACAAGCAGTCCATGTTACTCTGGAAGGTTTTCTCCTTGTCATTCCCTCTGCTATTCTAGCCTCTACACAGATATAGTTGATGGGCTTAGGTCTTCATGATAATAGCTTTAAAGGGGATATGAATTGAAAAATACATTTTTCACACTTTTAGACCACATCTGTGGATATACCCAAGAACACATGCCAAAAAAGTGAAAATTTTCACTTTTGTGTATTTTTAAATAAAAAAAACTCCATAAAGGTTGATTTTTAATTACTTCCTGAAAACTGCGTGATGACATGTCCATTATCACATTAATAAAAGCCAAAAGAAGTGACCTGTTTCATCCCAGAGTCAGAAATACTTGACATTGTATTACTGGGTTTAAACTCAATCACCACTAGTATATACAGTATGCAGTATATGAACACATTATATGGTAGAAATAAGCCACATAGCAGCAAAATGGAAGAGTTGACATATGAATTGTAAACATACATTCCAAGTAGCACGTGTATATAGCTCAGCGTAAGCCGTCCCTCGCACTATACCATCCCCTGAAGGGATGCATGCTCTGATTGGCTTAGAAACCCTCTGTGGCAGATAATCGGGTGGGATCCATAATAAAAAACACCATTTCCTTTTCACCAGACCTTTAACAGCCATATGATTATTGAGCTATATAATCTTTAATGGCTACCTCTTGTCTCCCCCACCCTCAGGTGGCATAGTGAGTGCTCTGCCCAGACTGAGTGTGTTGGATCTGTCCTGTAACCCTCTGTTGTCAGAGGACTCGCATGATGAGGCTGAGTCTTCAGGGGGCACTTTGGGGGAGCTGTCTGCCTCCCTCTGCCATGCCACCTCCCTCACCACACTCCGACTGCAGGCCTGTAGGCTCACACCAAACAGCCTTCACATTCTTGGTAGGAAAACTGCTACTTTGTGCTTTGATCTGAGCCAGAGACAGATTAAAAGTCTTGGATTAATTCTTTCAGTCGTTCTGACTGAATCCGGCCAGCATGTCGTATAGAAGCATTTTGCAGCAGCAAAAAGAGCAAGATTGCAGCGTCTCATATAAAACCTGAATGGTCTCAAAGCAAAGGTTAAATCCTCAATATGTGATTTCTTCACCCGATTGTACATGTAAATGTACTGCAGGAAGCCTATTACTAAAACAAAATGTTTGGTTAATTAGTGTGGAAAACGTGCTATTTGAGGGCTTCTTTCACACTGTTATAAAAATATAAATTTATTGTTTTTTTTGGATATTCTTAACTTCCACTCCACACATCTCAGAGTGGGAAAATATTGTTCTTTTTAATCCACTACATTTGTTTGAAAACTTTTGTTACTACCGGTAGTTACTATGCAGATCACTTCATCCCTATACATATTTCCAGCCACTTGAAAATAGGAGATCTACAAGCTCTACAATGCATTCCATACATTTAGAAGATGTTGAACTGAATGTTGAAATGAAATGTTGCCTATACTTTAGTACTGTTACTCAACTAAATTTTGATTACCAGACCTTTACTTTGTAACGGATAGTTCCACATTGCCGTGATACTTTTATTACAATAAGTAATTATGAGTACTTTTTATGCCACTGCCGACTAACCAGACTCTGCCAGATTGCGGTAGTATTGAGTTCACAAGTTCCCTTCTCTTACCTTGATCTGGGAACTCTCAAACAGAAACTACTGTATGTGGGACAACAGCGGAACAAAAATATGATATATGATTACATTTGCGCACGTTCAGTCTCGCGTTGATCCCGCCTCTAGCAGACACATATGATGCATATAGCGCTGACCAGATTTTGACCGCATTGGGCAGACGGAAACGCACTGCTGCCCCCAGATGGTGGAGTCAGGTTATGTTTTGCTGACAGCATGGCTTCAGTTTCTGTGTAATATATTATTATTACTGTATCTTCCAACCTCCCCACCCTTGGCTCACTGAAGGTGGGTCGCTCCGCTACCTGCCATCTCTGCGTGAACTGGACCTGTCGTGCAACAGGAGCCTGTCCGGGGGACTGTCGCAGCTCACCTTCCACCTGGTGCACCTCACGCACCTGGAGAGCCTAGACCTACACCAGTGCTCACTCACACATGCTGACGTGGAATCTCTGAGTGAGTTTGTATTTGAGTGTGTTCTCTGAGAGGGAGTAAATTTATAATTTTGTATCCAAAGAAAGTGCCTTTACTATATGTGTTACTAGGGATGCTGTAATCCGATAAGGCGATATATCACCGACATGAGCTAAAAAGAAACGTGATTGAGATCCGATTGAACTGCCGCGAAAACTGATGATAAAGGCTTCGATTAAAACGCCCCATTCCAGTAATCCAGTTCAGCTTTTCGTTCATTCTATCCCGCATGCACTGCTTCGAAGGCAGAGCAACATTGAGGCGGGGCAGAAAAACAGCCTGGTCACGTGGTCTGGTTGTCCCAATTCAATAAAAGTCTGTAGAATATCTGCCATTGGACTGCCCCCAGGAAGTGAGGTTATGATCTGTGTTGATAATATCACTGTGTTGGTAACTTGGTAATATCACTTTATCAGTCCTGATTTAACATTCCAGACTAGAAAAAAAGCAGTGATAAAAGGTAAGTATAAAAAATATCTGCCAGATTTACAATAAAATACAGACTTAACTATGTGCTTGGTCGTTATTGAATCGAAATTGCATCGAAATCAAAGATCGATCGTCGGTTTTGACCCTGATTATTCAAAATCGAATCAAATTGGAAAAAGTGTAATCGAGGCACCCCTATATGTTACAGTACATTCTGTTACAACACACATTCACATTCATGGCCAGGCAAATGATACTGTGCACCAAGATGTTCATCGATTTTGTTTACAACGCCCCAAAAATGCCGCAATGATATTGTCTATCATAATTTGCATGACATTTAATTGTGAGGTAAAGTACATTTCTGACATGTCATTATTGTTTACCTTATGTCCAGTCCAGGCACTCCCCTCTCTTCCCGAGTTGACAGAGTTGGATGTGTCGTCCAATAAGGAGGTTGGGGGCTTGGGTGATTCTCTATGCTCCGCCCTGCCACTGGCACAGATGAGACGCCTGCCACTTAACAGCTGCAGTCTGAACCAAATGTCATTCATTGCATTCGGTACTTATCTATGAACAGTACTTACTACAGCAACTACTGTTTTGCTGCTAATCCAGTGTTCATTTTGTATTTTTGACAACAAAGATTTATTTTGTTTCAGTCAAAGTATTTTTAATAAAATCCATTTAGTGGATATTTTTAATTAATGCAATAAAAGGGAACAACTATGCTAAAAGAGCATTCATAAAACGGCAGTCCTAAGTGTGTGTGTGTGTGTGTGTGTGTTTGTGTGTGTGTGTGTGTGTGTGTGTGTGTGTGTGTGTGTGTGTGTGTGTGTGTGTGTGTGTGTGTGTGTGTGTGTGTGTGTGTGTGTGTGTGTGTGTGTGTGTGTGTGTGTGTGTGTGTGTGTGTGTGTGTAGCTCTGGCTGTACCGTTCCTCAGGACTGTGGATGTTTCCTGGTGTAAGGTGGTTGGTGGTCGCTTAGCACTGCTATTGGATGCCTTGCAGCCAGGAGTTGTCCAGGAGTTGAGACTCAGCAGCTGTCAGCTGACTACAGATGACCTCTGTCACCTGGGTATAGTTTTGAAAATATTGTAACGTAATCGACTTTAATAAGCTTTCTTTCTTTCTTTCTTTCTTTCTTTCTTTCTTTCTTTCTTTCTTTCTTTCTTTCTTTCTTTCTTTCTTTCTTTCTTTCTTTCTTTCTTTCTTTCTTCTTTCCTTTCTTTCTTTCCTCCTGACTAAATCTTGTCTTCTATGCGTCCATGGCACAAAACATTTCCTTCCTTGACATGGATAGAGTCTTAAAACTACTGGTTTGGACACTGTCGACGAAGGCATCCCTTATGGGACCTAGCCCTGGAAACTAAATTAACTTAATTTAAACCTTGTGCCAAATCTAAAAACTCTGCTATTAAGAAAAACTCTTGCTATTAAGAATATGCTATACATTGTAGATGCTGTAGCAGGGTGAGCAACTTGTTTTCGCAAACAAATGTCTAACGTTTTGCTATAGCTGTGGCATACCATAAGAGTGTCAATCTCTGAGGTCCAAACTACAGTATATACAGTATAATTGGTTTAGGGAACCTCCGTTTGAGAGAATAGGAATTTTGTTTTAATGCATGCAATCATGTCTTCCTTTGTGACTCCTCCTCTCTAGCTGCGGGTGCAAGCGTGGTTCCCTCTCTTCTCTGCACATTCTGGATCTATCCTACAATGGCCAGGTTGGGGACGAGGGCTGGGCTGCACTGTTTGGAGCTGCTGGAGGTAGGCCAGGCCTTTCATCATTATGACGTGCAGTAATTGCCTAATTGCAGCTATTTTGCATCATCGTCATGATAGTTTCCATGTTTTGTCTGAGCATGCCATTTTTCATCGTTTTGAGGATTTTCAAAAAATGACAAAAAATTACGAAACCTGGCAAAAACGCAAGGCTATAGCCTCACGTTCTTGCACAGCATGAGGTATTTTATCGTTTTGAGGATTTTTGAGGATTTTCGAAAAATGTCGAAATTTCAAAAAAACTCTTTCGAAAAAATGCAAGGCTATAGCCTTACGTTTTTTCAGCGTTTTGAGGACTTTCGAAAAATGACGAAACCAGGCAAAAATGCAAGGCTATAGCCTTACGGTCTTGCACAGCATGCCGTTTTTTATCGTTTTGAGGATTTTTGAAGGTTTTCGAAAAATGTCGAAATTTTGAAAAAACGCAAGGCTATAGCCTTACGTTTTTTTCATCATTTTGAGGATTTTTGAAAAATGTCAAAAAATGGCAAAACCTGGCAAAAACACAAGGCTGTAGCCTTACGGTCTTGCACAGCATGCCGTTTTTCGTCGTTTTAAGAATTTTTGAGGATTTTCGAAAAATGTCGAAAATTCGAAAAACCGCAAGGCCTTACATTTTTTCATTGTTTTGAGGATTTTCAAAAAATGACGAAACCTGGCAAAAACGCAAGGCTATAGCCTCACGGTCTTGCACAGCATGACGTATTTTATCGTTTTGAGGATTTTCGGAAAAAAAACAAAAAAAAACGCATGAGTATAGCCTTACGTTTTATTCATCATTTTGAGTATTTTTGAAAAATGGCAAAAAATGACGAAAATGACGAATGACGAAATGGCACAAACGCAAGGCGTTATAAACCCAGACAAAACCTCTTATTTCCACTAGAGGGTATGCTTGTGACATCATCTTGCCTCTAAGGGACGCAGTTTTTTTTTCAACCTTGGTTCACGTTTTAGTTACAAAAAGTGAGAAATGCGTGTTGCATATTTCATTTGCTGTTTTATTTAGGGAATTTAGCTGTTTTCGACAGGGGCCATGAACATGCGACACATGGGGCCAAATATGTTTCTTTTTTGCCTTTTTTTTCAACAAAAATATTACAGCTCTTTCATAGTGTTTAGAGTGAATGAAAACTGGTGCCACAACAGTGTATGCACTCTATTGGACCCTCCTCAAGCTGTCTGCTAAAACAACTATCTTCACCTCCTCTGCCCTTCTCATGTCGACGATACATAAATTCACAATTGGTGGTTTTCTCTTCCCGACCGCAGAGATATTCAAGTCATATCTGCCCTGTGCAATTTTGATCCACACAATGTTCACTGCCAAAAACACAACTATATTGTTAAATCACAACAATTATCTGCATGACAACCAGTCGTCAACCCTTTCTGTACTGACACTAGACTCTAGTTTCTGACATGAGGTTATTACTATATTTCTGACACTAGATTCTATTTTTTGACAATACATTCTAGTGTTTTTAACACGAGATTATAGATTCTGACGATAAATTCTAGTTTCCGACACTAGATTCTAGTTTTTGACGCAAGATTCTGTTTGTTGCTGCTGAATTCTAGTTCCCAATGCTAGATTATAGTTTTTGGCGCTACATTCTATTTTTCCTGAAAAATCTATGTTCCTGTGTCAGTGTTGCTCAACATATTTCATGCAAGGACCAAAGGAATTAACTACATTTGGCTCCAGACCCCCATCTGAAAACATGTTCTAGAGATCCCCCAGTAGCAAAGATTTGATTTAAAAATGTCTGGTTCTGAAATAATATATTCAAAGATTTGCGTCACATTCTCAAAATATTTCTAAAATATCAGACCTACAAGCTTCATAGTGTGCCACCGAGTGGTGCGCTATGAGCTTGTAAATCTAATATTTTGCAATAGCTCATAACACCAAAATGCTTTACAGTACAGAAAGTGTTCAACGTATATGTTTCTAATCATGACAGCTCTAGTGGGCGGAGGTGCAGGTCTGGGTTCACTGCGGGACGTTGACCTCAGCCTGCGACCTTTGGCCTCTGCCGCCCCATCGTCCTCCGCGGCGTGGCTCCCCGCCCTGCTCTCCGCCCTGCCCCGCCTGCCCGCCCTGGCCCGCCTGTCCATGCTGCGCTGGGGCTTCAGCAGCACCCGGGCTAGAGAACAGCTGACGCACTCTCTCAAGAAAAGGAAGGTCTTGTTTGAGTGGGACGACCAACAACCCACTGATAAGGCGGATGGCGGCACTTTGCGAGACCTGACCAATAAGGACAGAGCAGAGGAGGAGACTCACCCTGAGGAGTAACAAATTCATGACAATTCATTCTCCAGTTTTGAGGTGATGGCTTATCACTGTGGTGTAGTTTGTCAAACGGTTAGAAAACTACGTTATGTCATTCGCCGCTGTGATCAGCTGTTACATCTCTCTATTTTTACTTTGATTGGGTATAAGTGAATGAATTAATTATTTTTTATTACCAGAAATGTATGATTACATTACAAGCACACACTGCAACAAACCAGCTTGGAGATTCAGTACAATTCAAGCACAACTACAACAGATCTGGAAAAAACTGTGAATGGACACACTAGTTATATTAAGCGTTGCACTTGTTTACAATAGTGGCCACCGTGTTCATTTCATCAAGATTTAGAGAAGTACCATATAATTACTTCTGTGAAGCCAGAAGCAGCAAATTATAGTGGAGGCAAAAGGGAAAACAGAAATATACAACTGGGGGAAGAAGGAAGGTGGCGGAATTATATTTTCTGTTTTAACTAACAGAAACCAAGATTCGTGAAATTGGCCACTGATTGCTTCAACCTATTGATTGATTCAATAGATTGAATCTATTCAGCCTATAAAATAATAACCTAAATAACTAAATTGTATCAAATGTGTCCACCCATTACCTGAAAAGTATCTTGAATTGTTCAGAAAGAAATCAGATTGTAGTCAATAAAATGTTCTCATTTCCAGATATTTTTGCTTTTTGTTATTCAAAAATATGCCATAAAGCACTATCTGGAACACTTTTAAATGCTAGATGTGTCTTTGGATACTTAGATTGCACCGTGCTGGCAAGATGCCTGCGGTCTGAAGATCGAATATGTCCCGTCATTTCCTAAAGGTCAGAGGCCAGTTACCTCCAAGTCACCCACCCATCTCAGTGAGCAACCAGGGTGTCAACCTGCACATGATGTCATCTTCCCTGCAGGCAACAAAGGGAAAGAAGCAACAACAACACAGTCCAGCGGGAAGAGGGTCAAGTACAAATCAGATCTGATGGAAGGCTCGTCCATGTACAATGATGCCAAGAGCGGAGATAAGCCTAGCTATATATCTGCACTAGCAATAGCACAAATTTTGCCCTACTAGTCCTACACATACTTTACATATACCTAGAAACCCCATTATAACCTAATTAGCTTCATACTAAAAATATAGTGCTTTCAAATCTGATGAATGTATAATGACTGAGGGGTCAATTTGGTTTAAATTCGTATTGAAAGTAAACTTGAGCAGGGTTTGAACTGAATTTAACCAGTGCTCGACCTCACTGAGCTACTTATTGCCTGTCACAAGACAGTATTCCTTTGCCTTTGAGTAACAACATTTAAACAAAACAATGGGCTACTAATAAATACTACTACTCCTACTACCGCCACCACCACCAATATTATTGTTATTATTGTAAATTATTTGTGCCATAGACGATAAGACGAGATTTAAACGTACATTGATTAATCCACTTTTAACCCAGGTGATGCTAACCGAGTTAAACCTTACACATCTCTGAAATATCTGTGGAAAAAAATGTAGCCTATACAACTGCTGTTTGTGATCAATCAATCAATTACTTAATACACATATATAAATGCACCATTTACACATGAATGGCAGTCTGGACCAAAAGGGGGCGCTACAGGCTGGCAAAATGGCTAGAGACTAAATTGGACCATGAAAATGGTCCAATGGAGGCTCTTTCATAGAGACTTCTATTGAGAATAGAGCCATAGGCCATAGAGAATAGCCCATAGACTTGCGTAGTGACGTCACCGCCCCTGCTCCAGAAATGGAATCCTCATTCATTTTCCTCATAGACTTTTCGAAAATGCTTAATAAAAACATGATTGCGCCACGATCAAAACCATTTTAAAAATGATTTGATTGTCCAAAAAGATTGTGCGTGTCATCATGATTCGTCACCACCCGAGTGGTGTGCAGGTCTATAGGCCCGTTATGTGATATGTGTCTGTGTGATTTATGTCTCGTATCATTTGACATTTGTGCATAAGGATTCATCATGTCTGCTTGCATCACATAATGAACACAGGTTTAGGGTTAGTTATGTGATGTGGGTTGATGAGATGTGTCTCATCAACCCATCATGATGTGCGAGTGCATTTATGTATGCTGCATTTGATTTGGCGATGGGCTTATGACCCAAACGTTTGCAGCTGCACTCTTCACTTGTAGCACTTTATGAGCAAGAAAAAATAAAGTATTTTGTTTTTAGTTTGTCTGAGGAGTCCTATTTGTGGAGTGAGTATTCTGTTTTATGTATGTAAAAAGATATGAACATTGATTGATTCAAGATGATTTTTTTTGTTCTTGATGAGAGTTTAGGCTATTGGTAATCGGATGATCTTGCTGTGTGTCAAGGGTAAAAATGTTCTCTTATTTACTGTTATTGTGAATGTGAAGTGACTGCTGTTTTTTTGTTGTCAGGGCAGTTGAAATGTCAATCAACATGATTGATTATTGGACCTGTAAATTACAACAAAACAAACTATGGCACTGGTGTGGGACTTCCGGTTTACCGGAACGGGGTTCAAATCCCTGCAGTGCCCCGCTCAATGTTGTATTTGCATGGTCTCTTTATTTTTGGCTCATTTTGTTGCATGGATGATATCCCCCAGATTCTTTACTTCATTTGTAATCCCTACAATTACGAAGCCTATTTAGTAAGGGACTGTTAGTAAGCAACCTAGTAAACAACCTAGTATAGGATGCCATTTTTCGCCATTTTCAAGGATTTTCAAAAAATGACAAAACCTGGGAGGAACGACAGGCTATAGTACACGTTCTTGGAAGAGGTTATACTATACCTTTTTCACCGTTTTTGAGGATTTTCAAAAATATCAAAATCGAGAAAAAAGGCATATGCAGTCGTCATTTAGAAGGATTTTCAAAAAATGATAATCTGGGAAAAAGAACAGGCTATAGTACATGGTCTTGGAAAACATACTACAGTATGCCTTTTTCCACTTTTTTCAGAAAATGTCGAAATGGCAAAAAAAAAAATAATAATAATAATAATAATGAAAAAAAAACTAGTCTATGGTTTTTCAACATTTTCGAGGATTGTGAAAGAAATGATGAAACCTGGGATAAACAGACTAGTACACGGCCTTGGAAAACATACAATAGTATGCTTTTTTCATCGTTTTTGAGGATTTCTGAAAATGTTGAAATCAAGAAAAACAACATAGTATAGTATGTCATTTTTTTGTGATTTTCAAGGTTTTTCAAAAAATGACGAAACCTGGGGAAAAAGACATGCTATACTACACGGTCTTGGAAAACACATTATAGTATGCCTTTTTCATAGTTTTTGAGGATTTTTGAAAAACGCCAAAAACGAAAAAAACAAAAAAAACAAACGACATTTTCAAAAAATGACCAAAGAACGACTTGGCAAAAACGCAAGGCTATAGCCTTACGGTCGTGCACAGCATGCCGTTTTTCATAGTTTTGAGGATTTTCAAAAAATGTAGAAATTTCGAGAAAAAAAAAACTTAAGGGATAGCCTTACCGTTTTTCATGGTTTTGAGGATTTTCGAAAAATGACGAAACCTCCAAAAACGCAAGGCTATAGGCATGGCCTACGCAAGGCCTTACGGTCTTGCAAAGCATGCCGTTTTTCATCGTTTTGAGGATTTTCGAAGATTTTCGAAAAATGCCAAAACCTGGCAAAAACGCAAGGCTATAGCTTTACGGTCTGGCACAGCAGGCGTTTTTCCTCGTTTCGAGGATTTTTGAGGATTTTTGAAAAATGTCGAAACCGTAAGGCTAGAGCCTTTGTTTTTTTTGTTTTTTTTTGTTGAGATTTTGACATTTTTCGAAAATCCCCCAAAATCCTCAAAACTATGAGAAACCGCATAATGTGCAAGACCGTAAGGCTATTCCTTGTGTTTTTGCCAGTTTTTGTCATTTTTTGAAAATCCTCAAAAATCCTCAAAACGATGAAAAAACGAAAGGCTTTAGCCTTGTTTTTTTTTTTTTTTTTTTTTTTGGGGAGATTTGGGGGTCATTCCGCGCCAACTCACCTAAGGGTCCCCACATCACCATCTCAGATTTTGCTCAAAAAATTCTATAATCAAGAACCATATGTTAGTACCACACATGCAAAAATATTAGCTCCCAAATCATTGTAGTTTTGGAACTACAGGCCTTTAAAATATTGATGTCAAAACACCACATGTCGAAATTGCGTTTTTGTTTTTTTTGTTTTTGTTATTGCAGCTATCTACACAGTTGTGTTTGCAGATTCTTACTGAATGATACCCACTCTTTTCAAATCTGTTGCCAGAAAGCCTCTGAAGGACATACTTTTTGCATAATAGGAAGCCAAAAATGGCATTTTGGCCAAAATCGCTTAAAATGTTTCAACCAAACATAAAAAGTGGAGGACGCCAATACCAACTAACAGAGGGTGACTTCAAACTTGTGACAGACTTAAGTTTTAACTTATGTACTAACTAGATGACAGTTTATGAGTGTCTTAACACATCACATGAAACTGTACTGCCTGTGAATGAATTACCCATTATCATGGATGCCCATATTTGACTTAAAATTATGTACAAATCTTGTGATGTTTTTCAACATCATGATCATGGATCACTGAATGTGTTAATATGTAAATAAAACCTCATTGCTAAATGTATTGTGCTTACACAACTACTCCAGAATGTTGTTGTTATTTTTTTATATTTTCCAAGGATATTCAACAAAAATTATTCCTTTGTTTATTAAAAGCTGCCCAGCGTTTTTGTTATTTTTGGCCAAATAGCTGTTTTTTGGTCCCAATAGAAAGAAAAATATTAATTTCTTGGGCATACTACAACTAAAATATGAAAATGTGTGTGTCAGTTTATGTAAATCTGAAATAGCTGCTAGTAGGAACCTTCCAATTTAGAGTCACAGAGTTCTGAATATGGAAATATGGAAAGTGAAAAATGATGAAATTGTCCATGTAAAAAAAATATTAAAATATGAAGCAAGGGGCGTTTGTTAAAAAAAAAACTCAGGGAGTAGTTACATCTTATATGAGAGCATCTTCACAAAAAATTAGAAGATCCTAAACCCCTAGCCACATGACCAAATAAGATGCCAAAAATGCCCTATTTTAGCCCCCTCGGAAAAGACGTAAGATATTTTAAAAAAATGTAAAAAATTCAGGAATATCATTTTCATCGCAAAATATGTTTCTGTGAACACATCGCAACCCTACAATTACTATGTAATGAGGACAAAAATCTAACTAGTTTCATATTTCTACGAGGCCCCTTATAGTTTTAATGAATTTTAAGCGATTTTGGCCAAAATGGCATTTTTGGCTTCCTATTATGCAAAAAGTATTCCTTCAGAGGCTTTCTGGCAACAGATTTGAAAAGAGTGGGTATCATTCAGTAAGAATCTGCAAACACAACTGTGTAGATAGCTCCAATAAAAAGTTATGGGTCTCTGAAGTTGGGGAAAAACGCAATTTCGACATGTGGTGTAACTTTCGACACCAATATTTTAAAGGCCTGTAGTTCCAAAACTACAATGAATTGGGAGCTAATATTTTGCATGTGTGGTACAAACATATGGTTCTTGATTATAGAATTTTTTGAGCAAAATCTGAGATGGTGATGTGGGGGAGTTCCTGAAATTTAGGTGAGTTGGCGCGGAATGACCCTTTGACATTTTTCGAAAATCTTCAAAAATCCTTGAAATGATAAAAAACGGCATGTTGTGCAAGACCGTAAGGCTATAGCCTTACGTTTTTTCATCATTTTGAAGATTTTCGAAAAATGACGAAATCTGGCAAAAGCGCAAGGGTATAGCATTACAGTCTTGCTCAGCCTGCCGTTTTTCACCGTTTTGAGAATTTTTGAGCATTTTCGAGAAAATGTCGAAATTTCAAGAAAAAAAATGCAAGGCTATAGCCTTGCGTTTTCAGTTTCATCATTTTTTCTCATTTTTCGAAAATCCTCAAAACGATGAAATTTCGACATTTTTCGAAAATCCTCAAAAATCCTCAAAACGGTCATGCTGTGCAAGACCGTAAGGCTATAGCCTTGCATTTTTCCAGATTTCGTCATTTTTTGTTATTTTTCAAAAATCCTGAAAATGATGAAAAAACGCAATGCTATAGCCTTGCGGTCCTGCACAGCATGCTGTTTTTCATCATTTTGAGCATTTTTGAGCATTTTCGAAAAATATCGAAATTTTGAAAAAAAGCGTAAGGCTATAGCCTTCGTTTTTTTTTTTTCAAAATTAGCCTTACAGTCCTGCACAGCATGCAGTTTTTAATCATTTTGAGCATTTTTGAGCATTTTCGAAAAATGCAGAAATTTTGAAAAAACCACAAGGCTATAGCCTTACGCTTTTTTCAAAAATTTTGACATTTTTCGAAAATGTTAAAAAATGCTCAAAATGATGAAAAATGTAAGGCTATAGCCTTACGGTCCTGCACAGCATGCTGTTTTTAATCATTTTGAGCATTTTTGAGCATCATTTTGAAGATTTTCAAAAAATGACGAAATCTGGCAAAAGCGCAAGGGTATAGCATTACAGTCTTGCTCAGCCTGCCGTTTTTCACCGTTTTGAGCATTTTTGAGTATTTTCGAAAAAATGTCGAAATTTCGAGAAAAAAAAAAACGCAAGGCTATAGCCTTACGTTTTTTCATCATTTTAAAGATTTTCGAAAAATGACGAAATCTGGCAAAAGCGCAAGGGTATAGCATTACAGTCTTGCTCAACATGCCGTTTTTCACCGTTTTGAGCATTTTTGAGCATTTTCGAAAAAATGACGAAATTTCGAGAAAAAAAAAACGCAAGGCTATAGCCTTATGTTTTTTCATCATTTTGAAGATTTTCGAAAAATGACTAAATCTGGCAAAAGCGCAAGGGTATAGCATTACAGTCTTGCTAAGCATGCCGTTTTTCACCGTTTTGAGCATTCTTGAGCATTTTCGAAAAAATGTCGAAATTTCGAGAAAGAAAAACGCAAGGCTATAGCCTTACGTTTTTTCATCATTTTGAAGATTTTCGAAAAATGACGAAATCTGGCAAAAGCGCAAGGGTATAGCATTACAGTCTTATTCAGCATGCCGTTTTTCACCGTTTTGAGCAATTTTGAGCATTTTCGAAAAAATGTCGAAATTTCGAGAAAAAAAACGCAAGGCTATAGCCTTACGTTTTTTCATAATTTTGAAGATTTTCGAAAAATGACAAAATCTGGCAAAAGCGCAAGGGTATAGCATTACAGTCTTGCTAAGCATGCCGTTTTTCACCGTTTTGAGCATTCTTGAGCATTTTCGAAAAAATGTCGAAATTTTGAGAAAAAAAACGCAAGGCTATAGCCTTACGTTTTTTCATCATTTTGAAGATTTTCGAAAAATGACGAAATCTGGCAAAAGCGCAAGGGTATAGCGTTACAGTCTTATTCAGCATGCCATTTTTCACCGCTTTGAGCATTTTTGAGCATTTTCGAAAAAATGTCGAAATTTCGAGAAAAAAAAAAAACGCAAGGTTATAGCCTTACATTTTTTCATCATTTTGAAGATTTTCGAAATATGACGAAAGCTGGCAAAAGCGCAAGGGTATATAATATAATAATAAACTTTATTTATATAGCACTTTTTTGGACAGTGTCCCAAAGTGCTTAACAACATAATTAAACAATCAAACAACAACACACAACAACAGATAGAAAGAATAGTAAACAGTAAAACAATAAACAAACAGGGTGTTAGGTTAAAAATGCTTCTCTGTAAAAATGTGTCTTTAGTTTTGCTTTAAAACATGGAAGGGAATTTGCCAGCCTTATGTCTAATGGGAGTCTATTCCAGAGCCTGGGGGCCCTGGCAGCAAAGGCCCTGTCACCCCTGGTCACCAGATTGGTTTTGGGTACCACTAGCAGAGCTAGGCTTGAGGACCTTATAGGGAGCGGACTGGTGCATGTGGCACCAGAAGGTCAGACAGGTAGGGAGGAGCCAAGCCATTGAGGGCTTTAAAAGTCAGTAATAAAATCTTAAAATCAATTCTATAGGCAACGGGAAGCCAATGCAGGGTTGCTAAAACAGGGGTGATGTGTTCTGACCTTCTAGTTCCGGTGATTAGTCTGGCTGCAATAGCATATGGGTCATTCCACGGAAACGGTATCATTTGCAGTCCCTCTGACCGTTTTAGCTGTATTTTATTGATGGAGTCACTGAAAAATATTTTTAAAAGATTTTTTAATCAATTGAAATGTTCCCTTTAATATTGTGTAAACATTACATGGATTTTAGCTTCATATCAGAAATTATCTTGTTTTCTTTCAGTAGACACCCCCTATTTTGTCCATTTTTCCATGTCCCCAGTGGCCATCGATGAAAGTGGACTTGACATATGACTATTAAACATCAACAAAAATCCAAAAATTATGACATGAGCATATCTATCTATCTGTACTTTATTGCTGGACATGTTTAGTTTTTGAATAAATAGATGATTAATCATTTAAATGACTTTATATAGCTGTGTCCCTCAGTTGCACTCAACTCCGTTACACAAGTCATTCTTCCCTCTATAACAACAATTAACTGGCCTTTAGTGACATCAACAATAGGAATTAGTATTCTACAACTCTTCTGACCATCATGCTACAGAAAGTGGCAATTTAAAACCTCATTTTACACCGTTTTAGAGGCATTTTGTACTCTCACATGTGGTCGTAAATCATAACAGCTCAACTCCGTTACATGAAATAATGATATAAAACAATTCGTTATAAAGATTCTGTTTGTTATTCCAACAATATATCTGATTCTGTAACCTCAGGCATGCCAAGTCTTCTCTTCTTACTCAACTCAGTTAGAGTAGTGACTATCTTTAGTACAAAAATCACAACTCCGTTATGAACTTAATTGGCTCAACTCCGTTATCAATTAACATGTTAAAAGATATATAAAAAAATAAATTGAATGCCTGAGATGGGAAATTATGTTTTTCTTACAGCTGAAGATGTCATTAATATTGTGGGCTATTCAGAAAAGTGAAACCTTTCGGTCAAAATTTTGAGAAAAAAAAAGGCCAAATGATACCGTTTCCGTGGAATGACTCATATACAGTCTTGCTCAGCATGCCGTTTTTCACCGTTTTGAGCATTTTTGAGCATTTTTGAAAAAATGTCGAAATTTCGAGAAAAAAAAAACGCAAGGCTATAGCCTTACGTTTTTCATAATTTTGAAGATTTTCGAAAAATGACAAAATCTGGCAAAAGCGCAAGGGTATAGCATTACAGTCTTGCTCAGCATGCCGTTTTTCACCGTTTTGAGCATTTTTGAGCATTTTCGAAAAAATGTCGAAATTTCGAGAAAAAAAACGCAAGGCTATAGCCTTACGTTTTTTCATCATTTTGAAGATTTTCGAAAAATGACGAAATCTGGCAAAAGCGCAAGCGTATAGCATTACAGTCTTGCTCAACATGCCGTTTTTCAACGTTTTGAGCATTTTTGAGCATTTTTGAAAAAATGTCGAAATTTCGAGAAAAAAAACGCAAGGCTATAGCCTTACGTTTTTTCATCATTTTGAAGATTTTGGAAATATGACGAAATCTGGCAAAAGCGCAAGGGTATAGCATTACAGTCTTGCCCAGCATGCCGTTTTTCACCGTTTTGAGCATTTTTGAGTATTTTCGAAAAAATGTCGAAATTTCGAGAAAAAAAAAACGCAAGGCTATAGCCTTACGTTTTTTCATCATTTTTAAGATTTTCGAAAAATGACGAAATCTGGCAAAAGCGCAAGGGTATAGCATTACAGTCTTGCTCAGCATGCCGTTTTTCACCGTTTTGAGCCTTTTGAGCATTTTCGAAAAAATGTCGAAATTTTGAGAAAAAAACGCAAGGCTATAGCCTTACGTTTTTTCATCATTTTGAAGATTTTCGAAAAATGACAAAATCTGGCAAAAGCGCAAGGGTATAGCATTACAGTCTTGCTAAGCATGCCGTTTTTCACCGTTTTGAGCATTTTTGAGCATTTTCGAAAAAATGTCAAAATTTCGAGAAAAAAAAACGCAAGGCTATAGCCTTACGTTTTTTCATCATTTTGAAGATTTTCGAAAAATGACGAAATCTGGCAAAAGCACAAGGGTATAGCATTACAGTCTTGCTCAGGATGCCGTTTTTCACCGTTTTGAGCATTTTTGAGCATTTTCGAAAAAATGTCCAAATTTTTGGAAAAAATGACGAAATCTGGCAAAAGCGCAAGGGTATAGCATTACAGTCTATAAGGCTATAGCCTTACGTGTTTTCATCATTTTGAAGATTTTCGAAAAATGACGAAATCTGGCAAAAGAGCAAGGGTATAGCCTCATGGTCTTGCACAGCATGCCGTTTTTCATCATTTTGAGCATTTTTGAGCATTTTCGAAAAATGTCGAAATTTTTAAAAAAGCGTAAGGCTATAGCCTTACCGTTTTTCATCATTTTGAGCGATTTCGAAAAATGACGAAAACTGGCAAAAACGCAAGCCTATAGCCTTACGGTCTTGCACAGCATGCCTTTTTTCATCATTTTGAGCATTTTTGAGCATTTTCGAAAAATGTCGAAATTTTGAAAAAAGCGTAAGGCTATAGCCTTACCGTTTTTCATCATTTTGAGCGATTTCGAAAAATGATGAAAACTGTCAAAAACGCAAGGCTATAGCCTTACGGTCTTGCACAGCATGCCGTTTTTCACCATTTTGAGCATTTTTGAGCATTTTCGAAAAATGTCGAAATTTTGAAAAAAGCGTAAGGCTATAGCCTTACCGTTTTTCATAATTTTGAGCGATTTCGAAAAATGACGAAAACTGGCAAAAACGCAAGCCTATAGCCTGACAGTCTTGCACAGCATGCCGTTTTTCATCATTTTGAGCATTTTTGAACATTTTCGAAAAATGTCGAAATTTTGAAAAAAGCGTAAGGCTATAGCCTTACCTTTTTTCATAATTTTGAGCGATTTCGAAAAAGGACAAAAACTGGCAAAAACGCAAGGCTATAGCCTTATGGTCTTGCACAGCATGCCTTTTTTCATCATTTTGAGCATTTTTGAGCACTTTTGAAAAATGTCGAAATTTTGAAAAAAGCCTAAGGCTTTTACCTTACCGTTTTTCATCATTTTGAGCGATTTCGAAAAATGACGAAAACTGTCAAAAACGCAAGGCTATAGCCTTACGGTCTTGCACAGCATGCCGTTTTTCATCATTTTGAGCATTTTTGAGCATTTTCGAAAAATGTCGAAATTTTGAAAAAAGCGTAAGGCTATAGCCTTATCGTTTTTCATAATTTTGAGCGATTTTGAAAAATGACGAAAACTGTCAAAAACGCAAGGCTATAGCCTTACGGTCTTGCACAGCATGCCGTTTTTCATCATTTTGAGCATTTTTGAGCATTTTCGAAAAATGTCGAAATTTTGAAAAAAGCGTAAGGCTATAGCCTTACCGTTTTTCATCATTTTGAGCGATTTCGAAAAATGACGAAAACTGGCAAAAACGCAAGCCTATAGCCTTACGGTCTTGCACAGCATGCCTTTTTTCATCATTTTGAGCATTTTTGAGCATTTTCGAAAAATGTCGAAATTTTGCAAAAAGCCTAAGGCTATAGCCTTACCGTTTTTCATCATTTTGAGCGATTTCGAAAAATGATGAAAACTGTCAAAAATGCAAGGCTATAGCCTTACGGTCTTACACAGCATGCCGTTTTTCATCATTTTGAGCATTTTTGAGCATTTTCGAAAAATGTCGAAATTTTGAAAAAAAGCGTAAGGCTATAGCCTTACCGTTTTTCATAATTTTGAGCGATTTCGAAAAATGACGAAAACTGGCAAAAACGCAAGCCTATAGCCTGACAGTCTTGCACAGCATGCCGTTTTTCATCATTTTGAGCATTTTTGAACATTTTCGAAAAATGTCGAAATTTTGAAAAAAGCGTAAGGCTATAGCCTTACCGTTTTTCATAATTTTGAGCGATTTTGAAAAAGGACAAAAACTGGCAAAAACGCAAGGCTATAGCCTTATGGTCTTGCACAGCATGCCTTTTTTCATCATTTTGAGCATTTTTGAGCATTTTCGAAAAATGTCGAAATTTTGAAAAAAGCCTAAGGCTATAGCCTTACCGTTTTTCATAATTTTGAGCGATTTTGAAAAATGACGAAAACTGGAAAAAACGCAAGGCTATAGCCTTATGGTCTTGCACAGCATGCCTTTTTTCATCATTTTGAGCATTTTTGAGCATTTTCGAAAAATGTCGAAATTTTGAAAAAAGCGTAAGGCTATAGCCTTACCTTTTTTCATAATTTTGAGCGATTTCGAAAAATGACAAAAACTGTCAAAAACGCAAGGCTATAGCCTTACGGTCTTGCACAGCATGCCGTTTTTCATCATTTTTAGCATTTTTGAGCATTTTCGAAAAATGTCGACATTTTGAAAAAAGCGTAAGGCTATAGCCTTACCGTTTTTCATCATTTTGAGCGATTTCGAAAAATGACGAAAACTGTCAAAAACGCAAGGCTATAGCCTTACGGTCTTGCACAGCATGCCGTTTCTCATCATTTTGAGCATTTTTGAGCATTTTCGAAAAATGTCGAAATTTTGAAAAAAGCGTAAGGCTATAGCCTTACCGTTTTTCATCATTTTGAGCGATTTCGAAAAATGATGAAAACTGTCAAAAACGCAAGGCTATAGCCTTACGGTCTTGCACAGCATGCCGTTTTTCATCATTTTGAGCATTTTTGAGCATTTTCAAAAAATGTCGAAATTTTGAAAAAAGCGTAAGGCTATAGCCTTACCGTTTTTCATAATTTTGAGCGATTTCGAAAAATGACGAAAACTGGCAAAAACGCAAGCCTATAGCCTGACAGTCTTGCACAGCATGCCGTTTTTCATCATTTTGAGCATTTTTGAGCATTTTCGAAAAATGTCGAAATTTTGAAAAAAGCGTAAGGCTATAGCCTTACCGTTTTTCATAATTTTGAGCGATTTCGAAAAATGACGAAAACTGGCAAAAACGCAAGCCTATAGCCTGACAGTCTTGCACAGCATGCCGTTTTTCATCATTTTGAGCATTTTTGAGCATTTTCGAAAAATGTCGAAATTTTGAAAAAAGCGTAAGGCTATAGCCTTACCTTTTTTCATAATTTTGAGCGATTTCGAAAAAGGACAAAAACTGGCAAAAACGCAAGCCTATAGCCTGACAGTCTTGCACAGCATGCCGTTTTTCATCATTTTGAGCATTTTTGAACATTTTCGAAAAATGTCGAAATTTTGAAAAAAGCGTAAGGCTATAGCCTTACCTTTTTTCATAATTTTGAGCGATTTCGAAAAAGGACAAAAACTGGCAAAAACGCAAGGCTATAGCCTTATGGTCTTGCACAGCATGCCTTTTTTCATCATTTTGAGCATTTTTGAGCACTTTTGAAAAATGTCGAAATTTTGAAAAAAGCCTAAGGCTATAGCCTTACCGTTTTTCATAATTTTGAGCGATTTTGAAAAATGACGAAAACTGTCAAAAACGCAAGGCTATAGCCTTACGGTCTTGCACAGCATGCCGTTTTTCATCATTTTGAGCATTTTTGAGCATTTTCAAAAAATGTCGAAATTTTGAAAAAAGCCTAAGGCTATAGCCTTACCGTTTTTCATAATTTTGAGCGATTTCGAAAAATGACGAAAACTGGCAAAAACGCAAGCCTATAGCCTGACAGTCTTGCACAGCATGCCGTTTTTCATCATTTTGAGCATTTTTGAGCATTTTCGAAAAATGTCGAAATTTTGAAAAAAGCGTAAGGCTATAGCCTTACCGTTTTTCATCATTTTGAGCGATTTCGAAAAATGACGAAAACTGGCAAAAACGCAAGCCTATAGCCTGACAGTCTTGCACAGCATGCCGTTTTTCATCATTTTGAGCATTTTTGAACATTTTCGAAAAATGTCGAAATTTTGAAAAAAGCGTAAGGCTATAGCCTTACCTTTTTTCATAATTTTGAGCGATTTCGAAAAATGACAAAAACTGGCAAAAACGCAAGGCTATAGCCTTATGGTCTTGCACAGCATGCCTTTTTTCATCATTTTGAGCATTTTTGAGCACTTTTGAAAAATGTCGAAATTTTGAAAAAAGCCTAAGGCTATAGCCTTACCGTTTTTCATAATTTTGAGCGATTTCGAAAAATGACGAAAACTGTCAAAAACGCAAGGCTATAGCCTTACGGTCTTGCACAGCATGCCGTTTTTCATCATTTTGAGCATTTTTGAGCATTTTCGAAAAATGTCGAAATTTTGAAAAAAGCCTAAGGCTATAGCCTTACCGTTTTTCATAATTTTGAGCGATTTCGAAAAATGACGAAAACTGGCAAAAACGCAAGCCTATAGCCTGACAGTCTTGCACAGCATGCCGTTTTTCATCATTTTGAGCATTTTTGAGCATTTTCGAAAAATGTCGAAATTTTGAAAAAAGCGTAAGGCTATAGCCTTACTGTTTTTCATCATTTTGAGCGATTTCGAAAAATGACGAAAACTGGCAAAAACGCAAGCCTATAGCCTGACAGTCTTGCACAGCATGCCGTTTTTCATCATTTTGAGCATTTTTGAGCATTTTCGAAAAATGTCGAAATTTTGAAAAAAGCGTAAGGCTATAGCCTTACCGTTTTTCATCATTTTGAGCGATTTTGAAAAATGACGAAAACTGTCAAAAACGCAAGGCTATAGCCTTACGGTCTTGCACAGCATGCCGTTTTTCATCATTTTGAGCATTTTTGAGCATTTTCAAAAAATGTCGAAATTTTGAAAAAAGCGTAAGGCTATAGCCTTACCTTTTTTCATAATTTTGAGCGATTTCGAAAAATGACAAAAACTGGCAAAAACGCAAGGCTATAGCCTTATGGTCTTGCACAGCATGCCTTTTTTCATCATTTTGAGCATTTTTGAGCATTTTTGAAAAATGTCGAAATTTTGAAAAAAGCCTAAGGCTATAGCCTTACCGTTTTTCATAATTTTGAGCGATTTCGAAAAATGACGAAAACTGGCAAAAACGCAAGCTATAGCCTTACAGTCTTGCACAGCATGCTGTTTTTCATCATTTTGAGCATTTTTGAACATTTTCGAAAAATTTCGAAATTTTGAAAAAAGCGTAAGGCTATAGCCTTACCGTTTTTCATAATTTTGAGCGATTTCGAAAAATGACGAAAACTGTCAAAAACGCAAGAATATAGCCTTATGGTCTTGCACAGCATGCCATTTTCCATCATTTTGAGCATTTTTGAGCATTTTCGAAAAATGTCGAAATTTTGAAAAAAGCGTAAGGCTATAGCCTTACCGTTTTTCATCATTTTGAGCGATTTCGAAAAATGACGAAAACTGGCAAAAACGCAAGGCTATAGCCTTACGGTCTTGCACAGCATGCCGTTTTTCATCCTTTTGAGCATTTTTGAGCATTTTCGAAAAATGTCGAAATTTTGAAAAAAGCGTAAGGCTATAGCCTTACCGTTTTTCATAATTTTGAGCGATTTCGAAAAATGACGAAAACTGGCAAAAACGCAAGGCTATAGCCTTACGGTCTTGCACAGCATGCCGTTTTTCATCATTTTGAGCATTTTTGAGCATTTTCGAAAAATGTCGAAATTTTGAAAAAAGCTTAAGGCTATAGCCTTACCTTTTTTTCATAATTTTGAGCGATTTTGAAAAATGACAAAAACTGGCAAAAACGCAAGGCTATAGCCTTACGGTCTTGCACAGCATGCCGTTTTTCATCATTTTGAGCATTTTTGAGCATTTTCGAAAAATGTCGAAATTTTGAAAAAAGCGTAAGGCTATAGCCTTACCATTTTTCATAATTTTGAGCGATTTCGAAAAATGACGAAAACTGGCAAAAACGCAAGGCTATAGCCTTACGGTCTTGCACAGCATGCCGTTTTTCATCATTTTGAGCATTTTTGAGCATTTTCGAAAAATGTCGAAATTTTGAAAAAAGCGTAAGGCTATAGCCTTACCGTTTTTCATAATTTTGAGCGATTTCGAAAAATGACGAAAACTGGCAAAAACGCAAGCCTATAGCCTGACAGTCTTGCACAGCATGCCGTTTTTCATCATTTTGAGCATTTTTGAACATTTTCAAAAAATGTCGAAATTTTGAAAAAAGCGTAAGGCTATAGCCTTACCTTTTTTCATAATTTTGAGCGATTTCGAAAAATGACAAAAACTGTCAAAAACGCAAGGCTATAGCCTTACGGTCTTGCACAGCATGCCGTTTTTCATCATTTTGAGCATTTTTGAGCATTTTCGAAAAATGTCGAAATTTTGAAAAAAGCGTAAGGCTATAGCCTTACCGTTTTTCATCATTTTGAGCGATTTCGAAAAATGATGAAAACTGTCAAAAACGCAAGGCTATAGCCTTACGGTCTTGCACAGCATGCCGTTTTTCATCATTTTGAGCATTTTTGAGCATTTTCGAAAAATGTCGAAATTTTGAAAAAAGCGTAAGGCTATAGCCTTACCGTTTTTCATAATTTTGAGCGATTTCGAAAAATGACGAAAACTGGCAAAAACGCAAGCCTATAGCCTTACGGTCTTGCACAGCATGCCGTTTTTCATCATTTTGAACATTTTTGAACATTTTCGAAAAATGTCGAAATTTTGAAAAAAGCGTAAGGCTATAGCCTTACCTTTTTTCATAATTTTGAGCGATTTCGAAAAATGACAAAAACTGGCAAAAACGCAAGGCTATAGCCTTACGGTCTTGCACAGCATGCCGTTTTTCATCATTTTGAGCATTTTTGAGCATTTTCGAAAAAAGTCGACATTTTGAAAAAAGCGTAAGGCTATAGCCTTACCGTTTTTCATCATTTTGAGCGATTTCGAAAAATGACGAAAACTGTCAAAAACGCAAGGCTATAGCCTTACGGTCTTGCACAGCATGCCGTTTTTCATCATTTTTAGCATTTTTGAGCATTTTCGAAAAATGTCGACATTTTGAAAAAAGCGTAAGGCTATAGCCTTACCGTTTTTCATCATTTTGAGCGATTTCGAAAAATGACGAAAACTGTCAAAAACGCAAGGCTATAGCCTTACGGTCTTGCACAGCATGCCGTTTTTCATCATTTTGAGCATTTTTGAGCATTTTCGAAAAATGTCGAAATTTTGAAAAAAGCGTAAGGCTATAGCCTTACCGTTTTTCATAATTTTGAGCGATTTCGAAAAATGACGAAAACTGGCAAAAACGCAAGCCTATAGCCTGACAGTCTTGCACAGCATGCCGTTTTTCATCATTTTGAGCATTTTTGAACATTTTCGAAAAATGTCGAAATTTTGAAAAAAGCGTAAGGCTATAGCCTTACCGTTTTTCATAATTTTGAGCGATTTCGAAAAATGACGAAAACTGTCAAAAACGCAAGAATATAGCCTTATGGTCTTGCACAGCATGCCATTTTTCATCATTTTGAGCATTTTTGAGCATTTTCGAAAAATGTCGAAATTTTGAAAAAAGCGTAAGGCTATAGCCTTACCGTTTTTCATCATTTTGAGCGATTTCGAAAAATGATGAAAACTGTCAAAAACGCAAGGCTATAGCCTTACGGTCTTGCACAGCATGCCGTTTTTCATCATTTTGAGCATTTTTGAGCATTTTCGAAAAATGTCGAAATTTTGAAAAAAGCGTAAGGCTATAGCCTTACCGTTTTCATAATTTTGAGCGATTTTGAAAAATGACGAAAACTGTCAAAAACGCAAGGCTATAGCCTTACGGTCTTGCACAGCATGCCTTTTTTCATCATTTTGAGCATTTTTGAGCATTTTCGAAAAATGTCGAAATTTTGAAAAAAGCGTAAGGCTATAGCCTTACCGTTTTTCATAATTTTGAGCGATTTTGAAAAAGGACAAAAACGCAAGGCTATAGCCTTATGGTCTTGCACAGCATGCCTTTTTTCATCATTTTGAGCATTTTTGAGCATTTTCGAAAAATGTCGAAATTTTGAAAAAAGCCTAAGGCTATAGCCTTACCGTTTTTCATAATTTTGAGCGATTTCGAAAAATGACGAAAACTGTCAAAACGCAAGGCTATAGCCTTATGGTCTTGCACAGCATGCCTTTTTTCATCATTTTGAGCATTTTTGAGCATTTTCGAAAAATGTCGAAATTTTGAAAAAAGCGTAAGGCTATAGCCTTACCGTTTTTCATCATTTTGAGCGATTTCGAAAAATGATGAAAACTGTCAAAAACGCAAGGCTATAGCCTTACGGTCTTGCACAGCATGCCGTTTTTCATCATTTTGAGCATTTTTGAGCATTTTCAAAAAATGTCGAAATTTTGAAAAAAGCGTAAGGCTATAGCCTTACCGTTTTTCATAATTTTGAGCGATTTCGAAAAATGACGAAAACTGGCAAAAACGCAAGCCTATAGCCTGACAGTCTTGCACAGCATGCCGTTTTTCATCATTTTGAGCATTTTTGAACATTTTCGAAAAATGTCGAAATTTTGAAAAAAGCGTAAGGCTATAGCCTTACCTTTTTTCATAATTTTGAGCGATTTCGAAAAATGACGAAAACTGTCAAAAACGCAAGGCTATAGCCTTACGGTCTTGCACAGCATGCCGTTTTTCATCATTTTGAGCATTTTTGAGCATTTTCGAAAAATTTCGAAATTTTGAAAAAAGCGTAAGGCTATAGCCTTACCGTTTTTCATAATTTTGAGCGATTTCGAAAAATGACGAAAACTGTCAAAAACGCAAGAATATAGCCTTATGGTCTTGCACAGCATGCCATTTTTCATCATTTTGAGCATTTTTGAGCATTTTCGAAAAATGTCGACATTTTGAAAAAAGCGTAAGGCTATAGCCTTACCGTTTTTCATCATTTTGAGCGATTTCGAAAAATGACGAAAACTGTCAAAAACGCAAGGCTATAGCCTTACGGTCTTGCACAGCATGCCGTTTTTCATCATTTTGAGCATTTTTGAGCATTTTCGAAAAATGTCGAAATTTTGAAAAAAGCGTAAGGCTATAGCCTTACCGTTTTTCATAATTTTGAGCGATTTTGAAAAATGACGAAAACTGTCAAAAACGCAAGGCTATAGCCTTACGGTCTTGCACAGCATGCCGTTTTTCATCATTTTGAGCATTTTTGAGCATTTTCGAAAAATGTCGAAATTTTGAAAAAAGCGTAAGGCTATAGCCTTACCGTTTTTCATCATTTTGAGCGATTTCAAAAAATGATGAAAACTGGCAAAAACGCAAGGCTATAGCCTTACGGTCTTGCACAGCATGCCGTTTTTCATCATTTTGAGCATTTTTGAGCATTTTCAAAAAATGTCGAAATTTTGAAAAAAGCGTAAGGCTATAGCCTTACCGTTTTTCATAATTTTGAGCGATTTCGAAAAATGACGAAAACTGGCAAAAACGCAAGCCTATAGCCTTACGGTCTTGCACAGCATGCCGTTTTTCATCATTTTGAGCATTTTTGAGCATTTTCGAAAAATGTCGAAATTTTGAAAAAAGCGTAAGGCTATAGCCTTACCGTTTTTCATAATTTTGAGCGATTTCGAAAAATGACGAAAACTGGCAAAAACGCAAGCCTATAGCCTGACAGTCTTGCACAGCATGCCGTTTTTCATCATTTTGAGCATTTTTGAGCATTTTCGAAAAATGTCGAAATTTTGAAAAAAGCGTAAGGCTATAGCCTTACCTTTTTCATAATTTTGAGCGATTTCGAAAAATGACAAAAACTGGCAAAAACGCAAGGCTATAGCCTTACGGTCTTGCACAGCATGCCGTTTTTCATCATTTTGAGCATTTTTGAGCATTTTCGAAAAATGTCGAAATTTTGAAAAAGCGTAAGGCTATAGCCTTACCGTTTTTCATCATTTTGAGCGATTTCGAAAAATGACGAAAACTGTCAAAAACGCAAGGCTATAGCCTTACGGTCTTGCACAGCATGCCGTTTTTCATCATTTTGAGCATTTTTGAGCATTTTCGAAAAATGTCGAAATTTTGAAAAAAGCGTAAGGCTATAGCCTTACCGTTTTTCATAATTTTGAAGCGATTTCGAAAAATGACGAAAACTGGCAAAAACGCAAGGCTATAGCCTTACGGTCTTGCACAGCATGCCGTTTTTCATCATTTTGAGCATTTTTGAGCATTTTCGAAAAATGTCGAAATTTTGAAAAAAGCGTAAGGCTATAGCCTTACCTTTTTTCATAATTTTGAGCGATTTCGAAAAATGACGAAAACTGTCAAAAACGCAAGGCTATAGCCTTACGGTCTTGCACAGCATGCCGTTTTTCATCATTTTGAGCATTTTTGAGCATTTTCGAAAAAAGTCGAAATTTTGAAAAAAGCGTAAGGCTATAGCCTTACCGTTTTTCATCATTTTGAGCGATTTCGAAAAATGACGAAAACTGGCAAAAACGCAAGGCTATAGCCTTACGGTCTTGCACAGCATGCAGTTTTTCATCATTTTGAGCATTTTTGAGCATTTTCGAAAAATGTCGAAATTTTGAAAAAAGCGTAAGGCTATAGCCTTACCGTTTTTCATCATTTTGAGCGATTTCGAAAAATGACGAAAACTGTCAAAAACGCAAGGCTATAGCCTTACGGTCTTGCACAGCATGCCGTTTTTCATCATTTTGAGCATTTTTGAGCATTTTCGAAAAATGTCGAAATTTTGAAAAAAGCGTAAGGCTATAGCCTTACCGTTTTTCATAATTTTGAGCGATTTCGAAAAATGACGAAAACTGGCAAAAACGCAAGCCTATAGCCTTACAGTCTTGCACAGCATGCCGTTTTTCATCATTTTGAGCATTTTTGAACATTTTCGAAAAATGTCGAAATTTTGAAAAAAGCGTAAGGCTATAGCCTTACCTTTTTTCATAATTTTGAGCGATTTCGAAAAAGGACAAAAACTGGCAAAAACGCAAGGCTATAGCCTTATGGTCTTGCACAGCATGCCTTTTTTCATCATTTTGAGCATTTTTGAGCACTTTTGAAAAATGTCGAAATTTTGAAAAAAGCCTAAGGCTATAGCCTTACCGTTTTTCATAATTTTGAGCGATTTCGAAAAATGACGAAAACTGTCAAAAACGCAAGAATATAGCCTTATGGTCTTGCACAGCATGCCATTTTTCATCATTTTGAGCATTTTTGAGCATTTTCGAAAAATGTCGAAATTTTGAAAAAAGCGTAAGGCTATAGCCTTACCGTTTTTCATAATTTTGAGCGATTTCGAAAAATGATGAAAACTGTCAAAAACGCAAGGCTATAGCCTTATGGTCTTGCACAGCATGCCGTTTTTCATCATTTTGAGCATTTTTGAGCATTTTCGAAAAATGTCGAAATTTTGAAAAAAGCGTAAGGCTATAGCCTTACCGTTTTTCATAATTTTGAGCGATTTTGAAAAATGACGAAAACTGTCAAAAACGCAAGGCTATAGCCTTACGGTCTTGCACAGCATGCCTTTTTTCATCATTTTGAGCATTTTTGAGCATTTTCGAAAAATGTCGAAATTTTGAAAAAAGCGTAAGGCTATAGCCTTACCGTTTTTCATCATTTTGAGCGATTTTGAAAAATGAGACATAAACGCAAGGCTATAGCCTTACGGTCTTGCACAGCATGCCTTTTTTCATCATTTTGAGCATTTTTGAGCATTTTCGAAAAATGTCGAAATTTTGAAAAAAGCGTAAGGCTATAGCCTTACCGTTTTTCATAATTTTGAGCGATTTCGAAAAATGACGAAAACTGGCAAAAACGCAAGGCTATAGCCTTATGGTCTTGCACAGCATGCCTTTTTTCATCATTTTGAGCATTTTTGAGCATTTTCGAAAAATGTCGAAATTTTGAAAAAAGCGTAAGGCTATAGCCTTACCGTTTTTCATCATTTTGAGCGATTTCGAAAAATGACGAAAACTGGCAAAAACGCAAGCCTATAGCCTTACGGTCTTGCACAGCATGCCTTTTTTCATCATTTTGAGCATTTTTGAGCATTTTCGAAAAATGTCGAAATTTTGAAAAAAGCGTAAGGCTATAGCCTTACCGTTTTTCATCATTTTGAGCGATTTCGAAAAATGACGAAAACTGTCAAAACGCAAGGCTATAGCCTTACGGTCTTGCACAGCATGCCGTTTTTCATCATTTTGAGCATTTTTGAGCATTTTCGAAAAATGTCGAAATTTTGAAAAAAGCGTAAGGCTATAGCCTTACCGTTTTTCATAATTTTGAGCGATTTCGAAAAATGACGAAAACTGGCAAAAACGCAAGGCTATAGCCTTACGGTCTTGCACAGCATGCCGTTTTTCATCATTTTGAGCATTTTTGAGCATTTTCGAAAAATGTCGAAATTTTGAAAAAAGCGTAAGGCTATAGCCTTACCGTTTTTCATCATTTTGAGCGATTTCGAAAAATGATGAAAACTGTCAAAAACGCAAGGCTATAGCCTTACGGTCTTGCACAGCATGCCGTTTTTCATCATTTTGAGCATTTTTGAGCATTTTCGAAAAATGTCGAAATTTTGAAAAAAGCGTAAGGCTATAGCCTTACCGTTTTTCATAATTTTGAGCGATTTCGAAAAATGACGAAAACTGTCAAAAACGCAAGGCTATAGCCTTACGGTCTTGCACAGCATGCCGTTTTTCATCATTTTGAGCATTTTCGAAAAATGTCGAAATTTTGAAAAAAGCGTAAGGCTATAGCCTTACCGTTTTTCATCATTTTGAGCGATTTCGAAAAATGACGAAAACTGTCAAAAACGCAAGGCTATAGCCTTACGGTCTTGCACAGCATGCCGTTTTTCATCATTTTGAGCATTTTTGAGCATTTTCGAAAAATGTCGAAATTTTGAAAAAAGCGTAAGGCTATAGCCTTACCGTTTTTCATAATTTTGAGCGATTTCGAAAAATGACGAAAACTGGCAAAAACGCAAGGCTATAGCCTTACGGTCTTGCACAGCATGCCGTTTTTCATCATTTTGAGCATTTTTGAACATTTTCGAAAAATGTCGAAATTTTGAAAAAAGCGTAAGGCTATAGCCTTACTTTTTTCATAATTTTGAGCGATTTCGAAAAATGACAAAAACTGTCAAAAACGCAAGGCTATAGCCTTACGGTCTTGCACAGCATGCCGTTTTTCATCATTTTGAGCATTTTTGAGCATTTTCGAAAAATGTCGAAATTTTGAAAAAAGCGTAAGGCTATAGCCTTACCGTTTTTCATCATTTTGAGCGATTTCGAAAAATGACGAAAACTGGCAAAAACGCAAGGCTATAGCCTTACGGTCTTGCACAGCATGCCGTTTTTCATCATTTTGAGCATTTTTGAGCATTTTCGAAAAATGTCGAAATTTTGAAAAAAGCGTAAGGCTATAGCCTTACCGTTTTTCATCATTTTGAGCGATTTCGAAAAATGACGAAAACTGTCAAAAACGCAAGGCTATAGCCTTACGGTCTTGCACAGCATGCCGTTTTTCATCATTTTGAGCATTTTTGAGCATTTTCGAAAAATGTCGAAATTTTGAAAAAAGCGTAAGGCTATAGCCTTACCGTTTTTCATAATTTTGAGCGATTTTGAAAAATGACGAAAACTGTCAAAAACGCAAGGCTATAGCCTTACGGTCTTGCACAGCATGCCGTTTTTCATCATTTTGAGCATTTTTGAGCATTTTCGAAAAATGTCGAAATTTTGAAAAAAGCGTAAGGCTATAGCCTTACCGTTTTTCATAATTTGAGCGATTTCGAAAAAGGACAAAAACGCAAGGCTATAGCCTTACGGTCTTGCACAGCATGCCGTTTTTCATCATTTTGAGCATTTTTGAGCATTTTCGAAAAATGTCGAAATTTTGAAAAAAGCGTAAGGCTATAGCCTTACCGTTTTTCATAATTTTGAGCGATTTCGAAAAATGACGAAAACTGTCAAAACGCAAGGCTATAGCCTTACGGTCTTGCACAGCATGCCTTTTTTCATCATTTTGAGCATTTTTGAGCATTTTCGAAAAATGTCGAAATTTTGAAAAAAGCGTAAGGCTATAGCCTTACCGTTTTTCATCATTTTGAGCGATTTCGAAAAATGATGAAAACTGTCAAAACGCAAGGCTATAGCCTTACGGTCTTGCACAGCATGCCGTTTTTCATCATTTTGAGCATTTTTGAGCATTTTCAAAAAATGTCGAAATTTTGAAAAAAGCGTAAGGCTATAGCCTTACCGTTTTTCATAATTTTGAGCGATTTCGAAAAATGACGAAAACTGGCAAAAACGCAAGGCTATAGCCTTACAGTCTTGCACAGCATGCCGTTTTTCATCATTTTGAGCATTTTTGAGCATTTTCGAAAAATGTCGAAATTTTGAAAAAAGCGTAAGGCTATAGCCTTACCGTTTTTCATAATTTTGAGCGATTTCGAAAAATGACGAAAACTGTCAAAAACGCAAGGCTATAGCCTTACGGTCTTGCACAGCATGCCGTTTTTCATCATTTTGAGCATTTTTGAGCATTTTCGAAAAATGTCGAAATTTTGAAAAAAGCGTAAGGCTATAGCCTTACCGTTTTTCATAATTTTGAGCGATTTCGAAAAATGACGAAAACTGTCAAAAACGCAAGGCTATAGCCTTATGGTCTTGCACAGCATGCCGTTTTTCATCATTTTGAGCATTTTTGAGCATTTTCGAAAAATGTCGAAATTTTGAAAAAAGCGTAAGGCTATAGCCTTACCGTTTTTCATAATTTTGAGCGATTTCGAAAAATGACGAAAACTGTCAAAAACGCAAGGCTATAGCCTTACGGTCTTGCACAGCATGCCGTTTTTCATCATTTTGAGCATTTTTGAGCATTTTCGAAAAATGTCGAAATTTTGAAAAAAGCGTAAGGCTATAGCCTTACCGTTTTTCATCATTTTGAGCGATTTCGAAAAATGACGAAAACTGTCAAAAACGCAAGGCTATAGCCTTACGGTCTTGCACAGCATGCCGTTTTTCATCATTTTGAGCATTTTTGAGCATTTTCGAAAAATGTCGAAATTTTGAAAAAAGCGTAAGGCTATAGCCTTACCGTTTTTTCATAATTTTGAGCGATTTCGAAAAATGACGAAAACTGGCAAAAACGCAAGCCTATAGCCTTACGGTCTTGCACAGCATGCCGTTTTTCATCATTTTGAGCATTTTTGAGCATTTTCGAAAAATGTCGAAATTTTGAAAAAAGCGTAAGGCTATAGCCTTACCGTTTTTCATAATTTTGAGCGATTTCGAAAAATGACGAAAACTGGCAAAAACGCAAGGCTATAGCCTTACGGTCTTGCACAGCATGCCGTTTTTCATCATTTTGAGCATTTTTGAGCATTTTCGAAAAATGTCGAAATTTTGAAAAAAGCGTAAGGCTATAGCCTTACCGTTTTTCATAATTTTGAGCGATTTCGAAAAATGACGAAAACTGTCAAAAACGCAAGGCTATAGCCTTACGGTCTTGCACAGCATGCCGTTTTTCATCATTTTGAGCATTTTTGAGCATTTTCGAAAAATGTCGAAATTTTGAAAAAAAGCGTAAGGCTATAGCCTTACCGTTTTTCATCATTTTGAGCGATTTCGAAAAATGACGAAAACTGTCAAAAACGCAAGGCTATAGCCTTACGGTCTTGCACAGCATGCCGTTTTTCATCATTTTGAGCATTTTTGAGCATTTTCGAAAAATGTCGAAATTTTGAAAAAAGCGTAAGGCTATAGCCTTACCGTTTTTCATAATTTTGAGCGATTTCGAAAAATGACGAAAACTGGCAAAAACGCAAGCCTATAGCCTTACGGTCTTGCACAGCATGCCTTTTTTCATCATTTTGAGCATTTTTGAGCATTTTCGAAAAATGTCGAAATTTTGAAAAAAGCGTAAGGCTATAGCCTTACCGTTTTTCATAATTTTGAGCGATTTTGAAAAAGGACAAAAACGCAAGGCTATAGCCTTATGGTCTTGCACAGCATGCCGTTTTTCATCATTTTGAGCATTTTTGAGCATTTTCGAAAAATGTCGAAATTTTGAAAAAAGCGTAAGGCTATAGCCTTACCGTTTTTCATAATTTTGAGCGATTTCGAAAAATGACGAAAACTGTCAAAAACGCAAGGCTATAGCCTTACGGTCTTGCACAGCATGCCTTTTTTCATCATTTTGAGCATTTTTGAGCATTTTCGAAAAATGTCGAAATTTTGAAAAAAGCGTAAGGCTATAGCCTTACCGTTTTTCATCATTTTGAGCGATTTCGAAAAATGACGAAAACTGGCAAAAACGCAAGGCTATAGCCTTACGGTCTTGCACAGCATGCCTTTTTTCATCATTTTGAGCATTTTTGAGCATTTTCGAAAAATGTCGAAATTTTGAAAAAAGCGTAAGGCTATAGCCTTACCGTTTTTCATCATTTTGAGCGATTTCGAAAAATGACGAAAACTGTCAAAAACGCAAGGCTATAGCCTTACGGTCTTGCACAGCATGCCGTTTTTCATCATTTTGAGCATTTTTGAGCATTTTCGAAAAATGTCGAAATTTTGAAAAAAGCGTAAGGCTATAGCCTTACCGTTTTTCATAATTTTGAGCGATTTCGAAAAATGACGAAAACTGGCAAAAACGCAAGGCTATAGCCTTACGGTCTTGCACAGCATGCCGTTTTTCATCATTTTGAGCATTTTTGAGTATTTTCGAAAAATGTCGAAATTTTGAAAAAAGCGTAAGGCTATAGCCTTACCGTTTTTCATCATTTTGAGCGATTTCGAAAAATGATGAAAACTGTCAAAAACGCAAGGCTATAGCCTTACGGTCTTGCACAGCATGCCGTTTTTCATCATTTTGAGCATTTTTGAGCATTTTCGAAAAATGTCGAAATTTTGAAAAAAGCGTAAGGCTATAGCCTTACCGTTTTTCATAATTTTGAGCGATTTCGAAAAATGACGAAAACTGGCAAAAACGCAAGCCTATAGCCTGACAGTCTTGCACAGCATGCCGTTTTTCATCATTTTGAGCATTTTTGAGCATTTTCGAAAAATGTCGAAATTTTGAAAAAAGCGTAAGGCTATAGCCTTACCGTTTTTCATAATTTTGAGCGATTTCGAAAAATGACGAAAACTGGCAAAAACGCAAGCCTATAGCCTTACAGTCTTGCACAGCATGCCGTTTTTCATCATTTTGAGCATTTTTGAGCATTTTCGAAAAATGTCGAAATTTTGAAAAAAGCGTAAGGCTATAGCCTTACCTTTTTTCATAATTTTGAGCGATTTCGAAAAATGACAAAAACTGTCAAAAACGCAAGGCTATAGCCTTACGGTCTTGCACAGCATGCCGTTTTTCATCATTTTGAGCATTTTCGAAAAATGTCGAAATTTTGAAAAAAGCGTAAGGCTATAGCCTTACCGTTTTTCATCATTTTGAGCGATTTCGAAAAATGATGAAAACTGTCAAAAACGCAAGGCTATAGCCTTACGGTCTTGCACAGCATGCCGTTTTTCATCATTTTGAGCATTTTTGAGCATTTTCGAAAAATGTCGAAATTTTGAAAAAAGCGTAAGGCTATAGCCTTACCGTTTTTCATAATTTTGAGCGATTTCGAAAAATGACGAAAACTGGCAAAAACGCAAGCCTATAGCCTGACAGTCTTGCACAGCATGCCGTTTTTTCATTTTGAACATTTTTGAACATTTTCGAAAAATGTCGAAATTTTGAAAAAAGCGTAAGGCTATAGCCTTACCTTTTTTCATAATTTTGAGCGATTTCAAAAAATGACCAAAACTGTCAAAAACGCAAAGGCTATAGCCTTACGGTCTTGCACAGCATGCCGTTTTTCATCATTTTGAGCATTTTTGAGCATTTTCGAAAAATGTCGACATTTTGAAAAAAGCGTAAGGCTATAGCCTTACCGTTTTTCATCATTTTGAGCGATTTCGAAAAATGACGAAAACTGTCAAAAACGCAAGAATATAGCCTTATGGTCTTGCACAGCATGCCATTTTTCATCATTTTGAGCATTTTTGAGCATTTTCGAAAAATGTCGAAATTTTGAAAAAAGCGTAAGGCTATAGCCTTACCGTTTTTCATCATTTTGAGCGATTTCGAAAAATGATGAAAACTGTCAAAAACGCAAGGCTATAGCCTTACGGTCTTGCACAGCATGCCGTTTTTCATCATTTT